>OY728146.1:1780973620-1781691498 GCA_963277665.1 Viscum album
TGTTCTATGGATTGTGATCTTATTTATGATATGTAATTTTTAACATACAAAAATTATGTAAAAAGGATATATTTATCTTATTTCATCTCAGTTTATATCAACTCAGGATCATAAAGAATGTTTTCATTTCACCGGATCTAGGAGTGCATGTCTAGAGACCCTCATTTGGTATCATGGTATGGTTTAGTTACTATAGAGGAGTAATTTAGGTAATTTTTAATTTGGGTAATATAATATCAATTAATACAACAGGGTTTTGTTTAAAGGATGGTTTTAGGTATAAGATAACATACTGAAATATATCTAAAGTTTTGAGTGTGTGATTTTCTTAATAATTCCAACCCTGACTGGATACCAGTATGTGGATGTGGTTGTGGAAAGTCTAAAATAAGGGGTAATCATCATGAAAGAAGGTTGGTTTAGTATAAACTTAATATTCACTCAGTGCATAATGATTGATCCAAAGACTAAACACCTGGATATAGAATATTTGGGGATTTTATTTGGTCAATCAGATTCTATTTATACAATTTCATAAAATATTTATTATACAGAGAAATTAAGTCAATTTTTAAGAGATAACCCAACTTAAATTATACAATATTAGACAAATAATCTTTTAGTTTTAACTAAAATCCAATGTGATGGTTCAAAATGGTAAGAAATATTGAGGTTAATTTTTTTATATAAGCATTTTTATCATTCTCATATGATGTAAATTATTTATCACACATTCTGACCCCTTTTTTAGTAATATATGTTGTTAAAAGGAACTAAGTGAACAATGGATGCCATGAACAATGTAGATACATCCCCAATGATCAACCTACTGGGATAAAATATGTAGTAATAAATCATATAATCATTCTAAACCATCCAAAAATAATTATGATTAACTATGAGAACATATTAGAGTTTCCAAACACACCAAATATGTAAAGTATGGAGTATCATAGAAGTTCAAGTGATGAAGATAATATATGAAAGAATATTCAATTTCATTTATCTAAAAATAATGGTATGGAAAATAGCAAATTGTCTCAAAGTAATTATATGATTTTTAATATATGGTAAAGGGTTCCACCGATCAACAATTTACCAAGAATAAATGAAGAGTTTAGTTATAATTATGGAAAAAATAATGTTCTATTTAATGGTTCATTACCAATTTTATGTTTTATACGTGATAAATTTAGGCTCAAAGAAAAATAGATTAATATTCCAAGGGATAAAGATGAAAATACAAAACAAAAACCCCATATACCCTAGGAAAAGGAAAATACTATGAAAATAATACGATTGAATTGGATAGTGATAATTAATTGGTTCCAGGGGTTCATCACTCTAGATATATAGATGCCTTAAGTCATGTAATTTCAACCAACAATTATCTGCCAAAGTGTAAATAAAAAATCATTGTTGTGTCATTATTATATATAAGGTGTATGGATATTATTCATTGTTTATTGGATTATACATAACCCAATTATTATTAATTCTTCTTTAGATGAGTTTTATGTGATATTGGAAATGAATTTTCTATCATTATGTACACATTATATTAATTACCAATATATGAAAATGACATTTCAAAATAACCTAATATAGAATATTAGTGAAATAATGATGATGAGTTTTCTTTCAAAAAAATTTACTATATGGGTTACGATACTTAATTATAATGAATATTTACCTCAAATGATTGGAGATAACTCAATATTAATAATGACTGATTCTAAGAGAAAATGTATATTTATAAATTTTTAAAATTTGATATCTCTATAGAAGTAATATATTGGGCCATTATTATATTATATAAATCCTTTTATATTTTAATTAGTGAGTCATATTAAAATTTTAAAGACCTTGTATTTTTCTTGTAATACTTAGAAATATTTCTAAATATATTTTAAGAGCTATGTGCTAAGAAGGTGATCAATTATGAGGTCTGATGTCCCCATAATTAATTTTATAAAAATATTAAATATATATTATATTACACACACATTGTTAACATAAATAAAATGGGATAAATCATAAACAGTTGATCAGATCATAAATTTGATACCACATTTGGGTACGGAATGTGTTGTTTAACAGAGGCGCAACATTAAATGAGTCAGAATGGGATGTTCGAACCCCTCACTCATTGGAAGTGTGTTAAGTGAGTAAAATACATTTTAAACTAATTAAAATTTTATAAATAGATTATTAATGGTATTTTTCTATGGTTTTCCTTATAATTCTTGTGAATATCTGACAAGATCGTCTTCCTCCCCTAGATAATTCTTTCTAAGAATAATGAACCCTTGATTTAAGGAAGATTGAAGAGCAATGTATGCCGCGAATCCTCCTGGCCCAGTACTAATCGTGTTATTCAACAATGAGTGATCTAAACAAGAGTAAGGGATCGTCAATTGTTGTTCTCTCCCATTTTATTAAATATTTGAGTATTTTCATTCCCTGTCTGGAATATGTGCCTTTAACAAACCTTTCATGCACCCAAAAATGAAGAATCATTTTGTTTTTATGGTATTTTATTACCCCAGGATCAAGTTCTACATCATTGGACAACAACTCTTGGCCAACGATTGTAAAACATTTTTTTCCTTTATTTCTCCATTCTTCATGTTCTTTGCTATTGGAACACTATGGTTCTCAGTTCGATAGTTTTTAGGCATCCCAATCTCAATTAGGTGCCCAATTTTTTGGAAAATAGATGAATCATGAACGGGTTTTCAAGATGAGCAAGGATATGGAAGGCTAGTGAGGCAAAGACAACGGATCTGGTGGTTAATATTTGAGATCATGATGAACAGAGGTGTCGTGACATGTAGAACAATCAATCAGACCCACATCGATGAATTAGGCCTATTTGTGGTGATCAATGATGAGAATCCATGTTATTTGGACAAATCTGGAGTTTCCATACTGATTCCATGTGTTCTCCAAGACAGTTTAACCAAATTCAATGCACAGATGAAGATTTGGAGAAATTTGGGGGTTTTGTAAAAATCCTAACTACATGCCATGTAGGTAGACGAACACATGGAGGGTATCACATTTAGTAGTGTCCCTAGGGTTTTGATGAATTTAGGCATAACATGTCATATAGTATACTCATACAAGCCATGTACCCCTTCCCCGATGGGATAATTTGTGTGATGGGTCACACGGAAGGGGAGTCTGTGTATAATTACACAAAGAATGTTTTTCAACACTAAAACAATCCCATGTGTGTTGACACACCATGTACCAAAGTACACATACACATGGTCCGAGTACACAGACATGGCTTGCAGACATGGCCGTGTCTGATGATAGGCGGGACATGCCTTGTATTCCAATTACAAGGAATTTATCCCTACACATATAAGACCCATGTACTGATTAAAGACACATCCAGGAAATTAAGAGGGACAAAAATCCATGTGGGTCCCCCACACATCTTTTAATACATTATCCCTTCCAATAAATCTTAGAATTTTTGTATCTCCTTCATTTTAACTCGTATTTTGTCCTGTGAGATGCCTATACATTGTGTATTTCTATGTAGAACAGGATGGTGACCTCAGAAGAGGATTTTTACTAATGATCTGAAATTTTATAGGTTTGTAACATGTTGAGGTGACACTTGATGATGGAAGTGATCATACAGAATCACCTAAGTAGTATCGGGCTTACCCTCCACCTAGGATAGGTAGTGGCATTTCGCAATGGTAGTTCTGGGCCTACCATCTAGTTGTACTAAGATGTGTAATTCCTTTAATATATTTCTTAGTTACTCTCTAGTAAGATTGGGAAGTGGATTTCCTTGACACTCCAGTCTTACCCATCAACTGGTTTGGTAGGTGGAATTCCCCCGATGACAACTTCCAAGCCTAACCCTTCAGCAGGGCTGGGATGTGGCACTCCCTGGTGAGCATCTTGAGTAGTACCCTCTAGTTTGACTCAGTACTGGCATTCCTTGGTGACTACCAGAGTAGAATACTCCTAACATACCAAGGCATGATATCCTTTCCTAAAGCTGGTGACCCCATGACTTCAAGGAACGGTGATGATGAATTGATTGATAAACCATTAGACTCAAGATAAAAAGGGGTTAATTCCCCACTAAGGAACCTTCTTGTTACATGACTTAAAACCATGTGGTATAGTCAGTGATGGCTAGTGTGGATATTATGAAGGTGTAGTGATTTATTCCCTTAGTCTTTTGTGTCCGTGGTAGACACAAGATATTCTGAGAATCGTAGATGGAATTCCTTTTAGAACTTTTTTCTACCCATATTATTGGGATGAGTTGTTAGGTTGAGATCCCCTTAATATCTCTTTTAGTATTATTTGAAAAAACATGTATATATATCCTACATAATTACCCACTAATTTTTTATATTCACTCTCCTTACCAATGAAGAAAATGCATGTGAGATAAGTTAGGTAAATTTCATGTTTAGCTTCTCTTTGTTGGATGATTCCACTCCCTTTCTATTGGTAGTGAATACTTGGTGAGAAGTTCATCATTTCGCTATGTCGAGATCCTTGTGTTTTGGAAATTTTACATTCACTCTCTTGTTCGGTTGATTCATACTCTCTTACTATACTATGTTCTATATACTACTTCCCTCTTCAGTTGTATCTCTTACTTATCCCCCTCCACCTTTTCTTGGTGTTATACTGGGTATGTATATACTCAACCCAACATGAGTTTTTTCCTAAAAAGTGTTGCGTCATTTTCCAATAACCAATATGTTGATCGCGAAATTTTATGAGCTTAGGGATATGTGGTTCTTAGTCCACATAAGATGGTTATATATTGGGATGTAAGAGCTGGGATCTCTCAATTGTTTACTCATTTCCGGTTTTGTTAGTTTGGCATATACTTCTGATTTGGGCGTGTATTTTTCCTTTTTCTATTTTAATATACACTAATTTACATTGTTTTGTTTAGGATTCCATGCATATTTGGTATATTTATAGTGTTTTTTTATATTTTTTTCATTCCCTTTATAATATTTCATCAAGATGGGTGTGTGTGTGTGTGTGTATATATAGTTATTAAAGAAAAGTCCTCTCTGATTTTAGTGTGCCTTTGATTCTTTTCCCCACCCACTAGCCTATAAAGGTGACCTTAGGGTAGCTGTGGATTGACAACTGTCTTGGGTTGAGTCACGATAGATTAGAATCAATGGTCGTTAGACCATTGGGATTTTGTTTGGATGTTTCCCTAAAAAAATTGGTTTGGATAAGGGAAATAGTGTCCAATTTTCTTTAGTGAAAATCTTGGTCTACGAAGTCCAGTGATGGTTTGATGGCCAACTTAGTCATTCACCAAGACCTTGACTAACATCTTTTTCACTTGGAATGATAAGACATTTTTTATAGGGATTGATGGTACATGAGTCATATAGGATTGAGCCTTTCACTGTCCTTCTGGATCATGCTCCCCATTTTTTGTTGATATATAGGAATATGTTCATCTGACCATGGTACTCCTTGATAACTTTCAGGATACGTCCACGATGAAATCCATCAAGGATACAAGGAATGGTTTGTAATGATGACCCTATGGGTGATGATGCGTCAATTCAGTGTCCATCCAGTGATCCCGTTCCTCTAAATGGGAAGGTGTTAGGACCCCCACATGTTGAGGAGCATATTGTCCTGGAAAAGGAGGCTGAGGATGTGCGAAGGCTGAGTGTACTCTACAAGTTACAGCATCATAGGCCACTAAAGCTCAGTGGAAAGATATATCCTCAAGTATTAATGGATTGGATCATGTTATTAGTCCACATATATTGGATCATTCAGAACCCAAAGGATCATATGGTGGATTTGGAATCCATTCATTTCCATGGAGCAGTTGGGAGTTGGTGGAGCCTGGATTAACTAGAAGTATAATGAGTCGGCACTCTCACGCAATCAATTACGAAATATGTTTCATGAGGATTAGTACCCCTATTTATTATTCCCTATTCGATTACAAGAGATTGTGGAACTTCAAGAAAGGATCGTTAACAGTAGTAGAGTATGCATGTAGGTTCATATACCATGAGTGATACTCTCTCGACATGATTATAGATGGATACTTCTAAGAATGAATTTTTGAGCAGGGACTTTGTAGAGTGTTCTAAGAAATCATAGTTTAATTATGAATCTCCAACTGTGCCAAGGAACTGGATTGGTCACTTGTGATAGAGATATTTCTATCGGAGGGACACAAGGTAGCTGGAGTTGGTAGTGGGAGTGAAAGGGTTGAGACATCTACTTTAGTAGGAAGGAACCAAAGATATCAGAACAGAATACCCTTCTATGAAAAGTCATAAATACATAGTCATATGGTGTATTTATATCATAGAGCACCATGAAATCATGGGGAGGACCAATTCTATGCATGTGATATGCAAGGTCACATTGCATGAGACTGCCCATCCAGACGTACTGAGCATCCAATGTAGATGGCAAATGAACCGCCATGGCAGTGACAACATCATGATCATAGTGGTCCCTATATAGGCAGAGCTATTGAAGCATCGGGAGGATCTATAGGTCTAATTAGACACTATGAGGTCCTTCCACCACCACCACACGGAATCCCAAATTATGCTCAGTGAGATGGCATTCAAGGCTACATACAACTGTAATATTTGGATGTCTATGATCATGTGGTACATGAGATGATTCTAGGTTTGATTTCTATTTGATATACTCTTTTCATTTTATTTGTAAACATATGTTACAGTAATTATTTTATATCTCGACTCCAGGTATGAGATCCAGGTATCCTAGTAGATACACTAGCATTGAATCATTTCTCAAGATTCCTACATGTAATGCTTCCTTTGGGTCTTTCATCATCCGTAAATGTGTGCTATTGAATGGGGAGAAGTGTTAGGTGGGACCTTTTGGTCTTTATGATGGAACCCTAAAATTTTATCTTGAGAATCTAATGTATTTCAATGGTTCGATCCTAAAATTATTGTCACTATAGACTAGTAAGACTCGTATGTAGTGATGGGATGAGGTTCTATTTTTCCTGTGAGAGAGACCTCATAGCAGGATAAGAAGGTTCTATTTGAAAGAGGTTATATACAATTACCCATCAGTTATAAAGCATAACCCTTGGTGTAGCTGACTCTTTAGGTATATAGATTATTTCATGTTTGGAGAAATATATGGACATCTTCCCTAAAGATGTTATGGGACTACCTCTTAGGAGGGAGATGAATTTTCTTCCAACTATGGAATACCTTGATATATTATACAGTATATTATATAAAACCTACTAGTATCTGGAAGTTATGGTTTCAGTTACATGAGTTTCTATATAAAGGTTTCATCAGGACCAGTGCATCCCCTAGGGAAGATCCAGTTATGCTTGTAAAGAAGAAAGATGGGATCTTGCAGCTTTGCGTATATTATCATTGCTTGAACCATGATATGATTAAGAAAAATTACCCATTTACAAGGATTAAGTACCTTTTTGATCATTTTTGAAGTGTTATATGGTTCTCCAATATTAATCTATGGTCCTTCTACAACCAATTAAGGGTTCACAAGCCTAACATTACAAAATTGGAATTCTTTTGTTGCTACGAACACTACGAGTTCCTAGTGATTTCCCTTAGTGGGAAAAATGCTCCAACAATATTTATTTATTTTATGAACCAGTTCAACCATTGACACATGGATAGATTTAATTTCATCTTCATTGGAGACATACTCATCTATTCTACTATAGATGAGGAGCATGAAAACCACTTGAGGGTGGTCCAGGATTTTCTTTGAGATCACCAGCTTTATAGAAATCTTTCAAATTGACAGTTCTAGAAAAAGGATGTTCACTTTATAGGGAATGTCATTTCTAAAAAATATTTAAACATGGATCCTTCAATGATAGAGGAAATTATTGATCGGTAACCACCAAAGAATGTATCATAGGTGTAGAGTTTCCTTGGCTTGACAAGGTACTAAAGGATATTTGTGGTAGACTTATCCCGAATCACGGCCCCTTTGACAGCCCTGACATGAAACAGATAACCATTTACCTCATATTACTAGTTCCAGAAGACCTTTGAGGATTCGAGGAAGAGGCTGAAGATCTCTCCAAAGTTGAGGATACCAGAAGAAATGTTTGAGTTCAAGTTTTATTTTGATTCCTCATGAGTGCAGATCAGTTTTGTGCTTATTCAAGGACATGAAATAATCGCATATAGTTCGAGGAAGTTGAGACACCATTAGAAGAACTTTTCTACCCATGAACTAGTTCTATAAATAGAATTCTTCACCTTGAGGATGTAGAGGCACTACCTTTTGAAAGATCCCATTCTAGTTTACTCAGACAACCAAATCGTCAGGTATGTCTTCACTCATAGAGAAATGAACCTAAGGTTGCAATGCTGGTTGGAGTTCATACAGGATTACGACTTCAAGATAGTCTATAATCCAGTGAAGGGAAATGTTGTATATGATTTCCTTATCAGGAAGTCTCAGGCTCACATAACATAGGAAGCTTCATAGAAGTTTTCTTCCCTATGGATGACCCTGGTAAAGCAAGGGTACATTTTTTCTTTAGTTAATGGTGTTGACTCCTTCACTCTTCATGTGTGTGACATATTTATAGTCGAGAAACATCAATTGTGAGGTTTGGTGTGATATTTTATCCACCAGTTATTCACCAGATGGATATTATGAATGATGAGATCAAGTGATCTTGTTCCAGGGGAGAATAGTGATTATAGTAATGGTGTGGGAGGAGGTGATGGGGGATTTTTACACTTCTCCCTTATATATACATCCCAATATGGGGAAGATTTGAAGATATCATTAGTGGTAGTTTTGGTGGTCCATAAATCGACTTATTATAGCTGAGTTCATCTCAAGGTGCCTCACCTGTCAGTATATGAAAGCTAATAACAACATTCGAGTAGGTTTTCTGCAGCATCTTGAGATCCCAGAGAGAAAATGGGATGGAATATGCATGGAATTCATCACAGGGATTCCATGTATAGAAAATGGACTTTATTTTAAATGGGTGTTATTAGAATGACTCACTGAGTCGGTGCACTTCCTTGATATCACGTGTAAAGACCCGTAAAATTCAAGGAAAATTTTATCTTAATTTTCTTTGGAATTTTACAAGAGCGCAGTTTCAGATGGCACCTGATTCCGAGGCCCGGAGTGCCCGGAATTAATTTCCAAAGTTTGGCTCGGGTACGTTCAGTGAACGAACGAGCGGGAATTCCTAACTTTTGATCCGGTGCTCGGAATTGAAATCTGAGGACACCGATGAACTCGCAGTGCCGATATTCGCTTAAGAAGACCTTTTCCGAAGTTGCGTTTTCCTAGGAGGAGTTGTTTAATTTTCTGGATGGAATGAAGAGTAAAATAAAATTGTGATACAATATTTATTTTATATATTTAAAGTGGTTAAAATCTTTTGTTGGAAGTTGGGTGGTTTAACCAACTAAGAGAGGATTAAGGTGAGGAGGGGCCCACCCGAGCCCCACCTTTTCAAATTCCCTAACTCCCCTCTCCCCCTCTTTAATGCTTGATAACTTAACACTTAATTAATTACACAACTCATGTATAATTAATTAAGTGTTTTTTTTTGAAATTTAAGTTTTTGGAATGCTTGTCTTAGTAAATAAAATAAGGAGGGACCTTATTCTATTTGGATTGTTGGGTGAGGTGTGGAAGAGCTTTGGAGAGAAGCTGAAGAAATCCTCCACCTTCTTCATCTCCATCGTGGAAGAACGCGAAGAACGTCCACCGCCCACGAAGAACATCGACGATGACATCTTGACTCGTCTTCTCCGATTGCTTCCTCCTCGACTTCTTCGTCTTCTAACCGACGTCAACGAAACGATGACCGCTTCCCACGACTACGTCAATGTGCGACTATCGTGGTAGGAGTTTACTTCAATATGATTATCACATTCCATGTTTTCCCCTTCTAAATCTATTGTGGGATTGGGAAAAATGTTTGATGAGGATTGTAGGAAATTTTATATAATTTACGTGTGAATCGTTTGAAACAAGGTTCAATTTTTAATTAATTAAAAATTGTGCCATTTGGGTGTTGGTTATTCCCGATTGTTAGCATCTAATGCGGAGGGTGCGGGACGAACGAACACGGCCCGACAACCCTCCGTAATTTTGTTTTTGGTGCGTGGATTTGATAGTGTCGAGGAATCGAATCCGTAATGGGAAAATGAGGAATCCGTTCCGAAGATCTCGATCCGAGAAAATCGCCGGCGAAGACCGCAAGTGGAACGGACCACCGGAGTGCGTCCGGTGGTCCGCGGAAGACGGAGGCCGCGCACCGCTCCGGCGCGGCGGCGCCGGCGTCCCGCGGCGGAGGCGCGCCGCCGGAGTAACCCACCGCGGCTAAGTCGCGGTGGTCAAAAGGCGGCCGGCAAAGCCGACCGCGACGGTCCAAGGGCGGGACCCTTTAGGGTCCCGCGTTTCGTTTTTTCGGCCGGCCGTTTCCTGGAATTCTGGGGGATTAAACCCCCGGATAAAGGCGGAGCGGGCCCCCCACGTGGGGGGGGGGCGTTGTTTTGCAAAGCACGGGGGGCTGCGCCCCCCCGTTTCCTCGACCAGCGCTCGGCCAACCGGCCGAGCTGAGCGGCTGGGCTGCGCCACCGGCCGGGCCGGGTCCAGCGGGCCGGGTCGGATCCGGGTCTGGTCGGCCCGGTCTGGGTCGACCCGATGCGGGTCGGACCAGGGGGGTCGGGCTGGGTCGGACTGGGCCTAGACCCCAGGTTTCGGATGGGTTTTGGTCTTTTGTCCATAACTTGAGCCACGGACCTCCGAACGACGAACCGTCTGCGTCAATGCGATCCTTGGATCGAGACGGTCGTTTCGGTATATTACACTCAGGGTTTCGGAATACTTTGAGTTCGGCCGGGTTGGTTCGTACACGAAACCAACCGGGCCTTCGGAGCGGAAACGCTCATATCTTGAGCTACAGTCATCCGTTTGACATGCCGTCAGCTTTTTTGAGTTCCTCTTAGTGAGACGGATCTTTTGGCATACTCCGCCCGAGGTTTGGACGCATGTGGAGTACGGTTGGGTTGGATTTGCCTTAAAAACCAACCGGGCCCCGGGGACGAAAATGCCAATAACTCTCAGACCGGGCGTCCGATCGACGCGCCATCTGTTGCGTTAAGTTCCTGTTGACGATACGGAAATTTTGGATACATCAACTCTAGACTTTGTGACAGTTGATGTATCAGCCTCTCGGCTCGTGGTGCGGACCCTCCGAACGAGCTTGCTGTGTGCGGGAACCCTAGTGCTGGCTGCGACTGTGTCTACTACTGCTACTGCTACTGAGACCCGACGACTGCTAATCGGACGACCCGGTGTGTGACAGAGGTGCGCTTGGTTGTAGCGGCACATGGGAGCGCTTGGTTGTAGCGGCAGACCCACGACAAAGGTGCGCTTGGTTGTAGCGGCACACGGGAGTGCTTGGTTGTAGTGGCAGACCCACGACAGAGGTGCGCTTGGTTGTAGCGGCACATGGGAGCGCTTGGTTGTAGCGGCAGACCCACGACAGAGGTGCGCTTGGTTGTAGCGGCACATGGGAGCGCTTGGTTGTAGCGGCAGACCCACGACAGAGGTGCGCTTGGTTGTAGCGGCAAATGAGAGCGCTTGGTTGTAGCGGCAGACCCACGACAGAGGTGCGCTTGGTTGTAGCGGCACATGGGAGCGCTTGGTTGTAGCGGCAGACCCACGACAGATATGCGCTTGGTTTTAGCGGCACATGAGAGCGCTTGGTTGTAGCGGCAGACCCACAACAGAGGTGCGCTTGGTTGTAGCGGCACATGGGAGCGCTTGGTTGTAGCGGCAGACCCATGAAAGAGGTGCGCTTGGTTGTAGCGGCACATGGGAGCGCTTGGTTGTAGAGGCAGACCCACGACAAAGGTGCGCTTGGTTGTAGCGGCACATGGGAGCGCTTGGTTGTAGAGACAGACCCACGACAGAGGTGCACTTGGTTGTAGCGGCACATGGGAGCGCATGGTTGTAGCAACTGGCCCGCGGTACTCGTCAGGAGGAGCACCTCAGCAGTCTTAGGTTAGTGAGCAGTACCTCGGAGTTGTGACAGGACAACTGTACACTCCAGAGATGGAGCTCTACAGCAGTTACAGTTTCGATAATGAAAATCCTGGTTTGAGCAGAGACTTTTGACCTTGTGTTTACGTCATGATTGAGATGGGTCACATGCTAACATAGGTATATGTATGGGCATATACCCGGGTAGTGGTTATCCGTTGATTTCACAATCCTTGTGTTTCCTCATGATTGAGATGGGTTACTTGATAACTTAAGTATATGTATGGGCATATACCTAAGTAGAGGTTATCTGTTGAGATCTTCTTTGTGGTTATCCTTGTTGGTTTAGTGAGACCTTGAGGGTCTCGGGGTCCCTTCCGAGTATCGTTATACTTACCCCTTCACGGGCTATTCCCTCACCTCGTTGTGTTGGTTGCAGACGACGGGCAGTGCTGACAGAGGCCGAGTGTTCGAGGACTAGACGGTACCTGGAGGTGGACTATATGACGAGACGGTACCCAGAGGTGGACGTGACGACGAGGCGGTATCCGGAGGTGGACCACTGGGCGAGATATACTCCGAGCGGACGGCGGAACCTGTGGAGAAGAGGAGTTATCTGTACCCACCCTTCAGGTGGGATTTCCAGTGGACAGCTCGGCGTAGCAGCTTTACTTTTCAGTTGTTGTTTTTCCTTTCGAGTTGTACTTTACAGTTGGGCTTGTATTTCCGACCCTTTTTTTCTTTCCGAACTTACTGTTGTACTCAGTTATTACTTAGTGTTTACTTCTTCCGCTTGTACTCTGTGGTGATTGTTTTCATTTATAAAGGCAATGCCTTCCCAGTTATCGGGATTTTACGCCTTTGGTGCTAGTCGCCAGCCCTGGCCTATGGAAGGCGGGCTTGGGGTAGTCACGGCACGGGCCCCGAGGACGGGTCGTGAAAAATTGGTATCAGAGGAGTTCGGTTCTACCGCGAACTCTGATCTTTTCTATGTGAAGCAATAATGTTTAGAGTATTGAGTGTGGTTCTCAGTCCAGGGAGTCCAGTGTTGGTGCGGCGGCCGACGTATCCGTACACCAGGACCCTGACTTCTGATTTCCGACTTAATGCACGAAAACATGGATTGCGTGCGTGTTTCAAATTTTCTTTGTGATTACTTATATCAGGTCACCAGGTATACTGTTTGACCGTGGTGCACCTGTTTCCTATTCAGGATGGCCCCATGACGGCAGCCAGCTAGGGTTCCGAGAGTCGAGTGTGACGACAGCCCACCGAGTGACGAGGCCTCGGTGAAGGTCCCTTTGTCAGCAGTGGCACCGGCGGTAGCTCTACCCGTCGAGCCACTGATGCTTATAGCACCAGCCGCTGACGATGCACGTCGCCTCAGCGCACTGCATGAGTTTCAGCGCCAGCGACCGCCCAGGTTTCGTGGGGAGACGGACCCCCAGGCAGCATAGGACTGGCTGGAGGTAGTGGTACGTGTGTTTAGGATAGTGAGAACACCAGCAGACCTCATGGTGATCCTCGCTGCGAGCCTACTACATGCAGCAAAAGGATGATGGTGGAGCTTGATGCTCCAGCTGCACGATGAGGCATCTCTTCTTTGGACGGACTTTGAGAGCATCTTCCGCTCGGAGTTCGTCCCAGCCACCCTTCGTGCGGTACGTATCCAGGAGCTTCTTCAGCTGCGGCAGGGCAGCATGACGGTCGCTCAGTACTCGGCGAGATTTACTGATCTCTCGTGCTACTCGACCGACATGGTACGAGACCCATTCTTCCGGGCCCAGACCTTCGAGCAGGGTTTGAGACACGAGATCAGGGCATCGCTGATCTCCCTCAGCATACCGACTCAGACAGGAGTACTGGAGCGGTCCCTTCTGATCGAGAGCTTCCTTGCTGAGTCTACACCAGCGCTGAGACCCACCGCAGGGTGGCACGTGGCAGAGTCATCTGCAGCAGGCAGTCGACGGATGAATCAGTGCACCAGACAGACCAGACCCTCAGGTAGACGACCTCAGGACACTGGCTCAGCAGTGCGGGGCACACAGCGCGGAGCCAATCTTTTGAGTGGAAGATAGTGATATGCATGCGGCGGGCAAGGCCACATGGCTCGTGACTGTCCGACCCGCCATACTGATGACCAATAGACGAACGAAGGACCCCCCCCCCCCAGGCAGAGGTTCGATCAGGGCGGGCCGCGAGGAGCAGGTGGCCATGACAGGGGAGCTGGCCGTGCAGCTGGAGGTGGACGACGCTTCGGGGTGTTTCCACCACCACCACCAGGAGGTCCACCCCGACCGTAGGGGACAGGAGGACATGGGAGAGCTCAGCTTCAGACAGTTGAGGCCTACGATCATGGGGCTCCGGGAGCAGATGGACAGGAGCGGGACTAGCTCCAGACCTGGAGACTTTTGTTCATGTTGCTTCTAGTTTTGTTGATGTAAGTTTGTAGATGCTTTGTGTCTTTGTACTTGAGCTGCAGTAATAAAAGAAACCTTTTCATGTGAAATTTACTTCCCTGTCCTCTCTTGTGTTGTTTCTAAGAGGTTTTGGATTATACCATTGACATGACCCTCACTTGAGAAGTACCTACTGGAGGAGACCCAGTTACCACACACTGATGCCGACAGTGTGACTCAACCCTTGGAGGCTAGAGTAACGGTTGGATCTCTTTGTAGTAGCGTCGAGGCCTTACGATGTCATCCTTGGTATGGGTTAGTATCATCCATGTCGGGATCGACAGTATTAGGCGAAGAACGTGGTTCATCTAGGGAATGAGACCAGATTTCTCTTATCGGAAAAGAAAAATCATAGCAGCTCTTGTGGGACCAGAGGTGGTCTAGGCCACGACAGAGAAGGTCCAGGTCATCCAGGAGTGGATGAGGACAGCTCAGAGCTGGCAAAAGTCATACGCTGACAGGAGGCAGAGGCCACTTGAGTTCGAGGATGGCGACCACGTCTTCTTGCGGGTCTCACCTCGACGTGGTATTCGGATATTTGGCCGAGGCGGCAAGTTATCTCCTCGCTTCATCGGACCCTTCCAGGTCCTCAGCAGGGTTGGCGAGGTGGCTTATCGCCTGGCTCTACCACCTCAGTTGCACCAGGTGCACGACGTCTTCCACGTGTCTCAGCTGAGGAGATACGTGCACGACCCGACGCACATCATTGACCATGGGGAGCTTGACGTTGACGATGGGGTGAATTTTATGGTGGTCCTGGTGGAGATAGAGGATCGACAGGAGCGGGTCCTACGTGGACAATCGATTCCTCTTGTGCGCATCATATGGCAGCACGGGAACCTCCAGGAGAGCACATGGGAGCGGGAGGCTCAGATGCGTTCTCAGTACCCACATTTGTTCTCCTAGTTTTTGTTGTATCTTTACGGGGACGTAAAGCCCTGAGTTGGGAGTAATTTAAAGACCCGTAAAATTCAAGGGAAATTTTTTCTTAATTTTCTTTGGAATTTTACAAGGGCGCGGTTTCAGACGGCACCTGATTCTGAGGCCCGAAGTGCCCAGAATTAATTTCCAAAGTTTGGCTCGGGTACGTTCAGTGAACGAACGAGCGGGAATTCCTAACTTTTGATCCGATGCTCGGAATTGAAATCCGAGGACACCGATGAACTCGCAGCGCCGATATTCGCTTAAGAAGACCTTTTACGAAGTTGCGTTTGCCTAAGAGGAGTTGTTTAATTTTCTGGATGAAATGAAGAGTAAAATAAAATTGTGATACAATATTTATTTTATATCTTTAAAGTGGTTAAAATCTTTTTTTAGAAGTTGGGTGGTTTAACCACCTAAGAGAGGATTAAGGTGAGGAGGGGCCCACCTAAGCCCCACCTTTTCAAATTCCCTAACTGCCCTCTCTCCCTCTTTAAAGATTGATAACTTAACACTTAATTAATTACACAACTCATGTATAATTAATTAAGTGTTTTGTTTTTGAAATTTAAGTTTTTGGAATGCTTGGCTTAGTAAATAAAATTAGGAGGGACCTTATTTTATTTGGATTGTTGGGTGAGGTGTGGAAGAGCTTTGGAGAGAAGCTGAAGAAATCCTCCACCTTCTTCATATCCTTCGTGGAAGAACGCGAAGAACGTCCGCCGCCCACGAAGAACACCGACGATGACATCTTGACTCGTCTTCTCCGATTGCTTCCTCCTCGACTTCTTCGTCTTCTAACCGACGTCAACGAAACGACTACCGCTTCCCACGACTACGTCAACGTGCGACTATCGAGGTAGGGGTTTACTTCAATATGATTATCACTTTCCATGTTTTCCCCTTCTAAATCTATTGTGGGATTGGGAAAAATGTTTGATGAGGATTGTAGGGAATTTTATTTAATTTACGTGTGAATCGTTTGAAACAAGGTTCAATTTTTAATTAATTAAAAATTGTGCCATTTGGGTGTTAGTTATTCCCGATTGTTAGCATCTAATGTGGAGGGCGCGGGCCGAACGAACATGGCCCGACAACCCTCCGTAATTTTGTTTTTGGTGCGTGGATTTGACAGTGTTTAGGAATCGACTCCGTAATGGGAAAATGAGGTATCCGTTCCGAAGATCTCGATCTGAGAAAATCGCCGGCGAAGACCGCAAGTGGAACGGACCACCGGAGTGCGTCCGGTGGTCCGCGGAAGACGGCGGCCGCGCGCCGCTCCGGCGCGATGGTGCCGGCGAGCCGCGGCTGAGGCGCGCCGCCAGAGTAACCCACCGCGGATAAGCCGTGGTGGTCAACAGGCGGCCGGCAAAGCCGGTCGCGACGGTCCAAGGGCGGGACCCTTTAGGGTCCTGCGTTTCGTTTTTTCGGCCGGCCAAACGGCCGGCCGTTTCCAGGAATTCCGGGGGATTAAACTCCCGGATGAAGGCGGAGCGGGCCCCCCACGTGGGGGGGGGGGGGGGGCGTTGTTTTGCAATGCATGGGGGGCTGCGCCCCCCATTTCCTCGACCAGCGCTCGGCCAACCGGTCGAGCTGAGCGGCCGGGCCGCGCCGCCGGCCGGGCCGGGTCCAGTGGACCGGGTCGGATCGGGGTCGGGTCGACCCTGACCGGGTCGACCCGATTCGGGTCAGACCCGGGGGGGTCGGACCGGGCCTAGACCCCAGGTTTCAGACGGGTTTTGGTCTTTTGGCCATAACTTGTGCCACGGACCTCCGAATGACGAACCGTCTGTGGCAACGCGATCCTTGGATCGAGACGGTCGTTTCGGTATATTACACTCAGGGTTTCAGAATACTTTGCGTTTGGCCGGGATGGTTCGTACACGAAACCAACCGGGCCTTCGGAGCGGAAACGCTCATATCTTGAGCTACAGGCGTCCGTTTGACGTGCCGTCAGCTTTGTTGAGTTCCTCTTAGTGATATAGATCATTGGGCATACTCCGACCGAGGTTTGGACACAGGTGGAGTACGGTCGGGATGGTTTTTCCTTAAAAACCAACCGGGCCCCGGGGACGAAAATGCCAATAACTCTCAGACCGGGTGTCCGATCGACGCGCCATCTGTTGCGTTGAGTTCCTGTTGACGATACGGAACTTTTGGATACATCAACTCTAGACTTTGTGACAGTTGATGTATCAGCCTCTCGGCTCGTGGAGCGGACCCTCCGAACGAGCTTGCTGTGTGCGGGAACCCTAGTGCTGGCTGCGAATGTGTCTACTACTGCTACTGCTACTGAGACCTGACGACTGCTGATCGGACGACCCGGTGTGTGACAGAGGTGCGCTTGGTTGTAGCGGCACATGGGAGCGCTTGGTTGTAGCGGCAGACCCACGACAAAGGTTCGCTTGGTTGTAGTGGCACATGAGAGCGCTTGGTTGTAGCGACAGACCCACGACAGAGGTGCGCTTGGTTGTAGCGGCACATGGGAGCGCTTTTCAGACCCACGACAGAGGTGCGCTTGGTTGTAGCGGCACATGGGAGCGCTTGGTTGTAGCAGCAGACCCACGACAGAGGTGCGCTTGGTTGTAGCGGCACATGGGAGTGCTTGGTTGTAGCGGCAGACCCACGACAGAGGTGAGCTTGGTTGTAGCGGCACATGGGAGCGCTTGGTTGTAGCGGCAGACCCACGACAGAGGTGCGCTTGGTTGTAGCGGCACATGGGAGCGCTTGGTTGTAGCGGAAGACCCACGACAGAGGTGCGCTTGGTTGTAGCGGCACATGGGAGCGCTTGGTTGTAGAAACTGGCCCGCGGTACTCGTCAGGAGGAGCACCTCAGTAGTCTTAGGTTAGTGAGCAGTACCTCGGAGTTGTGACAGGACCACTGTACACTCCAGAGATGGATCTCTACAGCAGTTACGGTTTCGATAATGAAAATCCTAGTTTGAGCTGAGACTTTTGACCTTTTGTTTACCTCATGATTGAGATGGGTCACTTGCTAACTTAGGTATATGTATGGGCATATACCCGGGTAGTGGTTATCCGTTGATTTCACAATCCTTGTGTTTCCTCATGATTGAGATGGGTTACTTGATAACTTAGGTATATGTATGAGCATATACCTAAGTAGAGGTTATCTGTTGAGATCTTCTTTGTGGTTATCCTTGTTGGTTTATTGAGACCTTGAGGGTCTTGGGGTCCCTTCTGAGTATCATTATACTCACCCCTGCACGGGATATGCCCGCACCACGTTGTGTTGGTTGCAGACGACGGGCAGTGCTGACAGAGGCCGAGTGTTCGAGGACTTGACGGTACCTGGAGGTGGACTATACGACGAGACGGTACCCAGAGGTGGACGTGATGACGAGGCGGTATCCGGAGGTGGACCACTGGGCGAGATATACTCGGAGCGGACGGCGGAACCTGAGGAGCAGAGGAGTTATCTGTACCCACCCTTCAGGTGGGATTTCTAGTGGACAGCTCGGCATAGCAGCTTTACTTTTCAGTTTCTGTTTTTCCTTTCGAGTTGTACTTTACAGTTGGGCTTGTATTTCCGGCCCCTTTTGTCTTTCCGCACTTACTGTTGTACTCAGTTTTTACTTAGTGTTTACTTCTTCTGCTTGTACTCTGTGGTGCTTGTTTTCTTTTATAAAGGCAATGCCTTCCCAGTTATCGGGATTTTACGCCTTTGGTGCTAGTCGCCAGCCCCTGGCCTATGGAAGGCGGGCTTGGGGTAGTCACGGCACGGGCCCCGAGGACGGGTCGTGACATCACGGTATAGACTTTGGGGTAGTTGTATGTATGGGTGATCATATGCCTTCACATGGTACCCTAGACAATTTTCTTCGATCATGATGTGTGGTTTACGTCACGATTCTGGAGTGACCTATATGAGGTACTTGGGAACCAATGGAATATGATTATAGTCATTCACCCCAACACCGATGGGCATACCGAGTGAACTAATTAGGAGATAGAGGATATATTGAGGGCCTACATATTGAATTTTGGTCAAATCTGAGAGGATCACCTAACTTTGGTAGAATTTTCATAAAACATAATCTATTACTCAACTATCAGTATGGAAATTTTTTAGTTTCTATATGGGAGGCCTTTCAGCTCACCCTTGTGTTGGATGGAGTTCGCAGACTTGTCTCTCGTAAACCTAGAGATACAGCAAGAGACCATGGAGAAAGTGTAGGTCATTGTGAGTATATTAAGAAGTCCCAAAGTAGATATAATTCATACATAGATCTCCATTGTCTACCATTGGTGTTCCATCATGGATACCACTTATTCTTGAGAGTCTCCCCATAACGAGGAATATAAAGGTCCATCCGGGGAGGAAAGATATCCCAAATGTTAAGTAGGATTTTCAAGATCATGCGGTGGGTTGGCATGGTTAATTACTGCCTCATCCTACACCCAAAACTATAGAAAGTGCATGTTGTCTTCCTTGTGTCACAACTGAGGAAATAACTGCATGACCCTAAACACATTTTTTATTGGGGTGAGTTGGACATTGGTGATCCATCCACATTTGCAGAGTACCTAGGGGACATCGAGGATATATAGTTTCAGACCATGTGAGGCTAGAACATCCCTCTAGTGTTCATTTTATGGTGGTATGAAAACATGAAATAGAGTAATAGGGAGCGGTAGATCCCACTTTGGGCTTATCATACAGGTGTTTTCCTAGTTATTATTTTTAGGGATGAAATACATGGATGGAGTGATGTAGAGACCAGGTTTTACCTTGTATGACCTGAAAAAAAAATTAAATATATTTCTAGATCTAGGAACTGAGTCTATTTTAAATTAAAAGGTTTGGTGTTCCCAAAATTACTTTTAAAAAATATTAAAAATATTTTAAAATGTTCAGGAATGGTTAGTTTAAAAAAAAGTGATAACTTACAAATTTTTTATTGGGATGAAAATATAAGTAAATTATTGCAACAAAAATACTATGTTTACTATAAGGGAATTATAAAATGAGTCTACACAAGATGTTCAGAACCCTCTCTCAATGGTGTTGAACTTAGTGAATTAATTAATTAATTGATTGATTGATTGATTAATTACCTTTTGACATAATTAAATTTTTTTAAATAAGTTGTTTCTTGGATTGGTCTAGGGTTATCCTCGCAATTCCTAGGATTTGCTGGCAAGACTATCTTTCACATCCTGATAATTCCTTTGAAGAATGATGAACTCCTGATTCAAGATGAACCGAAGCACAATGAATGCAATGGATCCTCCTCCCACGTTGTTGAATAGGTTCTTCAAAAACTAATAATCCAAGAAAGGGGTAGGACATGTCATCTATTTTCTCCCATTTTATTAAATCATTCTTATGTGTTATAATCTAACATAAATCATTAATCGTAACCTAAGGGATAAAATTTTTTTCTTTAAATACCATTCTAGTATAACATAACAAATGTAATAAATGGATTTCATTAATAGAATTACATTATAAACACAATAAAACCAAAGGATATGTAATTATAGTATACTTAAAATATAACCCTATTAGATAATTCCATCTTAGATGGAAATTAATGTCAATATAAGACTTGAAATTAATTCTTGAGGAAAATATAATTTCTTCTTTAAAAAAGTATTCTTTTTTAAAAATTCCACACAATTTTGAAAGAAAACAATTTAATTTAAAATAAACATGAAATCATGAAAATTAATCTTCCTAGAAATAAGGTGTTAAGAAAATGTACAAGATCTGTTCATGTCATATAAGTTAAAAATATATTCTCATAGTACGTTTTTCATAAAAGTCAAAAAGTAACTCTTATAGAAAATGGCTAAATATTGATTTCATACCATTTAATAAAATTATAATAATGGGTAAAATTGACACCAAATAGTTTTTCAATAAGAGAAATAATATTTTGGAATACATAATTAGGAAACATGTACATGGATGATAAATATACCGTACTAAATACTTACGTAAAAAATCTTTAATAATAACTAGATTACAAAATTATCCCAAAACATAGGTATGGGTTCCTTATTTCATATTTTAAACTCATGTATAAGCGTATAAATAATTTTATTAACTTATTCCATAATCCTATATATATTTATGGGATTATATTACTAGTCGTATAATAATATTTCATTATTACTCTTCTTTTGGTGTTAACTGCTTTATTTTTTTCTTTAATGTTTTTTCATATAAGATTTAATTATTCTATTTAGGATATACTTCCATAATTTAAAGACATATATTAAGTAAATATATATCATCATTATTCCTTTTATAAATATATATAATCATGAATGAATGTTGTACATGGATATGAACTGCATCACGTCATGGAGAAAGTAGGTTGTACGTACGCACAAGCATTGATATGATTCCCGTAATATTGAAATGGTATGGAAGTGAATGGTATATTATATTTTCCAGAATGTGTATCATGTTATTATAAGAATATATAGTTATTATTTCCAAAATTATACCCATCAATGTAAGGTGTAGGTTGGAAACATATTGTATCATGGCCTGGAGATGGTAAGTCGTTCATACCCAAGTGTGATGATTTCCATTTTTATAGGATGGATAGAAGGTGGAATAAGTTTTTTCCATAAAAATAATAACATATATGTATATATTTGGTACTAGAGTTATTAATTAGTATCGGAAACAACATATTAATAGTAAGTATAAGAAGAAATGATCTTGAGAGTGTCCGTAAAAATGATTACCTCTTCTTCAGCGAGCTCCCTCTAGATCTCCTCTTATAGGAACTAAATTTGGTCATTTAAGAAGAATAGAAACTCTATAATTTAATTACGGAAGATTATAATATTAATGGGTAGGGAATGACAAAAATTTAAGGCTCAATGATTTATAATGAAATGAGTGATGATGTACTATTTTATAATTTACCTGAGGGGCACTTTAGAAACTCCATAAATATTAATTTATAATGAACTCAAAGAACTTCGAAAAACCCCCAAATATTGATAATTAAAAGATGATATTATATAACATTATAATAGAATCATAAAATAAATTTTAAATTTTTTGAGTTAATTTTAAACATTATCATTTCGTTTACCCTTAATTATTGTCTTTTAATTTTAACTAAAGAAAACAAAATTCAATAATAAAATAGTGTAATTTTTATTTATATGATGTAAATTAGACCATAAATGAAAAAATATATAATATTTTAGAGTAATACGTAATTATTTTATATTTTTTAAAACATTTTAATATTTTAAAATAATTTATTAAGACATTATTTTGAAAAAATATCTGTAGTGTCAATCTTGAAACTATTTATTTAATGGATTTTAAAAATATAAAGATAAGATTTTAACCTCAAAACAAATATTTTATTATATATATACTGGGTCAAGTTAATATATAATTTTTTTTGGATATATTAATAATCCAAAATTATATTTATTATAGTATTTTTAATAAAATTTATTTGATATTTCCATTAATAAAATAATTTCAACATTAGTTTTATGAAATTATTTAACACACTTTTTTAAATAAAAATAATAATAAAATTAAATTTTGAAGATATATCTACTATATTTTAGAATAATACATGTAGTATAATATATATTATATAAAATAAATCAATAAAATGTTATACTTATGAAAACATTAATGTTAGAGGTTTAACATCACTTAAACTAAAATTATATAAGTTTACTAATCTCTTATATAAGGCTCAAAATGGACAATAAATTGACATTTGGATGATTATGGTCATGATATAATCGGGCAATAATATTTGGACTAGTTTTTTTGTTTTTAATGGTAATTATAATTTCAATAAAAACTAGTTTATTGATTTTTAATCAATCAAATAATTTATGCATCATAACTATATAAACTTTTAATGTAATTACATAATTCCCATAAATTAAAAATAAATTAACATGACAAATAAAAAAATTTATCTTTCAAATTAGTAGTCATAATATAATTTATCTTCAATATAAATTTATAATAAAAATGATTTAGTTATTAAAATTTGATTAAGACATATTTTACATTTCTTTAAATAGAATATATTAAATGTTTTAATATCATCCAAGTGGCTTATAAAGGGTATCATTCTGACTCGGATATGGTTTAGGTCGAAAATAACTAATCCAATTAGATTATTACATGTGTTAAACAAATTTTATAAAATTATATATTCCCTTAATTACCTGATTTACCTTTATACCAGATTAATTAAAATTACGGAAGTTAATATTCATAATCGTAAAAAATAAAAGATTGATAATTAAGTAATTTTTACCTAATTATTATAAATATAGAATCCATTTTTTAAAATTCAAAACACAGAAGTTGAAATAATTAATTTAAAATCAATCTCATTGTAAGAATGAAAAACATGTTTGAAACGTTAAAACACGGTAAAAGATTGAAATGTTTTTACTTCAAAATTTAATGTAAAATTAATTTCAATGACATAAATTATGTCAAATGATAAATATATATTATATTTATACTTTAAAAAAATTCAATAATATAATTTATCTACAAAAATTATTTTGATGAAAAAAGTTGTTTTCAATTAAAATTTCGAATATTTTTACTATTCATAAAAACATTAAAGTTATTATAAAAATATAAAAAAAATCATCCAAAGTAAATTTTTATATCCCTATACCAAATAAAAAGTTTATTTTTTAAAATATAGTATATACATGTGTCATGAACATGATTTCAAATTGGGTATCTATCAAAAGGTGGAAGAATTCTATTTTTTGAAAAATACTTCTTTTTTCTGAAACAATTGAATTTTTTTCTTATATCATGTCCAAAAAAATATAAGATGAATTTAAAACATTATATTGAACATATTACATATCTATAACATAAATAAAATCCATCAAGAGTTTTTTTAATATATTATAAACTCGCTGATTTTCACATAAATAGTTTATCAAAATAAAGTTAATATTATTCATAATGCCTAAAAATAAAAGAATGATATTTTCAAAATTTTGACCTATTTATTCTAAATAAGTAATATATTTTTAAAAATTATAAACATAGAATTTTCAGTTTTTAATTGAAAAGTAATCCCATTTTTGGAATGAAAATGGGTTTTATAGGTTAAAACATTGTACAAGATTGAAAATTTTTACATCAAATTTCAATGTAAAATTAATGCTAGTGACATACATTATATTTACAGATAAATATATATTCTATTTATTCTTTAAAACAATTAAAAAATATGATTTATAAAAATAAATAATTTTGAGGAAAAAAATTTTGTTTCAATAAAAATTAAGTATATTATTACAACTAATCAAAACATAAAACCTATTAGAAAAAATATAAATATAATCAAAATTAAATATTTTTATTCTGCTTCAAAATAATAAGTTTATTTTGTTATATGAAATATATAAAAGTTTAAAAAACATGATTTAAAATAGGTTCACCATCAAAAGGTCGAAAACTGCAATTTTTGAAAAATAATTCATTAATCCAAAAAAATAAAGTTGCCCTTATATCACATTTAGAAAAAATATAAAATTAATATTAAACATTACATTGAACGTATTACATTTTTACTACATTAATAAAACCCATAAAGAGTTATTTTATTATTTTATAATCTCACTTAATTTCATTTAAAATGTTTTTCAAAATAAAATTAACATTTTTCTTACCCAACATTTTAATGACTATGTTATAAGATTACATAATAATTTTTAGTTGTACAATTAAACTCGGCCTTTTGTAAAATGAATTCTATCAAAAGAAATTTATATTTTTTGTAACACAATAAAATCATTGTGTTGTTTATATCATAACTTAATTCATTATTGTGAACATCGCAAGCTTATCATAGTGTAGCATAAAACACCAGACCTCAAAGAAATTAAATAAATATCTATCATAAAAAATAAAGTTGAGTTACACTCTACCACCCTTAAAATTAATTTCACCCTAAATGTTTTTTTGGGTTGTCAAAGATTATAATACATGAATGTTTATTTCATAGAAACCCAGATCAAAAAAAGGACTAAAACTTTATTTTAAAATGAAATAGTTGGAAACAAATAGTGACTCAATTTAAATCATAACTAGGTCTCTATATAGTAGAACATAGTTGAAGATTGGGCATGGATGAAGAGAATAAATAATCATATAGATTGATAAAGATCACTCATCACAAAGAAGTTGGTGACCCAGTGATGTTTAACAACAACAAAAACTTAAACTAAAGAAGCGTGAAAGAGGTCCTTCATATCATCGAAAATGATGATAATAAGACACCCTATTACATCATGATTTATGTTACCTATTATTGAATTATTTATATTAAAATATATATTTAATTTTTTTAGAACTATCTCAACATTTTTCATTCATTGAACAATTTCCCCTTTAGTTCTTAATAAATGAAATATAGTTGAATTTTTCAATCCTAAAGTGTTAGTAGGTCATGCGATCCATAAATTGAATGATAGTTAATTCCATATATAGTTTTCCCAAAAAAAGGTTATAACATTTTAAAAAATATTAATATGTCCACCTAGGGTGAGATATTACATTATTCTAACAAACTTTATCTTAATTTTAACAAAAACATTCAAAACATTGATAACTTTACAATCCCTATGAAATTTGAATATACCATGTTTTTAGAAATAGATACACTAACTTAGCTTAACATTTATCTAACATATATTATAAGGTATCACTTGTTGGTCACATTCCAAACATGTGATCACCTTCAACATGTATTCTCTTGATTTGTGGTAGAAACCTAAATTACCATATATCCTTGGTGAAAACATGCATGTTTCCTTATTCCAAAACTTATTTAATTAATTCCTTAAGTCCCAAAAAGTAGAATACTTCATATACAATAGCATAACCCTCTTGAAAAAAACCCATAATTATTTCCTAGTAAAATATCATCATCTAATTTAACTATTCAAATCCAACATATATTTATCCAAACTAAATTATCTTAACATCAGCGACATATTAAACATTATCTTTCCCATTATCATGTGTAATACATGTATATAACTTCACCCTTATATCACTTTTCTAGTCCCTTAAAAATATTCAACATATCCTTTCCAATCCATAATGAAAAATAGACACTAAAAACAATTATATATTTCATGATTCATATAGTATAATCCTCGAATTATAAAACATACGCACCTCAATCCTCCAACTTTATTTATAAACCGTTAAATAGGATCCATCATCTTAGTCTCTCCTAAAATATGAATAATTTGTTAAGGTTCCTAAACCTTAATCTAAACAATATTCATAGGTTTAAATAAAAAAATAATGATAAATCATCCCAGAGCTTTCACATGTCGTTTACAATCTCTTTATCCTTAGCAGTATAACTAGTACTCATAGCACCTACATGATTCTCTTCATCATATTTCCAATTAGGAAATTTATTTTCATAATTTCCTTATATTCCAAATATAAAACATTTAAGGTTAACTATGATCTATCTAGTTATGTCTATTGTCTAATACCATAAAGAAAAGTGTGAGAAATAAATAACAGCGATTAAAAATGTCTAATTAAGGTAAATTACTTATAATATTTCAACATATTATATCTTAGGTTTAATCCTAGGTTATTAATTATTATAAAAAAAACTCTAGGATTGTAACCTATAATTAGAAATGTCCTTAGGAAATCCAAAGACATGTTCTCAGAAATATCACAAGGGATCTCACTAAATTTTTCCCATCCTAGTTTCCAATGTTTGATAAAACCTTTCCTCTGATACCAACAATATCAAACCAAGATTGACGTACATATATATTAAATAAAAATTGAATAATATTCATTAAATAATATCACAACCCCATGATAAAACTGTATAGTTTTAGTTTATTTATAAACTATGAAATATAAACAACTGGTTCATAAGACATCTATATTTTTTTATTCTTATTCTTTAATAACTAGACCACTTTTGACATATCTTACTTAATACCCTTCTCCATGAACTAGAAAAAATAAAAATAAGAGATGGTGATCTCGTATGCTCACTATGGGTAAAAAATGCATATATAAATCATATTATCATCATAATACATAATAACATCACATTTGAAAGTCTTATCTGGAATATGAAATATCAGGATATCATGACATGGGATAAATCATAGAACGTCATAAATAATCAATGAACATATTCCAAAAATTCATAACATAATACATGAAATTTTTGGAAAACACATAAGCATAGAAAATAATTTCATAGTAGTCAAGACTCATTTCCAATATTATCATAGTGGAAAATTACATTACTTAACTGATTTCACACTTTGTTCTTGCATTATATTACTGAACTGGATTTAATTGTTGTTATAGTGTTGTATTACTAAACTGAATTGAATTTTCATTCCATTATCTTATATATCAAGAGATATAAATATTTTAACAATGTATTGAATTGAGATATAGGACCCACCCATATTGTAATGAAATCATTCTAACGTCGGCCATAATAATATAAATCATTCATCATATCCTAAGGAATCAAAGGGGTATCTTTAGACATCATTCCACCATAACATAATCCATGTAAAAATTTGGATTTGATAAACACAAGTCAATCAAAAACACAATAAAAACAAAGGAATTTTAAGGATATTATACTTGCAATGTAACCTTATTAGATAATTCCATCGTAAATGGAAATTAATTTTTATTTAACACTTGAAATTAATTCTTGAAGAAAATAACTTTTCTTCCTCAAAAATGTTTTCTTCTCTCAAGATGCCTCAATATTTTAAAATAAAATAATTTATTGGAAAATAAACCTTAAATAATTTAAATTAATCTTCATGGAAGTAATGTTTTATGAAAATGTAAAAAATATGTTCATGTCATATGAGTTAAAAAAACATTCACCTTGTACTTTTGCAAAAAAAAAGTCAAAAAGTATCTTGTATTGAAAATGAAAAAAAATTAATTTAATAACATTTAATTAAATTATATTAATGGTTAAAGTTGAAACTAAACAATTTTATAATAATATAATTAATATTTTGTAATACCTAATTCGGAATCATGTACATGGATGAGAAATATACCCTAGAAATTTCCTATGTATAAAAAATCATTGATAATAATGATATTGTGAAATTATCCCTTAACTTAGGTATGGGTTCCATTAAACATGTTTGAACCTCATATATAAGGTTTTAAATAATTTTATTAACTCATTCCAAAATTCTATTTATATTTGTGTGATTATATTAAGATTTTTTTAAAAATATTTGATTCTTACTCTTCTTTTGGTGTTAATTGCTTTATTTTCTCTTTCATGTTTTTCATATAAATTGAAATTATTATAAATAGGATATAGTTCCATAATTTAAAAAATTATCTTAATGTAATATATATCATTTATATTAATTATATACATTTATATACTCTTTCATGAATTGTGTATATGGATATGCATCACATCCTATCGTGGAGAAGGGAGGCTATATGTTGGCACGAGAGATGATATCATTCCCATAATTGTTAAATGTTATCAATGTTAATGGTATTTAATTTTTTTAGAATCTATATCCTGAAATAATAATATCATATAGTTATTGTTTCCATAATTAAACCCATCCATGTAAGGTGTTGGTTAAAAATAGATGACATCATGACTTAAGGATTGTAAGTGGTACGTATGAACACGTGGTGATTTCATTTTTCTTAGGATGGATAGAAGGTGGAATAATGTTTTTCCATAAACATAATGAGATATAAGTATATATTTCACACTAGAGTTTTTACTTAGTATTAGAAATAACAATTTAAGAGTAATTGGAAGAATAAAAGGTCATGAGATATTCAGTAAAAAAGATTACCTCTTCCTGAGTGAGCTCCCTCATGATCTCCATTTGAGGGAAATAAATTTGGTCTTTTGAGAATACTATAACCTCTGTAATTTAACTAGGGAAGTGTATAAGTTTTATGTTTAGTTTATTACCCAACACGAAGGCACAATTTTTTATAAATAAATGAGGGAGCAGGTTCGCTTGTATAATTGAGGTGGGGCACCTTTGGAAACTCAAAAATTATTAATTTAAAATATACTCAAAACACCTCCAAAAATATAAATAATATCCATATATTGAATATTAGAATATATAATGTAATAATAATATCAACCAATAATCTTTATACATGTTTTGAGTTCATTTTAAACCTTATCATTTCGTTTACTCTTAATTATTCTCTTTTAATTTTATCTAAGGTAACAAATTGTTCAATATTAATATAATGTAATTTTTTTATATGAGGTAAATTACACCATAAATGAACAATATAAAATATTTTAGAGTAAAAACTAATTATTTTTTATTTCTAAAAATAAATTAATATTTTTTAATAATTTAAAAATTAATTATTTTGACAAAATAGAAGTAGTGTCAATTTTGACACTATTCGATTATTGTATTTTTAAAAATATCACGATAAGATTTTAATTTCAAAATAATATATTATTATATATCTAAGAATTTAATTTTATATATAATTATTTTGGATATATTAATTATCTGAAATTATATTTATTTCATTATTTTTGAAATCATTTTTTATATTTTAATTAATAAAATAACTTCAACATCACTTTTCTGTAATTACTTAATAAAAATATTTTTTAAAGAAAAATTAAAAATAAAATACAATTATGAATATAAATCAACTCTATTCCATAATAATACTTTCAGTCAAATATATATTTTGTAAATTACATCATTAAAAACGTTATCCTTATTAAAACATGAATGTGACAAGTTTAACATCACTTCAAATAAAATAATATCAGTGTAATAATCTCTTATATAAGACTCCAAATGGATAATAATTTTACCTTTGGATGATTATGGTCGAGATATACTCAACCAATAATATTTGGTCATGTGTTTATGTCTTTTAATAGTTATTATAATTTTAATAAAAATTATTTTATTAATTTTTCATCAATAAAATTATTTCAACATCCTCAATATATAAACCATTAAGGTAATTATTTATTTCCTAAATATTAAAAATAAATTATCATGATTAATAAAATAATTTTATCTTTCAAACGAGTATTCATAATATAATTTATCTTTCGTATAACCTTATATTAAAAATTATTTAGTTATTAAAATTTGAGTAAGACATATTTAACTTTTCATTAAATAAAATATATTAAATGTACTAATCTTGTCAATGTGTTTTCCAAATGGTATAATGTATAACCAAGGATGATTTAGGTGAAAAATAACTCATCCAATAACATTAGTACAAGTGTTAAGATAATTTTATGATATTATATTTTCCCCTAATTTCTTGATTTACCTTTTCACTGTATTAATTAAAATTTCGGAATTTACTATTCATAATATCTAATAAATTTTGAATGATAGGTGAATAATTTGGGCATACTAATTATAAATATGGAATTAAATTTTAAAAATTAAAAATATAGATGTTGTAGTAATTAATTTAAAATTAATCACATTTCTGAAATGAAAACAGGTTTTAAAAGCTAAAACATTGCAAAAGATTGAAATGTTTTAACATAAAAATTAAATGTGAAATTAATGACAATGAAATAAATTATATTTAATGATAAAAATATATTTTATAAATAAATTAAAACCATTCAATAATATTGTTTTCAACATAATTTATTTCGATTAAAAAAATCTATTAAAATTTAATATATTTTTAATATTTAACGAAACATAAATCGTATCTGAACAATATAAATAAATAATCCAAAGTAAAGGTTTATATTACCTTTCCAAATAATAACTTTAATTTTTTAAATATAATATATAAAAGTGTCAAAACTAGATTTAAAATAGGTGTGCCATCAAAAGGTTGAAAACTGTATTTGGTTAAAAATACATCCTTTGTCCAAAAAAATAATTTGTTCCTATATCATGTCTAGAAAAAAATTATATGAATTTTAGTCATTATATTGAACATATTAAATATCTATTTTATTAATAAAATCTATTAAAAGTTAATTTATTATTTTATAAACTCACCTTTTAGATTTAAATTGTTTTTCATAAGAAATTAAATATTATTTATACCTACCATTATAATAACTAGGTTAAAAGGTAAAATAATAATATTTTGTTTTTCACTTAAAATCAGCCTTGAGTGAACTTATTTCTATCAAAATATCGTAAAATTTTGTATAACACCATCCAAGCATAGTGTTGCGTATACTATAAGTTATGTAAATTTTTTCTATAGCACAAGATTATCATGGGGTAACATATAAAAAAATACATCCAAAAAATTAAAAAAATATATCATAAAAATAACAAACTATTACAAGTATGACTGGGTAGTGGCATTCCCTAGTGACCTCCCTAAGATGTAACCTCTAATAGGGCTGGTTAGTGGTGTTCCTTGGTGATAGCTATAGTGGGAACCTCCAAACATACCAGGGCATAGAATTCATTCCAAAAAATAGTCACCCCTTGACTATGTGGTGTAGTTATGAGTCATGGTTTTATGATCCTTTGAACTCATGAAAAATAGGTACACTTTCCCCACATATATGTATTCTTATTACGTGACATAAAAAAATGTTTTCAATTTACTGTTTCCTAAAGAGGATAGTATCAAGGTGTAGTGATTGAGTCCCTTAGACTCCTGTGTCCTAGGATGACATTTGAGATAGTGAAAATCGTAGATGACTTCCTTTTCAAACTATTTTCTACCCATCTTCTTGTGCTGATATGTGATATAGACATCACATTAATCTCTCATTTTGGATTCTTTGAAAGACCATATATATATATCCTACATTATTACTCGCTCCATCGGTATAGTTACTCTCCTTCCATGAGAGGCAAAGACGCATAGGTTATTCTATGTGGTTTCTATATTTAGCTTCTTATGGTTTAATGAGTACACTCTCCTTTTATAGGTATCAAATACTTAATAAGTTATTCATATTACCACTGTTTTGATATCCTTGTGTTTGGATGAGTTCAATTTAACACTTTTGTTGGGTTTATTTATACTCTATTATTGTACCCTGTTCTATCTACTTATTTCCTCTTAAGTTATACCTCCTACTAGTCCCCCTTCACCTTTTCAGATCATTCTACTGGGTATGTATATACTCACCCCTGTAGGTGATTTTCCTAACAGGTGACAGGACTTTTATATATGGTAGATTGTTTGATCATGACTTTATGGGATCTTATAGATATGGGGTGCTTGGACAATGTAAGGTGGTCGTAGCTTGGGATATAGGAGTCGGGCTCTCTAAGCTATTTACTCATTTCCAATTTTGTCATTTTGGTAAATAGTTTTGGTTTGAGAATGTATTTTATCCCCTTTTATTTTCAATATAAACTGCCTTACGTAATTCTATTTAGTGGTCCATGCATATTTGGTATATTTATAATAGTGTTTCATCTTTTATTTTGTTCTCATTTCACTTTTGTATTGAGTTTTCTATGTTCATGTGTATAGGTATTTAGGAAAATACCTCCCCAAGTTTAGTCTTCCTTCGACACTTGTCCACACCATTATCCTATGGAGGCGGTCTTGGGGTACTTTTGGCTCAAGCCCTAACTTGGGTGGCACTGTTGTAGAGACCCAAAGCTTTACGTACATAGACATTACATTACTTTCCTGCAATTCTTAATACATAACAAAAACCAACAATCAAGGACCATAATAGTTTAGTGTCTTTGGAAACTCGGAATATAATCTTTTAATCTTGGTGAAATATCTTCAACATCTCCCATAAAGATCATCCTTTTTTTCTTGCCTAAAGCCTTTCTTTATACCCTGGGAAAAAGAAAACATATAAAGGGTGATCCCAAATGCTCAGTAAGGGTAAGCATGGAGAAAATAAAATAAATCATATACATTTGAGCTTCAAAAAAATAACATAAAGTTTACACATCAAAATATTGAGTTGTGAAATAAATCTTGGAAGTACATAAGGAATAGGTCATAAAAGAACATCAATCATGATAAAATAGCAAGGTAATAAAACATTTAATTGTGTAAAACCATTAAGCAGATGATATTATTTCTATAGTAGCCAAGGCATTGCTTCCAAGACCATCTTAGTGGACAAAGTCCCTTTCTGAATCGAGGTCACTCCTCATTCCAGTCCTGTATTACTAAACCAGATTAACTTACCGTTCCAGCCATGTCTTTCTCATGAGATATAAATATTTACCCAATGCATAGGAGGGAGATATAGGTCCCACCCATATCATAATGAAATCATTCTTACGGGTGCCACAAAATAAACTTACATCATTCATAATAACCCAAAGAATAAAATGGGTTTCATAAACATCATCCCATAATAACTTAATCCATATAAAAGAAATGGGTATCATTTCATCATAAGAAAAATCAAACCATTTAAATAATAGATACATTATACTTGAAACATAAACATACTTAATAATGTCATCTTAGATGGAAAATAGTTTTGATAAAACACTTGAAATGAATTCCTGAGGAAAATATCCTTTCTTCTTCAAAATCATTTTATTTTCTAAAAATGCAATGATATTTTAAATGAAAAGGATTTTATTGAAAATAATCATGAAAACTTGTAGAAGAATATTCATAAAGATTAGGCCTTATGAAACCATAAATATCTGTTCATGCTGTATAAGTTAAAAAATAACATTCTTCTCGTACTTTTTTCAAAAAATTCAAAAAGTTCCCCGTGTGGTAAACAAAAGTAATATTCCTTTCATAACATGTGATAAATTTCAAAAATGGGTAAAAATGACTTTAAAAATACCTGAATACATTTTTAGAATACATGGGCATGGATGATAACAATAACCCTAGTAAATACTTACGAATAACAATCTCAGATAAAAATGATATTGGAATAGTTATCCCTTACCTTAGGTCTGATATGCTTCGTACGTATCCAAACCTCTTGTATAATTATTTTAATAATTTCATTGAATTATTTCAGAATCATATTTGTTATTATGAATATATGGTTCACTTATGACTTTATATTACCCGTTCTTTTGTAAGTTCCATGTTAAAAAAAGGTTTTGGGTAAAATCATTTTATTTATCATACGTGTTTGGACTTGTTGTTCTTGATAATATTATTACTTATATATTTATTTAATTACATCCTGAATGTAAATAATTATTTATATATCATATATATATTCAGTATATATATATAATAGATATATAAATGAAATGAAATACATCGTTCACGGAGACGATAGGCCGTACGTACGCATGAACGCTGTTTTCGTTTCCTTATTGAATTAAATGGAATTAAGTTAATGAAACATATAAGTAAATAAATCCAGTATAATTATTATTTGATATCATTAATGATTATTTATTATATATATACTTTATAATCATACTTTAATGGTTAATCATGGAAAATGAATCTCATCGTGTTCGTGGAGACGGTAGTCAGTACGTACGCACGAGTGAGGATATCATTCCCATGATCGTGGAATTGTATTGAAGTGTATGTATAATATTTCAGAATCAATATAACATTAAAATAATCATATATAGTTATTTATTTACACCATTATACCCATCCAAGTAAGGTGGTGGTGGAAAACAGATTACACCACGGTGTGGAGACGGTATTCTGTACGCACGCACGCACGGTGATTTCATTTCCGTAGGATGGATAGAAGATGAAATTGGGTTGTTTAATATTTATAATAACATTTCAGTATATTATTGATACTTATTTTATTAATTTATGATGAAACAAATAAATAAGAAGAAGTAGAAACAGAAATAAATTGGAAAGAATCGGTAAAGGATATTACCTCTTCTTTGGCGCACCTCTTCTTAACCTCCTCGTAAGGCACTAGGGTTGGTCTTTTGAGGAGACCGGAACCTATATAATTTTTATAGGAAAGATTATAAGGTAAATTTTCAGGGTTTGGTAGATCTTAAAGTCTCAAAATGGTGTGAAGAGAAGAGGGAAGGGGTGCCCTTTTTATAAGGGTGGAGAGGGGCACTTTAGGAAAAACATAAAATATTATTTTATAATAAAGCCACATTAAGATTATAATAGCTCCAAATTGATTTATTTCGAAGATAAAGTGGGTATGGGTCAAAAGGATCTAAATAAATATGTTTTATACAAGTTTAGGTCACTATTCTAACCTTATCATTTAGATTTAACTCTAAGTTAAATAATTTAACTTTTGCCGTGTCTTCTTGTTTTCTTACACAATATGGTTAATAAACATACTATAACAAGCCAAATTAACCTCAAGTTGTTCATTATTAATATATATAACCTTATATAAGTCATTTTTCCAAACATTATATTTTTAGGAATAAAATAACAATAAATAATATAATATTTGTTTTAAAAACTATTTTATGTCAATTTTGACACTATTTGGTAATTGATTTTTGTGAAAATCATAACAGAATGATTAGTTCTAAAAAGGCTAATTAAATCAATAATAACATGTCATATTTACCTATAAAATTATTGTATTTCATAAAAAGTAAAATTATATTTATTTGGGTATTTATAATATCAATTATTTTTATATTTCATTATTTAGGTAATTACTGCATCACCATTGTGTCATATATAAATTAAATTATTTAATGTCTAAAAATTATAAATAAAATATCATTAGGTATTAAATATTTTTATATTTCTAATGGACATTTATATTCGAATTTATCTTATGTATAACCTGATATTAAAAATGTTTTATTTATTAAACTTTGATTTTAACCATTTTAACTCTTCTTCAAGTAAAATAATAATAAATGTACTAATCCAATCCAAGTGGACCTAAAGGATAATATTTTATTCCTAAGGATGTTTTTGGTCTAATTACACTTATCCAATATAATTAGTACATCTGTTAGGGTGATAGTAATATCATTTTTACCCTTAATTACGCTATTTACTTTTAACCGTGGTAAATAAAAGTAAAAAGTTACTATACACAAACAATTATTTTTATCTTATTGAACCAAATTTTACTCCTTGATATTAACCGTGTCCCTAGGATTTTCAAAATTCCACTCCCAGAAGCGGTAAAATTATGTTTTATGTAAATTTTCAAATTCTCCTAGGAGGTGGGTAAAAGACTGTGAAAAGTTCAATAAAATTTTTATATATCTAAAATTATTATAAAATTACTCAAATTAATTACATTAAATTTATATAGGTTTTTTGTATCAATTTTTACCTAAAAAATTAAATAAAATAAATAATTATTTAAATAAAAAGTCGGTTATTAAATAGTAACCCAGTGTTTTCACTATTCATCAAAAATAGAAAATTTTCAAAAAAATACCAAAACTTCAGCCTAGGAAAATTTTGATATTCTGAGTCCAAAAATTCAGAAAATTTCGAAAAAATGTGGGTATTACTATTCATAATGGCAATTTTATATAACATATCGTTTTTTAGTGCAACTCGGTATTGCGTACAATACACGCTATCATGGACGGTCGTGATTGCGTGTAATGCAAGACAAATCAGGGGTGCGTTTAGTGCAAGCTCCTTTTGGTGTAGCAGACAACACAAGACATCAATGAAATTAAAAAAAAAATATTTTTCATAAAATCTCAGGGTGTTACATTCTACCCCCCTTAAAATGAATTTCTCTCTCAAAATTCCTCGGAGTTATAAATGGTTTACTACAAGAAGGTTTCTTTAATAGAAACCCACATCATAAAAAGGAATAGAAAAACTTATCTTTAAAAACTAAAGTATGAAACATAACGGTTACCCAAATTAACAAATCACTGGGTTTCCACATAAGAGAACATATGTGAAAATATAGATGTGGAAGATAAATCTAACAATCATATTCTCATAGAGAGTGGTAGAGAACATGTCTATGAAAAATCCAACAATCACAAAGCCATAAATTTCTGATGATTTAAGGTACCATCTGATTCATTGGATATAAGGACAACAGGACAAAAAAAATTTGTATTCAAGATCATTTCCCTAAAGTTGAAGAATTGTTGAATTAAAATAAATACTTACTTGATTTTGGTACAATATTACTGGTGTTTGTGCCTTGAACAATTTCCACATCATCTCTTAAAGAAATGAAGCTGAATTTGTCTTCCGTGAAGTGTTAGCAGATCATGCGATAGAATGATAGGTCATTCCATCTGTCTCAAACAAATGAATAATAAAAGTTATTAAATATACATAAGTCCATCTATAGTGAGATTAATCATATATGGTTCTTAAAATAGACTTATACTTCATATATCATACCGCTTAATATAATAAAACTAGCTTTTACTAACCAGGGACTTCCTGTAGGCCAGTGGTAGGCGATAAAGGACTGTCGCACTTTGGTTGTGGGTTCGATTCCCACAGCCTCGTCCGACGAGACGGGTTGTCTCACATTCAGTATGTTGTCCCTTTTCTTAAACAACACCATTATAACATTCCATCATATATATCAAAAAAAGTTCTAGCCTTAAACAATACTAACTTATGTCCAACATAATTCAATCCAATCTTTAGGATTATCCAAAATACTTTTGTCCAAGCTCATAGTATAAAGAAAACAATTACCAGAAATTTCATCTGTCGAGCATGTGAATACCATCATTTATCCCCCACATAAGATATATCTTGTTGGTCACATTCCTTAATCATATATTCTCTTAGAAAATAAATATTCATTGAACCTTAGTGAAAACATGAATGCTGTCAAAAGTTAACTCTTTCCACATACCAAAGTCCCAAAATTTCTATATACTCAAACCATGATATCACATTATCCATATATTAGCCATGAGCTCATCAATACTATAAAACATCTCATTATCTCCTTATCCCTTCATTATGTACATATCATCTACTTTCTAAAAATATATGAATTAACCTTTCATGGTTACCCGTACCACTCAACATATACTTTCAAATACTTTAGGAAAAACAATAGTGTAAAAATCCTTAGATGTGTCTTTATTCCATAGTACCATTAAATTACCTATACAACATAACTCTTGATAAACATACAATCATTACACTACCTTTTTAAACCGTTGACCATGCTTCAACACTTATTTCATCTCATATATCATTTGCAGTCTCCTCATCATCATTCACATAAATACTACCCATATGACCATGCTGATTCTCTTTTTGAGATTTTCCCTTAGGTCATTGGTTTGTATAATGCCCATAAATTCCACATTTAAAACATCTAATCATTGTTGATGTCATAGAAATACCATTATCCATCTCCATGGTGTTAAATGAACCTTTTCCTTTGCACTTACTATATTTCTGTCCTTATTTTCTGCACCCAAAGCATCTTCCAGTTCCTTTGAAACATTCTCCTTGATGCCTCTTCCCACATGATTTACATGAGAGAAATTTAACTTTCTTTGCACTATGATCATCATGAAACTCCATCTTTCTCTAATTAGCTAATTAGGGAAACTTACAAAAGTTGAGATTATTGATCATATTATGAGGTTGTTGATTAGGCATAATAATGATGTTTTGACTTCCAAATCCCATTTCATTTAGTTTCTCATGAATAATATCATTCCATTGTCCATCATATCCTCCATTATCATAAATCTTCTTGTTTCCAACTGTTTTCTAAAATACAAAAAGAATAGTGTGAGAGGCAAAAATCATAATCAAGGGGGATTACCTTCAATATCTAACAACTTAGGTTAAATTCTAATATTGTTACCATAATTCTAGGACTATAACCTACACATATACTTAACCTTAGGTACATCCCTAAAATTACCTTAGAAATATCTCTAGGGATCTCACTAAAGTTTCCGCATCCTAGTTTCCAAAGGATAACTAAACCATTCCTATAATACCAACTGTTGAGACCCAAAGCTTGACGTACATAGACATTACCTTACTTTCATGTAATATATAATACATAACAAAAACCAACACTTAAGGACCGTAATAGTTTAGTGTCTTTGGAAACTCAGAATATAATCTTCTAATCTTGGTGAAAGATCTCCAACATCTCCTATAAAGATCATCCTTTTTTTCTTCCCTAAAACCTTTCTTTATACCCTGGGGAAAAGAAAACATATAAAGGGTGAGCTCAAATTCTCAATAAGGGTAATCATGGAGAAAATAAAAAAATCATAAACATTTGAGGTTCAAAAAAAATAACTTAAAGTTTGCACATCAAAATCTTGAGTTGTAAAATAAATCTTGGCAGTACGTAAGGCATATGTCATAAAGGAACATCAATCATGATAAAATAGCATGGTAATAAATAATTTAATTGTGTAAAACCATTAAGTACATGATACTATTTCCATAGTAGCCACGACATTGCTGCCAACACCATCTTAGTGGACAAAGTCCCTTTCTGAATCGAGTTCACTCCTCGTTCCAATCCTGTATTACTGAACCGGATTATCTTATCGTTCCATCCATGTCTATATCATGAGATATAAATATTTACCTAATGAATTTCAGGTAGATATAGGTCCAACCCATCTCATAATGGAATCATTCTTACGTGTGCGACAAAATAAACATACATCATTCATAATAACCCAGCGAATAAAATGGGTTTCATAAACATCATCCCATCATAACATAATCCATATAAAAGGAATGGATATCATTTCATCATAAGAAAAATCAAACCATTTAATAATAAATACATTATATTTGAAACATAAATATACTTAATAATGTCATCTTAGATGGAAAATAGTTTTGATAAAACACTTGAAATGAATTCTCGAGGAAAATATCATTTCTTCTTAAAAATCAATTTCTTTTCTCAAAATGCCATTAGATTTTAAAAGAAAAGGATTTTGTTGAAAATAATCATGAAAACTTGTAGAATAATTTTCATGAAAATTTGGCGTTATGAAACCATAAATATCCCTTCATTCCGTATAAGTTAACAAATAACATTTTCTCGTACTTTTGTCGGAAAAGTCAAAAAGTTCCCTGTGTGGTAAGCAAAAGTAACATTCCATTCATAACATGTGGTAAATTTCAAAAATGGTTAAAAAGGACTTTAAAAATACATGAAAACATTTTTTGAAAACATGGGTATGGATGATAACAGTAACCCCAGTAAATACTTACGAATAACAATCTTGGATAAGAACGAGATTGGAATAGTTATCCCTTGCCTTAGGAGCGATATGCTTCGTACGTATCTAAACCTCCTATATAATGATTTAAATAATGTCATTGACTTTTAAGATAATCATATTCATTTTTATGATATCATAAATGGTTCACTTATGTCTTTATATTACCCGTTCTTTTGTAAGTTCTATGTTAAAGCTGCGTTTTGGGTAAAAATTGTTTTATTTATCGTACATGTTTAGACTTGTCATTCTTGATATTATTATTACTTATATATTTATTTAATTACTTCCAGAATGTAAATCATGATTTATATATCATATATATATATAGTATATATATATATATATAATAGATATATAAATGAAATGAAATACACCGTTCATAGAGACAGTAGGCCGTACGTACGCATGGACGCTGTTTTCGTTTCCTTATTGAATTAAATGGAATTAAGTAACTGAAACATATATGTACATAAATATAGTACATTATATTTTAATATCTTTAATTATTATTTATTATATATATACATTATAATCATACTTTAATGGTTAATCATGGAAAATGAATCTCATCGCGTTCGTGGAGACGGTAGTTCGTACGTACACATGAGTGATGATATCATTCCCATGATCGTGTAATTATATTGAAGTGTACGTATAATATTTCAGAATAAGGATCACTTTAAAATAATCATATATAGTTATATATTTACACCATTATACCCATCCAAGTAAGGTGGTGGTGGAAAACAGATTACACTACGGCGTGGAGACGGTATTCCGTACGTACGCACGCGTGGTGATTTCATTTTCGTAGGATGGATAGAAGATGAAATTGGGTTGTTTAATATTTATAATAAAATTTCACTACATTAGTGATACTGATGTTATTAATTTATGAGGAAACAAATAAATAAGATGAAGTAGAAGAAGAAATAAATTGGAAAGAATTGGTAAAGGATATTACCTCTTATTTGACGCGCCTGTTCCTAACCTCTTCTTAAGGCACTAGGGTTGGTCTTTTGAGGAGACCAGAACCTCTATAATGTTTCTAGGGAAGATAAAAAGTGAAATGGGCAGGGTTTGGACGAGCTTAAAGTCTCAAAAGGGTGTGAAGATAAGAGGGAAGGGGTGCGCTCTTTATAAGGGAGGAGAGGGGCACTTTAGAAAATACTTAAAATATTATTTTATAATAAAGTCATATTCCGTTTATAATAGCTCTAAATATATTTATTTTGAATATAAAGTGGGTATGGGTCTGAATCCCTTCATAAAATAGGTTTTATACAGGTTTAGGTCACTATTTTAACCTTATCATTTAGATTTAACTCTAAGTTAAATAATTTAACTTTTAACGTGTCTTCTTGTTTTCTAACACTATATGGTTAATAAACATACTATTACAAGCCGAAAAAACCCCAGGTGGTTTATTATTAATATATATAACCATATCTATGTCATTTGGGCGAACCTTATATTTTTAGGAATATAATAACAATTAATAATATAATATTTGTTTTAAAACAATTTTATGTCAATTTTGAAACTATTTGGTAATTGATTTTTTTGAAAATAAAAATAGAATTATTAGTTCGCAAAAAGATAATTAAATTAATACTAACATGTCATATTAACTTATAATTTTATTTTAATTCATAAAAAGTCTAAAATTACATTTATTTGGGTATTTATAATATCAATTATTTTAATATTTCATTATTTAGGTAATTACTGCATCACCATTGTGTCATAAATAAATTAAATTATTTAATGTCTAAAAATTATAAATAAAATAACATTAGGTATGAAATATTTTTATCTTTCTAATTAATATTTATATTCGAATTTATCTTTTGTATAACCCTATATTAATAATGTTTTAGTTATTAAACATAGATTTTAACCATTTTAACTGTTCTTTAAATAAAATAATAATAAATGTCCTAATCCAATAAAAGTGGACCAAAAGGGTAATAATATATTACTAAGGTTGTTTTTGGTCGAATTAAACCTATCCAATAGAATTTGGACATGTTTTAGGGTAATAATAATATCATTTTTACCCTTAATTACCATATTTACTTTAAACTATGGTAAATAAAATTAAAAAGTTACTATTCACCAATAAATATTTTCATCTTATTGAACCACATTTTAATCCTTGATATTATCCTTGTCCCTCATATTTTTGAAATTCCACTCACATAAGCAGTAAATTTACATTTTATGTAAATTTTCAAATTCTCTTAAGAGGTGGGTAAAAGACGGTGAAAAGTTCAATAAAATTTTTATATATCTAAAATTATTATAAAATGACTCAAATGAATTAAATTGAACTTATATAGTTATTATGTATAAATTTTTAACTAAAAAATTAAATAAAATAAATAATTATTTAAATAAAATGTCGTTTTTTAAATAGTAACCCAGTGTTTTCACTATTCATCAAAAATTGAATGTTTTCAGAAAAATATCAAAAATTCACCCTAGGCTAATTTCGATATTCTGAATCCAAAAATGAAGTCCATTTTGAAAAAAGTTTGTATTAATATTTGTAACGGCTAGTTTATATAACATATCATTGTTTAGTGGAACTCGGTATTGCGTACAACACTCGCTATCGTGGAAGGTCGCGATTGTGTGTAATGCAACCCAAGTCAGGGATTCGTATAGTACAAGCTCATTTTGGTGTAGCATACAACACAAGACATCAATGAAATTAAGAAGAATATTTTTCATAAAATCTCGGGGTGTTACAGCTGTGACAAAAAATATTGAGGTGGGAATTTAATTTAGGGGTGATAATGTTATACCCCAATGTTTTAGATTATATGTTTTCTATAAAGTAATATCTTTTTTGAATCTTGTTTCACATGTGACCCAAAAAATGGATGTATTATAAATTAAAATAAATTTAAATTATAGCATTTTAATATATATATTAAACTATTGTGTATAGAATAAAGTAACCATATTAAAAAATCTAGAAACAAAAAAGGAAATAAATGGTATCGAGTAGAAGAAGGCACCCATATTCATTTTTCTGATCATGCACATGATGTAGCTTAAAAATGGTTTTCCCTATACCATGAACAATCTTAACTCTCACAATTATTTTATGAGGGAAATATTATGTGTGAGATGTTTTGGATTGTGTAAATTATAAAAATATCCATGTTAAAATAATTACCACATTCAACCCCCATTAGTGATTACCTTATATATAGATCTAATATAGAGATCGTGTGGGGTTATGTAACTAGAAATTAGGATGATACAAAAATGTAAATATTAATGCAATAAACTATTTATCAGATGTATTTTGAAATTTTTTCATTTTTTATTTTAAATAAAAATAATATTTATTTACTAATGCATTTACAAAATTAATTATATCCTTTAATTATTAAAATGTATTTTTTCCTAAAATTGATCTTTTTTTATATATATAATGAAAATAAAAATAGTAAAATTATTTTTATATATATTCTATAACAAAAATCTAGATAGTAATTGATATGAAATTAAAGTAGGAACAAATTAAATTTTTTACAAAGTTTTTTCCCATGAAATTTGTTTCACAACTTTATTATGTTTTTATATAGCACTCAAATTCCGAAATATTAGAAAATTAATATTGTAATATTAAAATCATTTTTGGATTAATCATGTAAATATCATATTATGATTATATTTTTATATTTTTCAAATATTTTTTAAATAAATAAATAATATTTATAAATTAAAATAAATAATTTGAAAATAATATGTTGAATTTATAAAACCCATTTTAATGTTGAGAATTCTAAGCCACATTTTTCTTTCGATAAATTATCATAAGAAGTCATTATAGAATCATCTGGTAGAGATAGATTCTTGATAAAACTCTCTAATATTAATGATTTGGAACACTGAAAGAACAAATTTCACCAATATAACTATACTATGTCCAAATAAATTCATATTTTTTCACTCAAAAAACATTTATACAGTGAATTTAAAAATAAGCAGGTAAAAAGATCATTTTTACAAGGTCCAGACTGAAATTCCAATATCTATAGAAGAAAAATTATAGAATTTTTTTCCTTAAAAAAACATAAAATATTATTTCAATAGTCACTCTGTATCACTAGAAAAAATTAATTACAATTTCACAGAGTGTTAGTCACATCATTCAAATATAGGTGTCCCCGCCCTCTATTTATAGAGTGTTACTTAGATTCATCTTGTTTAACCATCATCTAATAAAAAATGTAGTCCATCCATTCCAAAATTTCAATTATTAATCTCTTATAGAAATGATGAATATAAATTTCACCTCTGGTAAACAAGAAAACACATAAAAAACAAAACAGTCCAAACTTTTGGAAGTCCTAACTAAACATGTTGAACTAGAATTCCTTGCATGAACCCCATCGAAAGAACCATATATTCCTTTTCTCCATCCAAAAAAATCCTTTTGGACTGAAAATGGATAATACGCCCTATGAAATGACTTCAAATAAACTGATGTTCTTTTAAAACAACATATTCTAGTTTACAAAATTAATTGATTGATTTACCGAGCCATTCATAGTATCAACAAAATTAACAAACTTCATTCCAATGATGTATGATTCACACATTCCCAATAATAACATAGTTAATTACTACATTAAAGAAAACACCCCAACATAAATATCAACTTATAAAAAAGTCTTTCCATTTATTCTATAAATAATTCCTCTCTATCACCTTCCATTTTACTAAGACTAAATGAGTCATTATATTACCTTAATATTTCAAAACCAAAACTTCTGTAAAATATATCTATAGGACTCTATTTCCCAGGTACCTTTTCCAACTCCAACTCACCATCTTCCAACATATTTTTTAATGTAATGATATTATATATCAATGTTTTTAGTTATTTATTAAAACATTTTATTCATAGACAAATGAATTTAACTCTAAGTATCATATAATGAAAAACCTTTATCCTATATGTATATGTGTTGTTTGACTAAACACCTTAACCATACCATATCACGTTTTTATACTATAACAACCACATGATATTCTTACATTATAGAAGTTGAAGTCGCTGGTTGTAACATAAACATTCATCTGATCAGGGTTCCTTTGAAAATGTAAACTCATTCTATGGTTCTCTTCCAAGAATCTGAATCACCCCCAAAGTTTGTATCTACAAACCCATGTTATGGATTTTCAGCTTAAAAATGAGATATAATTTCTATTCCTTTGAGATACAAATAATACTCTTAACAAATTCCCAATGAACCTTACCTGTATTTTCCATAAACCTTTTAACCACTCCAACTACATAATAAATGTTTGTATGTGTACACACCATTCAATACATCAGACATTCACCTATTGAGGCATAAGGAACATTATACTTGTACATTTATTATTATTTTATTTTTGGTTCCTATTACATTAAAAGTTTCGATTGACTTATAAGTGGAGTTTACCCTAGCTTTCATCCACTCATTATGAATATATTAATGATCTTCCATATGTAATACCTCTATGATAAAACTTGTCTTCTATTTTTCTTATCACATTTAATCCTCATTCCCTATATCTTATTAGAATCTACATGATCATTCATCTTAAAATTTACATAAAAACCATCCATTTATTTCTAAATCAATTAAATATTGGGACCAAATAGTAATATATCATACTCATACATAATTAATAAAATGATTTCATTTCAAATAAACTTCTTCAAATGACAACAATTATGAAAATTACCTCGAGTTGATACTTTTCTTCCATTAAGGAATAAAACTTATGGTTCCAACGTCATGGTTTCCTTTTCCAACCATAATGAATCCTTTGTTTACACACCAATCAATAATTCGAATTTCAAATGAAACCAATAGTTTTATTCATAGAAATTTCTTCACAAAATACTTAATAATAAAAGCCTATATTCATATCCATTTATAAATGGTATAAATTTCTAGAATCAACCAACATTTAAAAAATCGAATGGTGGTATTTTTTGCCACCAAAGATAAAATATATAAGAATTAAATACCTTAATTCTATTGAAATTTCTCACAAAAATGCTTGTTTTAAATCACATCCTTCAATTATATTATTCTTTCAATTTGAATAAAAAATTATTTTCAAATTTTCTCTTCCCATGTTCTAGTTCGGTTAGTTCCCATGTGTTAGTAAATCATTGTGAATCAAGATCCGCCTTCATTTATAACTTCATATTTCTATAATGACATAGATCAGTCACTTATTGTAGACTATTTTTTATCCTCCATCCATTTAAAGTAATAAATATATAATAGCTCCATAACTATACACTATCCATATGATCCTTGAAGGTCTCTATAAAATAATATTTGATTTAGCTTCTTCCAAAACTATAACTTACAAATCTTCACAATCCAAAACTATACACCGATCACCCCTAGTCCTTTATATTTTAAGTATATCCTACTCAATGTGAACTTTTAAACATTATATAATAACCTTTAAAATTTATTTGGTAATACCAAAACTTCTGATATATTCAGATACATAAATATTTTACAGAACATATAGTACCATAGAACCCCCATTCAAATATACTTGAATTCAATTTGAATATTTTTCCTCATCCTCATTCACCTCTATGTTCCAATATTTCAACAATATATTCTCATTAAAAAGAACTTTATAATTTTAATAGCGTTATTTTTTTTATCATTGCAAATAAAAATACTAATGTCTTTGTATCTATATCATATGAATAATAATTCTTTAGATTTATCATCTAGTTTAACTCTTTCTTTTTCATCCATATGTATATAGGATAAATTTAAGAAGCCTTTGATATTAGAAACATCTATATATTTTTATACCATTGTAATTCTATTTATTTATATCCAAGTAGTTTCTATGGACTTTTTTTGAATAAATAATTTTGTTCCTACTTCTTCTACTGAAAATATTATTAAGCATTCCATAATTTATAGGCATTCTTATTATCATATCAAGTAATGTTAGATAACTTTTCTTAATAAAACCATTTTTTATAGTATTCTTGTAATATAAATCACATGTTCAATTCTTATGTTATTATATAAATTCTAGAAACTTATTTTGTTAAACTCACCACTTTTTTTTGATCTGATAAATTTAATCATTTTTTTGTTTCCCTTTACCTCATAACCTTCCATGGAGAATTTTTTTCTTAAAACGTCACTTTTATGTTTCAAAAATTATACTAATAATTTTCATGTGTAATTTTCGATAAAGGTAAGAACTTATATATCTTTTATGTAAGAAAAAACATTTATAGGTCTATAATAATCTATATGAAAAAATTCATGAATTAGTCATTTTAGTGTTATTTTGAAAATATTGAATGAAACATTCTATTTCTTACCATGTATAGAACTCTCACATTATATAAAGTATAAATTATCTAACTTTAATATACCTCTATCTGAAATAATATTCATACATTTATCACTGAGTTTCTAAAATTAGTTATTGAGAAGTTATGTTCTCCAAGAAACATTCATTCCTAAAAATATAGTTCCCACTTCTCTTTAATTCATATATATTGATCCATATTTTTCACCTATATCTATGATTAGATAACCAAGGGTAATCATACATAATATTTTCAAAAATATTTTTCTAATCCTTATTTATCTTGCAAACCCACTTAAATCAGGTTCTTTCAATGACTTCGAACATGTCTCACCAATTTATATATTAGAAAAATCACATTTTTTAACATAACCATTACTTATATCGTTCCAAAATATTAAGAGATTCATAATAAGAAATATACACTAAACCTATATCTATGGGTACATAATTTTATATGTTCTTTTTTTACCAATTAAAAGGAATAAATTTATGGAATAATTTATTATTGATTTCAATTATGGAGAAAACTTCACAAGTAGATTTACAATAAACTCTTTGGTTTCACTCAACATTCTAGATAAACTCCTTCCTAATGTTTTATATATGTTATAAAAATATTTCTCAAAGTGGCCTCGCTTTTTGTAATGAGAAATAAAATGGGCCACTATCAAAATACCAAAATCTACCATTATCCCTTGATTTTATCTCTAGTGTATTCTGGATCATTTTATGAGTTGAGTGTCCCCTTACTCCTATATTTAATCCATCGTCAGAAAATATTGTGCTCTCTTTTCATTTGGAGAACCTCATTGAGAATCATGTTTTAAATATCAGTGAACACCAAGTCATTCATTCTTCTTGAACTACGAACATATGTCACTAGGGATTTCCATGATTCTGGTAGAGATGATAATAACAAACTCACGCAAATATTTTATGAAAAAACTATTATTCATAGACATCATCTATATCTAGATTAATTTGAAATCATTTAATGAATATGAAGTAAATATTCCTTTAGATTTCAAGATATTTAATAACCATCACATCAATCGCACCATATTCGGTGTTGTAGGATTTTCATACATATCATTACGTGTTTATATTAGCTTCATCATGGTCTTATTCTCCTAAATGTTCAATGAAACATTCCAGAATAATTAAATTCATATCAAACCAACTGCCTTCTGATCCAAATTTTCCAATTCAACATTTTAAATTTATTCTATTTTTTCACCCTTCAATGGATGAACCAAATATTTCTGAATTTGATAGTATTTTATATATATATTGTTAAAAATTAGAAAACATTCCATCAAAAATTTCAATCTAAATCTATCCTAATTCTAAATCCATCCTTTTAAAAATAATTAATTGCATTGAAATTTGAAAAAAAAAATCAATGTAAGAGAATATTACTAGATATTTAGAGAGAACTACTAAGACTCCTAAGAACTAGTTAATTAGATACCAATTGTTGATAATTCCACTCCACACTATCCTTCTAATACAAGGCCAAAACTATTCGTAATTGAATTACCTAGCTGAAATAGATTCCACATGAAAAACTCTAGAATTAATGTTCTTGAACATGGAAGAAAAAATGTTATCTCAAATAACCACACTATGTTGAAATAACTTGATCCGTGTTCACTATATTAATAATTCGTACATTTAATGTACATTTATGTTGGTAAATATCAATTTTGTTTTATATATTTTAGACTAAATGCCATGCATCCACAAGAGAAACATTGCACTATCTCAATCCATTAGAGAGAAAACCTTTCAGCATAGTGACTAATGAGTCACACTGGATTATAAAAACATATAATCACAATATCACTAAGTTTCAGTTAAATCATATAAAAAAATTTGACTGAACCATAAAATTTTAGAGTGTATATTCTATTTATTAGGATGTACTGACCTTCGAGAAAAGTTATATCCCATATATTCAAATATTACCACTGCTGATATTTTGTAGAAAAATTTAATATGAACACCACCTCTAGTGAACTAGAAACACAAAACATCAAAACTGAACATCTCTAACCTCCAAAAGCCTTAGATTAACTTTTGAAATATGATTACCATGCACTGAACCTATATAAATAATCTTTATATGCAACATATCCTCCAAGGATACTCCTTCTGTAATATTCAAGGAGAACACAACTGTTTCCACCAATTCCAAAAAATCCTACAAAACATATTCTTTATGTCTTGTCACATCATTAAACAAAATTATGCATCATAAATTCTTAAAAAGTTATTTTTTTTGTAAAAATATGTAATATTTTACTCTAAAAACATTTTATATTGACATATATGAACAAATTCATTTTCACCAACTATAGAAATTAAAAATAATAAAATATATTTCCTGTTTTAAATTTAAATGTCCATATTATTTATTAATGTGAATTTATTTTTTATACAGAAAATTATGATTACTATGATTAATGTTAATGGTTCGGTTCTATATAAGGAATTTCATATGATATATATATATATATATATATATATATATTATCAGTCATTAAATTAGAAAAAAAATACCAAATAACATTAAGAACACTTAATTGTAGAAAGAAACATTTTTAAAAAATAGCTATATATATATATTAATTGTTTGTAATTTAAAAGATAACTTTTAAATGTCTTAAAATTGAAAAATATTATAAAGAGGGAAAATTTTAGTTATTAAAACCAAAATTTAAAAATTATTTTTACCATATATTTTTTAAAAAATATAAATTACTATTGTAAAAATATGTTACAATGGTAAAAACCAAAATGATAAAAAAACTAGTGCTAAAAGACATAAAACATGTTTAATAATTTTTTAAAAATTATTGGATGAGGGTTGATTAACCTTAAATCACCACACACTTAATTATTTCCCACTTTTAATCCATTTAACTTTGAATATTATCATATAGTCAATGAATAATTAATGGGTATTTGAAAAATATCCATTTAATTCACCTATAAAAGGAGATCACTTACACAACATTCATCCACACATTCCAAAGCCTTATCTTTGCCAAAACTCTACCATAGTATCCATTAACAACGTGTTTTTTCTTTCCTAATAAAATCATGGATGATAATAAATAATAATTTAATGAAACTATATGATATCTATAAATTTATTAAAATTATCAAATGATATTTACATTATATTTTATACTTCTCACATTTAATTGAAAATGAAATTATTGACTATTTCTACATGTGGACTTCTGACTCCATAGAATATCGTATTTTTTCCACTACTACATAACATGGATTAATTTAAAAATATATTTAATGTAAAAAATAATATTTATGACACTATTTAGATTTTAATAATGTAATATTTAATATTATATAGGTGATATTATCTTGAAACATTCATTGTAAACATAACCACATAAAATGAGCATATCAAGGAACCTTTTATAATTTGAGATTATTATTGGAAAATCAATGAAACAATAAAAATTTTGTATTAATATAATATTAAAAATAATACACCTATAAAATATAGACAATATTGTAAGCGTTAATATGTATATATCCTATACTTATGCATGTTTTTTAATCTCATGGTGATTATAGGAAGCCAAGAGAAATTTCATTAGTGTTTGGGATCTAGAATATAAAACCATGAAAAATTCATGATTTGAAATGTCTTCAAACATACGATATTGGTTTTTGTTCTAAATAGAAGCCCGTGAATTTTTTATGGTTGTTTTTAGGATGTAATTCATGATATCAACCATCAATTCCTGATGTGAATGGATGAGGAGTAAGATTTGTAAAATAAATCTTCGAACACTCATACCATGAACATATAGTTCATTTTGTTAATTAATTCCAATTTGGGTGGATCAGGGTGATTATTTTTTTTTTCAGTCATAAACTCAGTACACTCTTGGTATGAACAAACTATTCACATCATGAAAGTCTTCCGAGAAGAATGCCTATAAATCCTATAACTCCTCAGTTTTTTAAAAAACCCATTTATTCTATAACAAATCTAAGAAGATAGAGGATTTATATCTTGTTGTTTAAACACACTTATAATAGGGATTTATTGCCAAATTCCCCTATTCAATATGTGGTGATCCATGGTGATTTTTTCCTATTTTTCTTGTGGGTTTTTCTCTAATCAGTTCTATCCCTACCATTCAATATTTCTATGCAATAATGGTTGATTACCTTTATTCTAATAGAATTATTTTTATGTTTTATGGCATAGTTTTTGTGTGGTATTATTTTGGGGTGAAAATTTCTTTTCATAAGAGGATATTTTATTTCTTTATTATTGTTCTATTATAAATCAAAAAATGTTCAAATACTTGAGGTATGATATTATTCTATTCTCATAATATTATTTTTTCAAATAATAATGTAATCATACTTTATTTATATGGGTGATGGTTGAATTTTCAATAACAGAGAATAAATGGGATTGATTAAAATAAATTGTTTATGGTTGTAATGATCACATTATTATCATTGTAATAATGGTTTTCCTCTTGATTTAATATATAGTTTTATATATATGATTTTTACAGTATGATAATGTTGTCAATAACCCATGATTTGGAAATTAAGAGCCCCTTACGGACATTTCGATTTGAAAGTATGTGGATTCATTTTAGTAATTGTGATAAGGTGGTTCGATCAGCTTAGATGGCACTAAACCAATCCATCCCACTCAATATTTGTGGGACAACATCTTGTTTATAAAAGTATAGTTTAGCTAGATTTAGGGATTTTTAAAGACATATTAATTCTATAGAAAATCACCTGAGGAGACTTTATTATTTGCCTTACTCTAACTTTTTTCTCAGGTATATGTCATTTGTGGAAAATAATCTTAATGCAGCATTGAGAGAGAATGAGAGATTTTTTATTCTGGGGGAAAGAAAATCTCATATGAAAGATGTTAATCGAAATACTCACTTTTTCACCAAATAACGTCTAGAAGGAAAAAGAAACCCCACATTTCTCAACTCAAGGATCATACTGGTAGGTTTTTTTACATTGAAAATAATATTCAATCAATTATCTGTAATTTTTTTAGCATCCTATATAAAGATGCAAGTAATAATACTCTTTTGTGTCTAACTTGATGTATTCCAAACGTTGTTATGGATGATATAAATTGAAATTTTGAGATAAATATATCTAAGAATTAATTTTTTGGATCTCTTCACCTTATTCGTTCCACCATGGTCCTGGGACATGATGGTTTTCATTCTCTATTTTTAAACGTTTTTGGCATATCCTTGAACTATATGAGGTAGGGCTGATGATGGAATTATGGGAAGGAATATCTTCTTCTGATCCCATAAATGAAACCCTAATTAACCTCATCCCAAAAACCCATATCCTTAAAAAAATCATGGAATTATGATCTATTTTTTTATGCAATGTTGTTTACAATATCTTAGTGGCTTGGATCAGGGATTGTATCCCACTACAAATTACTAAAAACCAATGTTATTTTATTCCAAGGAGATCCATTACTGATAATTCATCAATTTAGTTTGAATTATTTCACTATATGAAAACTCATTCCCCATGAAAGAGAGGTACTAGGGAAATGAAATTAGATATGATGAATCTTACAAGACAGTTGAATGGCCTTTTCTTGAACATGTTCTCTCCATATTGGGAATTGGGACGAAATGGATCTCTAATAGCCTGAATTGTGTGACAATTGTCTCTTTCAGAATTAATATTAATGGTTCCCATTAGAAAATAATAAAACCCTCAAGAGTTCTTCAACAAGGGGATCCCCTCTAGCCTTATCTCAATATTTTGGAGGATGATGTGTTTTCCCATATTCTCTAGAAAGTGGTGGGTCAAGGAATTATCTATGGTGATAAAGTATATAGAAATAACCTCTAGCTCCCATCTCTTCTTTGCAGATGATTGTCACCGCTTTTCACTTGGTACCCAGGAAAAAAACATTTGTGTGATGAAAATCATTAATACATATGAAAGGAATTCTGGAAAATGTCTCTATCCTTTGAAGTCAAAATTAAATTTCAGTAAATATTTATTACATACAATGAGGGAAGAGTTAGATTGGTTGTTCCAATTTCCAATGGTTGAAAATCATATTAAATATTATGTTCTACTAACCCTTGTTTGTAAATCAAAGAAAAAAATTTTTCACTTTGATTATGGAGAGGGTGGAAATTTTGATTTGTTTATGGTTAATTAAGAAGCTATCCAAGACATAAATGAAGTACTCATTAAGTTTATGGCCCCAACAATCTCTTATTATGTTGTGTCATTATTAAAATTTCGAAAAAACACTAATTGATCAGATCCATTCCCATTTGGCTAACATTAACAGGGGATCCCATGAGGGAAAACATAACACCCACTGGATGTCTTGGAAAAAATTGTGTCTTTTGAAATTCTATGGAGGTCTCAGATTTAGCAGTCACAAATGGTTTAATGAGACACTTTTTGAAAAAAAACTAGGATTACTCCTCTTCAAAAACCCAAATACAATGTTCTCAAAGGTTTTGCGGGCCAAATATTTTCATTATTTGAATTTTTTGCATGCCCAGCTAGGACTAAGGCTGAGTTTTATGTGGAGAAAAATTTAGGGCCCAAAAACAATTCTTGATTTAGGCTACATTTTTATAATTGTAGATGGAAATGATGTGAGTGTTTGAAATGATATGTGGCTGAAAAATGGTGTCATTCTCAAGGTTTCCTCGACTGTTGTTCCATTATTAGAAGATAAAAGGGTGCAAGACATGATTAATGACTCTCTTGATGACTGAGAACCAGGAAATATTTTCAACCGGTTTAATCAAGTTGATTCTACACCAATTCTATGTATTCCTATCACATAAGGTATGGGTAAGAATCAAATTTTTTAGACTGGGAAATCGTTGGAGAAGTGTTCGGTTTGATTAGGCTACAAAATGTGGGTGCATGAACTGGACCATGTCTGTTCTTATAATCAGTTTAAGAGTCTCTAGTCACTCACTTACCCTCACATGGTTAGGTTTTTTTAGTGTAAGGTCTACTCTAGTGTTCTTCCAATCTGTGACATTTTGGTGAGACGTCATCTTAGGGATAACGATAGTTTTCCTATGTGTATATAAGAGGTGCAATCTCCTTTAGATTAAATTATTTTCTTTTATAGGGTGGAAGGGGTGTGTATGGAATGGTATCCGTATTTCCAAAATCCAATTGATCCATCTTTTTGGATGATCCAAAACATCATTAAATGGGTGTCTTCGTTGGAACCAAGATTGGTGGGGTTGATTTCCATAATTTCATGGCTAGTGTGGAATCAAATAAATGAATTCATTTCCTAGGATAAGTTCACCCAAGACATTATTTGGTTTGAGAGGGATTTGGAATGAATTAATTGTTAGAAGGATTATGTGGCAGTGTCCTTTGAGGGTAGTAATCACCAGGAATCTCCCTATTGGTCTACCCCTCTAGAGGGTTTTATCAAAAAAAATATGGATTACTTCATATCTATTAATTATACAGTTGGTATTGGATACATTTCCCAGAAAAGTGATGGAAAGGTCATGAGAACTCATTATAGGGTTTTTCATGACTTCTAGAACACTGCAGTAGAGGAGGCATCAACCATTGTTCATGGGATTCTTCTCACCTGCTCAAAAAATTGGATCAATGTTTTGGTGGTATCTAACTACTTGGAAGTCATTAACGCTTTATCAAAGAAAAAGGATGGCTCCTAGACCATTGCCTTATTTTGAGAAAGATTTTTTCCTTGAATGAATTCGTTGCTAATTACAACTTCCCTTTCATAATGTGAGGGGTAATCTGGATGATCAATATTTGGATTGTTATGGTAAATCATGCGGTGATCATTATTGGGTAGACTCTATCCCTAAATGGATTTGTAGGTCTGGTTTGATTAATCATTAATATATATCGTATCATTTTCTCAAAAACAAATTGGTAATGTTGGTTGTACAAAGAAATAATAAAGATGTTTTTATCAACTATTATTCTTATATTTTATGGTATATCAAAATTAATTCCTATCACATGTTTAGTTTAATTATTTTCTATATGATAATAAAATTTTCAAAACAACATGATTATATAAATGCTTGTTATTTAAAATAAAAAGGGGTATGTTAATAGAATTTTTATTCCTTGAAGTTATTGAAATTGGAACTTATTATTGAAATAATGATTAAATAATTAATATCTTTTAATAGTTCAGAACATAGATTACCCATAGTTCTATCCTATGATAAATAAATCTATTAATCAAAGAATATATGAAAAATGGTTTTTCAAAATAGATAAATGTTTGGATCTGAGTGATCTTCTTTTCATGTGAGTATTGTATGCTATATTTTTAGGCCCTCGATTCCCTATTAACATTTTTTATAGTCTGATGAATTTTTTCCCTGTATGTGAACCTTGTTATATAATGTGATGTGATAATGCAGTGGATAATGGTTTGGTGCGATATGGGTGGGGATGCTTCCTTTTTTTTGTAGTATATATTCATAATATGGATAATGGATAGTTATATGCATGGTGGTGTCAATGAGGAAACTAGATTTTATGGAATGGGCTTAGTCTAGGCTTTCTAAAAGTTTTTTTAGAAATATAGAATTTTTAATTTTTAATAAATGTTTTCTATAGGCTAGTTGTTTGGGATTCTTATTTTCTTCAATATAATTACCTACTATTTAAGGTAGCTGGTTATACTTGGTTATTCATTTATTTTTATGATAGACTATTATTTTTTCTAGAGTTCCTAGAATTAGTAAATTAAAATGACTATTAAATGTTTTAACACAAGGATTTGGTTCTTTAATTGAATAAAAATGTTGATAATATTTATAAATTCTAGATTATATTGGTTTATGCCTAGTGGGTATTGGAATTGGTTGATGATTATGTTAATGTAATTTTAATAAAATGTTAATGGTTAATTGAAATGTAATGAGATTTTTTAGAAGGATTTAATTAATTAAATTAATCATTATGATTTTTTTCGTGCTTATAGGATTTCTAGTCCTTTGTACTGCAAGTCAGGTATTTGAGTTATGATATCTAAAATTGATCCTAGAAATATGTTAATGCCAATAGAGTGGTTATGAGATTTATTATATCCTATTTGTTTTGTGGTTTAATATGGTACCCCACCCATGTAGATAGAGTGACTGAGATCTAGTAGACTCTATGAGTGTGTTTTCCCTAACAACTATATTAATGAGGAATTGATAGATAACTACCCCAAATAGACCCCCCTCTCTTTTTCTAGTATTACTATCTGTTTGAATGTACAATAATAACCTTTCCCATATATATTTCTGTAGGGTTATAATGGATTCTATTTACCATCACACACATGTATATTCAGATATAGTATCCTATTATCATTATAGGTGTGAAGTGTATGGGTTTTGATGCCTTTTGGTATCATACACGACATATGGGTTGTGGTGGCTCCCGAAAACAACTTGGTTACTATTGAGATATGTATCATGGGATGATGTGATTCACATGTTTCATAGTATGTTATGATATGATGTGATTTATGGGATTCATATTTCAATACATATACTAGGTTTCTTTGATTTGGATTACTTTTTGAGAGAAATGGCTTAGGACGTGGGGCATTGGGGATAGAGTTGAAAAAATATAGGGAAGTGGTTGTGATGAAAATTCTATTGATATTATTTTATATGATCTCTTGTACGTGATACTGGGTGAGCGGTATCTTTTTGAGGTTTTAAACATAGAATAACTTTTTAGGTGAAGACTTAGCTTCACTTTTTGTTCACTAGGATTTATCATTGTTTATTCATCATTTACATTAGAGTCTCTAAGAAGGATCCTACTGAGTAAACATGTTTTGTTAAACCTATATATATAGTTCTCAATTCCAACAGAAGTATGTTGGTTATCGATTTTAACATTATTTGTTTATGGGTTGTTCTTGAATAATGTGGGCTTTCATGGTCACCTTTGAGTATTGTCTTTTGGTACTTTTTACTTTCTTTTTTAGTTTTTATATTTCATGATTTTAATTTCAAATACTTTGGATATTTTAATTTTTATAACATATAGTTATTGGATGATTCTAACTTATCTATTATATCTCATGTTTTCTTAAAGGGTAGTTTATCCCATTTTTGTGTGTGATATGCCCTCAGTGTTTTTCATCAACCCATGGCCTATTAGAGGTGGTATTTGGGCATAATTATCCCTTTCCCTCAATTCAATCCCATGATGAATACCTTTGTGGGTCATGATAGATTGGTATCAAAGGTTTAGGTTGATGGATGGAATGGAGTATGGAGGTAGGCATAGGTGAGTATTGCATGGGTCAGTATGGGAATGTTGTCATCTATGTTTATAAATAAATGTAAACAGGGGAGATTAGAAGATACACAAGTATTTTGAGCTGCCAGTTATCTGATGCACATACCATTATGTTTACAATACCTATTAAGAAATGTGATGTGGGATTTAGAGTAAAGCCCTATAAAATCATCTTGCATCATTTCTCTCTAAACATGTGTTTCAAATGGGTATACCACATGATTAGGTTAGAGATTAAATAAATAATTAGTCTTAAATATTCCATATTATCAGGTTATGAGTCAATAGTATTTTTTTATTTTGTAGGAATTTATCTTGGTCAATGTTCTTTTCAGGTTCATTCCAAATATATTCAATAGTATATTCTAGGAGATCATCAAAGAGATGAGGTATTTGAAGATTACACTAAAAAATGACACTTTGATAGTTTCATCACTAGATTATATATTGTATGGATCTATTTTGAACATAGTGAAAGAGGACTAGTTGATAGAGGTATATATATATTTCAATACTATATGTTCTCATTAGGAGCCCTAGGTTTCATTGGTGGTAATTATACTGCATAGAGAAGTAGAGAAGTAGTTGTTATTATTCATACAGGATAGTGCGGGTTCATTTGTCTCATGAGATATGTTTTGAGACTATTTTTTTAGTTCAGTTTCTTTATTCAACCATGAAGTTGTCTAGTTTCCAGGAGATTCTTACCCTTTGAAAGGGGAGTTTCAGTGTATAAGAGTTGAAGATCTATTTTTAGACCCTTTTATGCTATGATTTGGACATATTTTCAGATGAAGAGGCTAGGGTGAAAAATTTAGAGAGGTTTTTCATCTATATATATAGCTCTAGGTCACCCCATTTATGATGCTAATATATCTTGAGGTACTGGTGAGGGAAGATTTCATTGAGAGGAAACTGGAAAGGAATGGATTATCATAATAGCGTATATATCATGATTCATCATGTAGTACAATTTTGGTCTAGGGTTCTCAGTTTTCTATACATTAGAGCTTTCAAAAAACCAAGGGTTTTTCTATGTCCTCAATATCAGGTTTCATTGTTGGTTGTGGATCTTATTCCTCTACCAAGGGATCAGACTCATGTTTTCCATGTAGATATTGAGTTCATCAGTGGTGAGAAAGCCCGACTATTCTGAATATTCTGTGTATAGTTGGAGTTTAAATTTAGGTTAGGTTGTTGAGGTAGTTTCTTCTAAGTATATAACAATAGGGTTATCTTGCATTATATCAGTATAGAGTATATGGGTTGGGTATATGGTAGCACTGATATGCTCCTAATTTTTAGAGAGAAAAGTGTGATTAAAGTGTTGAACATAATCTGTATCCACAATATTCTTTGGAGTTTCTAGCACTAGGTGATCCTAACATCATTCAATATAACCTTTTATTTTCTCCAACATTGGTGTATTCTTTTTTTGATCTTGGAGCAACACAACCCTTCATATCCCATTCCATAGTCCATGATTTGGGGATTGATGTAGATAAAATTACAATTCCCTTGGTGTTGAATGTGACATTTAGTGGACAGTCTTATCTTTCTAGATATTTTAGAGACTATGAGCTAGTATTGAGATAGTACCTCTTTTGGAGAGACTTCCAATGTTTACAGATATATCACTACGATTCCGTCCTCATTATGGACTAGATATATTTATTATTGGCTATTGTGGATTTGATCAAGATGAATATTTTATTATATAATAATAATGGATTTTAAATAGGTTTCATCAGAAATCACAACCCTTGGATGGGTCAATGTTCTATTTTACCCATGTATTTCATGATGGAGAAGATTATTCTTAGTTTATCAATGGTTCAACCAAAGTCGTCTCTTGTAATTTTGGAAGAGAACCATGATGTATTTCCTTATGTAGTTTTGGCATTTCCCACATAATGGAAGATTGATTTTAGGATAAAGATTCACATATGTGCTTCTCTAATTTTGATGTCTCCATTTAAGATGGTACCATTAGATTTTTGATATCTATGAGTATATATCGTTTTCTTTTGAATTAAGTTTTTATTTGTCAGAGGATGTCACCTTGGTGTGATCTAGTTATGTTGGTTATGAATGTAAATGGTAGTTTTTTTCTATGTTTTAATTATTATCTCATAAATAAGGTTATAATGACATACTGCTATATTTTTCTGAGGATTAATGATTTATTTTATTAGCTTAAATTATCTAGTTGGTTCTTGATGGTAAATCATTGGTAGGGATACCATCATATGCAAGTAAAAGATAAAAAAATAGGGTACCACATTCTTATATAGTTATGGTAGTTATGATTTCATTGTGATGTTTTTTGATATAAATAACACTACATACATGTTCATAGGATGGATGAATATAGTGCTCAATGAGTTCCTTGATTTTTTTTGTTGTATTATCAACGACATACTTATGTACATTATGTTTAAGGAGGAGCACTCTGATCATCATCATGTTATTTTTAGGTGTTCTTTTTTTCAATAGCTATTAGGGAAGATATCAAAGTTTGTGTTATGAGCTTGTGAAGTTCATTTCTTGGGGAATTTCAGGTCCCAACATGGTGTAGTTTTAGATATTTTTAAGTTCAAGAAATCCTTTAACTGGATATCCTCCAAGATAGTTTCATAGGTGTGGGGTTAACGTGGTCTTGAAAGCTATAATCGGAGGTTTGTAGGCAATTTTTTCTCAGGTTGAAAATCATGTAATATACATGAAAAAAATATTTTAGGAATTCTTATAAACTAATTACATTAAATTATCTTTGGAGTACCGAATGTAGAAGTTCATTTGTGCACCAATTCTTCATTTTCAAAAAGAGGGAGTTCTATTTTAGGTTTCTATAATGATTCATTCCTTAGTTTAGGCTATTTTATGTAAAAACATAGATATTTTGTTTCTTATAGGTATTGATAGTTATCTTCTCCATGAGTGTAACTATTCCACCCATGATATAATGATATACATAGTCATGTTTTTGTTAAATTTGTAGAGACATTACTTTATCGGTGAGCATTTTTTTGGTTTTCACTGATCATTAGAGCCATAGGTATGTCTTCACCTAATGTAACTTGAACTTGTGACAATTATGGTGGATGGAATTCATACATGTTTATGAATTAAATATATTATATACATAATTAAATGTTAATGTTTTATCTAATATCATGAGTAATATATAATTTAGTGTTGTTTTTTTTAACTAATTATTTCTGGAGAGTGATGGAAGATCTATCCTCAAAGAAACTAGTTATGTCATAGGTTAGTGGAAAAGATTTCATTTTTAAGATGAAAAATTTATCATCTTTGGTGGAGCAGGTGGATGATGCCTAGATGATGGATTCAATTTTTCATGTCTAGAGAGATCGATTTATCTATGGTGATGCCCCTAATGGTTGTTATGAGGATAAAAAAATTGGGATTTGTTTCGAGTGAGATTCTTAATTCCTCTATTGATATATGATTTGTTTCTCAATGATTTATACAGCTCACCCTCAATGGTACATCCTGGTGTGGAAAATATGTAATAATATCTGAGTGGTTAGTTTTTCTGGATTATGTTGAAGAATATAATTATGGATTTTAGGTATTTATTTTTAGTCTTCCAGAAGGTGAAGGTCAAGAACTATGTCCCCAATGGTTTTATTTATCCATTGGATGATTTTCAATGGAAATGGGAGTAAATATTGATGGAATTATTCACTGGATTACCTTGTTCATAGTGTTTATTTGATTATATATGGGTAATAGTGGTCTTTTTTATTAAATTTTCTATCATTATAGTGATCAAGGATTCATGTTTTGTGGGGGGTTTCGAGGCAATACTTGGAGGAGTTGGCGAGGCGCCATATAGTCCCATGGATGGTTATCTATGATCATGTTCTTTGTTTTTCATCTAGTGTTTGAACACATCACCAACATGCTTATGGATCTTAGTTTTACCTTAGATAAATTTCTCATTTGTATATTGAATTTCAAATAGAATCGTTCATTCAAACACTTAAGAATAGGTTGTGTTCTTGTGTCCTAGAATAGATAATTTTTTGAATAGGTTCCTAACATTGGGTGACATTACATAAAGAATATTTTTCACTCCATCATTGTTTTGGAACCAAATAATTCTATTTATATTTCTCTATTCCATTCTCCATTATTTTATACTACAGTTAAATAGTTTTTAATTCTCCGGCAATAACTAGTTTAGTGAACAACAAAGTTGGTTAAAGAGATTCACAATAAGATTAAGGTAGTTTTGGATCATCATAACTCATATTACAATAATAAGAGGAGACCTATAGAATTTCATGTTGCCAACCATGATTTCATTAAGTTTTTTCCTCATCATATGTATAAATGTTTCAATCGTGGGAGTAATCTTTATTTATGTTTTTTTCACTTTTCATGTGTTGAATCATGTGAGATTGATTCAGAATTATATAGAACATACCCCATATATGATCAAGATAAATTATTTATTACATGTGTGATAGATTCATTTTTATATTCATGAATATTATAACAAAATTTATTGCGTAAATATTTGAAAAAATAATGATGCGACATTTGAGGAGATGACGATGATGATCATAGACCACTTTGAGAATGTGTTACGGAGGAATAATATTCCCTGGGATGGTATCCTTTGGTGGAACGGTGGAATAGAGGATAGTAATTGGGAATGTGATTCATAGATACATTATCAATATCCCAAGTTGTTGGATTTTTGTCTCCTAAATTTTATGGATGCTCTTATTGTGTTTTTCATCCTTTATCAAATTTATGAGATGGTGTTATCTTCTTTAATGCATTCTCTCTAGGCTTGCTCATTTTTTAGAGGTATATCCCCCATGATATTGTTTAAAATATATTTTTTGTTTTTTAATAGTTTTGAGCCTTGTTCTTTTGATTTGGATGGTTGTGATACTTTTATTGAGATATTCTTGATAGGTATGTCATGGGTTGATATTTTTATGCCCTTATATCGATTCCTTATCTCTAGGTTTTTGTTTAAATTATTATAAATAGGAATTTTTTGAGAGGTATATGATGTAAGGTCGTAGATCTTTATATCCTATCCTATTTCACATTTATTTAATCCTATGGTTATTATAGGAATCTAAGAGTGTATTTGGTGGTTTTCGAAATTCATAATCCATAATCAAGAGATGTAGATGGCATGAACCACATTCACAATGTAATAGATCAGTTTGTGTAATGATTAAATGTTCACGGATTGTGTGATGGTGCATTTCATGGGGAAATTCATGACATGAACCATAATATCAAGATGTGAATAGATGAAGAGTCAAATTTCATAAATATATCTCGAAAAACTCATGACGTGAATGTGTAGTTCATGACCTGAATTTATTTAAGTTTTAGTGGATCTAGGTGATCTATTTTTTTGTTGGTTTTAAATGTATAAAATTCACAATGTGAAGGACCAATTCATCCCATGAACATCCAACTGAAAGAATTATAACTAAGTATTCCTAGTTATAGTGATTTCTTGTTTTCCCCATAATAATAGTTTGACTCTTGATTGACTAGTTAGTTAGTTATTTAAGTTTATTGTTTTTTATAATATTCATTATACTTCATTTTATCGTGTTTAATTTTATTAAAATGGTTAAATAATGTATAGTTGATAAATTTTCTTGGCATAATAATTAAAGTATGGTGTTTTTAAAAATCATTCTTCCATTTGATGGGAAACCAAAATCAATGCTTAATTTATATTTAATTGAATATTTATTCCATATGTTAATGTAATTGGATAAAGAAAAAAAGATAGAAATTCATTTTTTTTAAATAATAATGATTTGTGTTAATGTAATTTTTCATCCATAATGATTTTGGATCTAAATGTTTTTCCTGAAATCAAGTTTAAATAATTAATAGATTTTAATAGTTGATATATTAGGATACTTAGAGTTTTAAACTATGATATATGAATCAGTTTGTCCAAGATTGTAAGAAAACATGTTGTATGATTAAGATAAATGTTTGGGGTTGAGTGGTATTATTTTCATGTTAATGTTGGATAACGTGTTTGTATGTCCAGGATTCCCTGTTTACTATATTTTTTTTAATACCTTCTATGATTGCTCTAGATGTTATCCTTTCTATGTGACAATATGTCATCCTGACATGGTATATGGTTTTATGAAATAATGTTATGGAGGCCTGGGTTTGTTGAAATAGTATTTTTAATATGGTAGATGTATGGTGATATAAATGGTGGTGTTGGGGATAGCCCTAGGTTGGATAGAAAGAGTTGAAACTGGTCATTCCGTTTTTTATGAAAAAAATATGGGATGATTTCTTGTTAATAAATCTATTTTAATGTCTAAATAATCATGTTTATTACATACCTACATTCCTTCCCCATTTCTTGATGCATCTTTTTTTCTTCGTTATACATTACTTTTATGATAGGTTATGATGTATCATAGTGTACCTATAAATATGGAATGATAAGGATGAATAAATATTTTATCCCATAGGGTCGGTGATTGAATGTAATGAAAATTCTGGTAATCTTAATAAAATATAGAGTTGGTTAGTTTATTTATGGATATCATGGGAATCCATTGATGATCATATGAAAGTAAATTTAATTTATTTTTATTGGTTAATTGAATTGATTGACATTATGAGAATGTTCAAAATGAAATGAATCATTAAATGAATATCCCTTAATTCATGTGTGTAATTATAAGATATCAATTCCTTAGTAGTGTATGCTAAGTGTGTGAATGGCGATCGATGATGTTGAGCCTAATACTAGGTTAATGGTCTCAGGATGGTTTTGAGGTATATTATATATTTTATGTATTTTAATTTCATATGTTACACCACTTTTGTTGGTAGGGAGGTTGAAGCCTAGTGGACCCTAAGAGGTAATGTTTCCCAATATCCATGTTGGTGAGGAAAGGATGGCTGACTAGCCCCTCTGACCCCATTGTCTTCGCATAACAGTATTATGTGTCAGTATTCAAGATGGTTACCATTATTATATATGTGTCTTGAGGGTTTTAATAAATTATAGATATTTTCACACATATGAATTTCCAAATAATGTATCTTATGGATTGGTATAGGTATGACTTGTGTAGGTTGTGACTAACAGAGTCATAGTATATGACATACCTGCTGTGGTCGATTCTAGAAATAACTTGGTTTCTATCTATAGATTTTTCATGGGATGATCTGATGATGTGAGGAACATTGTGATGTTATGTGATGAGAAGATGTGATTCATGGGATACTTGTTTGGATACATAACCTAGTTGTCTTTGGGAAAGCTTACTTTTAGAAATAGAAGGATCAAGATGTACGAAGCCAGTCTAGGGTGAAAACCCGATGAGGAAGTGGTAGAAGGGTACCTTATTCTGGTATTATATTATATGATATATTGAATGCAATAGTTGGGTAGATATATCAATATTATTGCTTTGAAAGTAGAATACATGTTTCTGTGATGAGTTACCTTCACTTAATATTCACCAAGATTTATCATGATTTCTTTTTCTTTTTTATGGTAGGATCTAGGGAGGATCTTAAAAAGTATACATGTTATGATCAACCAATATATATATATATATATTATTTTATAGGTTAGTAGGAGAAGGATACTAATCAAGATGAACATAATTATCTCATGAATTTTATATGAGTTGTTTGTTTTTTTGGTCTCTTCCAATGATTGTATTTTCAAAATTGTATTTTTATTTTGAAGTTTCACCATTGTATGACATTACATGAATGTATTTGGGATCTTTTAATTATATTATGAGCATGCGTTTTTTGGAATTTATATCTTATCACAATTTCCACATGTTCTTTTGGGTAATGCATCCTATATAGGGGTATGATATACCATCAATGATTTTCTACATCCCATGTAATATTGGAGGTGGGATTTAAGGATAATTATCTCACTTATATCATTTCTAGTCTTAGAGGGGTAACTTTTTGGAGGAAAGGTTATAACATTAGGAATATATTATATGAAATATTTGACCATGGTCAATATACCATGGAAATTTTAGATAAATTTACAAAACCACATCTTGTACCCTCTATAATAGAAATATATTTAATACCTAAATAATATGTTATAACAAATATACCTTAAAAAAATATATATTATAAACATTCTTAAAAAAGTTTTTTATATGCATATATTATTTTTTTTGTTTTAGGAACCTCTGTAGAATGAATCAAGACCCAAGTTAACAGTTATTTGTATCTATTTTCAATTCCATGAAACATGTTTGACATTGTACACCATACTTTCGTTTGTATTTTGTATTTATTTTCCTATTAACAATAATAATAATTAATATAATTCCTTTAATGATATTTTAATGCATAATTTATGTTATCCTTATGTGTTATTTTTATACAAACACCTTTCTAATTTATTTATTTTTTAGATACTTCATCCTTATCCTTTACAATATTCGAAAATTTGGAATATTTGAGCCACTTTACATTGAAAATTACTTTATATCATTCAAATCATTCAATAAATTAAATGTATATCACTCTCCTCACTTCTAGAAGGTATCCTCTTATCTAGTATTATTCACAACATTTTAGAATTTTATATCCAGAAATACCTAATAAAAAAAATCCTATAATCCATTTTTTCATCCTAGATCTTCTAGCTATCATTAAATTCAAATCATTTAAGGATTTAAGAGTAATATAGTGGATGTCTCTCAATGAAGATATTTAGATATTAACTAAAGGATTATAATTTTATTTCTTCCTATACTTCCTATAGAAAAATAGTATCCATAATAACATGATTAATAAAGTTAGATAAATATTCTTAAGTATTATTATGATGATAGAACAATTATTTACCACCTCTTAAACATCAAACTATAGATGAAAGTATCGCTGGTGTTCATTTGTGGAGAGCCATCTACTTGTAGTGATATGATTCATTTTACATCCCCATATTTCATGTGTGATTATTATATTGGATTTAATGTCTTTTTATATATGTATAATATAATAATTATCCAATAATATTGAATTAATATTTAACTTTCTTTTATTCCATCCATCGAAAAATGAAAACGTCACTTGTGAGTACATATGGACTAACATATCCACATTGTGATTTAATTCATTTTTCATCATTGATTTATATGAATGATTACAAATATATATACAAATATAATGAATATATATTATCTTTATATCATTATTTAAATTAAATATTTGAAAATACCATGATCAATGTGCAAGGCCCATAACTATCGATCCAAAACATACATGAAAAATAAAGTAGTTAACACCTTAAATGATAATGGTAATCATGGAATATTAATGAATGGGTGATAAAATTTCATAAGAAAAATATATATCGTATTATAAGTTTCATTATGTTTGTTTTTTATAACTATAATAAAACATAAACTAGTTATACAAGAGGTTTTAGCACTTATGTAACAATATGAACTTGAGGTACGGTTTTTATGTTACAATCTAATTTTTATTGAGATTTTTTATGCTTGAATTTTATGATAGTGAAATTATATGAATTATCACTCCCAAATAATAGTTTTTTTATAATATACATATTCCCATAGATTTTGTTTTTTCTTTTCATTTTCATCTCTTTAATTACTCACGATATTTCAAGAATGTTTTTAGGAACAACTACCCATGTTTTCTTCTTTTTCATGAATATTTTCATCCATATCCATATTTTCTTAAAAAAATTAAATAATATATCTAATATTATCAAATGATTTTTAATGTTAATTTTGACTATTTTTACTTCATTTACCATGGTTTAAAAGGAATCATCTTAAATTTTTCCAAATCTAGTAATTTTTACTTTTTACTCAAAATGTTAAAGGAATTACTGTCTAAACATACAACATATTTATGGATATCCATACAATAATGAATAATTATATATTTATGTCCACATTTATTAGTTACATTATTTTAAAATAAAATTTTTCCATTAATATTTTTTGAATTTTGTATCCTATATAAGTGATTTCAAATGAAGAGGTTATTTTCCATAAGAAATATTCCAGTAATCTTTTAAAAGTATTTTCATGTATAACAACATCCATATATTCAAGTTATTCTTTACTAGGTATATGATACAACATTAATATCTTTATTATATCTCTATATGTTTTATGATTATTATGATGAAATTTATATGACAGTTTTATTCTTTCCAATGGTTATGATATGGTGTTATGATGAATGTTTTATGATAATGTGTGACATATAAGTATAATTTTCATTATTTTATAATTGGGAAAGAAATTATATATATCTTAAATGAATTTGGTAATAAAGGATATATAATTAATATTATTTAATGGATGTGGGATAAAATATAGTTCAGTATGATGCTTTTTCTAATAATATAGTCATTGGAGTGAACCTTTACTTAGAAAATGATAAAATGGGGAGTGAACTCAATTCATTATGATTTTCTTATATGTAATCCTTGATAAGGGAAATGATTTTAAATGGTTATGTGCATTAAAAAATTATTTCTTATTCTTATTATGTGTTCTCATTTCCCATGATGGATTATTTATAATTCCTCACTCTTATGCCTTATGTATTTTTCTTGACAAAATAATATTTTTTTATTCATCATTATGATATATGAATTAATGGGTATGATTTTTTTAATATTAATATCATATTCTAATACCCTTATTCTTATATTGTTCTCCCCTATTATCATTGATTAATATCTATTAGGTTTATAATTAATAATCATATGAGATATAATTTTTTATTATTTCCCTTCCCCAAGTTATGAAGAATTATTTTAAATATGTTATATATACTAATGGTGTCTGTTATGAATAACATAATTAGAAATTATGTAGATAATTTATGTACCAGTTGTTTATATCTCCATGTTTACCAAGTCATTAAAGTTTTGTTGTTCTAGTGTGGATTGTATTATTATATAAAGGATATTTTCACTATTAAAATTTATTATTTATATATGAAATTATGTGTCTCTATAATTTCTATACACATTATTCCCAAAAAAATCCTTTATAATTCTGAAATGAAAATATGTGTTTACTGATGTGGCCTTTATATTTCTCTTATCCTATGTCAGTAAGAAGTTTTGGTTACTCAATTTATAATGTGGGATTCAATAAAGATATTTTAAAACATTAAAATGGTTTTCTTACCTTAATCATTTTGATTTTGCTTCCACTCTACATTTCCATGAGATAACCTTTATATACATTTTAAAAAAACATTATTGAAGATTATTTTTAAAATTAAATTTTTTGAAAACATTTTACATCACAATGATAAAAATCCTTTTGAAAATGTCATCTAACTTATTATTTTATGATAATGTTAAAAACAGTTTTCTTAAAACATGTTTATGGTATCACATTCACCTTACTCCTATCTAAAAAATTTTTCTTCTATATTTATTAATTATTATTCATAAATTAAATTGTAAATTTTCTTATACTATATTTTGGGATTAAAATCATAAAAATACAATACAGCATTTGTCTTTACTAATCATCCACTGTGTGTAAATATAGTTTTTATTATAATGTATTTACTCTATTAACACATTATGTTTTTTTACTTCGATTGATGTGTGCTCCCCAAAATTCCATAGATGGATTGATTAGAGAAATTATTGACATAAACATGTACCATTTTATTTGGTATCAATACTTTACACATTTTTATCTTTATTTACGAGTGTTTACCAAGAAATTAATAGAATAACATTGGATATTCATATATTATCCATGGGTATTGTAGGTTATGATTATTGATGGAATTATGAATGATTTTATTTTTTCATTCCATTTGACAAATATATATAACCAATTTACCCTTGGGTTTCCTTTATATATTTTATTATTGAAATTTTATGGTAAATATATGTATAAAATAATGATTAAAAAGGTATTATATTTTCATACAATGTACTGGTTAAGATTTTATATCTCTTGAGATAATGTAGCTTGATCCTTCTTGTATTTCAAAAAAAATTAATATGTGAGCCTTCTTGGGTTAAAAATATAACATAAATGGTGTGACTTCAAAGATATTCCCAAAATGCTATGATATATTATGTTAATGATTATGATAAATTTATTTTTTTTTCTAATTTTCAATGGAATGAAACATTTTCTTTCAATATTCTTATTATTATTTTTCATCGCTCATGTTTATAACTCTTTATTCTACACTCTTTTTCCACAGTGTAGAATTATTCATTTTAGATAACATTCCCTTATATATTTACTTATAGATAACTATTATTGTATCATTTATATTTAATAATATATTTCTCCATATGCCTATATTTCTTGAATGCTAACAATCTAACCATTCATGACATGTTGATAAGTTTTATCATACAGAGTTTTTGGTCACCCCTTTCTATTGTTTTTATTCCCCAGGTTAAGAATAAGAGTATAAATTCAAATAAGTTTAAAATATCTTCTAGTGTGTCAATATTGTGTATAAATGTTCACAAGTATCTAAAATTAGTTTCTTATGTAACATGGCATCAAATACACTAATCCTTCCTTTCCTGGGATTGGGTTTTTATTTGTAATATTTAATGTTTGACTTATTCAAATTATGTAATGTAAACAAATTTGTTTATTTGGTCATATCATTTTTTATCAAATTTAGTGTTTAATGACTATTTCTCTTATATTTGGTAGTGTGGGTATATAGTGATTCATATAAATTTGATATTAAGGTATATAAAGGAATAATATAAATATGTTTTTTAAGAAAGGAAATAAATTATGGGGGTGATGGGAATACTGAGTTTATATGTGATGTTGACAAAATTTGGATTATCATAAATTATGTGTTTACTTGTGGAGGAATTGTTGTAAGCTAAATGTCTCAATTTCATAATATTGTGGCACTATCCATAGTTTAAGTTTTATAAATTTCTAGATCAAAAGTTAATAATAATATGGTTTAATTGAAAAAAAATCTTGGATTATATGGATATAATAAGGGACTAAAATGTATTTCATTGTGATTGTTATAGTAAAATACTTCAAAAGAAGAAGATAGTTTTTTCTTCCATAATGAAGAATATTTATTTCAAGTACCAATTTATTATAGGTTTAATATATGATAGTTTATTGTAATTATAGAATATTTTAGGAACCAATAATTTTGAAAAATGTTTTAATAATTCAATGGTGATTGATACAATGGCCTACCTTTATTAGGATTTTAGTATTAATTGATAAATGGAGGATGAGTGGTAGAATATTGAAGCACATTGTGGGAAAATGGAAGGTAAGGTAGCTTATGTTTCATGAATTTTAAATTATAATTGAATCATTAAAGGGAAAGAATAAGTTCATTCATGAATCATCCACATGAAATTTATGTTTTAATAGGAAATCCCTCATTATTGAGAAAATCAGAGTATCTCAAATTAATAAAGTTTTTAATATAGAACCATAGTAGTAGATTATTTTTCATGATAAAAATCTATATTAATGATTATTATAATGGTTTGGGATAATCCATCAGAGTATAATGGGATAAGGGAAGGCATCACATACAATAGTGTTGTGTACTTGGATATGGATTTTTTTGTATTATATACATTATAAACATGTATTTTGTAGATCCATGTACATAACTGAAATATATATTGTATCATAGTAGAATAACTATATGGATTTGGGAACTTTTTGTCATGAGTTATTATAGAATCATGTTTCTTTATGAAATCGTTCTAAGCTGGGGTTTTTGAACCAATGTATGTGAGCTGTAATATTATCTTATTAAATAGTGAACTAGTTCTCCATATCCATTTTTGTAGGTATTATTCTATAACCATGTAAATAATTGTTCTTGAGATCTTATTTGTATTTATAGTCTTTATGTTTCTCCCTTTTACACTTTTTTTAATCATATTTTGTTATATCTCTTGAAGTTTCCATAAAACTACTCATCATTATTTCATTATATATTTTACAATTTTTATTGCGTATGTGAAATTTATGATCAAGATCATATTTTAGAGGTATAACCATTATTGTATTAAGATTTATCTACCATCATTCAAAGATGTAAAATTAAATAACATTATGTATAATGTAGCTGATTATGTGGGAACATCACAATAATAAAAAATCAAATTATGTCAATGAAGTTGCAATAAAACTACGTGAAGGTTAATATCCAAAACATATTAATGTTTAAGTGCGATAATCAAATAATAGAAATTTTTTTATGAAACCGATTGAAATATTAGAGGTCAAATCAAATTGAAACAAATTACCACTTATTTATGGAGAAGGTATAATATAAAGATATTAAAGGGAATATGTTTTAATTAACAAGTATCTTATTTATATATTGAAAAATACTTTTTAAAAATAATCCAATACTTGGGAGTAATTATGGGTATAGATTATCTCTATAAAAACAAGTGAGTTAATTTTCCCCCATATTTGATCCATTAAATTTGATTTAATATGGGGAGAACATATTAGGATCTCATCTTGTAAAATTGGAATGACTCGTATTACTTTAGGATTAGACAAATGTTTATAATATGGGATAAGTTTTTTCCAAAAATTTTATATATGGATTACTACTAGTTATGGTGTATAGATGATTTTACACTATTTTCATTATGTTTCCATAAAATACAATGGGGAATATTGATGATCCTTTGAATATTGAAGAAATATAATGTAGTAAAATGGAAATGGAGAGGCTAATAAGTCCCCAATTGAGATATAGTGAATAAAGTATTGATCTTTTCATTGAGGGTTTTAGAATAGTTTCAAAAATTATTCCATCTTAGGTTGTGGTGGTTTTTTTATAATAATGGTAAGAGCTTCAATTAAATAGATTTTTTTTAGAAAAAAAAATATTGAAAATGATACTAATTTCGTGTATTATTTATTTTAAACATGTTTACGGATGAGTTAGAGTCTTATTATGTGGTGAAAATTGATTTTGTGTTGATTGTAAAATATATTAGACTATTGTTTATTTGAGTTGACCTATACACATTCCCCTAGGTTTGATTCTACATATAATTTATTTAAACACTAACTTGGATTCTAATTGAGATGACCCAAGATATATATATCATTATTTTTCAATACTTACATAATGTAAATATAAAATATAATTAATAATCAAAAAATCATAATAACATAAGTTTTAGTTTCTTAAGGAAATATTACTCATAAGAAATGGATTTTATAATACGTATGAACATTTTCTTATAACTTTTCAATACTAGAATCACTTATTAACTTCTTACAATTTATACTCATCTTCAAAACCTGTTGAATGTAAAAATAAGAACTATTTAAGAAGAAAAACTCAAAAATGTAAAAACTCATTAATATGTAATAAAGGGTAAGATTATGGGAATATGAGAATACATGGTCATGAGAGGTGTATCTTATTAAAATTAATAAAGAATAATAAGAGTTGTATATAAGTCATAATATTGAAACATATAATCTCAACGGAATAAACATATACCATTGAATAAGTGTGTGATATAATAATTGAAACATGTTATAAGGTAAATATACTATAAGTTATATGATTTATAAATATTTGGAAATAACATAAATCATGACATTATAATCATAAATCAAGGATCGATTACAAGAAAATGTAACATAGTTTTATACAATGACTGTCTATAAACCATACAATGTATCTCATGAGATGAAAACATTACCCAATGGATTGGAGGGTTATATAATTTATATCCCACCCATAACATAATTAAAATCATAAATATATTTTTTACATTATTTCTATCAACATAATATAAAAATCTATTGAAAAAAATGGATGTCATATCCTTTTCAAATTGTATTCTAAAATGAAACTTTCATATACTCACCGATAATCATAAAATTATAACTGATATAAATTTAATGCATATCCAATGTTATTAAGTAACCTTATAGGTAAATAACCATAAATTAATATGATGATTTATATGGTATTTATCTTTATAAATAAATGGTTTTTGTTTTAGTGATTAATTTCTCAAATCAGTCAATGTATGTGAATCTTGGTGAACACCCATCAATAAATGAAATTAAACTTAAGACATTCATAGAGGACATGCATTAGAAGAAAATCTGGTTTATAAATAGTGAATCATTTGGTAAGATAAAATTTTCTTTTGAATAGTTATCTTATATAGAGTCAAAAAAACAAGTTAAATCATTAATGTATTTCATTATATAACATTCCTTAACATCATTGTAAAAAAATATTTTTGAGTCACTTATCAAAAATAATATTTTCAAGAATATTAAAGGAAAAATTATAAAAATATTTTTTTAATATAAATACCAATAATAATTATTTTAAAATATATAAATATTCAGTAATTAAATGTGGATTAGAAAATCGAGAAGACCACTTGGGGAGCGGATGCCCTAGCTCATGGCGGCGGCGATGCCCTAGCTCATGGCAGCGGTGATGGACCCTCCCCCTCAGGGGGAGGGGAAAGTACTTGCTCTTGGGGATGAAATTCTCAAAAGGAGCTCTTTTCTTCCTTGTATTGATGTTTCGCCTAAGGTACATGGAGCCTGTAATGGCCACCCCGTCGTCCCGATTTCATCCAAGGAGTTCTTCGAGGCTTCGTCACTTCTTGCCACGGCTCTGGTCGTGAAGTTCACTCGTCGTAGAACTCCAGTTGAGGTGTTAGAGAGGTATGTGAATCAGGAATGGGGTTTAGGTCATCGTGCGGTGGTCGGTCTCCTAGGGATGCTGCAAATTCTTGTCTACCTCGCCGATGAAGATGACTTGGTGTTGGCCTGGTCTCGTACAAGCAGATCCATTAGATGTTTTTCTTTCCATATTCACTGTTGGACGTTTGATTTTCACATGAGTCGTGATTCTTCCACTTTGGCAATCTGGATCCAACATCCGAGGCTGCCACTACCCTTTCAGAATCCATCTCTCCTCCGTTCAATAGGTAATTCATTGGGTTGATTCCTCTGTGCGGACTGGAAAACGGAGTCCATGGTGCATCATATTGTCGCACGAATTTATGTCGAAATGGAGCTCCCCCATCCTCTGCCCGACAAGATTTGGATTCTGATTGAGGGGAAATACAGGTACGTGCAAAATGTTTTCTATGAATCCTGGTCAGCGTTTTGTTCTTTCTGCGACAGGCAGGGACACTGTGTTGAGGAGTGCCGCAAAAGGCCTTCGGCGGTTTTGGTTGATCCTTCTCCGGCGAGTAAGGGTTTTTCATCGCAGGTTGAGGGAGTTGGAGCTGATGCTGTCATTGGCACTGAGACTGCTGCGTGCAATCTGAGGTCAGGAGATGTGTCTTTGAGTACCATTGATAAGGTTGTGACTCTTCGAGGTGATCAAGAGAAGGGGTCTCCTAGTCAACCTGGGGTGGGTCTGCCCTGTCTTCTGAATGCTTCGGTGGTGGATCCTACAGGTTCGGGGAGGGCGAAACCTGCAGACCCAACCTTGAAGGAAGCAGAAAAGGTCTCGGAACCACAGGTGGAGGCTGTTTTCGATCTTCTTAGGAAGGATTTAGGTGTTTTTCAGGTGACCAGCGACATGGGGAAAGAGAGTCAGGGTCAGATGGATGGGGCTTTGGTGAGTTCCTTTCTCCCTACAGGGGAGTCTTCAAGCTCTGAGGCCAACTGTGTTTCGTTCAAAGGCTGGGGGAATCTGAATTGCCAGCATCAGTTTATGGGTAGGGGTTTTGATCAACCATCTTTTCAGGAGGGGTTAGGGGATGAAGAAGCTTGTGTCGAAGGGAATGAAGGGTTCAATGGGGGAGGGTTTTCCCCAGATACCACCCTTGGCCAAATGATAGGGACTGTCTCAGAGGTACAGGCTCAGGACATCCTGGGAGATGCAAGGGGTCCGGATTCTGGTATACTGTATGGGGTTGCTTCTCCTACCCAGCACCCTTTCACCTTGAGCAACAGGTTTGAAGGATTGAGGGAAGTGGATCTGAGAGTGGAATATCTTTCCATGGATGAATTAGATAAGGCCAACAAGAGTAGTTTTTATGGCATCACTCTGGGTGGTCAGATCAGGGGGCATGCTCATCGAGAGTCTGCTGTTGGTGGAGGGGAGTCAGAACATGACGAGGTTGGTACGAATTTTTCTGAAGAAGAGCCCGGTTCAAGAAGGAACAGGAGTAAGAGGAGAAGGAGGGGAAGGAAGGATTACTCCTCCTTAACTCCTCCATTGAGGACCCTTTCAGCAAGAAAGATAATGGTTGAAGAGATGTACAAGGAGTTCAGGTGTCACCGTAAGTCATCTGATCAGTCTGAAACTTTCTCAGACTTGGTTCTAAGCTCAGACGAGGTAGTGACAGAGCAAGTTTTATTTCTCAATGCTTCGGAGGAGGAGGCGGCCAAGATGATGGGTCGGAATCTTGAGGTGGACCTTAATGAGGAACAATATTTGTGGGTTCAAAAACAAGATGCGCTTCTAGTTGCAGGCTTCAAAAAGGGGTTGATCAGAATTGAGGAGTACATGCAGATCTGGAACAAACTGAATTCTGCTTTTGAAGACCTGGTAAGGAGGGATCTACTTTTACAGGCCTCTAATTTAACCTGGAAGCTGGTTAGGGATACGAGGTCTGGTATAACTCGACTGGTTTTCAATTATTTTGTTTTTTCATTCCCAAACTAATGTTTTGTTGAGGTTTAATCCTTGTTGTGTGGATTTGCTGGAGGGTCAGATCGGCTCTGAAGGGTTAGAGCACGCTACTTCCTCCTCTGAAGTTCATTTGTGATGTGGCTGATTTAGAGGGATGGCTTGCCATCGGGAGGGGCCACGCTTGCATGGGATCGTCGAGTGGTCCTTCTATGGAGGAAACGGTTGCTGCTTATACTTAGAAGAGGTTGGTTCTGGTTTGTTTTCTTTGGAACTGTTTGGTGTTTGTTGGAACCTTTAGTTTCTCACTTTCTCCTCAAAAGTGTCTTTCTTGATAAAAAAAATAATTTGAAAATGTGGATTGGAAGAAAAAAATAATAGTAAAAAAACATTAACTTTTTATATTTTAAAACACCTTTGGATGACTCAAAAAATGTTAAGAAGGATAATAAAATGTTATTTTTAAAATAGTTAAGGATAACTACAAGGGTCATAGGAGAAACAATATTTGTGTTATTAAATAGTAAAGAATAAAATTAGTGAGAAGGTGAAATATTTACATAGAAGAGAAAATCCTATTAAAAATGATGGGTATTAATATTAACAAAGTCGTAGATTTTAGGAAGGAATCAACCAATGAAGAAATTTTTTATTTAAAGTATTTTCACCAAATAGTAAAATAAGAGTTACCATATAGAAAAGTGAAATGGAATAATAAAGGATCATATTAAATAATAGTCATTAAAGATATCTCAATACCTAAATAGAAGAAAAATTGAGCCTATAAACCACTAATGACATTGTGATCTTTTAATTTGTAAACCCATAAAGGTGGAACATGATATGGATTTGTAAATACCAAATATTTTAAGAAATTATGATAACAATACATCCAATGGAAATATTTACATCGCATAAGGGTAATAAGCGCTGAATATAAATCATATCTCAATGAAAAAAAATGATATTGGAAAACCCTTACCATAAATCTAGTTTAGTCCAATGTGCTCTATCATTCTATATATCAAAAATAATAGTTTTAAACACCTTTATAAGAAATATATTCATACAAATTAAATTTTTAATCTTATTTAATAGTAATTTATTAAAAATATATTAGTTTTTAATATTTTATTGTTATCATTATATGTTATTATCTTCGATTGTTCATTTAATACTATTTTTAAAATGGTGGTGTAGATTTTTGTTCCAATATTCACGGTTAATTATTCCAAGATCATTAAATTTATTGGGATAGATTTTTTATAAGGATTAATAATTTTATAATTTCATTTCATAACATTTTTTTGGATTTGTGGTGATTATGTTGGTGATGATCTTATTTTAGTAATTTAAAACAAATAATAAGTGTGGTATATTGGTAATAAGTTAAATATTAATTAAAATATTTGAACCATAAACCCAAAATTATTTTATTATCAATTTTAATAACACCAATATTTATTTTTTAAAATTCATGCTTGATATAAATTTATAAAATTGTTCAAGTAGGTGGTTAAACAGATTTAAAAGGAACAAGTTATAATCTATGGGTGATTATGGTTAATAAAGTGATTTCTTTAGCATAAAATCATTATTATAGATGAATAATGAAGTTATCTATATTTTTTCAGATATTGAACCAAATTTTGAGATATTTTGATAAATAATAGAAGACTATTTGTGAAAATAAATATGTCACCTTAGTGAAGGTGGTAGTTTACACATACTCATGAGTGAAATGTTTGTTTACATCGAATGGGACAAAGGGAATAGTTTAAAATTTAATAAAATAATATTGTTATAAATATAATATTAATCACTGAAATAATCTTTTTAATTATCCACATAATGTTGTTATGAAAAACAGATCATGTTACTTATACAGGAAGTAGTCCACATGTAATATGATAAACATTTTCTTTTTATGAATGTTTAGGATAAAGGTAGATGAATAGTTATCCAATGTAAATGTTAACATTTCTGAATAAATATGACATTTATGATATTATTCATACATTATTATATCATATTCAAAGGAGTTAGAAGAATAAAGTAAGTAAATGGAAGGAAATGGGAGTAAATCATAATTTCATAATACTCCTTAGGAAAACACCATTGAAAAAAGGATTAAGGATTTTTGAGGTGGAAATTTGATAAAACTAATAGATATAAGTCTTGGATATAAATTTTGGGGAGTTATTTTTCCAATGTTTTTTCAAATTGAAGAGGCGTGCGGTGGAAGGAGAGGTGGGGGTGATGGATCAATTTATAGGAAAACGAAGTGAATTTTTTTAAATATTACTTATTAATATATAAGGTAAACGTGTTTATCATTAAATGTGAAATATAAAGTGAAAAAAATAATTGAGTGATAATGATTATTTTTCTATTCATACCTCAAAAATCATTTTAATAAAATTTTCTAACATTTTATAGAACATTTACACTTGGTTACAGTTTTTAAACTTAATTTACCTTTGAAGTGTTAACTTCATTTTTAACCTTAGTAACTAATTTTTTTAACCAAAAATGAAAAGGAATTTATTAGATAATTTGGAAAATATTATTTCAAATATTGAAAACATTTTATAAAATAAAATTTTTAAGAATGAGAAAATTTAATATTAGTGCACTCAACTCTTAAAACTCATTTTTAGAACAAGTGTATTTTTAAACACAAAAGTTATTTCTTAATAAATTTACTAAATTTTTATTTCCAGGAAATTAATTATTTTTTCAAAAAAATATATAGATTACAAAGAAATCTAGAATATAATTCCACATTGTGTATACATAATTAAAAGAAAACCATGAATTTTTTTTATTTGAATAAAATATTACATAAGTTTGAAAATGTTAAACATGGGATTTTGATATTAAACATTACATTTTTAAATGAATCATATTACTACATAAATATTTTTATCCCTAAATAATTTTTTATATGTTTTTTAGTCACAAATATTTCGTGATATATTCTTAAGATCTATGATATTTGTAACAACTATATTTTCCACTATTCAAAAAAATATTATTTTCAAAAAATACCAACAATTTATCAGATAATAAGTTTTTTTATTCATGGTAAAAAATTAATTTTACATATTCAAATTAAAATTCAAAAATTTTTGAATTTTACATTCAAATAAAAATAGAAATTTATAGTGGAAATTTTTTAATATGAAAATATCTTTTAAAAATTTTAACTATCCTTAATCTTATTGACGATAAATTACTAATTAAATTAGTTTAAATATATTATTCATATCAATAGTATAAAATATATAATATTTTATTCTTAGAATATTATTCATAAAAACCAATTTTATAAATATCATAATTCTAGAATAAAATGATATTAATAGTTTTTTCATATTAATTCAATTTTATTAATGAATTGGTATTAAAAATGGATTTTATTTTTGTTTATCTATATATTTCATAATGAGGAATCTGCTATTTTTAATCAAAAATTTATTATATATATTTTAGTGGCCACATAATATTTCGTGGTCTATTTTGGTTGGGTGTTTCATGTGATGGAATAAATTGAACACGTTAGGTTTTATAGAAAAATATAAATTTATAACATGGGGTGTTATATTCAACCCTAAATAAATTTAAATCTCTCAATTTTAATCATCAAATTCTAATTCAATGAGTCAAGGGTATCTAAATTATAGTAAAAAGTCATAATATAATTTCAAATGATGTTTCTACCTTAATATATTAGGTGCGATTAGAAAACACATACTTCCCAACATCTTCTAAAAAATACTTCAAATTTACTTGGAAAATTGTTTTTATATTGCCTCATTTACTATAGATAAAACATCTTCTATATCATTTGATACATTTACCAAGGTCCCTTTTCCTCATTTTTTACATAACAGAATATTTATCTTGTTTACTTCATCATATTCATCACATACACTTGTATAAGAATTAATACTTCTCTTATTTGGTGTTTTGGAAATATCAAATAGTTTCAAATTGTTAATAAGTATTTTTTATAGCTTATTATACCAAACCAAAATATTTATCATTCCAACTCATATCACACAAGGGTTCTCATAGGATAAATCTGTTCATTTTCTATATAACAATTTTTAATGTGGTTCCTTCTTATCTAAGCCATTATTAAAACTTAATAGATTAAAAATTAGGGATAAAAAAATAAAATTATAAGATAATTATCATATATAATATCAAGATTAACTCATACTAAAAAATAATTACACTTTGAAACCAACACATTAGCTTTTTGTTCAACCTAAATCGCTCGCTTTTAATTATATGTTTCTTTGGGTTGGGTAGGATCATAGTTTATTACCTATTTAATTAACATAATAAATTGTTTTTAATGAATTTTATAGATAATGAGATTAATGAATGAATTTCCCTTGAGAGTGTCTATCGAATTGTGAAGCATTAGGATAACTCATCATACACTAAGTGAATATTTAGTTAATACTCAACTACCATTTTTTAGTTTGACACCCCTAGGTTCCTTTGTTCCATAGCTGCAAACACTTACTAGTATCCATATTGAAATTTATTTCTTAAGAAAACAATAGACTGAATACATTACATAAAATTCATGATGTTATATTATACGTAGAAATATCCTATAGGATTGTCCCAAGGGTTTTATCTAAATTTACCTTCTCATAATCCCAAAAAATAACTAAACTAATCACCAAAAATAATTATACCATTACTCAAAAATAACTAAACCCATCTTTAACAAAAAAAATATGGTGACCTAGACCCTTACACCCAGATCTAGTGGTAAACAATATTTCTTTAAGGACAATATTTGAAACCTAGTGATATGAATCATGTTATATATTACATTATTTTACAGCATAAAAATAATTAAAATACATCATATTAGAAATAATTACATAATATCAATTATTTTAGAACTATCTAAATAATAAATTAATTTTAAAATACTTGTAAAAATTTCTCTATAAATGAGCCAAACTAGGATCCCTTCTATAATTCTAATATGTTGTACGCATCTTCATAGCATGGAGAATATAAGCACATGAAAAGGTGAGTTCAAATGCTCAGGAATGGAAAAACTCATTAATATGTCATCAAGGGTTAGATTATATGAATATTGGAAAACATGAGTATGGGATAAAAATCTTATTAAAAAGTTCAAAGAATTGTAATAGTTTTTTATAAGTAATTGTAGAGAACATATAATCTCAAAATAACAAATACTTACCATGTTATAAGAGTGTTAGAAACTCATAGAAACATGGAATAAGGTAATTATATAAAAAGTTCATATAATCATAAATATGGGGAAAAACATATATCGTGATATCATAAAAAAAATTCATGTTTCACTTCCAATATAATATAACATAGTGTGCTAGGATACCTGCCCAGGCACCATACAAGGTATCTCATGAGAATAAAACATTACACATTTCATTAGATTACTATACAATTTTGATCCCACCCAACACATAATAAAAATAATACATATTTGCACCATAATATTTTAATCACAATATCATAAAAACTCAAATAAATAACAATGGGTTCCATATCCACTAAAAATGATATCCCATTAGGAAACATCCATAAATTTACTTATAATCATGACAAGATATCCTATTTCAATTAAATAGTTATATAATGATATTAGGTAATTTTCATGTTAGATACCCTTAAATTAAGATGATTAATTATATGGTATTTATAGGGTATAGATAATGGTTATCCAGTTTATTCAATAATTGACTTAATCAATTGATGTATGTATATCTTGGTGAACATCATATATTCAATAAAATGGAACTTTAGGATTTCATATAGTAAAGGAATTTGAATAAAAATCAATTTTATAAATATTATTTGATTAGGTAAGAAAAAAATAGTGATTGATCATTTATCTTATAGATTAAATAATAGAAGTGAAATAAATAAAATAGTTTTCATAAAAAATATTTTCTAACATCATGGTAAAAAATGAATGATTTAAAAGTCAATTTTTAAAAAATAGTTAGGAATATAAATAAAATAATTCATTATATATTATTTTGAAATATAACCCAATGATAGTATATGAAAAATAAATAAATCCTCAGTCAAAAAAAGAATATTATATTAGAAAAATACAAGTGAAAATGATATTTCCTTTACATATTTTAAAACAGTTGTCATTAAAAAGAATAATAAAACACTATTTTCAAAAGTGGTATGGAGAAATATGAGGGTCAAAATAGATAAAAACATATTTGGGTTCCCAAATATAAAATGATAATAGTGCTGGGGTGGGAAAATATCGACATGGAGGTGAAAATTCTATTAGAAAATCTAGGCATCAATCCCAAAATTTCTCACTTTTACGAAGAAATCAACCAATGAAGAAGTTTTTTATTTAAATAATTAATTTATCCAAATGAAAAAAAAACAAGTATTTAACATATATAATAAAATATGTAATAATAAGTGGACTTTGGAATTATTCATAAGGAAAAATATCACAAAACCCAAATAGAAAGAAAATTTAATGAACAATCAACTTATTGATTCGTGATCTTTCAAATCAAACACATATAAATGTAGAACATGATATTGTTTTGTAAATCCATTTTATTTTAGGAAAATTATGATAAGAATTAATCTGTCATTAATATTTAACTGATAAAAAATATAACAAATGATGAATATAAATCATATCTCAAGGAACCATAATTCAGAGTTGGAAACCCTTTCCATTAATCTCACGTAGCCAAAAATGATCTATCCTCGTCTATAAAAAATATATTTTAATAACATATTTCTGAACCATATTCATACCAATAAAATTTTATGAACATATTTTATAATCACTTATTACAAATATATTAGTTAGTTATATTTGATATTTATCGTTGAATGTTATTAGCATCAATTTTTTGTTTTGTACTAGTTTTAAAATGGTGGTGTCAATTATATTTATTAATTAAAAGATCAACATGAAAATATAATTACATATAGTGGAATATAATTTTTATAATGATTATTAATGTTTTAATTTAATTTCATTTATATTTTTTTATGATTCATGGTGATGAAAATAGTGATGATATTTTTTTAAATTTACAAAATATAAAATTGATTGTATATTGATAATGAGATAACTATTAATATAATATTTTATAAATAAAAAAATAAAAAAAAATTCTAATTAATATCTAATGAAACCAATATTCATTCTTTCATTGCCATCCATGATATAAATTTATTTTATTTTCGATGTATGTCATTAATCTAACTCAAACAGGAACAGGTTATAATATATGTGTTAGTATGGTTAAGAAAATGATTCTTTTTCCATAATATCAGTAATATAGAATAATAATTATATTAATATAATTTTTTATGGTGGTGAATCATTTTTGAAGATATTTTCCTGAAGAGTAAATTAATATATGTAAAATAGAATATGTCACTTTTGTGGAGGCGGTACTTCGAACATAATCTCGAGTGATGTGTTTATTTACATAGAATGGGAAGAAAATAGAGAGTGTATTACAATTTAAAATAATAATAATGTTATAAATATAATATTAATACATTAAAAACTTACTTTTAACTATATATTCAAGGTGGTTATGAAAAAAAAGATCATGTTGCTTATGGATGTGGTAGATTTCACGTAACACAAATGATGCTTTTGTTTTCTGGATGATTTGGGGAAAGGTAGAAAGTGGTTATCCCATAAACAAAATAACATTTCTATATACTTAAAATTTTTATTGAATTATATCACTAAGTGTAGATTATATTTATATTTGGTAGAATAAAAAATAAATAAAATAAAATTAAAGAGGAATAATTGATTATTTTATTTTACTCTTTATAGGAGCTCATTTGAAAAAAAAATTATTAAGGCTTTGAGAGGTGATCTTTTATTAAGATCTGAACCTCTAAGTAAATTCTAGTTGTGTTGGGAGTTTTATGGGAGTATTCAGGTAAAATATAAAAACCATGGATTGTGAGGATAAGTGGGGTGGTAAGGTTCCTTTTAAAAGTAAACATAGATTTATTTTTATAAATATAATTTATTAATATAAAAGGAACAAAATTTTGAAATTGAAAGTGGAATAAAAAGTGTAAAGTAATAGAGAAAATATATTTTTTTGTCCATCCATTCCACATATACTCATTTTAAAATATTTTTTGACATATTTTATATCTTTTACTCTTTTTTAAATTATTTTTACCTTAATTTACCTTTAATGTGGAAACTTCATTTATAACCTCAGTAACAAAGATTTAGGAATAAAAAAGATATAATCCTTAATTTATATTTTAGAAATTATTATTTGAAATAGGAAACCACTTTATAAAATAAAATTAATAAGGGTGAGAAAAATTAATTTTAATATTAACACATTCAACACGTAAAAATCATCTTTTTAAATAAATTTTAACCATAAAAATTATATTTATGAGAAACTTTTAAATTTAATTTAATTCCATAAAATTAAATAGATTTTTATTATCAAAAGATGAGTTATATGAAATATGAAACAAGCTGACATAAAATTTAATCTTTTGAAAACATTCTTAATTGAAAATTTAAAATATATTTTTTTTATTGTAATAAAATATTACTTAATTTTCAAAATGATAAACATGGGATTTATAATTTCAAAATAGTATTTTTTAAAGAATAATTTTATTATTTAAATATTTTTTAAGAACATAAAAATTTCAATAATTTTTTAATTCATACATGCCTCATGATATATCCATATTCCATATAGAGTATATAGGAACCTTATTTTCCAATATTCAATTAAAATAAATTATTTCAAAAAACACATAAAAAAATATCTGAAGACTATTTTTTTACCCTAAGCCCAAAAGGATGTTAGTTTTTTCATATAAAAATTCTAAAATTTTATAAGTTAACTTCAAATATATATATATATCGTGAACACTATTATAATAGAAAAATAGCATTCTCAAAATTTAACAGTTCTTTTTATTCTTTTATTTTAATTACTAATTAGACCATTATTAATATATTATTCATATTAGTGATATATTTATATATAATATATTTATCTTAATAAAGTCAACTGAAAAAATAACAATTTTTGAAGGAAATAATATTTTTACCATAAAATTATTTTATTAGTAATTTTCCCATATTAATTGAATTTCATCAATAATTCATATTAAAATGGCCTTTATTTTTATTTACAAGTATATTAAATAATGTGGTTACTTATATTTTTAACCAATAATTCTACGGTTTCATTTTATTCATTATATAATGTTTTGAAGTTCATTTTGTTTTGGTATTGTGTGTATGTAATGTTATTGAACACATTAGGATTTAAAGAAAATTATAATATAAATATCTGGGTGTTATATGGAAAAAATGGGATGAATAGTTGAAGGTAAAATATCCATTTTTATGGTTAATGTTCTAAATAGATATATTTTTTGACCACGGGAAAGCTCAATTATATCATGGTGGATATCAATTTTATGATGAATTATGTTGGAAATACATTTAGTGGTATTTTTTATGTTTTTGGTGAATAAAATGAAGAAACTATATTTCACCAAGAAAATTTATGAGGAAAATGGGGATGCCACAAGACACGGTTAGAAAAAAAATATTTATATTTTGTGATAAAGGGAGAAACTCCCAAGGTTTATACCTTTTCTATAAGATTAAATGAATTGCAAATTATCACCATATGAAATAAAACATGTTATACATTGAAGATATATACAAGGAATGAGACATTATAATTAACTATGATTTTATATAAGGAATTTTTCTTCAAAATAAACATGTGTTTGATATTTAGGAATATAGATTATATGAATCCCATGTTCCACATAATAAAAAAATAATATATTATTTCACTAATTTAAAAAATTATATTTTAAAAATAAAAATACACTAAAACTTGGAATACAGTATAATGGGGTAACAAACATATAAAATTAGAATAATAAGAATAGAAAAATGTGGATTTTTTTGGTCTCCTTTATTTATCATAACTTTAAAAAATAGTATAAAAAAGAAATAAAACCTTAGTATTTTAATATATTTTTTAATAAAAAAATATTTTATCAAGATGAAATTTAGTGAAATATGAATATTGGAAATAATAGGTATTTATAGGTAGTATAAAATCAATATGAAAATTGGAATAGTAAAATCAACAATTATAAATAGTAACCTAACCATTAAAACTATAACCTGACCATTAGAATAGTAACATGACCTCTAAAATATTCATAATACATGTAAATAATATTTCCCATGAGTGATTCTGTAATTATAAATATTACACTAGAAAAAAAAATATTTAAATTATAAACTCAATGAATGTATAAGTGAAATTGTTTCAATATTGTGTATTTTCAAATATTTTAAAAAAATGTTTAAGTTAATAATTAACCTTTACTATTTTATAAATAAAATATAGAATAAATTTTATTTTTTGAATAAAAAAATATAAGTTGTATTAAAATGTGAATATTTAGGTGAATTGTAAAAATACCTTTTTCTAAAGAAAAAAATTGAATGATTGACATTGTAATATTGATTAGATAATTAATTAATTAATTGTAAAATTTTTTGATCAGTAAAAAAAAATTGATGAGTTTATGAATCAATTTAAAACAATCATATTAAAAATTAGTCCTAAAAACTACTTTAAAAAGTCTAAAAATTAACTGTATTCCATTTTAATAATTTTTTCATTTTTTTCTTTCCTTTTGTAAGAATTAATAAATTTTATTTTAAAGGTTTGGGAAAGTCATAATAAATTTATTTCATTAAAAATATAATTCATAATGTCAAATATATCACTTCTGCATTTTTTACTACGAAAATAACATTTTATTCAATATTTTAACATAAAAATACCCCTCCACACAAGTAAAAATTCCCTATCTCCCTTACCTTATAAAATCACATCCTATCTAATTATCAAAGATTACATTCTACCCAATTTCATATTCTGAATATTCTATATAACCATATGGACTTTTTATATCATCCAATAGTAATCCCTCTAGTCATTAGTTCCATAGTGAAGGGGTAAATCATTCTCCAAGTGGTAACCCTATAATCCACCTCATTTTAGTCATTTTCAGTATAATCTCATAATCTATTTTATTCTTATACCTTAATATATAATTTTTTTTAATATTTAAAATAATGATGTCATAATTATATAGTGTAACTAATTTAATTAATTAATTACATATATACTCACTCCCCCCCTTCTTTGGACACATCTTGATAATGGTTAGTTTTGTCCACCAATTATAATGTCTCAAATTCTTTATATATCACCACCTTCATGGTTTGTTACTATATGTCACTAACCACCCTGAGAAGACCCTACACTGATCATCCGATCTAAACCACAACAAGTCCGTAGAGGCATTTCTGATCCACCTAGGAGGGAAAAAATCCCCAGAAGTACCATCTATAATCTAATGAAATGATTTCTCTCAAGATAAACATACCAAAAAAGAAAAATCTAAACAGAGAAACCCAAATAAATAAATAAAATAAAATAAACAACAGCTACACATGAACTGAAAATACAACTATACTGAACATCAAAAACAAAACCAAACCTAACAACTACTAAATCTCTATATGACCCTAAGGGTCTCTCTCCGATCACAAAACCCAAAATCATCCACGAAAATCAAAGCAAACCTGAAAACAACACCAGAAGATAAAAAAAGAAAGGGGTATAGGTGTGAGTATTAGAACATGGTATGCTTACTAAAAGTAATATATTCTCATTGAATTTCATTAAAAAATAATCATCAACTTTACGTTTGAAATAAAATACATAAGAATATGTTTTTAACAAAGTTAAACTTTAAATAATCACAGTACATTGCCCTATAAATTTTAAAAAAATATTTTAAATTAAGAGAACTTGAATAACAATGGGAAATAGTGGGAAAACAAAAGAGAACTTTGTTCTTTTAAAAGAAAGGAAAAGGGGATACATTTATTATTTTAATACCCACTTCATAAAACTTTGTCGATAAAACCAAACATTTGATTTTTTCTAAGGAAATTCCATAAACTCTGAGAAGATGCAGTGATCAAGCAATAAGGGAAATGGGATAATGATTCTAAAGAAACCACACTAGGAACGTAACTTAAATCATTCTTCATAGAAAATCTATTATCATAGAAAATATCCTGATTCCTAGGAACTTAGGAGAAAATACAGAACATTATGAAACATTATTCATCCTATAGGTGCATGTAACATGATGTAATCAACTAGCCAAAACACTCCATCCGACCCTTACTAACCTAAATTATTGGAACAATACTAAAGTAGATCAATGTCCTACTAAGGTCCACTAGCTAGAGCAGAATCTTAAACTAGTGCGGTTAGATTTCTAAAAAGGTCTCATCACTAATCTAGGTTCTCGTGTCATGTTCAAAATGGTTGTTTGAAACAATGTGAGGAAATGAACCAAACATACAATCCATCACAACTTAGAACCACCCATACCACTTGATATAATAATCTGATGCCTAAAACCATAAAAACATGAGGAAATTAGAAATATGAGGACATTCTCACCACATTTCAACAATATAGAACTAGACTCATTCTGATAAGGGTTTCCCAATAGAACCAATTCAAAAGTACCAAACAGGCCTCTCATAACCTTCACATGTCAACACAATTCTAAAAGAGAAACATTCACCTTACTTGGAAAATAAAAAAATCATTAATAAACCCATTTAAGAATCTAAAACCACCATTTCAAATCCAAAACACATTTATAAGATCCAACCATGAATCTCATCAAGCACATGGTGGGAAACCCTAATAAAATCATTTATAAAAAGTAAAACCAAGAAAAAATAACCTCATTTAAAATCAAACATTTTTTATTAAAATAATAAATTACTAGATATCATTAAATAAAGACGATAAGTGAAAAAGATAAATGTATTATAAGATTTAAAGGCTGAAAACAAATTGATCCTTCATAAAACTCATGGTTCTTTAATGACGACAACCCAAAACCACACCATGAGTGTCTAATGAAGTAAGTACACCAAATTAGAACTTTAACAACAAAAAACCACCGATTTAAATACAAAAAAATAGAAACCATAAACCATGGGTAACGTGAGAGAATAGAAACCAAAAATAAAATGGAAAAATTATGGAGAAGAGGAAAAAAAGAGATTACCTCATGAAATCACCGCCCCAAAACATGATGAAATCCACTTGATTCACCCATAGAAGAGGAGGAAGGCATACGGAAGAAGGGAAGAACCCCATATGAGTCACAGAAACCAAAAGGGGTGAAAGGGGGGATTTAGGGTTAAAATAACAAGGGATTATAAAATTATTTATCTCATTTTTAAGGCACTTGGGGGTTATTCATGGTTAGTCCACACATTTTCACAAACTCTTTTCCAACCGTGCACCCAAATAATAGAATCAATGGTCACCCACATGGTTTGGACACAATTTTTGGGACAATATGACCCATAATTGATATATTTTTCTTCCAAAAATTATAGTACCATGTGTATTCCTTCTACACATTTTGGCTAACTATGCTCAAGTGATGCACCCCCGACCAAAGACACCCAGGGACCTTCATAATTTCTATGTGGAATAGCATAGTCGAAACCAAACCATGCATATCACATGAAAATAAAACTATGAAAGTCAAAAAAAACTATAAATAGACTCATTTATAATAGTTCACATGGTTTGTAACACCCCAATATTTTTATGAATATTTCTCTTTAAATAATTTTAATTCTTCAATATCTTTTGTTTCACACAAATTTGAGTTTAAACAAACCATGAGACACTATTATTATGAAACTAATATTATAAAAAACACCTTAAATTGAAATTAATAAATTTAATAACATATTTTTGAAATAAATATAATGTCTCAACATAATACGAATATATTTATATGTTTTTAGCAAATGATCACACAATTTTTAGTAAAATCATGGTATTCTTCAAAATAAGTTTTCTTAAAAATTAAGTTTATCTTATTTTTCTTAATTTTTAAATTTTCTAGAAAATTTATTTTATAAAATTAATTTCATCTTTGAATTTATAATTTAAAAATTATCGTAAAACTAATTTTTGTAAAAACATATAAGGAAATGTGAAATACATATTTTTATTAAAAACTGCATTTTTTAAAGACTTTATAAGGAAAATTTAGGTATTTGATTAGTTTCAGATTTTAATTATTTAATTTTTTTTAAAAAAATAAATAATGGATGTTTAAAAGGATTTTATACTTTTATTTATTATAATAACATATTGACTTATAAAAGATATTTTTATAAAAAAAGTATTTTTCATGGATTTTTACCTATTTATTTAAAATTAGATTATCCAAACTCTAAAATTTTTATTTTTAAAATCAGATGAACATTTTATATTCAAGAGGTCTAAATTTAGTTGATATTTAATTTTTATTTTTTCAATTATGAATGTTAACCAAGGTATATTTCTTACCTCATTAATGGGTAAATTTAGTAATTTATGTTAAAAATAAATCTATAAAGACTATAAAATTTCCCTAACATATGAAACAATTTTATTGGATGAAGAAAATTATAACCTTAACACCTAAGTATATATATTAATTCAGTTAATAGAGACTATTTCATGAAAATTAATTATGTAATATTTAAATAAAAGAAAGAGACAAAATGTCACTTTCTTTGTCTTTAATATCCCTTATGTATCCACATGGTGAAAAAGTTTTGGTATGATCGAATCTAACAGAATTTTTTAACATAATAAAAATATTTTCTTGATATAAATTTATGTTTTACTTTTTGGGTCACTGTTGATGCTCCTTTTTTCGTCACAGAGTCCAAAGAAATGTAAAGGGAAATGACTTAGCACAAATTGATTCATCCTTTGAAAAAAAATATCAAAAATCGACAAAGGAATGAACAAGGGATCAAAATCACCTGTGCCACGCAAGTTATATCACTGTCGCGCAAGTCCACTTGCGCGACGCCTTATGGTCGCACAAGTGACTTGCGCGACCTAAGTGATAACCGCCCGGTAACCGCCCGGGGTCTTCTCCTGCCTATAAATAGACCCTGTGGGCCCCCCATTCAGGAGGATTTTTTTCTAGAAATCCAGATTTGATCTTCTGGTGCCCTAGTCTCTTCACAAAGCTTCCGGAACACTTCTAAGATAATTTCTTACCTAGAACGGAAGATCTAAAGAGGGGGAGGAAGGCCTAAGTGTTGAAACTCATCAACACTTGTGCGCCTAGGTGGCCAGCCCTTAAGGGAAATAGCCACACTTGTGCGCCCGCTTACTCCTTCAATAGATCTTGCATGCCCCTCTTATGGAAGAACCTCAAGAGGATTATAAAGGCTTTAATGATGAGTCACTCAAGTATTACCCTTCTGATTAACCGTCGCGCAAATACATCATGTTTCAGGCAGGAGTATACATGCGCGACCAAAACTTGCGTGCCCACGTAGTACCTGCACGCCTGCCAGGACTTGTGCGCCCCTACCTTTTTTGGTGCCTTTTTTCCCATTTCACCCCTATTAAGCCATTACACCTTTCCTATTCAAGATTCAGTCTTCAAGACACTCTTCAAAGCCATTTTATGGCATGATTTCTTGATTTGACTTCCTTATCTGAAAGGAATTTTGTGGAATATCTCTCAAAACCTAGTGATTTACACATCTTTATGTCACTAAAGATTGAGATTTCATTCATTCAACCTCATCCTTTAAGATGAGATAATCCTTAACCTGGGTCTCCTTTTCATGAATAATCCCTAGTCGTAAGTCCTCTAATATGGGCATCCTCTTTAAGAGTAAGCCACAAGCCCCTTAATTTTTGGGCATCCTCATAGGAGTAAGCCCCATATCCCCTAACTCGGGCTTCCTTTTCAGGAGTAAGCCCCAGTCACAAATATGGGCATCTTCCTTAGGAGTAAGCCCCAATTCTTATAGTTCCCAAATCTGGGCATCCTCTTTAGGAGTAAGCCCCAAGTCCCTCAATTTTTTGGAATCCTATTTAGAAATAAGCCCTAGATCCCCTAACCTGGGCTTCCTTTTTAGGAGTAATCCCTAGTCTCAAATATGGGCATCTTCCTTAGGAGTAATCCCAAATTCTTAAATTTCCCAAATCTGGGCATCCTCTTTAGGAGTAATCCCCAAGTCCCTCAATTTTTCGGCATCCTATTTAGGAATAAATCCCATATCCCTTAACCTAGGCCTCCTTTTCAGGAGTAATTCCCAGTCTCAAATATGGGTATCCTCTTCAGAAGTAAGCCCCAGTCCCCTAATTTGGGCATCCTCCTCAGGAGTAAGCCCCAAACCTTAATTCCCTTAACATGGGCCTCTTTTTCATGAATAAAACCCAGTCATAATCCTTTAGCCTCGGTCTCCTTTTCAGGAGTAAGACCCAGTCATAATTCTCTTAACCAGTCCAAATTTACCCTTAATCTGGGATTCCTTTTTAGGAGTAAAACCCATGTTAGATTATTCAAAATCTCCATTAGGCACATATACCTTTATGGACCCGGTTCCTGGATTTCATCTCTAAAGTAAATCCTAACCTTCATTTATCTGGGCAGTCATACATACATCAGCCCCACATTATTTCTTATGATTGCATCTTTCATGGCACAATTGTATAATTTTTACCAATACCTCTTCTTTCTCACACCGAGCATGACTCACGTGAGCTTAGAGTGTAAAATTAATTGTGACCTCCTTCTTTGAGCCATCAATCATAAGCATCATACTCCCTTACTCAAACTACGTGGGTTCTGATTCCTTTTCTAAACAAAGTATACGTAGGTAGCCCGTCTACGGGTTCGATCCCAACTCTAAAATATTCCATGTCCTACTGAATGACAATAAACTTCAAGTGCCCCACTGAGTGGATTTAAAACCAGCATGGTCATCATAATGACCAAGAGACTTCTATATAAATGTGTTGAAGGGTACCATTGACCAAGAATCTATAATAAATACAGATGATTCTCTATCGATGAAGAACCTCGAATACATACACAAGATTCTCTAAATTTCCTACATATTTAATCATTGATTGTTAGATCTGAAGGAAAGCTCATTTTATACATGGTAATGTAATAAGGATTCACGAACATAACTTAAGTCTATAAATAGAGTCCCAGAGTAGACAATAATTCCCCTCAAAAAGGTGTGATGAGTCTGACCTCCCATCCTCTCGACCGATGCAAATTCTTATGCCTCATCAGTCCACAAACTAATGAGCACCTACCTTTGGAAAGTAGGTCCGAATGGATGTGGAATCATTAGATGTTTCCGGTTCTACGAACAAACCCGTTAGAAACCGATCAGAACGTTTGAACCTCCCATCAAGGTGGTCATCCCCGGATTCCGAGGGAAACAAAAATGGTGAACCCGACGTGAATCCTTAACCAAGATAAAATGATGTTTTATCTATTTGTTAGGCCCCTATTTAAAACTCAATGAGAGGGCCAACGAAAAAAATCATTGACATATGTGCTCATCCAAAAGATATAGTGGCTGAATTTATCTTTATTACATCTGTTATATCAAACAGGAACTCTTTTTCCAATATCTTATGCATTTCTAGAATGGCTGCTCTCAAGTTCACACCTGTGAATACTGCTTCTGTAATTGCCACTACTGCTACTCCTGCTGGATCGTCGTCCGCTCTTATGACGATATCACCTACTCAGCATCTTCAACGCTGGGTATCAAACACACTGGTTAAGGAGTACCGTCAACATGGTACCATCCCAACTCTGGGGGCTTCCCGACAAGCCCTCCATGTAAATAACTCACATCAGTCATTCGGACAACAAAGACTAGTGATCAAGAAGCAGGCAGTGCTGACTACCATCTCCAACCGTTTCGGGTCGTTATCCCTGGAACGCAATCACCATTCGCTTCCTTATTCTAAGGTGGTGAATGAGAAGGTCCCTCATGACCTTAATTCAAACAGGCAGGAGTCCTTCCGGAGGGCTCCCACCAACAATTGCCTCTAGACTCGTGCGGCAGTGTGCCCTCAACATGATGAGGGTACCGACTCCAGGCATTCGGCTCAGGTTCCTCGAACTCGAGCAAGAAAGATGAACCACCAGAGGCAGAATCTGGTCAACAGTGAGCAGGTTCTCATCTCTTCCATCTCCATAGAAGTCCACCAACCTAACATGGTGGCAAGAAACGAGCATGCACATACACCTGCCTGCTTTAATTCTGCTGTCCAGCTGACTCGTCCGGCAGCATCAGGAAAATCCCACCTGGCAATTCTGGCGGAGTACTATAGGCAGGAACATACACCTCTTTATACATCATCATCTAGTCAGCAGGCTCGTCTGACTACATATGATGGATCTCGTCAACCATGTTTGGCGAAGTATAATCAGCAGGCACAAACACCTGCTAGTATTAATCAAGCCTACCAACAGTCTCGCTTGGTAGCATTCGTATAAGTTAGTCGGAAAGCCCCGACAACAAATAGGAGGTGGTCTCAACTCTCTTCCCCAGTACTTGAGTACTGTCAGGATTCACTGACAGGAAAAGGAGGACAGGAGCTGGCACATGCACCTACTCCAAGACCGGAATGGACGTATATTCTTGTTCCGGTAACTGAATTCACCAAGCATATTCTATCAATGGTGAAGGAGAAGAAGCAAATTCCTGCTCATATTCTGGATGCCTGCCATAATATTATAACAACTTCAGCGGCATCTTAGGGAAAGACACATAAATCTATCCCTACCTTTGAAGTGGTACATCAACAATTCACTCCAGAACAGACACACACTTCTGTTCTAATCCAAGAGGGTTATGGGGAATACTCCCCCATATCATACGGACGACCAAGTCAGGCACATACACCTGATTTGAGAAGAGATCTTCAACCTAACCTGACCATATTTCCTGATCAGGCACATACACCTTCTCAGAGCAGCCACTTTCATCAACAAGTGGTTTCTAAGGCGAGTAATAAGGTGTCTAAGAAAAAGACCGACCCAGCACAGTCAGGAGATCAAGATCCATTCTGTAAAAAGGCCTTGCTCGATGCTGGAGTTCTTGATGCCCTCAGACAATTATCTGTTGGAATTCAAGATTCTACTCCCTCAGTTCCCAATAGTGGGAACATTAATTCTGAAGGTCTTCAACAGACACTTCCTCATGAAGGCTTGCTTCATGACAATTCGGTCGATTTCGAAGTTTCATCTTCAGATGAGAGCCACAAGAACCCTCTATGTGGTCAGAAGACCAAGGAGCAAGAGATCTCATCTTTTTTTGTAATCCATTATGGTGGTCCTCCCCATGATGATTAATTTCTCTGCGAAAGTCCTCTCCGCAGTAGTGATGTACATTGCCCGGATAATGCTCCAGTGGACAATGTAGTGCCAAGAAAGCCCTATTATCATGAGGCACTAGAAAATGAGAAACCAGTAATGTCTAAAGCTTCATCGCTAGTAGGTGAAATACTTTCTCAATCAGAAGATAGCCCAAGGCGTAGGTCATTGTCTGAACCACCCCTAAGTCATGCATCTTCTAGTTTGATCAATGATTTCTCTACCAATCCTATTGAATCCAATGAAGAAACAAGGAAACACCAACTCTGGACAAATCATGTAGAAGAATCTTCATAAAATGATAAAGAGGAAATTATGAATATGAGAAAACAACTGGCGAAAGGTGAAGTGCCAGTCATGTTTTGGCCTCTGGATGACTCTTACTATAATATTCCAGAAATGTTGACGGAAGATGAAATTCATGATATTAGTCTCAACATATGGAAAAATCTTTGTCATTTTAAAAATAAAGTATTATCTTATGATGAATATGAAAATCATCTTAAGATAATAGAAGGGTTACAACGTCAGATTGATTTGGCGTCTCTATCAGTCTCTCGATATCTGAAGGCTGAAAAGAAGCAAAGAGACCTTCAACGGTCATGCCTTAGCGCACTAAGAAGTTTGCGTCAGTTAATTGTCCATGTCCCATCTGGTATTTGTTTTAGAAGATGGGGTGTTCATAGAGCACTGCATTTCACCGTGCTCTCCAGTCAGCAAAGCCCGTCGAAAATGGTCTCATGCAATGTTATTGCCCATAACCGGCCACAGTAAATGGGCTTTGTTTGTAATCAAAAGCTTTCCCAAGAACATGCTTCAACTAGTTCCTCTCAAAAGCAAGAATACAGAGAAAAATTTGTTGAATTAATCTTGCATCAAGAAAACGAGAATATTGAATAGGCCTTTCATTTGGAGAAAACACGTCACCAAGTGACAGAAGTGTCGGAAATCATCCAACGGTCTTTTGAACCGGGTGAAAAAAGCGGATACAGGTTAATGAATCCAACTAATTTCCAGACTAAGGTTCGCAAGATTAAAAGGACTTTCATGAAATTCTCAGACATAACATGTCAAGAACCACCCCAGCTCGCCAGACTGGGGACTATTTTAAACCAACCCTCGGAACCAACAAAAATTATTCGGGGAGTTGAACGAGGACAGCAGGAACAGCCCCAGTCCACTGGACTGGGGACTTTTTCAAATCATCAATCCCATACTCAGAGAAAGTCGGTCTTTTCAAGATTGGGGAAGAAACTTCAAGAGGAACGAAGAACCAAATTATCAGGAGATTCCATCCAAATTATGGTTCGTCAAGATGTTCCTGAGGGATCGAATCAACAAAAGGCAATGTCTCATCAAAGACATGGAAGAAGACAATATCACAGAAATGTTGATAGAAGGGATGCGATGAGTTATGCATCAATCAATTTCATCAATGCCGTTGTTGCTGATCCACCAAATGAGGCTCACTCTAGGGACTCAGATAAATAGGATCCTGCTCAAGAAGATGTACGCACCGACACAAATGAAGAAGGTGTGCATACAAAAAGTCAAAGGATTACTCAGAACCTAGGTAATCCTTCAAGTAACCCACTTCCCCCTCTTTGAAAAGGATCCAACAAAGGTTAGGGAAAGAACCAGGTTACATATCCTTACTCTGGAGAAGGTCAATCGCTCTCACTAGGGCAGAGGTTTGCACAATAGGAGGAAGAAATGAAAGAATTAAGAAGGTTGAATGCAGAACTACTTCAGAGTAGTCTTCTTCTGAAGAATGCTGGAGTCAGTCTGCCAAAGCAATTTGTTATAGCTACTGGGATGGATCAAGAATATCCTCCACTATTAGTACACCCTCACAGGTCTAATCCTATGGGTCAAGTGCAACAACAGTTGGCAGTGCTACCATCAGTTGCAGCACCAATCGCCACATTTGTCCAAGCTCCAGTCATTGCACCTACCCATGTCCAAGTTTAATCGGATGTTTCTCAAAAGTTAATAACTACTATTGAGGCATTAACAGCTCGGCTAGAAACTATGGAAGGGAAACGTGCGCAAGTTCAACCAGAAAAGAAATTTTACCCTGAATGGGTAGATTCAGTTTCTCCTCCATCCAGTTTTAGGAACCCTGTATTCCCTATTTTCAATAGATCAGGTGATCCTGAACAACATTTGACGCATTATGTGTCTTATTGCGATGCTATGATGGGAACTCCGGAGCAGCAAGAAGTAGTGAAAATCAGATACTTCATGCGAACCTTGCAAGGACCAGCTTTTGTTTGGTATACAAGCTTGAAATCCGGGTCAATTACCGGATGGGAGGATCATAGCCAAAAATTCCTCCTTCAGTTTAGATCAACTTTGCCAAAGACAACATTATTCTATCTTAAAAACTGTAAGCAAAGGGAGAATGAAAGGGTCTCTGATTTCATTTCTCGATGGAAGGGATTAACATATTCCTTTTGTTTAGCACTACCTCAAGAAGAATTGTTTCCAATCTGTGTGGAAAATCTGCATGACGAATTATGCACGCCGTTAATCCCTGTGAAATACACAGGAGGGTTTCGAGACCTTACATCAATCGCTCACCAGATTGAATATTCCCTTATACAGGCTAAGGCTAAATCTCGTGTAATTCCATTAGCTCCAGGAAGGAGAATGGGTAAATCAGAAACTGCTACAGTTATGCTTAAACAAGCACATGTACCTATTTCAACCTGAAAACCTTCATCTTCTCGAAGGGCTCTACCTTCTGAGCGCCAACAACGAAGGCCTTTTCGTCCAGATGATCAAAAAGATCAAAGATGAAAACAATTTGAGGATCTAAAGAGAAAAACATATTCTTTCCGAAATAAACAAGTTCTTGGTTATTTCATTGTGGCTCTGGAAAACAATTTGGTTCAAATTATAATACCCAAGAGGCCAAACAAGAAAGGAGATGAAGACCATCCTAATTATTTCCCTTTTCATCAAATATTGAGGCATCCCATCCAAGAGTGTGTTTTCTTCAAATACCTCATGCAAAAGATGGTCGACTCGGGACATGTCACATTGGAAGGCTCCTCAGCCCAGGTAGCATGTGTTACTACTACAGTTCCAGAGGAGGAAGATGAATGGAAGGAAGTCAAAAGAAAAAAGGCACAAATTAATGATGATTGGATGGTCAGAAAGACAATCAATTGAACTCATGCTATTTTTCAAAAACAATTAAGGAACCCAATTGTGTCTTCTTCCATGAATGTTGCGGAAAAACCCTCTTCGTGAGAGGGAAAATCCTCAAAGAAACGACATGATTCAAAGAAATAAAAAGAATTATAAAAAGATGAGTATGTGTCAAAGCCTTAGTTTTCTCTGACTTTGGAAAACTTCATTCCATCTACTTCAAAGCCACGGGCACCGCCCCACCAAATGGCACAGCCTAAATAGGATAATTAGGCAGACTCTTTATCAGACAAAGAGTTAATCTTCGGTTTTGTTAATATGATTCAATTAACAGATCCATATTCCAGTCGCAATTTCAATTTTGATGAGCCTGAATTACCTGTATCAAATAAAGGAATCAGAGTAAGTTCTAAGGGCTCAGGATACAGGGGAAGACGTGGATCTTTCAGAAGCCACTATTATAATTCTACCCCTACTAGAACTGTGTACGTAGTAGAAACTCGTGGTAGAGCCCTTCAGCGAGCTCAGCAAGAACAAGCAATTTCTTCTACCAATAGCAAATTCAGTCCTGGCATAGTTATTTTGGAAGACCGGTTGAAGGTTCCTCTTCTTCCTCTTAGAATGTAAATGGATCTAATCTGTCTAATCATCCAAAACCAGGAATATTTCCAACTCCTATCCCAATACAAGATGCATCAACTTCCAAAACATTTGCTTCCAAGGTACCGGCTAAACCACATATTCCTATTGGGAAACGCAGATCTCTGGATCAAAAGTATGATATATTGAAACACTTTTCCCAAGTACCAACCAAGTTATCAATTCTGGATGCTTTGAATCTGTCAAAAGATCTTCGTGAAGCACTCATCGAGGCATTGTCAAGTCCTCGAGAGTTTGAAACTAAAATTACTGCAGATGAAGTCTATCACATAGAGAATAATCCTGCAGAATGCCATGTAATAGTATCCATTACTGATGAAGATGAAGATTATGTTGTGCATGGACATATTTGACCATTGTACTTGTCTGGAAAAGTCAATGGCATGGATGTTCGAAGAGTTTTCATTGACAATGGTTCAAGAGTCAACCTCATTCCCATTCGTACACTTCGTCTATTGGGGCCTCATGAAATCTGATTTATCTCACTCCACCATGATTCTACAGGGATATGATAAAAATGAACAAGAACCACTGCGTGAAGTTACACCCAGAACTCAGTACGGAGATCTTGTATCCAATTCAAATTTCATGGTTGTTGATCAAGACTCGGCCTTCAACATTTTTCTTGGAAGACCCTGGCTACATCAACATGCGGCAATCCCTTCTTCATACCATCAATGTCTCAAATATTGTTTCGATGGTCAAGTTGGGATGTTGTATGGTTATAAGGCCCCGTTCAAGACATGTGAGTCTCAATACATTGAGGCGGAATTCTATCACATGAATCAAAAGGAGAAATCTGTAACAAAGGAGATTACCAAAGTTAACGCCCCATATGGTTTGAAGAAAATTCCAGTTAATCCATTTACACATGTGAGTAATTATTATGTGTTGCCTATCAGTCAAATTGACAAGATAGACCCAAATCAAAATAATCTTATGGAAAGATACATAATGTCAATTACGGCAATCGAGGCAGACATCATGGGAGAAATTGGTAATCTACCAAGTAGTGATGAAAGCACAAATGGTGACGTCTTCATTTCATCTGCTGAAATCCAACAAGTCTATACTTCTCTAATAAGGCCAGAAGGAGCTATAGAAACATTAGAGGTGAACAATGATGTCGATTATCAATCCATCATTTCCCCTTTATTACCCAAAGAAGACCCTTCATCATAAATTGGGTTGGAAATGGATTTTTCTTCTTCAAAATATGAAAATTTTGATATCTCTTCAAATCATTAGAATTCTACTTTATCATCTACTATGAAAGTAGAAATGGAAGAAATAACACATGATGAAGAAGAAGAAGATCTCATAGATGCTCCTCCAGCATTTGAAGAGGATATCTCTACCACTGTGGATGAACTCATAGAAATAAATCAGGGTACAAAAGGAGATCCACGCCCCACTTTAATCAATGTGGCCATGACTCTTGAAGAGAAAGAGATGTATATTTCTTTTCTAGAGAAAAATAAAGATATATTTTCCTGGAACTATACAGAAATGCCCGGGCTTGATCCTGATGATGCTACTCATCATTTGGGTTTACCAGAAGAACATCGAGGATTTAAGAAAGCTGCGAGAAGAACAAACCCAACTTATGCTTCCAAAATTGAAGATGAAGTGGATAAGCTTATCAAAGCTAACTTTATAAGAGAAGTTCAATATCCCAAATGGTTGGCTAATATTGTCCCTGTAAAGAAAAATAATGGACAAATTAGAGTTTTCATCGATTTTAGAGATCTTAATCGGCATTGTCCTAAGGATGATTTCCCAGTTCCGATTACAGAACTTCTAATTGATGCAATAGCTGGCTATGAAGCACTTTTCTTCATGGATGGATATTCTGGATATAATCAGATCTGAATGGCCCCAGAAGATGATGAATCTACAGCCTTTAGAGCCCCTCAGGGTGTGTTTTTCTACTGGGTAATGCCCATTGGCTTAAAGAATGCAGTTGCAACTTATCAGCGTGCCATGCATCGTATCTTCAAACCCTTCTTAGGGAAGTTTGTTGAATTCTATGTAGACGATTTGGTAGTTAAATCCAAACAACGTTCTAATCACTTGGCTGATTTGGATTTCATATTCTGCAAGCTTCGACAACATAATTTGAAGATGAACCCCTTAAAATGTGCTTTTGGGGTAACCTCAGGAAACTTTCACGGCATTGTTGTACGCCATAGTGGTATTGAAGTCGATCCTGAGAAGACCAAGTCAATCCTTGGTATGTCACCTCCTAAAAATTTGAAAGAATTAAGAGGACATTAGGGACACTTATCCTATATTCGGCATTTCATCGCTAATTTAGTAGGAAAAAGTTTACCCTTCACCAAATTGATGAAGAAGGGAGTCACATACCAGTGGACAAAAGAATGTCAAGAAGCATTCAATATTCTCAAGAAATACCTCTTGATTCCACTAGTACTCATTCCACCTGTTGAAGGAAGACCACTTATCCTCTATGTGATAGCTCTAGAGTGATCATTGGGTGCCTTTCTTTCTCAAAATAATGATGCTGGGAATGAAAAGAGCCTCTACTATCTCAGTCAAACCGTGCTTGAAGCAGAAACCCGGTATTCAAGTATTGATAAGTGCTTCCTTGCATTAATCATTGCATTTTATAAGTTGAGACACTACCTGCAACATCACGAGGTCCAATTGGTATCTCTCAATAACCCTCTCAAATTTATCCTAATTCGTCCAATGCTTACAAGACATCTAGAAAGGTGGGAAGTTATTTTGCAGTAATTCTATATTCAGTATGTGTCTCAAAAGGCGATAAAGGGCCAAGCTCTGGCTGATTTCCTAGTTGAACACCCTTCAGTGGAAGAAACATCTATAGATATTGAACTCCGTGATGAGGAAGTCTTCTCTATTCAAGAAAGTCCTCAGGCATGGGAAATGTATTTTGATGGTGCTTCTAGAAGTCAAATAGGGAGGCAAATGGAAAATCCTAAATTCAACAAGGTTGGTTTAGGAATTGTGCTCATTTCTCCAGAAAAGGCTGTGTTACCATCTTCCTTCTTATTGTGGGAAGGTGGTACCAATAATGAAGTAGAGTACCAAGCTCTCATAGTAGGTTTGGAATAAGCACTTCATGCACAAGTGAATCACTTAAAGGTTAAAGGTGATTCAGACCTGGTAATCAAATAAGTCAATGGGGATTATGCCATCAGAAAAGAAGAACTAATCCCTTTGTATGATTAAGTTAGAGAGATAATGGTGGAATTCCCTTTGGAACCGGAATTTTCTTATGTCCCAAGATCACAAAATTCTCAAGCGGATGCATTGGCTAATATAGCCACAGCTCTGGCAGATCCAAATCGGGACGAGATAACCATCAGTATTGCCCACCGTCGTGCAATTTCACCTTATTTTCTAATCAGGATAGAGGAAATTAATGAAATTTCTCCCATTCCTGAACCGTATGGTCATACTACAGGATGTATTTCACCTATCAGGGAATACCTTCAAAATTGAACACGTCCACCTAATAGAGCTGAGAAAGAACAATTTCGGCGATGTGTGGTCAATTTTACTCTTTATGATAGCCTAGGTCACCTAGAGAAAATTCTCTACAAACATGGTTTTGATGGATTTCTCTTCAGATACATTTATGGTGAAGAGACTATGGCTGTCATAAAACAAGTGCATGTAGGAGTCTGTGGTGCCCACCAGTCTGGACATAGACTCTCTGATCAGGTTTGAAGGATTGGATACTTTTTGCCTTCAATGATATGAGATTGTGTCAATTTCACAAATAAGTGTCATTCATGAGCCTCCAGAGTTGCTTCATACAGCTAAATACTCATGGTCATTTTCCACATGGGGAATGGTTGTTGTGAGACTTTACCCTTTGGCTATGGCTAAGCAGTTTAAGTATATTCTTACTGCTACTGACTTCTTTTCCAAATGGGAAGAGGCAATACTTCTCAAGGAAGTCAGTTCTAAATGAATTGTTATCATCATCAAGTCTAACATAATTACTAGATTTGGTGTCCCTCATAACATATTAACGGACAATGGAACCAATTTCTATTCATCTGAGATGAATAAGTTGTATCAAGAATACAACATCAAATCCAACCATTCATCTCAGTATCATGCAGTGGCCAACGGCTAGATAGAAGCCTTTAACAAGAATCTTTCAAATATACTGCAAAAGATGGTGGATAAATATAAGAGGTCATGGACTGATAAACTCTTTCATGCTTTATGGGCATATCGGACTACCACCCGCACTGCAACTCGGTCAACTCCATATTCATTGGTATATGGAATGGAAGTCGTCATGCCCATTGAAGTTCAACTACCCTCTCTCAGAGTTGCCATTTTTGATCAATCATCTACAGATGAACAATCTCAAAAGCGATTGAATGAATTGGAATGGTTAGATGAGAAAATATTGTGCACTTTGCACCACTTAAAAGTCTATCAGAATCGAATAGCACGAGCTTTTAACAAAAAAGTTCGTCTTCATTCATTCACTCAGGGAGAATTGGTATTAGTTCTCAGAACTCCAATGATACCAAGAAACAAACCTCTGAAGCTTGATCCAAAATGGGAAGGACCTTATTCAATACATAGGGTCTACTCCAATGGAGCTTATACATTAATCTCAATGGATGGGGAACTCATCACTACTCCAACCAATGCCAGATTTTTGAAGAAGTATTTTGTATAAACTGCAAAGTCCCTGTTTGTCCTCGCAACATGACACTAAACTGTGTGGCACCAGTTCGTCCTTGCTATATAGCGTTAAACTATATAGCAACGGTCCAAGCATATGAACCTAAACTATTGGCACATACGTCCAACATGACGTTAAACTGTGTCACCTTCATCATCCTAGCTACATGACGCAAAACTGTACAAAAGTCCTTACATTCGTCCTACATGACATTAAACTGTACTTTGTACATGCAACATGACACTAAACTATGCGGCACCAGTTCTTCCTTGCTATAAGACGTTAAACTATACAGAAACGGTCCATACATATGACCTTAAACTATTTTTAATTTCGTCCCACACGACATTAAACTGTGAAAAAGTTCCATAAATGGTCCACTATTACCTTAAACTACAACTATGTCCATATTTTGTCCCTGCAACATGACACTAAACTGTGCGGCACTAGTTAGTCCTTGTTATATGACGTTAAACTATACAGCAACGATCTATACATATGACCTTAAACTATTTGTACTTTCGCCCCACACGACGTTAAACTGTGAAAAAGTTCCATAAATGGTCTAGTATGACCCTAAACTGCAACTAGGTCCTGTATGACCTTAAACTACATCATCAACGGTCCATGCATATGACCCTAAACTATTTGCAAGTCTGTTACGTCCAGAAAGACATTAAACTGTGACGTCCTAACTACGTGATGCTAAACTATATAAAAGTCCCTCAGGTCCGGAAAGACGTTAAACTATATAATCATCAAAGGTCATGTATGACCTTAAACTACACCACTGTCCAGCATGACATTAAACTACACCATCCACGGTCCATGCATATGACCTTAAAATATTCGCACTTTCGTCCAACATGATGCTAAACTGTATCGTCCCTTTTTCGTCCAACATGAGGTTAAACTGTGGAAAAAATCCCCAATACGACCAACATGACGTTAAAATGGAGCACTCATTTGTCCTCACTGAATGACATTAAACTACACAGTCCCCCCCCCTTTCGTCCAACATGACATTAAACTCTATTGTCCCCATCGTCCTAACTACATGATGCTAAACTGTACAGAAAGTTCGTGATACGTCCTACATGACATTAAACTGTATTTTGTCCCTGCTACATGACACTAAACTTTGCAGCACCAATAGTCCTAACTGGAACACTTTAAACTGCATAGTCCCTTTATACGTCCTACATGACATTATACTCTGCATTGTTAAGGTTGTTGTTACCTCTTGTTTCTCACACTGAGTATGACTCACATGAGCTTAGATCAATCCTCAACCATAACACTCTCTCTGGGGTGAAAACCATGTGTAAGTCCTAACATAATTTTTTTAGGTCATTTTCCCCAAGAACCACTTGATCATTAATTCATTCTTTAATTGAACTACACGGACTTTGATCCTTGCCTTCTAGGCTGGGCATGTAGGCAACCTCCCAAGGTTCAAGCCCAAAACCAATCTCTTCACATCGGTTCATCTCTATCTCATACGATGATAATTCATGAAACCGCCCTTAGAATCAATATCTTTACATTGGTTCACTTTCATCCTTTTTATACGACGTTAAATTGTACAAAACTTTTGTCCAGTATGATAATAAACTACAAATTTCATTGATACCCTCACCTGAGAGGGAACCATTATTTTCATTGATTTTTCAATCATGTTTCATTTCAAAGACTACGTGCATACATGGAAATGCCTGAACCATTTATTTTGGGTTAAACCATAATTTCACTAAAGTCCCCTTTCACCCTTCACATGTACGAACCCAATTTGTACAAAGTGTTGTTCTAGAACTACGTGGGCTTGATTCCCATCTGTATGGGATACGTAGGAACGTTCGAGTGTCCCTCAAATCCAGTCCCAAGTCTTTGGGCCTAACCCCAAATTCCACTTTCAGTCCCTTGGCTGAAAGGTCCCCATGAAAACACACACTATCTATTTCTTACAATGGTCCATGATCTATGACCCTAAACTAAGATATCTAATCCTTTTGTCCCACACGACGTTAAACTGTAGTTTAAGAACTACTTATGGCTTGATTCTCATCCTTATGGGATACGTAGTGAAGTCCAACATTTCAATTCAGGACCCAGCCACAACATGATTATTGTTAGCATTGATCTGTGTATCTCTGTATACATTGAACAATATCCATCTTTATGTGTCCTAATCTAAAGCTTAAATATTTTCAGATCCTCATAACCCTTTTCATGACTTTTAGTCACAAAAATTTCAAACTTCTAAGAGTTCTTTTTCCTGACTATGCAGCACGTGCCCATAGGGGGCCTTGCATAAACAGTCTACATAAAAGACTTGTTAGCCAAAAGATACTATTATTTGACTATGCAGCCAATGCACTTAGGTGACCCTGCATAATTTAACACCCTAACAGGTTTGTCGGATGTTGGTAACTTCATTCTTGGGAAGAATGCCTCTTTTGTCCTTATTTGTCTTAAATGACATTATGTAGGGATCCGCAAAAAATAGCCATCCTTAAAATATTTGTCCCATATCCTTTTTCATGATCTGAAAGTATTCATGTATATGGTTTATACTCTTCATCCCTACGTTTGGGTCAGACCTTCGTAGGAGTGATATTCATCCAATTTTTCGATAATCATGTTTGGAAATATCTTCTCCATATTCAAATACCTATTTCCATACAACAAACTCTATACTTTGGGAAATTTGAATCTCCATAAACTTTCACTGGCTTTTAGCACTAGAAAGGTAATTTTCTGGGAGTTCTTTTTCCTGACTATGCAGCACGTGCCCATAGGCGGTCTTGCATAAACAGTCTACATAACAAACTTGTTAGCCAAAAGATGATATTTATTTGACTATGCAGCCAATGCCCATAGGTGGCCCTGCATAATTCAACCCCCTAACGGGTTTGTTAAATAATAGTAACTTCATTCTTGGAAACTACTTCTTCTAATGCATTTTAGCTCTTTTTCATATCATTCCTCCGATTCAAATATTCTTAAGTCATAGTTTAAATTTTCCCCCCTCATACATGAGTATGGTACGATGTTTTCAGATGAATTGTCAAGGAATTGAGTCAATTATAATCCATTTTGTTCAACGCTATTTCGACCTTAAACATTATCCTTTTATGTCTGACATGTATGACTTTAAACTGCCAGATTTCTTGTTTTTTCTTTTTCACCTCAGATTCAAATCCTCTTTTCTCTCCAGATCCAACTCTGAGGGGGGACTTTTGTTAATGCTCCATTCCGTCACAAAGTCTAACGTCTGAAAAAGGAAAATACCTTAGTCCAAAGTGATTCATCCTTTGAGGAAACATAAAAAATCAACAAAGGGATGAACATGGAGAACATTTCCCATAGGTCACGCAAGTTCCCTCATGGTCATGCAAGTACACTTGTGTGCCGCCTAGTGGTCGTGCAAGTACACTTGCGCACCGCCTAGCGGTCGTGCAAGTACACTTGCGCGACGCCTTATGGTCGTGCAAGTGACTTGCGCGTCCTATTTGATAACCGCCCAGTAACTGCCCGGGGTCTTCTCCTGCCTATAAATAGACCCTCTGGGCCCCCATTTTGAGATGATTTTTTCCAAAAACTCATATTTGAGCTCCTGGTGACCTAGTCTCTTATCAAAGCATCAGAAACACTTCTAAGGTAATTTCTTACCTAGAACGGAATATCTAAAGAGGGGGAGGAAGGACTTAGTGTTGAAACTCATCAACACTTGCGCACCTGAGTGGCCAGCCCTTAAGGGAAAAGGGCCATACTTGCGCGCCGCCTTAATCCTTCAATAGATCTTGTGCGCCCCTCTTCTGGAAGAACATCAAGAGGATTCTAAAGGATTTAATGAAGAGTCACTCAAGTATTACCCTACTGGTTAACTGCCGCGCAAGTACGTCATGTGTCGCACAGGCGTATACCAGCGTGACCCAAACTTGCACGCCCACGCAGTACCTGCGCGCCTGCCAAGACTTACGCGCCCCTGCCTTTTTGAGTGCCTTTATTTCCCATTTCACCCCTCTTAAGCCATTACACCTTTCCTATTCAAGATTCAATCTTCCAGACACTCTTCAAAGCCATTTCGTGGCATGATTTCTTGATTTTACTTCCTTGTCTGAAAGGAATTTTGTGGAATATCTCTTAAAACCTAGTGATTTACACATCTTTATCTCACTAAAGATTGAGATTTCATTCATTCAACCTCATCCTTTAAGATAAGAGAATCCTTAACTTGGGTCTCCTTTTCAGGAATAATCCCCAATCATATGTCCTCTAATATGGGCATATTCTTTAAGATTAAGCCCCAAGTCCATTAATTTTTGGGTATCCTCTTAGGAGTAAGCCCCAGATCCCCTAACCTGGGCTTCCTTTTCAGGATTAAGACCCACTCTCAAATATGGGCATCTTCCTTAGGAGTAATCCCCAATTCTTAAAGTTCCCAAATCTGGGCATCCTCTTTAGGATTAAGCCCCACATCCCTCAATTTTTGGGCATCTTATTTAGGAATAAACCTGATATCCCTTAACCTGGGCCTCCTTTTCAGGAGTAATCCCTAGTCTCAAATATGGGCATCCTCTTCAGGAGTAAGCCCCAGTCCCCTAATTTGGGCATCCTCCTCAAGAGTATGCCCCAAACCATAATTCCCGTAACCTAGGCCTCCTTTTTAGGAATAAACTCCAGTCATAATCCTTTAGCCTGGGTCTCCTTTTCATGAGTAAGCCCCAGTCATAATTCTCTTAACCAGTCCTAATTTACCCTTGATCTGGGATTCCTTTTTAAGAGTAAAACCCAAGATAGAGTATTCAAAATCTCCATGAAGCACATATACATTTATGGACCTTGTTCCTGGATTTCTTCCCTAAATTAAATCCTAAACTTCATTTATCTGGGCAGTCATACATACATAAGCCCCACATTATTTCTTATGATTGCATCTTTCATGGCACAATTGTCTAATTTTTACCAATACCTATTTTTTCTCACACCGAGCATGACTCACATCAGCTTAGAGTGTAAAGGTTATTGTGACATCCTTCTTTGAGCCATCAATCATAAACATCATACTCCCTTACTTGAACTACGTGGGTTTGGATTCCTATTCTAAACAAGCTATACGTAGGTAGCCCGTCTACGGGTTCGATCCCAACTCTAAAATAATCCATGTCCTTCTGAATGACAATAAACTTCAAGTGCCCCACTGAGTGGTTTTAAAACCAGCATGGTCATCATAATGACCAAGAGGCTTCTGTATAAATGTGTCGAAGGGTACCATTGGCCAAGAATCTCTAAAAAATACAGATGATTCTATATCAATGAAGAACCTAGAATACATACAAAATATTATCTAAATTTCCTACATATTTAATCATTGATTGTTAGATCTGATGGAAAGATCATTTTATACTTGGTAATGTAATAAGGATTCACGAACATAACTTAAATCTATAATGAGAGTCCTGGAGTAGACAATAATTCCCCTCAAAAAGGTGTGATTAGTCCGACCTCCCATCCTCTCGACCAAGGAAAATTCCTAAGCCTCATCAGTCCACAAACTAATGAGCACCTACCTTTGGAATGTTGGTCCGAATGGATGTGGAATCATTGGATGTTTCCGGTTCTACAAACAAACCGTTAGTAACTGATCTGAACGTTTGAACCTACCATCAAGGCGGTCGTCCCTGGATTCCGAGGGAAACTGCCACTTTGATGAAATTATGGTATTTATAATATTTTATTTGAAAATTAATAAAGATGTCGCATTTATGTTTAAAATACTATATCATGTTTTATAGGTTTATAAAAAATATATATTTGACTATAAATATTATTATGAAATCTATAAGATGTATCTTATTCGTTGTATTTTATTTATATTTTTTAGTGAAAAAATAAGTATAATAAATAATTACACAACAGTGATGTAGTAATTATTTTTTTTAAATATAAAATAAATCTTAAAAATAATTTTAAAATAAACATAATTTAAGATAATTAATGTGATAAATGAATTTTATATATAATCATGACCCCTTATGTATATAATAAAAAATTTAAAAAACAATCATAGTTTATCTTGAAATTTGTAAAATCTAAGTAATGAATAGTTTCAAAATTGACACTAATGATATTCTATAAAAAATAATATTTTATTAAATTATTTGAAAAAAAAATCAAATTTCAGAATAATTTTTTTTTAATATGGTCTAAAATATTACAAATTTTTAATTTATTTTTGAATTTACATGACATTATTAAAAATTACAACCTATTAATATTGAATAAGTCATTACCTTCGTTAAAATTAATATAGGTTAACTAAATGTAAATTAAAATTATAAGGATTAAAATAAAAAAAATCTAAAATATATTTTTTTGATGATATTGATACATTTTCTAATTTTATATATTAATACATTTCATTTTGGAGGTATTTTTATTTATGTTGAATTTATTTTAAATTAAAACTTTTTGAGATTCCAAAAATGCCTTACACCTCAATTATAAAAAGGGATCCTCCTACCTCACTTCTTAATATCACAATGAGCCTTCCATATATATAATTCTCTACAAATTTCACTTCTAAACTTACCTAGAGACGTTATAGAGGTTTCAGTCCACTCAAAATACCAACCCTAGTGTCCCTAAGAGGATATTTAAGAGATGTTTTCCAAGGAAGAGGTAACCGTCTTTATAAAAACTTCTAGGATTATGTATTCTTCTACATCCTCTTACTATTTTGTTTCAATTATAAATTAATAAATCTATTATCACCTATATTCTATGATTTTATTATGATTATAGAAGAACAATATTCCACCTTTTATCCAACCTAACAAAAATGGAAGTACCACGTGTATGTGCGTACGTCTTACCATCTCCATGTCATGGTGCAGTCTATTTTTCATCACTTATTTATTTGGAAGGGTATAATTATGTATTATATATATATATAATTATAACATTATATTTATTTTTGAAAAAAATATATATAATCCACTTTCATTCCATTGTACTATTAAGGTAATGATTCCATCGCCCATGTGTATGTTCGGTTTTTCATCTCTGCATCATGATGAGATTAATTTTCCATATTAACCATTAATTAATTATTATATAAATTAATATAATGTATAAATATGATATATTTTAATGTAATATCATTCTTTAAATTATATAATTATATCATATAACAATAATTTGGACTTATACGACAAAATATGTATAGGAAAATGAAATAGTTAACAGCTGAAATAAGAGTAATAATGATATATTATTAACAAATAAGTGATAATATGATCATATATTATATGATAAATATTTATTTTCTTTTATAATAATTTAATACAAATATTTATTCCATTATATAGGATTTTTAAATACGTATAAAGGAAATTTGACCTATGGTGAGGGTTAATTCCACAATCTCATTATTATTCGAGGATGTATATATATATATGTATCTGATGATAAATTCTAACTTCCATGTCCATTTTTCCTTAATAAATCAAAAAAATTACTATTATTATAGAATAATTATATTAATTTTTTAAAAAATGTTTCTTTTTACTTAAAATATTGAAATGAATCTTTTGTCATTTTTATAATAAGTTGCTTTATGAATTTTCAAGAAATTAATATAAGTGTTGTGTTTTTAAATTATATGGCATTAATAGATTTTTCCACATTCATGATGCCTCGATGCCTTGAAGCATCCATTACAATCATATAAGTTTATTTTCAAATAAAAAGTGTTCTTTTAAAATTTCACGATATTTTAAGAAAACAAAATGCTTTCAAATAATAAAGGATATTTTTCTAAAGAATTATTTTCATGTGATATCTCAAAATTGGTTTCTATATAAAATAAATTTCATCAATGTTACTTATGTTTTAATAGGGATATTTTTCAAGGATATTATCTATATTATTAATATGGTTTGTTTATGATTATGATGGAATGATAACTATGACACCTATTTATTTTCCATGGGATACATTGCGATTACATGATGTTTATGAAACCCATTTCTTTTCATGGGTTCTGATATGAGGAATGGTTTATGTTCTTGTGGAACATATATGTATGGTTTTCATTATGTGATAGGTGGGACCTATATATCCCCTCAATTAATTGGGAATAGATTTATATCTCATGAGATATGTAGAACTAGAATGGAAAATGATATCAGTTTAGTAATATAGGGCTATAATGGGAAGTAAACTCAGTTCAGTAACAAAGGGATGGAATGGGTAGTGAACATGGTTCAGTAAAAGACTTTGTCCACTTTGTTGGTCTTGGTAGTGTGCCTTGACTAATAAAAAATATATTTTTTATGCTTTTGTGTATTCCACAATTTTATTCCTTATGTTATGATCTCATAAAATATGTTCTTTATGACCTTATATGATTTTTTCCATGAAATGATATCATTCTCTTTGATAAGAAGGATTTAATTATCAAAACAATTCCAACATTCTTATATATCAAGATTATTATATGATCAATATCTTTCTTTTTTACCCTTACTGAACATCTGAGATCACCCTTTATTATGTTTCTTTTTCCATGATATGATTAAATTTATTAAATAAGATGTTTCAAAATGGGTTCTAATTATAAAGGAATACACAAGAGATTAGGTAGATGTTTTTATGAACGGATTGTTTTTATCAAATAGTGTCCAAATACAATAAACATATATTATTCTGGAGTTATTTTCTTATGTTATTTCATGTATATTTTTATATTTATATTCAATAGCTATGTATGAAAATTTTAGGACATTAATGTTTGTATCAAAGAATGGTTTCATTAATTTTTTGAAACTAGGATGAAAAAACCTTAGTATAAACCATTAGGATAATTCAATGTATATGATATAATCCTAGAGATTAGTAATTATTAGGAATAAACTATAAAATAAACCTAATGTGTCGTAAATTTATATTTTATAAGTAATTTCCCCTAATTATGTGGTTTTCCATTATGATTAGTGTTTCTCACATATGTGTTATTATTTTAGTCAATGGCCCAAAATCATAGAAACCATGTTAATACAGAATATGATGGGTAATGCAATGATAGTCCTCTTGAGAAATGGAGTGAAAGCTATTGTTACCACACTTACACAACATTTTCAATCTACAGACCATGAAGGAAATCCAAATGAGAAAAGGCAGAAAAAACATTTTGTTGATTCCTTCATGAGGAAGTCCCCACCTTCATTCAGTTGGTATTATAATCCACTATTTTTTTTAAAAATAAATTAGTACCATTAAAAATATATTTTTAGTTCTCTGTTGTTCATAACAATAGAAAGTCATTTTGTAAGTTTGTCATTTGGAAGGTGAAGTTGATCAATTATGGACTCTCTTCGAGAATACAATTCAACGAGATAAAAATTACTCTATGGAATGGTATGAGTTCAAGAATTTATTTTTTTATAATTAAATTCCTTGAATTATTCACATAGTTATGGATAATGTGTTTCTTGATCTAAATAAAAAGGATAAGGAATTCATTGGTACCTATGAAGATAATTTAAAAATACATCTAAGGTATTATTTTGGAATTATAATTTAACCTAAGAGTAAATTTGATCAATTCATTAGTGTCCTAAATCCAAGTCTAGAAAAAAAATAAGCTTTATGGGAATTTTAAATCAATGATGAAGTCATTATATGTGCTCTCAAGATTTATATGGATATTGGAGCCACCCATCAGTCTGATGGGTTCGATAAGAATAGAAAAATGGAATTCAAGGAAAAATATAAAAACCATAATGAAAAGAAGATGATATTTTTTTCTAAAACTGTGGAATCAACACATAGTAAACCTTTTAAAGAGGCTGTTGGATGTTTAAATTATAGGAAAGAAGGTCATTGGGAAATCTACTACTAATGTAATGGTAAAAAAAGAGATCTAATGATTCAAATAGAGAAAAGGCTGCAAAAAATGCACCTCCCACACTTTAATGTTAAAATTTCATGGGAAATGGGAATTTTTATAAAACAAATAACTTAACATAAGGGTTATAGATGATGATAAAATTCAGCTACCTCTTAAGGCTAATGATAAATGAAAATCAAATGCAATCACTACTAGCGAGGTGGAGTATGATATTGATGTGGTGAAATGTACAATTACCATCCACTCTAGAAAAAGTAATGATTTATTTGATTCTGTATCCATCCACTCTTTTATTTATAAATAATTATTTAAGTATATCAGTTTATTTCTTCATGAATTAGATTTTGATTTAGCTATGAAAACTCTTAATGGCCCAATGGTTGCATCACAATTTTATAATTCTTTGCAAGCTGAAGTTTTTTGGAATGTTCTTCCTAAAAATATTGTGATTCTTTCTTTAATTTAAATCAATGTGATTCTTGGAAGGATTTTCATTACCTTTATTTATATCATATCAATTTCTAATAAATGTAAGTCACATTTCATTTTATGAATGAAACTAAGATACTCTATCAATGCAAGGATGAATATAAACATCAAGTAGAAATTAATTCCATATTTTGGCTCTTAATTATGATAAATTATTGATATCTATACTAGATAGTTGGGGATAAACTCACCATTAAGGATACACCTACTACACCAAAGAATGTTCATTTCTTTCTAGAAGAATTTTTAGGTCTTATACTAAACTGTGAAGTTAATTTTTCAATAGAACTCATATTTGGTGTTATGCCTATTTCAAATACTCTTTACAGAATATCCCCAATAGAATTGAAGGAATCAAAGAAGAACCTCGAAGATAATATTGATAAGGCATTCATAAAACCTAGGGTGTCACATTGGGGTGTACCTATTTTATTTGTAAAGAAGAAATATGGATCAATGATACCCTGCATTGATTATTGATAACCTAACAAGAACACTTTCATGATAAAATATTATCTCCCCTATTTTTATGAATTATTTGACCCACTAAGTGGAGATCAATAATTTTCCATGATTTATCTTTATTCTATATTTCATCAATTACGGTTCAAGAAGAACGATATACCAAATAAAAAAATCTATATAGGGTATGGACACTCTGAATTTAGATCTATTCCTTTCAGTATTACTTATTCTCTCACTATATTCGTGGATTTAAGGAATAGAGTCTTTAAGGATCATATTGATCATATTTTTTTGTCTTTATAGACAATATTCCTATATATTCAAAGAATATGAAAGAACATGAAGATCACTTGAGGATTATACAAAATACCCTAAAATGGAAAATCTTTAAGAAAAAATCACCAACTGAGGATTTTGGCTTTAGAATGATTCATTTTTTGGCCACATAATATTAAGAGAGAGGATATATGTGGATCAACAATGATAGGAGTTACTAAACATTACCTTGTACCAAAAAAGTTAGTGATATCAAAATTTTTCTTAGATTCGATGGATATTATTGACATTTTGTGAACTATTTCTAATGATTGTGTAATCCACCCACCATATTGACTCAAAAGGTATTATGTTCATATGGATGGAATAATATGAATTTAATTTCAAGGAGTTTAAAAGGATATTATTCATTGCACCTGTTCTCAAACTATCTTCTATTGGAGAAGGTTTTTTGTTCTATAGTGATGCATCTAAGAAGGGGTTGGGATTTTTTCTCACGAAACATGATATGGTGATAGATTGTTCCTCATGAAAATTGAAAATCCATGAGAAAAATTACCGAACTCATGATTTGGAATTAGCTGCCAAAATGTTTTCATTAAATATATAGAGGAATTATCTGCATAAGGAAAACTATGATATATATACCGATCATAAAAGTTTAATATATATTTTCAACCAAAAGGAGTTGAAGACAAACCAAAGGAGATGGTTAAAGTTGATTAAAGATTATGACTGATTAAAACATTATCACCCTGGAAAAGAGAACATGGTGGTATATGATTTGAGTTGAAAGGAACATGCTAGCATATCTATGATGAGGGTCACAAAATATTAAATATTATAATATTTTCAGAGGATTTATTTGGAAATCATAATGGAAGGGGAAAAATCATATCTAGATCAAATGAATGTTCTACAATCTATACAATTGATGATTATGGAGGTGTGGAAGTAATATATAGAACTATAAAGAAGGTGTGAAATGTTCATGAGTTCAACATCGACTGTGATGGAATAATAAGGTTCAACAACCACGTTTGTGTCCCCCTCATACTAGATTTAAATAATTGTTTTATTAAGAGGCTCATTATTCATTATTCTTTATTCATCTGGTATGCACCAATATGTATAGAAACTATAAAGACTTTTCTTGTGGGATAGAATAAAGAAATATATTACATAATTTGTTTCTTGGTGTTGGTATTTTCGTCAGGTTAATTCTAAGAGAAAGAATTCTAAAGGGATTTTACAACCATTACCCATGCTAGAATGGAAATGGAAAAAATCATTATGGACATTGTCTTTAGACTTCCCAAAACATCTAATGGTTATAATTCTATATGGATTAAATTTTATAACCTTATGAATTTTGAATGCTTCATTTCTGTCAGAGAACACTTCTCTCTTAATCATCTTTCTAGCATATATATTAAGGAAAATATTGAATTGTATGGAGAATCACATTCCTCTATATCTGATCAGGATATAAGTTTTACCTCGATGTTCTGGAGAATTTTTTAATAGGCTCTCGATACAGAGTTGATTTCCAACACTTATTATCATCCTCTGACAGATGGTTAGTTTGGGAGGAACATTCAATCTCTAAAATGCATTTTGATATCATTCTATATGGATTTAAAAGGTGGTTGGGATCAACACCAACCTTTGATAGAATTTTCTCAAAAAAAATCTTTTATTCTAGTAATAAAATGGATCCTTATGAATACCTTTATGGTGAGAAATGTATAACTCCAACATGATGGGATGATGTTGGGGAAAGAAATCTATTGGGTCCTAATCTAGTTGAGGAAGTGAAAGAGAAGGTTTGATCTATTCAAAAACACATAATAGTATATTAGAGTCGAAATAAACTTTTGCAGATAATTGATGAAGACACCTATATTTTGAAGCGAGTGACAAGATATTTCTACAAATATCTCCCTAGAAGAGGGTGATGAAATTGGAAATAAGGGAATTCTAATACAAAGGTAAATCGGTCCTTTTGAAATTATGGATCATGTATCTAATGTATTTTTATTGATTAGAACTTCCACCAAATATCTCTCAAGTTTTTGATGTGTTCCATGTATCTATCCTAGAAATTACATACATGTTCCTTCAAATATACTAGAATTCACACCACTATAGAAAGATCTTCCTTATGAAGAACAACCAATATAGATCCTAGATAATAGAGAGAAATTTCTATAATACAAGACCACATACTTGGTCAATGATTTATAGCAGAACCACCAATTTGAGGAAGCTGTGGGGGATGCTGAGGATGTGATGAAGAAGAGGTAACCTCATCTATTTATATCCTAGTGAGAAAATTTGATGGAAAACTCATTTAAGGGGGTTATAATGTAATAGGCCTATAATTTAATAAAGGTTTCTCTCTAAATACTTTTAATTCTAAAATATCTTGTGTTTCAAAAAATAGTGAGTTTAAATGAACCACGAGACACAATTAGAGTAAAATTAAAATTATAGCATAGCCATTAAATTAGAAGTAATAAATTGAATAAAGAATTTATGAAATAAATAAAAAGGTCCAACCCAATACAAATTTATTCGTATGTTCTTATAAATTGATCAAAACATTTTTAGTAAAATCCATCTAGTATTCAAAAAATATGTTTTCATAAAAAATGAGTTTTTATTCATTTTTTTAATTTCAGATGTTATATAAAATTTATTTGATTAAATTAATTTCTTTTTGGAATTCTGAATTTTAATATTATTTTAAAATTATTTTTTTTCACATTTACAGAATAGAGAAAATAGAAATTTTTATCGAAAATGATATTTTTTAATGCCTTTATAAGGTCAAATTATGTTTTGGATTAGTTTTATATATTATTTAATAAATTTTTATTTTAAATAATTTAATTTTGTTTTTTAAAAGGATTTTATAAACAAATTTATTATAAAAACAATGTATTCTTTTAAAGGGAATTTTTTTTTGAAAAACTATTTTTCATGGAATTTTAGAGACTTTATTTTAATTTAAATTATGAAAAATTTGTGTTTTAATTTTGAAAAATGTATTCAAAAATTATTTTATGAAGGTAAAAATTTAGTAAATAGTTATTTTTTATTTTTGATCAATATGAATTGTAACCTTACTAAATTTTGTTATCACGATAAAGGGTGAATTTAGTAATTTAGGATTAAAATAAAATTATAAAGACTATAAAATGACCCTAACACATGCCAAATATTTATTATGTGAATTAAATTTGACCCCTACCACCTATTGAAAAAAACTAATTTGTTTAATGGACAAATATTCATAAGGATAACTTATATAATATTTAAATCAATGAGAGAAACTAAATATAATTTTCTTTGTCCTTAATATCCCATATCTGTCCACACGGAAGAATGTTTTTGTTAATAACGAATATAAATGTATATTTTTAACATAGTAATCATTTTTTAATGGTATTAATTTATTTTTTACTTTTTGGGCCACTTATATGGAATTATAGTAATTATAATATTTTATTTAACAAAAAAATTAAGATTTCACCTTTATGTTTTAAACTTATATCATTTTTATAGGGTTATACAAAATATATATTCAAAGTTAAATATTCTTATAAAATATAGAATATTTATCTTGATCATGGTATTTTATTTTTGTGTTTTTAACAAAGATGTACATTAAATAATAAAATAACATTGATGTGGTAATTATTTAATAGAAATATCAAATAATCGATACTAAAAATATTAAAATAAATATATTTTTTTATAATTAATGCGATAAAAGATTTTTATAGACAAATTTGGCCCATTTTAGATATAATAAAATATTTTGTTTGAAGGTAACTTGTTATCTGGAAATTTTTAAAAGTCTATGTAATGAATAGTGTCAAAATTAACACTAATGATATTCTATAAAAATGTTTTATTAACTTATTTAAAAATCATAAAAAAAATAAAAATACAATATATATATATATATATATAATTGATTCTAAAATATTATAAATTTTTCATTAATTATTTAATTTACATCACATATGTAAAAAATTACAACCAATTAATATTGAAATTTTTGTTACCTTAGTTAAAATTAAAATAGGTGAACTTAGTGTTAATTGAAAATATAAGGTTTAAAATAATACCAAACATTTTAAAAAATATATTTCTTGATGATATTGATTATTTATCTCATATTAGATTCAAATACATGTAATTTTTTATGTGTTTGGATTGATGTTTATTTTATTATAAATTAATATTATTATATATTCCAAAAATATACCTCACCTAAATTATTAAAAGGGAACCTCCTCCCTCAATTATTCACATCACATTAAGCCTTCCAAATCTAACATACCCTACCACATTCCATTATAATATTCACTAACCACTTTCTATAGGTTTTGGTCTTTTTAAAAGACCAACCCTAGTGTCCCAAAGAGGATATTTATAAGATGTTCTCCAAGGAATATGTAATCATCATTATCGACTCTTCCAATATTATTTCTTCTTCCACTTACACTAAATATGTTGTTTCCTTTATAATGTAATATCTAAATTATATATTGTATATTGATATTTCATTATGATTATGGAAGAACCATATTGTACCTTTAATCTGTCCTATGAAAATTAAAAGTACCACTTTTGAGTATGTACGGTTTATTGTATCCATAATGTGGTGTAATATTTTTCTCATAAGTTATTTTTCTCGATGGGTATAATGATTAAAATAATTGATATATATAATATTTATAACATTATATTGATTCTAGAATAAAATATACACCAACCACTTCTATAACCATTTACTATTAAGGGAATGATACTAACCCTTGTGTGTACGTACGGCTTATCGTCTCCATGATGTGATGTGATACATTTTCCATAATCACCTTTAAAAAAGTGATTATATATATTTTTGTAATGAATAAATATGATATATTTTACCTTAATTTCACTCAATAAATTATATAACTATATCCTGTTCACAATAATTAATAATTACATGAAAAAACAACCAGAAGAAAAATGAAGCAATAAACACTATAAACAAGACAAATAATAAAATATTATTAACTCGGGATAATATACTACTATATGATATCAAAAAAATTAATATTATTCAATAATAAGTTAATAACATTTTTTAATCTATTATATTGGAGTTTCAAATATGTATGAAGGAAATCATCCCTGAGGTAATGGTTAATACCACAATTTCATTATTATTTCAGAACGTTAATATGTAAGTATCTAATAGAAAATATTTATCTTTCATTCCTATGTTTATTAAAAGATATTTTTTTCAAAATATTTTTACTATTATTTTATAATTTTTAATTTCATTCTTACCAATTTGTGACTCTTTACTAGATATTTTTGGAAGGAATATTTTTTCATTTTTATAGTGAGGTACTTTCTAGTTTTTCTGGAAAAAGTACGCAAGGAATATTTCTTTAACTAATATTTCATGAATATATTTTCCTGTTTTTAGGACGCCTTTATACTAAGAATCTTCATTTATAATATTAAAATTTTATTTTTAAATAAAATCAATTCTTTTAAAAAAATTCAAAATTTAAAAAAAAAAATCCTAGTAGAAATTATATTTTCCTCAATAATTATTTTCAAATGATTTCTGAAAAATTATTTTCCATCTAAGATAACATTCTTTGATGTTTATTATGTTTTGACAGGGATATTTCTCAATATAAAATCCCTATAATTCATATGGTAGGTTTATGTTTACGACGAAATGATAACTATGAAACTGATTTCTTTTCCATGGATTATATTTTGATTGAATGATTTTTATGAAACCCATTTAATTTCATCGGTTCTGGTATGAGGAATGAATTATATTCTCATGGAACATGAATGAGTCGTCTTCACTATGTGATGGTTAGAACTTATATCTCCCTAATATTAACTAAGTAAACGTTTATATCTCATGAGATAGGTAGGACAAGAATGTGAAATGATCTATGTTCATTACTACAAGGCTAGAACAGGAAGTAAACCTAGATCCGTAATACGAGGATGGAATAGGTAGTAAACCCGATTATGTAATGGACTTTATCAGCTATGCTGGTCTTGGTAGTGATCCTTGACTAATATGGAAATTATTATCTATGCTTATGTGTATGTAACAATTTTAGGTCTTCTATTATGATCTCATTAAATATGTTCTTTATAAACATCTATAAATTATCTCATGGAATGATATCTTGATATTTGATATATAGGATTTAATTTTAAAATGTTTTACTAACATTATTATGTCTCATGGTTATTATATGATTGATATCTCCCTTTTTTACCCTTATTAAGCATCTAATATCACCCTTTATTATGTTTCATTTCCCATGATATGAATAAAATTATTTATTAAGATGTGTCCAAAGAGGTTCTAATTATGAAGGAATATGCAAGATATGATGTATATTTTTTTTGAAACCTTTGTTTATATTTCCCATCACACAAAGAGGTTAAGCATATATAGTTTTGGTATGATTTTTTTATGTTATGTAATGAATATTATTCAATTTAGATGTAATATGTATTTATGAAAAGTATGGGTCATTATACAGTTACCCCTTAACTGTTCTCTTAAATAGTGAAGCCAAATAAAAGAATCCCAAAACACTAAACATTGGTCTGAAATGACCATAAATCAAGGGAATAAAAAAAAATAAAAAAGGTGTCCAAAAATAAAAAAAAAAATGAGGTGTGACAATTATCCCCACTATAAAACTTTTTCCCCCATAAATCCTTATTGTTTCCAATTGATCAATTCAAATTTTTTTGTTCAAACACTCATAAAACATAGTCCTTAAAATAAAAATCACCTTAACCACATCCAAAAAAAATCACACCACTTACACCAAATGATTCCTCAGACCCATCCCACATCTCAATAGATGAAATGAATAAAACCCAAACTAGAATCTGAACACCGAACCACAACCAAAACCATAGGGACTACTCCGAGAGACCAACAATTATCAATTAGAGGAAAATAAAAATAACACAACAGAGATGAAGTCTCACATGATTCAATATGGGAGACCATAGTGGACATCCCACTATTTTCGAAATGTGATCAGATTCTCCACCAATCACTAATCACCAAATACCAAACCCCCAAACCAAAACTACCAAATACAACCCCTATGTAAATTTAGATGAACAGAATACACAACAAGACACATTTTTTCCTGAGATAATTAAATTCATAGATTTATAACTGATTCATCCATCAATACATAGATTCACAAAAGATATTAAACATCCTATTTAAATAATATACAAATGACAACATCAAATGAAACATTTATTACATAAAATAAGTATTTATATCAAAATCATACTTTAAATTGAACCCATATCAGCACCCTACTCCTAGGAAGGGTCGTGGATGGTTTTCAAAGGGGATGATATAGCACCACGTCGCTTCATGGAAATACTCTAATCGAACCTTTGAAAATGACCTAGTCATCCATAGGTATGTAAGGTATTTTGAGAATTAGAACATGATATCTTCTAGTGGCCATACTTACACCATTAGGGACACACTATGGTCCCATTCTGTAAAGAAGCAGATGAAATCATCGAAGAAATATTGATTCTAGAACCAGCACTACAAGATTTAGGATGTTTCCCAACTTATTTTCTAGAATTAGCTTCCCTACTTCCATAAATTGAAGGAGGATTTTCTACCTTGAGAACTCCTTCTAAAATAGCTTTAATTCATACATCTTTCCTCACCATGCCGACCAAGAAATTTAGATCAAACTATGACACCTTTAACTTCAAATCATAAAGAATCTCATTCTAAAAGTATTAATTCTCCAAAGAATCATCATTATCTCACTCCTAGATATAAGGAAATAGATACATGAAATAATAAAAGAACTCCAAAGCTGATCCATCACCTTATTGAAGGAAACACACCTCCATCTTCGTCGCCAACCTCACCTCCTCAGATTAGTATTATCATATGAACAAAGCCTAGAATAATTCCTAGGATATGTCTTCTCCAAGATTAGTTCAAATGACTAACTTCCACCATAACCAACTCAATCCTTCAAGCATAATGGTATCAAACTGTACCATTATAGAATTATGGAACTCAAGAAAACCAAAGATCCTTTTGATTTTGTATATCCACTACTTCACTTCAAAAGGATCAACTTTACCATAAAAGGGGGGAGGTTTTAGCTTCTGAAACCTGAAATTATTTTCTTTATATAGATCAATTTTAGGGTACACTTATGATTAATGGCCTGTAGCTACACCTAAAATATATATTGAGTCCTTTGTGGGGGTATACACTATACAAAAAGAAAAATAATAACTCAATCAAAACCATTTCCCCATCAAGAACTCAATCTTCAAACACTATTTAATCAACATTATCAAATCACAATGAAATGTATTACACATCTACTGATTATACAAAACATCACAATTTTTTCTTCTTAAAATTATTTTGAAAATAAAAACAAACTTCATATGTTTCAGAATTACCAATGTCATTCCAAAGATCCTCACACATATAAATATTTTTTCCAATTCAGGCACTCATCCACTCATGTCATTCCACTTACCCACACACATCTTTTCATGTGATCACTCATATGAATACCAAAGGTCAAAAAAATAATTTTATATTTTAAAAACAAAATTTTAAACCCAAGATTCAAATTCAAAATATATTAATCATTTCAAATTTCACAAAACAATTCAAAAATACACAAGAACATTTTCACAAAACCACTCCATTTAAAAATTTGTTCCCACTTCCAAAAAAACACAATTTTGATAACCCTTGGGTTTTGATTATATAAATAAAATTTTGAGATAAAAAACAATAGTTTATCCAAAATTTGTCTTGTTAAATATATTGTTTATAAGGGTTTATTTAAATTAAATCTAAAAAATCATTTTTCAAATTCCAAAAACAAAAAAAAATTCTTAAAATAAGGTTTTCATAATTTAAAACAATTTATTGAAAATATTTTATGAATCAAGAAGACTCAAAAAAAATATCATGAAGGAGGAAACTAGTGTTAGCAGACTTGGCTTTATGGTTGGAGGCAACATGTCAATCATGCCAAAATTATAGCGAGTCTTTGAGGAACATTTCTCTAGATACACATGGATTTATAGGCCTTGTGAGCTCAGTGATACCATTATCATACTCCCACTTCATTTCCCAAACAATATATGACACACAAGAACCAAATAAACAAAAGAAACCCAACCTTCCTAGGGTAAACCAATGTTTGTTACTGAAAGTGTTTCCTATACACTTCCTCGTACCTTCATCCCAAGTACTGATAGTCCAACTCTATATATATTAACACAACAAATTATAAAGGGTACTCTGAAATTTATGTCCTCTAAATAACCAACCACATTGATATCATTTTTTCACAAACCCTTTCGCATCGACCCAATACCATTCACTTGAGTCATCCCATGACAAGGCCTGAGAGGCATTATAGATCCTCCCATGATGGAGACAAGCACTAAGAATGTCGTTGAGAACCAAAGGGTATGATTTCACCTGGCATAAACATACCAAATAAGATAAAACTAAATATATAACCCAAAATAAATAAATGAAACAACTAAACAGCATCAACACATGTACTATAAACACAATTAAGCCAACCATAAAAATCCAAAATGGACCTAAAAGCCAATAAATCATCATGCGACTTCGAGGTTCACTCTCCTATCATAAAACCCAACATCACCCATGATGATTGAAAATATGCTGGAACGTACACCAAAACCTAAAAATAAGATAGAGGTATAGGTATGAGTATTAAAACACAGAAGGAATTACCAAAGTAATATATTCACAATTCATTTCCTTTAAATAATTAATCATGAAATTTAGGTTTAAAATAAAAATCATAGACATAGGTTTTCAACACACACAAACTATAAAATAAATCACAATAAAATTACATAAAATTCAAAAAAAAATTCAAATTAATATATATAAAAAATATTGAGAAAAACAGGAAACCCAAAGAGAAGGTTGTTCATTTTAAACAAAGAAAAAGGTGGAATTTTATTCTTTTAAATAACCTTTCTTGAAACTTTTTATATAAAGTAAAACATTATCTTTTTTTCAAGGAAATAACATGGACCATGATCAGAGACAGTGATCACACAACAATGGAAATGGGTTGATAGTGCTTAAAAACCATATAAGGAAAGGAACCTAAATCACCTATCGCAGATAATATAGTGCTTGAGAAAACATGGGGATATATAGAAGCTCAGAAAAAAATATATAACATACTAAAACCTAATTCATCTTGTATGTGCACCTAACGTGATGCCATCAACTATAACAAAGGCTATATCATACCCTTCCTGGCCTAACCAAGGGGCACAATCCCAAAGTAGATCATGGTCCTTCTAAGATTCACCAGCTAGAGCAAAATCCTAAAATAGTTAATCAAGTATTCTTGTAATTCCTCATAGTTATTATAAGTTCCCATTTTATTTTCACAATGGTGTGTTCCTAACAAATACAAGAAACAAACCATATATAAAATCCATCACAAACTACTACCACCTCATCTACTCCAAGGAATAGTCCATTTCCTTAAAACCCTCAATAATTTTAGATATTATAAATATTAGGACATTCTGATAACATTTTAAAAACATTGTAAGAGACTCATTATGAGGAGTTTTTTCCAAAAAAATCATTTCAAAAGTTCCAACCAGACCTTACATAACCTTCACATGTAAACCCACTTATTAAAGAACCACATGAAACTCACTTTGAAAATAAATATTCCATTTAAAACCCAATTTAGAAACCTAAAAAACCATTTAAAATACAAAACACGTTAACAAGAACAAACTTCGCATTTTATCAAGTGATTATTGTGTAACACCCAATAAAACCATTTCCAACAATTATAACCTAGAAGAAATAACCAAATTTAACATCAAAAATTTATTATGAACATTATAAATGAATAAATATAATTATATAATGGTTTTAAAGGAAACTAATTAATTTATCATTACATTTAATGGGAAAATGAAAAGGTATCTTACATCAAATTCATATCGCTTCAACGATGACAACCGAAAACAACACCATTGGGATCTAAAGAATCAATAACCCCAAAGTATAACCTCAAAAACAAATAACCCAAAATTTATACCCAACTAAAAACAAACTGTAAACTAATGGAATGAATGGAGACGAGGAACCACAAAGAAAAGGAAAAAATGAGGCAGATAAGGAAGAAATAAAGAGATTACCTCGAGAAATAACCCCAAAAACATGGAAAAGCCCACATGGATTCACCCATAGATTTGGAGGGAGTAGTGGAAAGAATGTAGGATCCCCCTATGAGTCGCACATACAAAAAAAGGGAGAATGGAGTATTTGGGGGTAAAATTCATAGCTTATATAAATTTAATTTCATATTTTTAATGTACCAGGGAACTGTGCATGATTAGTCTACATGGTGTCCCAAATAGTGCACCATATGTGTGCCCCCTTACTGAACTCACTGGGCTCCCGAACGGTTTGACTGAAAGGTTCGGGAAACTAGGTTCCAATAGTGTGATCTAATTCTCTCAAAGAATGTTTAGAATTTATTATGCTTCGCCTGGATAATCATGCTCTGGTTGTGAATCACCGAATAGAGAAACCCAAGGACCCCCCCCCCCCCCCACACGGTTTTTCCTTAGAGCCACAAGATCTGAACCAAGACATGTGTAGCCCATGAAAATCAAAACTCTTATGTTCAAATTCAATTTTAAAGTGACCCAACCTAAATTGGTAGCATTTTTCCCCTTAACATTGAACCATAATGGTGTAACCATAGAAAAACATCCCAAAACTCTATAATTTGATCTGGAATGATCAAAACTCATAGGAAAAGGCAAGGAAAAAGATATACCAAAATAAAATAAGAAAATAAAAATCAAGGTGTGACAGTATAAATTATTTCGAATATTTTAGCATGTAATTTTATGAATTTTTACTCTTCAAGAGGTAATTTTAATTATATATAAATAATGACATAATAAAACCAATAAATTAAAACCAAATTGAATAATTTAAAGAAACTTATCAGTCCAACCATTTCATATTTATCTAAAAGAATAACGATTAAACCATAATTAATATAATTTATCAATAATAAATTAAATTATTAAATTAAACATATTTATTAGGGTTTAAATAAACATATGGTTCTTATATAGGAGGTTTAAATGTGACAAAATGAAATGTTTCATAAGGTAAGTCAACTTTATCCCAACTCTTATTTTAGATTTTATTATATTTTTTTTCCTTCTACCTACTATTCTTATAAAAATTACTTATAAATTAATCTCAATTTTACTAAAATTTTTCTTTTATAGGGATATTCGTGTTTCTACTTCATTTAAATTCATTCTTTGTTACCTATATTATTTTTGATAAATTCATTTTTTTAAAATATCTCATTTATCATACTTATTTTTGTTATTATTCTTTATGAAATATGGTGTATTATATTTTAATTTTTATGTTTTATAACAAAAAAAAATTTTCAGTTCCTATTTTAATAACCTCTATGTCTATTCTTCCATATATGCTTCATAACATCACTGTATAACCCATTCATTTCTCTTTGGTTCGTGTCATGTTTATGACGAATGTATGTTTTCCATTATATTTTTCATGTATGATTATGAGAATATAATGATATGATGGGTGGGGTTATAATTATATATCCATCCAATGCATTGGAATATGTTTCATATCTCATGAGATTATGAATATTCATGAACATGAATATATAAATTTTAATATAACAAATCATCCCAGGCAGACCTAACATGTCACTTGACTCAGGCTGACACTAGGCCTTAAGGGGGTTACTAATCTCCATAGGTGAGATAATTGTTCTTTGTTATCAAGATCATACACTTGGGAATTAATTCATCGTCTGATTAAAAATAACCATATCATAGATCCCACTGAGGATTACATTGTGTCTTGACCACATATAAGATTCTAATACATAAAATAAATAGTCTCAATGGTAATAAAACCAAAAAAAGATTTATATGTATGAAAAATAAAATGATAACTCATATGTTTCTTCATTCTATAATATGAACATATAATGAAACTTGGGCATAATATACATGAATATTACATTATTCTTGATGAATATACAATAAAAGTCACAATTATACATGCTTGACGACCATAAATGTTTAGTAAATTTGGATAATATATACATAATCAACTTATTTCATAAATTATCTTAAAATTTTCAGAAAACATATCTTTATATTATTTCCCTTTTATACATATCATACTCTGAAACAACTATCATAACCTAGAAATGAAAAATATAAGAAAGTGTAAGCACAGGTTCTTGGTAAGGGCAAGTTTGTAATATATCAATAATATGATTATAATATGGTAATATGGGTTTGATAATAGGATCACATTCATTTTATCAATGTAATATATTCATACTTATAAAATAATAGATCATAAACTAAAAAATCATGGAATATAAATAAGCATGATTAAAAAGGGTTTCAAAATAGTAATCACCATTCAGGATACATAACATAATAACATGGAATTATTATAATAATAAATCATAATGATGTGATCCTAGATCTTAAAAATGATTTACATGAGTAATACTTTGAGAATAACTCCAAGAAATCATACTCACACATAAAAATGTGAATATATTTATCACAATCATGCTCACACATATTCTTGCGATAATAGATAGAAGAAATCATATGAACACATAAAAATATGAACATCACTCTCTAAAATCTTTTCCACACATATGATTATCAAATTAAAAAATAGTTATACCATACTACCCAATTCATTGTAGGGATATAATATATCCCACTATATTATAATCATAAACCATTCATATATATTATACAAGGTCAGAAAAACATTTATCAATGAATCATATCATAAATTGTTGAAAAGAAAATGGTTTTCATCAAGATTTAATAATAATAATAAATTAACATCTATATAAAGAGTTAATATTTTACCATTAGATCATATCCCCAGTGAAGCGAAATTAACATCAATGGTTATTTTCATAAATGAAAATACCATTAGAACATTTGTTGAGGTAAATTATCTTTTTATTTTGAAAACATGCGATTAAAATCTAAAAATTTACAAAATATTAGTAAAATAAATTCCTTGAAAATAACCATGGAAATATATAAAATAAACCTCAAAAAATAGTATTCTTGATGTAAGGAATATATGTAAATTTTTTATATTTTCGAATAAATATTCTATTCATAGATTTGGTAAAAAGAATATTGTTTGATAAATGATCATAACATTACTTTTAAATAATTCATAGAAAGTAGAATATGGGTAAAAATGAATTCAATAAATCATTATTTATTATTAAAAACATTATTGAGAACATTTTAATGAAAATTTGGGAAAAATACCCTTTACATAAAAGGAAATAATGTAGACTTTTCTTCAATGCATTTTTAAAATTATTTTATATACTGAAAAGATGATAATGTTAGGGAAAATATAAAACAAAAAAAATAACCATGAGAGAAAAATATTTATGGGGTTTAAAGGATAATCATGATTTAATATCTTTAAATTTATTTTTTTATAGAAACTATACTGAAAATAAATGAGATTGTAATATAATCCTCTACCTCAAGATTTGAATTGCTTCATATGTGTTCCAAAATGAAGTATAAAAAATATATATTTATTATAAATATATTATTAAAATATATTCATATATAATTTCATATTTTCCATTTCTTTATACATTTAAATTATTCTCTTATTAACAACTCTTCTTTAAAAAGGATATTCTGGTGAAAACTAGCATGTTTTTCATTCATGTTTCGGTTTGGTGCTTCCAATTATTGCACCTTAATAGCGATTTAATCGTCTCCATAATTATAATCATAAAATGATTTTCATATTTATTCAATATATACACTATTATACCATTCAAATTATTATTTTATTAAAAATTAATTAAATCACTTTGTGAATATGGTTGTTCGTACATATGCATGAGTGATATTTTTATATTTTGATGATTAGATTGAAAGAAATGTATATTATAATTAAACATTATATAATTATAATGATATTATAAATGATATATATATGAATTAAATATAACATTATTACCATATTTATTAAGTTGAAATGAAAAACAAGTGACATCACTTCATAGAGGTGGGAGTTCACGCGTACCCACAAGGGATGTTATCATTTTTCAATAGATGGGGATGTAAAAGGATGATAAGATATTATAATTATATGAGAATAATTATTTCATAAATATAATATATAAAAACTAAATACATCATATTATCCAACCATAAAATATGGCAGTGTTAGATGAATCATATCACTACATGGAGGTGACAGTCCACACATGCACACAAGCAATACTTTCATTTCACATTTGATGAAAAAAGTTGGAAAATTCTTAAAACATAATTATAATAATATATAAGTATTTTTTATACTATTTATATTATTATGTTATTTTAAAAATATATTTAAAGTATGTACAATAATAATGAAACATGAAAAATATCGGAATGAAAATATACCTCTTCTTTAGACGACCTCTTTAGGTTTGCACCTAAAACCTTATTAGAATGATATTGTGATAAAACAAAAACCAATAATACGTGTTTAGAGATTTTATTAATGTAAAAGAGAATGTATTTCTCAACATGATATTCCATTTACGAATGTATAATAGTGGATATGTCGTGTCCTTTTATAAGTTAGGGAGAGGATACAAATAGGATTTTTCAAAAGATTAAAATATTTGATGGTATAACTCCATCTAAATAGATCCCAAATGAGTCATATATGAATAGGAGATGAGATAATGTCGAAACATGAGCATCCAATGAAATTTATAATATTTTTAGTTCATTTTTATCCTTATATATTTAGTTTAATCCCTCATTAACCCCTTTTAACATTTTCCATAGTAATGAATTTTTACATCAGTTTCTATTAATAATGAACTAAAATTAAGTTAAATTTATTAAATAACATTAATTATTTTAATTCAAAATATGAAATGTTTGTTTTTCAAAATTCAATTCTCATAATTGGAAAATAATCATTTTTTATAAAATAGCATAAAATTCAAAAAAAACACATTTTTAGAAAAATTAATTTTTATGAATAAAAGTGAGTTTACCTTAATTATTTTCCATGTTAAAATTATAAAAATATTGTTAAAATATTTGATTAAATATATTATCAAAAATTTAAATAAAATCATTCAAAAATATATTTTAATTAAATTTATTAATAAAACAAATATTGTTTTCATAATACGGTTTTTTAGAAAAAAATTCTCTTTTCCAAGAGATGCTTTAATTTTAATTGCTAACCAACTGAAACCCAGCGAATTTTTTTTTAACAATATAAAAATTATTTTTTTATAATTTATTCGATCTTATTCATAATAAAAAATCCTAAATCTTGGTAGTAACTAACATTTAAAATAATAATATTTTAATAGTATATCATGGTACATTTAAACTCTGTGTAGCATGTAAAGAAATCTATAAACAAAAATAAAATTTATTTGAAGAGAAATATTTCAATAAATATTTTTTATTTACATTATAACCCATTATAATAGTTTATCCCAATATATTTTTTCAGTCTGATACAGACAACATGGGATACATTTGTTTCATCATATCCTAAAATTCTCATGTTGAACTATGAAATGTAATATTTCTCCACAAAACATTGGGTAGGTGAGTGGTCTTGTTTTACAAAACATTATCTCATTGTCCCAAAATCGTCATTGGTTGTTCCTCGTAAGGAATATCATGATCCAATGGTAAATCCTTCTAGATTATTACATTTTGAGGATCAATTATTTACTTCCTAAGGAGAGATACAAAAAGCTAATCGTGAACATGAAATAGATTCGGTGGAATCCCCGACGGATTAGAAACTGTCCTGATAATATCAAGAAATTAAAAAGTAAAAATTGTTCTTCCAAAACTAATAAAATCTATCCAAGGTGATACTAATTGGAATTTCTTGTAACTAACTTCAATCCCGAAATCTCAATTAATATTTTAATTATAACACTTCTATAGACTCTTAGTTTCCCTAATGTTATCTTAAATGGTTATAATCTTCTGTACTATTTACCAAGCTAGCTTAAGTATTCATATATTTCATTCACTAACTTCATCACATTACATCAAAGTATTTAAATTCATTCCATATATGGATTCATAAATAGTTATGTTAAATCTCTACTAGAATGTATTTTTTTAAAAAAATATACCAATGTAAGGTGTTGAACTCAACCACCTATGAAATCAATATAACATGATATCTGCATATCCTCTTTAGTATAAATGGTTCTATTATACTTACCATATGTATAATGAAGATATTAATTTATAAATTTCAACTATATATTCAAATATTTTTTATTACTTTTCCAATACTCCTTGGTAAAACTCTTATCCTAATCATATACAATAGAATGTGGTAATCCATAAAACATTATCACTTCATTATTATATATCCCGGAAATCTTATCAAGGGATAAATCTTCTCTTTTTATAATTCAATGTGATGACATCGTAAGATGATCTAGTATAACCCAAATAGTATAATTCCATTTATATGATTTGGGTAGTCTAATAATAAAATCCATGGTAATGTTTTCACATTTCTATTCTAGTGTGTTTAATGGTCGTAACATCCCCTTATACGTTTTTCTCTCAACTATAATTTTTGGTATACCAAGAATCTAATTATATAATATTTGATATCCCTTTTCATGATTTAACAATATAAAAATTCTTTCAAATCACTATATATCATCATACATCAATGATGAATTGAGAATGATGTTCTATGTTATTTATCCCAAAACATATTCTTTGTGTATGGTATTGAAGAGATACATACTCAATTATTGAACCATATAATTCCATCATAAATATGGTTGAACTAAATATTATTACTCACCTTCTTCTTCAATTCCACATCCATATTTTTTAGATTTTTTTTCCTCATATAGATGGATAGTTAAAAAATCATCTAAGAAAGTTATGATATATCACCTTTCCTCATGATTTAATGATCTAACTTATATAAATCCATGAATAATAGATCCCTTTAAACCCTCACCATGGAAAAACTGTCATGGTCTTTCCTACTCATAGCATCATCAAACTTGTGATTATTCCTGGGGGTGGTAGTGTATTGAGTATTCATAATATTTAATCAATTCACACCATGTCCTTAAGAAAATATTCAACTATATCAATGTGAATATATATATGAAACTTTTATTATCTTTTTATATATATCACAATATTTACTATAAATATAATTACACTATATTTTCAATTTAAAAATATTGTTGCTATATCAAAATCATAATTTAGTTAATTTTAACATTAAATTATTAATTACATTGATGAATATTATTTACTCGTATCATTCTACCATAGGATGTATCTTAGTACCTCCTTAGATACATCACCATATATCATAAACCTTTATTTGTTGTTGGGTAGTACGGGTATAGGTGAAATGACCAACCTTTTTTTAAAATCCTTGAAATTTTCATCACCTTTATTTGTTTATAAAAACATGGATCAATTTTTGAAAGACTTAGTTAGTGGATTAGATATTCATGAGAAGTTTTCCACAATGAATAAATAATATCTACCTAAACCAATAAAAATATAGATCTCATTCATAGTGGGTAGCCAAAGAAAATTGGTCAAAAACTTTTGTCTTTGAATGATCGACCAATATACCCTTTCTTAAATTTATATGTCCAATGAATGAAACATTTTATTACTAGGATTCACAATTTTTAAAATTTGGAATATATTTTCTCCTTCCATAAGGACTTTAATAAAATTATTAAATGATATTCATTGTAATGACCCAAAGTTTTTCAATAGAAATTCCCTTCATATATTTATGTCATAAAATAACATGAAATCACAAAATAATGAACTACTAAGTTATAAGTGACCTTTAAACATATGTTTGTCACTTCTGTGATTGGAATTTTAAAAATCTGACATACACGGTTGTGCTCAAGATGATTTTTGGAGTTTAATGAAACAAAAATAATTTTCGGTGAATATTAATGTACCCTTAAGAATAGTAACATACACTTATGAATAGTAATATGACCCTTATGAATAGTAAATTTTCCAACATAAGATTAACCTTACACATGAATAATTAAATAAAATTTAGACATCTTAGAAAGTGACAATTTGACCTTAGTAAATGTTTTTGAATTTTGTAAATCATAAATAATTAATTATAAGTAATTAAATAATTTAAAGGAAAATTTATTTTTTTTAAATGTATTGATTATTTATAAAATCAATTTCTTATAGTTTTTAGATAATATTATAAGACCCTACGTAATTTTTGAAAGCACAACAAAATCAGTTTTAATCATAAAAACTGTTTTTTAAGAAAATTATAATTTTAATTAAATATTAAATATGTAGTATATAGAAAATTATTTTTGAAAAATTGACTTTATTTTTGGATTCTACAAGTCTAAAAATGGTTGGGGTACTTTTTTGGGATTTTTCTGAGATACTTGAATTTTTTATGAATAGTAGATTCTGATAATTCCCAATAAATGCTAAATAATGGATTAATTGAGACATCAATTATGTTCTGCTGATGTAAGCCCACATGGTTCGGTATCACATGATACAATTACTATTCTTGGTCATTCAAGACTCACTATTACTTATCTTATGGGAAATTAATAAACTAATGTATTTTATATTAAGGAAACCCCTCTCCCCTCCACTATAAAAGCCACCCTCCACACCCTCATTTCCTCACACATATCAAGCTCCAAGCCTTCTATAAACCCTGCCCAAACACCTTCTATAGCCCATATCCTACGTCCAAGATCTACTTTTATCATCAAAAGACCAATCTTAGTCCCTTAAAGAGGTTCTCAAGAGGAGGACTCTAGAGGTAATTTCCCTCCCTCTTCTCCTTTAATTTCCTTTCAAGTTCAAGTTCATTTCTAGATCTATCCCCACCAATCTTCATCCAAATGGTATTTTAGCTCCATTATAATACATATAATGTAATTTTAGGATTCTAATGGGATATTATATCATCTAAACCCCTTTCTCTTTTCCTTTTATTTTATTAAAGAGAACGTTGTTTGTGAGGTGTTAAGTTTTCACCTTCAAGAACGACATGCTTTCTTCATCCATTTCTACGTTCAGATATTGTCATGAAACATTTCATATGGTTGAGCCCGTATATTTTATATGTATTATCTCCCAATTAATGATCTGGAACTAACTTATGATCATGTTTCTAAGTGATAAAATAAAACAAGTTCATTATGACCGAAAAACCGCCCAAATTAACCCAAACAATCTTCATTTAATTATTGTCTAATGATTCATCCACATAGATTGAATTTGGTTCATTATAAGATCATTTAAACTCATTTAATATCATTAATAACATTTAATATCATTTCTGGATGTTTACCCATGTTCTATTCAAACATCAATATATGAATACAAGTGAACCACCCAAGAAAAAACATAAAAACGAACATCCCCGAACAATGTTTTTAAACACTATAAGTCATCCAAAGGATAATAATATGACATAATGAAACCAGAATGAACCCAATTAATTTATAAGAGGTTATTTAATTTCTAATTAATTAATATTATGTCATTATACAGGACATTAAAGAGAAGGAAGCATTCAGATACAAGGTAAGTGGAAATTTTCGAACCCAACATTCATCCTTCGGGTTCTCCATCTTTCACACCATTTTTTATATGGTTACTCCTTAAAGATAATTTTTTCATCATTTTATTTACTTTTATATGATATGTATGTTTTTCACTGGTTCTTATGTCTAAAAAAATGTTTTTCAAAAGAACTCTTCTTTTAAGAACACCCCTTTTACTTCTCACTCAAAGTGGACGGTTCTTGTAACATGTATGGTATTCCCTATTTCTTTTGGGAACCCGAAGCTTATGAATGTTTTATTATGAGATGAAACACATTCCTTTCCATTGGTTAGTTATGTAAATTTTAGATATTTGTTCTATGTTTCAAGCATGATGATGATAATGTTATGATGTGATGGGTGCGCCCGGAATTATATAGTGCAATATGAATGTTTCAATGTGACGGGTGCGCCCGGAATTATAAAGCGCTCTAATGCATTGCGTAAAGTGATGAATCTCATGAGTAAATGTGAAATGATGTGTGAAAAAGATTCAATCTTGGTTCACAAGTATGTGAGGTAGTAAACCACTAAGACATGATGCATCTTTTTTATGCATTTCCACATTTCAAGTCTTATATTTATGATTCCTATCATGTTCATGATCTTTTTCCCCTGTTATGATTATGCTCACCCCATTCTATATTGTTACTATATATCCTATTACTGGGCTTCTATATCACCCCTTTTTATGTATATCCTCATTTGGCTACTTTTATTAAGGATAGGACAAGTGCCAATAAGAATCTAGAGAATAAGAAATTAAATAAATGTTTATGCTTGATATTGTAATTAGTATGGATGGTACTAGTTTTCCGAAGACAAAAAACCTTTGGATCCTCCATGTGTAATACTATTATGTTGTTTTTCTTTAGAATGATGTAATAGTAATGTAAGAAAAGGCTCGGGTCGCTATATTTGGTATCAGAGGCAAGGTTTAGTTAAATTGGGAATTGGGATTAGTGAACCCTAGAGAAAACCTCTAGTATGAGATTAAGTACAAATATGAACACAAGTGTATTTATATAGGGATCACATATGTTATGATTTTATTATAAATTTTTCAAATGAATAATTTATGTATTCATGAATTGTTTACTTATGTTTTGTTTTAACCTTTTCTATTTTAGAAAATGGTGGGAACCAGGAGAAATCAGGACAACAACTCTTGCGAGGGACAATGCAGCAATTTCCCAAACGACATCCCCAATGATTTGGGAGGTGGAGGTCTAAACATCATGGTGATGCTTAACCAAATATCTCAGGTTATGAAAAATAACCATAATAACGGTGAACATCCTCCTTCACCAAAGAGGGAGAAACTGGTTATCGAATGTTATATGAGGCAACGACCACCGACATTTAGTGGATCTTCCGATCCACGAGTTGCGGAACAGTAGGACAAATACATGGAGAAGATATTTTATGTTCTTCATTGTTCTAAGATGTATAAGTGGACACTAGAAATTTATGATCTAGATGGAGAAGTCGGTCAATGGTGGGATTTTATTAAGAACACCAAGCCAATAGAATAAATTGAAGAGATGGAATGAGAAGGATTTATGTTAATGTTTATTAATAAGTACTTCCCGCGAACTCTTTGCACAAAGATGGAGAGAGAATTTAGAGAGCTCAACCAAAAATAATGATAATCTATACCAACCTATGAAGCGAATTTCACAAGGCCTTCAAGGTATGCTTCAGGTTTTTTTATCAACAATGATATCAAAGTTGATAGATTCTTTAGTGGACTAAAACCACACCTTCGAAAGGCACTTCCAATTTGAGACTTTGGGAGTTATGAAGAAGTTGTTCGGTGTTCTCTCAAAGTAGAGATAGAGTTTATAGAATGTTCCCAAGGATATAGTGATGATAAAATAAAGATGGAGTTTTAAGCTGGTCAATCTAATGACAAAGGCGAAAAGGAAAATCAACGACCCACATGCCAAAAATGTAGGAAGTTGCACAATGGGAACTACCTCAAAGGGACAGGGAAATGCTTCAAGTGTGGGAAAGAAGGACACCTTTCTCAAGAGTGTCTAAAATACATGAAAAGTAAGTAGAATGTAGCCGATGAATGGATAGAACCACTCATGGTCCAATGCTACAATTGTAAGGAGCTAGGGCACTATGCAAACAAGTGCACTAAACCTCGAGTTCTCAAGGGTAATCAACGTCAGCATCCACCCAAGCCAAAGGAACAAGAGAAGGCTTATTCCATCACTACTACAGAGGTGGAGCATGATAATGAAGTCATACAAGGTACACCTCCTATTCACTCAAGAATGGAAAAAGTCATATTTGATTATGGTTATACGCATTCCTTTATATCTTGAAAGTTTGCTATAACTATAAAATCGAATCCCCAAAACCTTGATGTAGAGATATTTGTAAAAACTCCAAGTGGTTCAATCATTACAACCCAACTGTTTGACTCTTCTCTTAGTGGAATATGTGGGAAGATTCTTCTAGAAAATCTGGTAATACTTCCCTTGGTGGAATTCAATGCTATAATGAGAATGGACTGGGTCTCGTTATATAGAGATGATATCAACTATCAGGAAAAGGAAATATCTTTTCATATTCCTAACCATCCCATGCTCCTCTACAAATGCAAGAAAGATCATGAATCTCCTTTGAAAAATATTTCAACGGTGTTGGTGTTGATTCCCTATGGATAAGCATACCTCACCCAAATGGTTGAGTCAAAGGAAAGTGCCAACCTTGAGGAAATTCCCATAGTGAGGGAATACCGTGATGTATTTCCCGAAGAGTTACCCGAAATACCCCCGGATCATGAGGTAGAGTTCTCAATTGAACTCATGCCCGGAGCTACTCCAATATTGAAGTGTCCCTATAGGATGGCTCTTATAGAACTGGATGAGTTAAAGAAGCAGCTGCAAGAGAATCTAGACAAAGGGTTCATATGCCCTAGTGCATCGCCTTACAGTGAACCGGTGCTCTTTGTAAAGAAGAAGGATGAAACAATGCGGTTGTGTATCGATTATCGAGAACTAAACAAGATCACCATAAAGAACAAGTATCCTCTCTCAAGGATTGATGACTTGCTTGATCAGTTAAGAGGATCTCAATACTTCTCAAAGTTGGATCTTCATTCTAGATATCATCAGGTAAAGTTGAAGAAGGAAGATATTCAGAAGACTACCTTCCGTACAAGTTATGGGCACTATGAGTTTTTGGTGATGCCCTTCGGACTTACTAATGCCCCTGCAATCTTCATGGATTTGATGAATATAGTCTTTATACATTAATTAGAAAAATCTTTGGTAGTGTTTATCAATGATATTCTCATCTACTCCAAGGGAAAGGAGGAACATGAAGAACATCTATGACTTTTGTTGGGGACATTAAGAAAGGAGAAGTTGAACACCAAGTTCAGCAAGTGTGACTTTTGGATGAAGCAAGTCACGATCTTGGGATATGTGATCACAAGTGAGGGAATTTATATGGATCCTTTAAAGACAAAGGCGATTGAGGAATGGACCAGAACCTCTAGTGTCACAGAAATCCGTAGTTTTCTTGGATTAGCTGGGTACTATCGACGTTTTATGAGAAACATCTCAGGATTGCCAAGCCCGCTAACTAAGTAAATAACGAATGGGGTAAAGTATGTTTGGATGGAAGAATGTAAGGGAAGATTCATGGAGCTAAAGAGAAGGCTGATCACCACACCTGTACTCAAACTACCGAAAAGTGGAGAATGATTTGTGATATATAGTATGCTTCAAAGAAAGGCTTGGGTTGTGTACACATGAAAAATGACAATGTGATAGCCTATTCCCCACAACAGTTGAAGATCCATCAGTAGAACTACCTGACGCATGATCTAGAGATGGCAGCCATGATTTTTGCCTTGAAAATATGGCGGCACTACCTTTATTGCGAGAAGTGTGACACATACACCGACCACAAGAGCCTAAAGTATATATTCACACAAAAGGATCTCAACATGCATCAAAGGAGAATGTTAGAGCTAATCAAAGATTATGATTGCTCTATTCACTATCATCCTAGAAAGGAGAACAAGGTAACTGATGCACTAAGCAGAAAAGAACCTACTACTCTATCCATACTGTGGATTGAGAAAGACCCTATCTTATTAGATATGAAAAGGATGGATTTAAAAATCATAATGGTATGGGATACATCCTACCTTTCCCATATGATTGTGCAACCATCCATTCAGGAGAAGATTAAAGAACCACAAAGGGATGATGTGGAGATACAAAATAGGGTGAATGTAGTAAAGGAAGGGAAGTTGCAATAGTTCCACATCGACGATGATGGTGTGATTAGGTTTGGAATGTGGATTTTTGTTCCTTCATCACCCGAGATAAAGAAGGAGCTATTGGATAATTCACATACCTCAACTTTCTATATCCATCCTGGGAGTACCATGATGTACCGTGATCTATGAGAACACTTCTAGTGGGATAACATGATGAAAGAGATTGCAGAATATATATCAAGGTGCTTGGTATGTCAACAATTTAAAGCTGAGCGACAAAAGTCCAAGGGTATGATGCATCCATTGCCTCTACCCATGTGGAAATGGGAAAACGTTACTATGGACTTTGTCATGGGTCTCCCGAAGACGTCAAAGGGAAATAATGAGATATGGGTTGTGGATGACCGACTCACCAAGACTACCCATTTTATCACTATTTGGGAAGATCTCTCACTTGAATATATTGAAAACATATATGTGACGTAAGTGGTGAGACTGCACAGTGTTCCACTCTCAATTGTCTCTGACTGTGATCCAAGTTTCACATCTAAATTCTGGAGGAGTCTTCAATATTCTTTGAGTACTGAATTAAATTTCAGCACGACCTATCACCCCCAAACTGATGGCCAGTCGGAAAGAACTATTCAGATGCTTGAAGATATGCTAAGATCCTACTCTCTTAAGTTCAAAGGTGGTTGGGATCAGAATCTACCATTGGTTGAGTTCTCATAAAACAATAGCTTCCACTCGAGTAATCATATGGATCCATATGCAGCTCTTTATCGGAAGCGGTGTAGAACTCAATCCTTTTGGGATGAAGTTGGAGAAAGAAAGCTTCTTGGACCATATCTTGTTCAAGAGATGACAGAGAAGGTTCATGTCATCCAGAAACACATCAGAGCTACTCAATTTCGGAAAAAGAGCTATGCTGACAACCGTCAAAGGGACTTGGAGTTCAACATTGGGGATAAAGTCTTCCTTCAAATATCTCCATGGAAGAGAGTCATGTGATTCAAGAAGAAAGGGAATATAAGCCCAATGTATATTGGCCCCTTTTATATCCTTGACCACATAGGAGCCATGTCCTATCGTCTTTCACTTCCACCAAATATGGCTCAAGTTCATGATGCATTTCATGTATCACTACTGAGGAAGTACATACCAAACCCCTCACATGTAATAAACTCAGAGGTGGTGCAGTTGCAAGATGATATCTCCTATGAGGAGCAGCCAGTAAAGATTCTGTATTGAAGTGATAAGGTTCTACGCAACAAGACAACCCATCTTGTCAAAGTTTTGTGGAGGAACCGTATGTTTGAGGAAGAAACTTGGGAACCAGAATAGGCAATGAAGGAGAAACACCCTCACCTATTTGTGTGAAGTGAAATTTCAGGGGCAAAATTTCTTAAGTGGGGAAGAATGTAACGACCCAAAGATTTTCAATGGAAATTCCCTTCTTATATTTATGTCATAAAATAACATGAAATCACAACATAATGAACTACTAAGTGATAATTGACCTTTAAAAATAACTCTGTCACTTCGGTGTTTGGAATTTTAAAAATCTGACATACAGAGTTGCGCTCAAGATGATTTTTGGAGTCTAATGAAACAAAAATAATTTTTTTATGAATTGTAACATACCCTTAGGAATATTAACATACCCTTATCAATAGTAATATGACCCTTATGAATATTAAATCGTCCAACATAAGAGTAAACTTAGCCATAAATAATTAAATAAAATTTAGACATCTTTGAAAGTGACAATTTGACCGTAGTAAACATTTTGGAATTTTGTAAGTCATAAATAATTAATTATAACTAATTAATTAATTTAAGGGAAAATTTATTTTATTAAAAAGTATTAATTATTTATCAAATCAATTTCTTATAGTTTTGAGATAATTTTATAAGTCCCTGCGTAATTTTTGAAAGCACTGTAAAATCAGTTTTAATCTTAAAAACTGTTTTTTTAAGAAAATTATGATTTTAATTAGATATTAAATCAATTTTATTTAAAAAATTATTTTTTAAAAATGGACTTCATTTTTTGATTCTACACGTTGAAAACAATTGGGGTAAATTTTTGGGATTTTTCTGAGATACTTGAATTTTTGATGAATAGTAGAATCTGATAATTCACAAAAAATGCTAAATAATGGATTAATTGAGTCATCGATAATGTTCTGCTGATGTAATCCCACTTGGTTCAGGTTCAAATGATAAAATTACTATTCTTAGTCATTCAAGACTCACTATTCCTTATCATAGGGGAAATTAATAAACTAATGAATTTTATATTAAGGAAACCCTTCTTCCCTCCACTATAGAAACCACCTTTTACACCCTCATTTACTCACATCTCTCAAGATACAAGCCTTCTGTAAACTCTTCCCAAACACCTTCCCTAGCCCCTCCCCCAATTCTAAGAGATTCTGGTTTCATCAAAAGACCAACATTAGGCCCTTAAGGAGGCTCTCAAGAGGAGGATTCTAGAGGTAATTTCCCTCCCTCTTCTCCATTAATTTCCTTTCAAGTTCAATTTCATTTCTTGATCTCTCCCCACCTAACTTCATCCAAATGGTATTTTAACTCCAGTATTACACATATACTATAATTTAATGATTATAATGGGATATTATATCATCCAACCCCCTTTCCATCTTCCTTATATTTTATTAAAGGGAAGATTTTTCGTAAGGTGTTAATTTATCACCTTCAAGAACGACATGCTTTCTTCTTCCATTTCTACCTTCAGATCTAGTCATTAAACCATTTTTATGGTTGATACAGAACATGTTATATGTATTATATCTCATTTAAATATATGGAACTAACTTATGATCATATTTCTATTTGGTAAAATAAAATAAGTTCATTATGATATAATTTGATTCATTATAAGATCCTTGAAAATTTTGTAATATCATTAATAACATATAATATCATTTTTGGATGTTTAAAAATGTTCTACCCAAACTTCATTTTATTAATACAAGTGAACCACCCCAGAAAAAACATAAAAACGAACATCCTTAAACTATGTTTTTAAACTCTATAAGTCATCCAAAGGAACATAGTATGACATAATAAAACCACAATGAACCCTATTAATGTATAAAAGTTTATGGAATTTATTATTAATGAATATAATGTCATTATATAGGAAATTAATTAGAACGAAGCATTTGGATACAAGGTAAGGGGAAATTTTCGAACCCTACTTTCATCCTTCGGGTTCTCCCTCTTTCACTCAATTTTTGATATGGTTACTCCTTAAAGATCAATTTTTCATCATTGTCTTTAATTTTTTGGAATATTGATATTTTTCACTGGTTATTATGTCCAAAAAAATGTTTTCCAAAAGAACTCTTCTTTTAATAACACCCCTTTTATTTCTCACTCAAATTGGATGGTTCTTGTAACATGTATGTTATTCCCTCTTTCTTTGGGAACACAAAGCTTATGAATGTATTATTATGAGATGAAACCCATTCCTCTCCATGGGTTATTTATGTAAATTTATTTTCTGTGTTCTATGTGTCAAGCATGATAATGATAATGTTATGATGTGACGAGTGCGCCTGGAATTATATAGTGCAATATGAATGTTTCAATGTGACGGGTGCACCCGGAATTATACAGCTCTCCAATACATTGGGTAAAGTGATGAATCTCATGAGTAAATGTGAAATAATGAGTGAACAAGATTCTAGCTTGGTTTACAAGTATGTGTGGTAGTTAACCACTATGACATGAGGTTTCATTTTTAGGCATTTCGACATTTCAAGTATTATATTTATGATTCCTCTCATGTTCATGATCTTTTTCCCATGTTATGATTATCCTAACCCCATGCTATATTGTTCTTATCTATCCTCCTACTGGCCTTCTAGATCACCCATTTTTATGTATATCCTCAGGTGGATACGTGTATTAAGGATAGAAAAGTTCCAATAAGAAGCTATAGAAGAAAAAATTAAATAAATATTTATTCTTGATGTTGTAATTGTTATGGATGGTCCTCATTTGACCAAGACACTAAACCTTTGGATCCTCTATGTGTAATACTATTTTGTTTTTCATATTTAAAATTATGTAATAGTAATGTAAGAAAAGACTTGGTTAACTATACACATACTCTTCATTTCACTTTATATATATAGAAATGTCATCTATAAATACTACCACCGACTGATGAAGGTAATATCTAAAGACTCTATTTATTAGACCCATTAATATAATGGGGTAATTGGTAAGTAAAAATTGAATTTCAATAAATTTATAATTACCATATCACATATAGAATAATATCTTTGTTATATCAAACTTATTGAACATAAATTGATGATATCCATTATAAAGTTAAACCTTTTAAAAGTTTTGAGATTTTCATAGTTAATAAAACAAGTCATCTATATAGGGTAAAGGATACTTCTTATTTATATCTATCTAGTAGTGTTATTGATAATCAATGTATAAATGAATTGAACTACCTTTTTCCAAAAAAAATGAATAGGTTCACCCTATGTTGATGCACATACGAATATGAATTCCTTTTATATATTCTCCACGAGTTGTTTCTCCAAATCCAATAACTCATTTGGAGACATTATATAAGGAGTATCCAAAATGGGAAAATAATAAAGTATGGTTTTATTAAAAATTCAAATTCATGATTCAAGGGATGAATAAGTATGTCATCAATAAATAATTCTCTATAAAGTAATATCTTCAATTTTGAGTTTCTAAATAACCATTTAAGTTAAATATCCCCCATGAAAATGTAGTAAGACCTCTATAATGGATGTGATTCCAATTTCAAGTTCATGTTCATCCTAACATGTATATATAATCATATATTAATTTTTATTATAAAATATGGCTTCCATTATTCATAAATTCATATGGGATTTATATAAGAAATAAAATACATTCCAAATATAACATCAAATTCAACTATAGGGAGAATAAAAATATTTTCATGATGAAAATTCCAAAATATTTTTTTTAGAGGGAAGTTATTCACATGAGATTTGATAACCATTCCATTAGTATTTTTTTCTTCTATCACAATGTAAAATAATTTAGGATTTAAATTAACCTTCTTGGAGACCTTTCATGATATAAATGAATTCATATGACTATGTTCAAACAATATAAATCAATATTTGAGTGTTCTTTTCACCACCACAATATCATTTTTCAATCCTAAATCCATTATTAAAACTAAAAATGGTTATCATGAGAATCGAAATTCATATAAAAAATCATATAATACAGAAATTTCATTCATTGGATGTCAAAATAAGGATACCTTCTATTCAATATATGAAATTTTATGTTCATCTCAAATCACTATGTCTTATTAATTTTTGTAATAGGTTATATTATTTCAACTAACATAATTATTTACAAAAAAATGTGAATTAAACCAAGAGTATCTCCTCTGAGCATCTATCCATGGGTGTACTTGTAAGCACACTCATCATGAACATTTTATGGTTGAGTTAATACCCAATATTTCCATTTCTTAGTTGTTACCCCTTGGTGAACCTAATTCATAGCCACATCCACTTTCTAATATTTAGATAGAGAAATCCATATCTATTTCCTTAAAATAACATTGGATGTAATTTTATACATAGAATAATCCTAAGGCTTAACACTAATGTTTTCTAATAATAATATCTGAAAATAACAAAAATATCTTCTTATACCAACTAATGTGACCCAATCATAAAATATTAACATATTACATCATTCAAGAAAAATATTCCATACATATAATAATTTTACATGCTCTAGGACTGTAAAGGATTAGTATATTTTTAGAATATACACATAATAAAATTATTTATTAAAATAACATCAAAATCCCCCTAAAATATCCTTATATTATTATGCTATTAGACATATAAATATTATAATATAATAGGCCAAGACATGTAGCACCATATCCTAGGATAAAATCCTGAACTTTATATTTCCATCCTTGTAGAAAATAATTATGACCCAATTTTTTAATCTAAACCTTATAATATCAAAAGAAAAAATTGAATCACTTATAAACTAGAAGAAATTTTAGATTTATTGTTTTAGATAATTATTAAAACCCCATACCCAAAAAAATCACATGACTTTAAATGATAATTCTCCCACTTAACCCATTTTTCTTTTTACATTAATATGTCATTTATATCCATATGAAATATCTTGTAATCCTAAGTAATTCAACATGATTCATTAAAACATATGGAAATAAGGAAGATAAGGGGGTGATATTAAATTCTCTATAAGAGTAAACAAGAGCATTATCAATTAAATTTCATCAATGATCATAAGAAGTGAATAAGGGTTTGATGGCATAATCAAAGTGTATGAGTATAATATAAAAATATTTATACTCAGTTTTACATGGATAATTAAACTTTAAAACATGTAATAAGGAATAAAAAAAAGTAAAAAGTCATAATAATAAACAATAATATTCCATTTTATATCATTCATTATCAAATGAAACAACATAAACCCATAGCAAGAACTGATAACACATATTGGTATCTTAGAACATCATTGCATTAAACCATTACAGACCCCCTAAAAACCCTTAAAAATTGGAATAACCATAGGAATGAATTAAAATATAATTCTATTGATAACATAATAATTACCCAATTAATTGGAGCGATATATGGTTTCCCCCATCATTTAAGATATAATGGGCTCTCCTTGGGCTATATGGAAACAATCATTATTTATAATATCCAAGAACTGAATAATGAATGAAGAAAAAAAGAGAATTTTTTTCATAATTACTCATTGAAGAAAACTTTTTTATATTTATAACATGATTAACCCATGATAAATAAATGAGTTCCATAAAAATCTCTTTGAAACGTGGTAAACCCATGGAAAAGAAACTGGTTCCATAATAATCTCTTTTAAACATGATTATCTAGTGGAAAACAACCAAGTTTCAAAAAAAAATTATTGAAAAATGGATAACCAATAGAAAATAAAATTATTCCATAATAATATCTTTGAAACATGGTTAACCAATAAAAATAAATGGTCTTCATAACAATCTCTGGGAAAAATGATTAACTCTTGGAAAATAAACGTGTTATATAACAATCACTTTGAAACAATATTAATACATCCAGATGAAAATTGAGCATAGTATCATTACAAACTATCTTCATTGTATAATAATTAACAAAAAATATTTTGTAAATTTATAAATGTAAATTCCATTAAAAAACATAAAAACATTTTGAGGAAAATATCATTTTCATTTTGAAAATCTCCATTTAAAACATAAAACATTTTTAAAACCCTTACAATTTAAAATAACCTCGGAAGATTATAAAGGAATATTTAAAACTAATTTAAAACCTTCTTTCAGGAAAATATGATTTTAGTTTAGAAAAAAACATGTTTAGAAAACATGGTTTTTTGAGGGAAATATATTTTTGATCAAAGAGAGAAATAAATTTAGATGTTATTAAATACATTTTCTCAACAATTTTAAGTTACAAAGAGTTTGGAAATAATAATTTTACTTTTAAATATTATTAATAAGTATATTATAATAAAATTAATTATTTTATTGATATATGGATCATAAAATCTTATCATTCGAGGAATAATCATAAACAATCCTAATAAATAATAAAATTATAATCAAAGGCTCTTACCTCTTTTGTAACGTTGAATCATAATCCACATGAAATAATGTTTTTAATGAAACATGTATTATCATTAAAATAATGATATTTATGATATAACAAGTAAATGGGTTATTACATGCACATCATTAAAGAATATAGGTGTATAACATGACAAACATCTCAAAGATGGAAAATTGAGACAAAAATACCTTACCAATTTGATAACATTGAAACCATAAACCCCATGAAAGGTAGATCATGAAATTGATATTTAAATATCCATTAATTTATTTATAATGAATATAAAATACATTCATGGGATGTAGATACACCACAGAAATGAAATAAGTGGTGAATATGGAATATATCTTACAGAAATAAAAGCGATACTCGAAAAACCCTTACTTCACAATTAATTTTGGTAGAAAATTATTTAACTTACTATATAGTGGTTTTAAACATTTTATTAACTTATTATAAAATTATATTAATATTTTTAATATCATATATGATTTTCTTATGACTTTTTATTACATCTTTATTAACAATTCCATGTTAATGTTACGTTTCGGTTAACAACCACTTTGTTTTTCATATGTGTTTTGACTTGATATTTTTTATGATCTTACTTAAATAATTGTTTGATAATATACATAATTTATAAAATGATATAAATATAATATAAATTTAGTATATATGTTTTTATTATAATCTATAATATTTAGTTATTGGAAATGAAATACTTTATTCAGGGAGATTGTAAGTCGTACGTACGTATGAACGTTGTGTCTATTTTCATCTCGTATAAGGAGAAGTAAATGATTTATATATATATATATATTCTATTGTTCTATAATAATTTTTATGACTTATATAAAAAATATTTTTATTAATCCAATCTTTAATACATTCCATTTAAATCATGAAAAATCATATCGCTTCATGAGGTGATAGTTTGGCATACACAAAATGATGTTATCGTATTCCAAAAAAATGGGAAGCATGAATGTATGTTTTATATAATAATTAAGTATGTATAATAATATAATAATTATTGTAAATATAATATATAAATATTATTTCAATTGTTATACCCAACCATGATAGGTAGTAATTGAAAAACGAATGACATCGGTTCGTGAGGTGGTAGTCTGTCAAACACATGAACGATGATTTCATAACACATTTTTGGAAGTTTGTTTGGTCCAAGGTCATAACCATAACATATAAACATTTCATAATATGTAATATATTTGGGTAATAATATAATAATGTTATTTAAAATTAAAGTAGGTGGATAAAGAATTAAAATAAAAAGTATTTTATGAAAACATTACCTCTTCATTGGTATCCTCATTAGGTTTTCCTAAAAACCATTAAATTATTTTAGTATACCCAAAATAAGTATTTAAGGATGATGGGAATGAATTTTAGAATTTATTTTCTCAGGTTATGGTAGAAAAAAAGACCTGAGATTTGTAAGGATGTGGGGAGAGTGAGTGCCTTTTATAATTATAGAGGAGTGATGTTGTTGTAAATACAAAAAAGTATTCAGTATTGGGAGTAAAATATTACCTAAATTTTCTACATGATATATAAATAATAGTTTTTAGTGAGTACATGGTTGATACACAACTAAATTACGCATTATACCACATTTTGTAACATTTTCTTTCTTAACGTCTTAGTTTCCCAATTTTTTCCATTTTGATTTTTCATTATAGAAACTAGTTTTCTATCCAATGTAGTATATCCTATAAGAATAAATTAATGTGGGACTTATTATATATTTTAGACCCAATTATTCTAAAAATTTATCCTATATTTATAAAATTAATATCTTATGATTATTGAAAATTCATTTTTAATAAAAATGCATGTAACATGCGCAAACACGACTTTAACCTTAACTACGCTAATAAAGGTTTTTACTATTTGGGGGTCAAAATATTTATTAGTAAGGAAAAATTGGTAAATTAATGGATCATACCATATATTTATTAATATTTAAAAATCAAATTATATAATATAGTACTTTAATAATTTAAATTTAATCAATAAAATGTCATTTATTATAAAATATCGTTTTTTCAATTTTGGAATTATTCATTTACTTTGAATTTATAAAAATATCAACAAAGTAATGTAATTAAAATATATTAAATTTAACAACTTTTATAATTTTATATTAATATAAATAATAATGGAATACAATTGTTCATTCTATTTACTTCAAGTTTAATGTTTTCACTATCATTTATTTTATTTTATTATTAACTAAATAATCCATGTGTTGGCGTTTCATAAGAATTTAAACTAATTATATCTTCTATATAAATTATAGACAAATTCTTATGATAAAAATAAATCATTTATATTCCAAAATAATATTTATAACTAAAACTATGTTTTTTCCTATTCCCAAATATTTATACAAATTAAAAGGAAGAAATGTACATTTTTCCCTTTTTCTTTATTAAACTAATTATTTGGGTCAATTTCATGTAAAAGTGTTGAAAATTCATATATTTTGATAATAAGTCCATAAGGATCGAACTATGTCCATAAATAGGTTTTTCACACGTGTGGGGTCATTTATATTTCTCATATTCTATAATTATCCACTAAGTAAACCCATTTTTACCATAACCACTGTAATTAATTTTAATTATTTCTCTAATCACATTCGTAAAATTTATTAACCATGTTATATAATATAAATTATGACGATAAAAAATATGGAATCCAATTTTTCCAATTAAACACAAAAGAGTAGAAATTTTAATTTAAAATTAATCTTGCAAACGTGAATAGATTGTATGTTTTTAAAGTGAAAATATTTAAAGGTTTACTAAGTTTTTATATCTAAATTTAATATGCAAAATGTTAATATTACCTAAGTTGAATAAATTTATATAAAACTGAACTAAATTTACTTTTAAATAAATAAAAAGTATAATATATCATTGTAAATAATTTTGGTTAAATAATTTTTTTCAATTGAAGTTTTATATTTTTCACTATTCATAAAATATTGAAATATGTGAGAAAAATAAAAAACAAATAACCCAAATCTAATTTTGGTATTAATATTTCTAAAATTGAAATTATTTTTTCAAATATAAATTATAAAATTTTCAAAATTTAGTTTTAAAATCAGTACAACATAAAAATTTGACAAAACTATTTTCTAGAAAAATACGATTTTTTAAGTGTAAAATTGGATTTATTTTTATCTATTTTCTATGAAAAAAATAGGATAAATGTTAAATATAATATTGAATATATTTCATATTAATTTAATTAATATAATACACAAGAGTGATTTTTTTTATTTTATTAGTATAAAACACAATTGTGTGCATTTAAATAGTGTTACAAAAAAATATTTTCATTTATTTTCAAGAGTTTTTTTATTTATTATTAGTTGGACACTGAATATCTCAATATATATTCAAGTGTAAAAAATATTTCGATAATTAAGTTATTTATTTCAATACCCTCAATTCTAATGTCCAGGTGATAACAATCTTGTTAAATAATAATATTAATTGTATATTATTGTTCTGTAAAATGTGGCCATGCATGTAATGCAAGATATTTAATAAAATCATTATTGCGTGTATCTTAGTATGAACTATCTATTGAATATAACACATTTTAAACTCAATGTTTTATTTATTTTACACTATCAAATATAATTTTCATATTTTAATAATCTTGGGGTGTTACATACCCTCCCATAAAAAAATTGTTTCCTTGAAATTTTAACTTTAGCACAGTAATAAAATGTTGTACATTTGAAAATAATTTATTTATAAACCCAAATCATAAAAAGGTAACTAAAAAATCCTCTTAATAAAAGAAAAATTAAATTAAAAAATATTTATAAATTAAAAAATAACTAGGTTTCTAAATAGGATATCATAAGTGGGAATGGAGGAAAATCATAAATAATAGTAGATAGTGATCGATGTTGTATTCACATGAAAGAGAATGATCAATGAAAATTTAAGGTCCTCAAAACCATAAATTTGTGAAGATTTAAAATACCATTGGTCCATTATAAATAAAGGTACTCGGATATAGTTTTTGTTTCAAGATTGTTTTCCTAGAATTAAATAATTTGACTAACTATATAGTCTTAGATAATATGGAAATATACTTACATGATTAGAGGAATTTAATTAATTAATAAATTTCCTCTATAATATCATTTATTCCAATCGATTCATATTCATTATAAACATTTTCAATGAATGAAGTACTAAAAATATTATTTTCAGGACTACATAACTATAAAAGGGATAATAAATAAATTCCAACTATCTTTAATCATTAACCAAAAAAATGGTTATCACATTGCAATATAATTCTCAAAATGAATAAACCAGCATACTAAAAATTAATCCAAAATATTCATTGGTAAAACCCAATGTTGAAACTAATTCATTCCAAACCCCTATATCCAATATGACCTCAATAACTTAAAAAATAATTAGTATTTTAACTTCAAAGGTTATCTCATTCATTCTAATTTAAGCCAAAAAATATTGTGATATTTATTTTAAGTAACATTAATCTTGAAAACAAGAAATCACTTTTCAATCTCTTGGTTATATATAAGATAAAACATGTGTTCCCATAATTACCTAAATATCCAAGATCATTTAAACCATAAATTTTTTCAATACCTTTAAATATATTTCTGAAAAAAGTATAGAAATACATCACATTAAACAAAAGTTTAACATATACTTTAACCCAATAAAACTTCTCCTAAAATGTCATTAATAACCTCAATGTTTTTGTTTCCAACTAAAACCCTAAAATAAAGTGTCTAAGTATTATAAAAAATGATCATATTTAATATTATGGACCTATGGTGGTATCTAAAATTATTAATATAACCTCACATGAAAACATCAAAATCACTAAGTTTGTGTAAACTGGCCTTTATTACCAATTATAACATCCCAGGACTTACACTCTCATATACTTTTCTAAATTCAGAAACATTACATTTTTGGATTCTATGATAATAATTTACACCCATTTTATGACATAAAATAGAAAAAATTATAATAATTACAACCACTAGGAACTTTTAGATTTATAGTTTTAGATAATTAAGACAAAATCCTACCAAAACAATTCACATGAATTTATATGAACATTCTCCCACTTAACCCATCTTTTCCTTTTAACATCAATACATCATAATTATCCATATGAAATAAATTCTATAAATAAATCATTCAACATGATTCCATAAAACCTATGTAAATATAAACCAAGCAAGGGTGGCCTCAAATTCTAAATAAGGAAAAACATGATCATTTATAATTATATGTCATCAATGAGCATAAAAAGCATAAGAGTATGATGACATCATCAAAGTGTATGGGTATAGAATAAAAATATTCTTACCCATTAATACATGGATCATTAAACATTAAAACATGGAATATGAATTAACAAAGGAAAAAAGTCATAAGAATCAATAATCTTGTGCCTTGTTATATCAAACATGCTCAAATAAAAACATCATAAACTCATATATAACATTGATAAAGCATGTTCGTTTCTTAGAAAATTATATAATTTAACCCTTAAAAATATAAATAACCTTATGTATGAAATTTAATATAATTCCATGGATAGAATAATCATTACCTAATGCATTAGAGCACAATATGGGTGCACACATCATTAATGTTTTAACTCGTTTACCCGGTGCTATCTGAGTGAACCCATCATTAATAATATCTAAGAATAAGATAATTAATAAATAACATAAAGAATTCATTTAATCCTAACTCATTGAATCAAAATTTATTATTTGAATAAAATTAATAACCTATGGAATAGAAATTGGTTCCATAATAATCTCTTTGAAACATGGTTAACCAATGGAAAAAATGTGTTCAATAAAAATATCCTTAAAACCTGATTAACCTGTGGAAAATAAATGGGTTTCATAGAAATCTATTTTAAAATGGTTAACTACTGGAAAATAAAGGGTTATATAAAATTCTCTTTTAAAATGATTAACCCTTGTAAAATAAATAGGTTTCAGAACAATCTCTTTGAAAAATGGTTACCTCTTGCGGAATACATTTATTCCATAACAATCTCTTTGAAACAATATTAATCCATCCTGAGAGAAAATGATGATGGAATAATTAAAAAATATCCCCATTGTAGAATAATTAAAAAAAACTTTTTGAAGTTTATTAGTGGAGATACCATTAAAAATCATAATAAATTAAGGAAAGTAACCATGTCATTTAAAAAATCACTTTTTAAAACATAAAACATTGTGAAAATACATTTCGTTGTAAATATTATTATAATATTATAATGGAATATTTTAAAATTAATTTTAACCATTTTATAAGGAAATTTTAATTTTTCTTGAGAAAAACATTTTAAGAATCTTTTAAAATCATTTTTAGATATCATGATTTTTGGAAGAAAACTCATTTCAAACCGAATAGATAAATGAAGTCAGATTTTATTAAAAACATTTTCTCAGTAATTTTAAGTAACAAGGAGTAGAATACGATACAATTACTTTTATGTATCATGATTACCCATAGTAGAATAAAATTAATCATTTTATTGAGATATGGATAATAATATCTCATCATTGGAAGCATAATCAAAATCAATCTTGATAAGCGATGAGATTGTAACAAAATACTCGGACCACATTGTAACATTGAATCATAACACCCATGAAATAATATAATTAAATTAAATATAAAATATCATGAAAATAATTATATTTTGTATACAACATGTCAAATTTGTAAAATATACACCTCATGATCAATGATAAGTTTATAACATTACATATGACCCAAAGAATGAAAATTGAGACATAAATACCCACCCACTTTGTTAACATTGAAACCCTAATACCCATCAAAGAGAGATAATAAAACAGATATTTAAATCACTATATATTTTATAATATTAAATATAAAATTAAGTCATTGTAATTATATACACCACACAACAAAATAAGTTGTGAAGATAGAATATATCACACAGAAATAAAAGTAAGATGAGAAAAACCATTATCTCACACTTTCTTTTGGTCAAACATTATTTAACCTCCTATATAGTGGTTTTAAACATGTTCATAAATTATATATACTTTAATTAATGTTTTTAATATCATATATAATTTTATTATTGTCTTTTATTAACCATTTATTAATAATTTTAGGTTAAAGTTATGTTTTGGATAATAATCGCTTCGTTTTTGTATATTTTTGTATATTTTTTTAGTCATCTTGATTAATGAATTGTTAAATTATATTAAAATTTTCAACCATGATATAAATATAATATATTATAATTGAATATTTATATAGTTTCATCCACAATATTTAGTGATAGAAATGAAATACATCATTCATAGAAATGGTTGGTCATACGTACATATGAACATTGCATCCATTTTCATACCATATTGAAAGATGAAGAAGTAAATGATATATATATATATATATTATTAAATTAAAATTATTATTTCATATATTTCAAATATATTTATTAAACTCATCTTTAATAAATTCAATGTAAAGCGTGAATGAATCTCATCGCTTTGCGAGGCGGTAGTCCGCCGTACACACAAACATTTTCATATTCCTACGAAATATGAAGCATGACGTTATGTGTTATATAATAATAAAAGAATATTAATAATATCATAAATATTATAAATATAATATATATATATATACAATATTTTACACATCATTATCATCCTTGAATGGTGGAAATGGAAAAATGAACGATATTTGTTCACGAGGTGGTAGTATATCGTCCCCACAAATGATTATTTCGTAATCCCTTTGACGAAAGTGTGTGTGGTTTTAGGTTATACCCATAACATAAAAAATATATTTATATGTAATATACTATGTTAATTATATAATATTGATATGAAAACAATTGAAGAAGGTGGGGAAGGAAAAAAATAAAAAAAAATCTTTTAGAAGAACAATACCCTTTCTTAGGGTATCCTCTTTAGGACTTCACTAAATCCACAAAAGGTTTTTTTCATGACCAAAATAATGCTTTTGAGATAAGTGGAGGGTATTTTTTATGTGATTTTTTCTGGTTTTTTATAATCCAAATTTCTTTATAGATGTGAAAATGTGGGGTGGATGAGTGCCTTTTTATAGTTGAGAAGGAGTGATATTCTTGTAAATACTGAAAAGTATTAACTATTGGGAAGCCAATATTACCCTAAAGGAATTTTTTTTTCAAAATTAATGTTTTTAATGGATTATATGGTCAATTAATACCTCCAAAAAAATTATAACTCATTTTTTAAATATTTCCTTTCTTAAATTATAAGATTCCCAATTTTTACCATTTTGGTTTTTTATTATAAAAACTATTTTTCTATCTTATTTAATTTATAAGTTAAGAGTAAATTATATTTATTAATATTATACAATTTAGATCCAATGATTATAAAAATTAAAAAAAATTATCAAATTAAAATATTGTGTTTTTTTAAAATTATTTTTTGACAAAATCATATGTTAAACATAAAAACAATGCTTTAAACATAACTGTGCTAAAAATGATTTTTACTATTTATTTGAAAATATATTCATTATGATAGAAAAATTGGTCCATGAATATAAAATAAATGATATTTATTAATACTTAAAAATCACTTTAGATAAGATATTATTTTAATAAATTTTTATTTAATTCATAAAATATCATTTATTGTATAAAAAATTAATATCAATTTTGACAATATTCCTCTAATTTGAATTTAAAAAAATTATAAATACAATATTTAAATTCAAATATATTAATTTATAGTTTTCAATAATGATATATTAATCTAAAAAATAATGTTACACCAAAATTCATTCTACTTAATTCTCTTTTAAAATTTTTATTCTCATTTATTTTATTCTATTATTAACAAAATAGTCCATGCATTGGAATTTAATAAGAATTTAATGTAATTATATCATTAATAAAAATTAAAGTAAACTTTTTTTATTATTAAAAAGAATAATTTATATTCTAAATGATATTTATAACCAAGCTTATGTAATTTTTTTCATATCCCCAATGCTTTATAAAAATTAAAATGAAGAAATTCACATTTTTTGTCATTTTCTTTCACCACAACAAAACCGGCCCCTAGCGGCGGTTTTTTTTCATTTGGCGGTGGTTTACAAAAACCGCCGCGAAACTGGGCGTCGGCAATCTATTAGCGGCGATTTTTACTGTTTCGCGGCTGTTTCAGAAAAGCGTCGTAGATGCCTCTTTTCACGACGGTTTTTGTCCATTTTGCGGTGGTTTTATGCGTAGATGATACTTTTTTTCGCGACGGTGAAAACCGCTGCTAAATTTAAACATAATACATTTAGTGGCGGTTGTAACCGCCGCTAAATGCTGACCAGTAAGGCATTAGCGGCGGGTAAAACCTCCGCAAAATGTTGACCTGGAAAAATAATAATTCTGCTCCTACCACACCACTGCCCTGAAAAACAAATCAAACCAGAATATTGAACAAGAGACACCATACAAACAAATAACATGGTAGTATTCATTGAAAAATAGGATATGATAAAATGTTGTATGTTATGGAGTCCAACTTAAGGAAAGGTATGTATCACAATTTGGTGAGTAACTAATCCATGTGACCCCTAAGATGTATATGTGTTTTTCGCTTCTTTAATTTCTTATGTATTTTAAGAAGGGTTTATTTATATTATATGGATACTAATACTCTATATAATAAATGGTTATGAATTTTGATACAATTTATGTGATCATGCTAACCATGGTGATGTGTAATGATATGTAATTGGTTATGCTCTAAGTTGACCGATATAACATCCATGGGTGGATTGTGATATGGGTTGGGTTTTCTAACAATGGATTTGTGTTATGGGATAGATCAAATTATGTTTATATGGGTATAGAATTTGTTCCAAAGATGGATGTTTGAGTAGTAATAGAATGTATGTTATGGTATGGTTTTTTGTGTGTTTTGGGTTGGTTGTTAATGCCTACTATAGAAAATGGGTAACTTGTGAATTGGCGTGTGTTTTAGGTTGGACAACATGCTAACCGTGCATGGTGCTTGAGAGAGTATGGTTTATGATCTTGTAGGTTATACATGATTCCTATTGAGGATTTGAGTTATGTCATTGGATATGAGATAAGAGTTTCATGTATACATCCCAAGATGGTCATCATGTTGCTGGTTGGATGGGATGCATCATGATATAGTTGTTATTGACTTCGTTAAAGAAAATAGGTTTGAGTTTTTTAAAATTTCAACAACAACTTATCTAATGTTTTCCTAAATACCTTATTTGGTGGAATTATACTTAACCAACCCAAATGATATTGATTTTTCACAATAGTTATTATCATAAGATAACGTCATTAATATATATGTGCATGTATGTGATCTTTACCCTTCAGGGGAAGTATGGTGTGTCGATTTCTATTTAGGATTAGTACCCTAGATTTCATAGTTGTATTGGGTATGGGATTTGTGATATGCATGAGAACCCTCGAGTGGGTATATTGGCCTATTATTTTCCTCATGATATTTGAGATGGGTTCATAGATTCTTCTCCATGGGTTGTATCCTATATAGGATGTGACATGTGAACTAAGGTTGAGAGAGACTAGTAATATTGAGATGTATCTTGGGATATTGGTGTTGTAGTGTTCTAATCAAGTGCAATAGCGATTCTCATTTCCACCTGATGAGGGTTTTCTTGTATGTATGTAATCCAAGAGAGGACTTATCCTAGGTCTATGAGTTCATTAAATAAATGAAAGTAAGTTTAGACACTTTGTTCTATAGTGATGGTATATAGGTGGATTGTGGTTTGGTATTCAGTTAGTAATATCATTGTATTTTGTATTGTGAATGTAAAAGCATGGGTAGTGCTTGTGTTTTGTTAAGTCTAACATGAATAATTGACATGGTTATTTGGGGGATAAGTTAAGTTAAACTATTATTATTTGGATGTTATTGTAATGATTCATATTAGGTGTTTTAATAGAGTGTATACATGCTTAGATTCATGTTATACTGATAACGGTTAAATTTAGGTATTGTGGGAGGCTTCCAAGATACACTCTTTCCATGTCAGTAAGAGCGTGAGTTCTTTATCAGCATAATTGGTATGTTGGTTGTATAGTCTAAGATTAGCCTTTCTGGTGGGGATTTGGGTAGTTATTAGTTGTAGTTTTACTTCGTTAACATGTGGTTTATAATAATTGTTGGATTTTCATAGATCTCGTAGATAGAGAGATTTAGTGATAAAGGTAATGTGACTATTGGGAATTTGGTCATGGGGACATTATCAATCCATGGTTGTTTCATGTGATGCTTTCCTAATGTATGGGTTTGTTCAATTGCGGAGAGGCCAAGTTTCTCAAGATGGTTAGTGCATTGGGATACCAAATGACACATATTTTGATGCATTTTTTATTACAATTAGATGGTCCTTGAACATTCTTCCTATGGTTTATAAATTATTCTATGATACATGTTATATCTTCTCTCATCGCTTGTTTTATATCAACCTTAAACTAAAAACAAATTGGTATTCCTTGACCCATTTGAGTGGTGTAAAAATTTTAAGGCCATGACATAGCCTTTTATCATTAAAATTTCATGCCATAGACATTTATGGTCATGGGATTGGCCTTTTAGTGTGATACATATTGGATATGGATCTAATAGGGGTATTTCTATTCTAAACTAAAACATATTGGGCCATCAGATAGGTGTTTTATCTTCCACTTAGTAAGGAAATTGATTGAAAAGGGGAGTATCTAGTAAAAATTGGCATATATAAAACCAATAAGTTACTTAATAACTTCTTCCTTGTTGAGTGTTACATGGGGTGACTGTTCCTCCCTCCTGGGATTTTATTCTAAGGGGATATACTTTGGTTGTGATTATGGATATAGGTTGGGCATGTGTAGACCAACCTAGCATAGACCTAAGGATGTGTTAGAATTTATGGAAGCCCTTCAGTGAGATTTTTATCTTCTGTTGTTTTGGTTGTATTTATACCATTGAATGTTTTGGGATTTGGTATGTGATAGAATTTATGCATGCATGTGTAATGTGTTGTGGCTCATTGGGCCTTGATAGTGATGGTATGAATTGGGCTTACACATCTAGGATACCCAGGTGCTGCTATGGAGAAACAATGATATGAATGGGACTTACACAGTTGGACTGCCTAGGTACTTCTATGAATCAGTTATGGTATGAATCGAGCTTACACAATGGGGCTACCCAAATGCTGCTATATAGTATAAATGGTATGAATATGGGTTACATATATGGTATTCTCATTGGATGTGGTACCAATTCAAACATAGGCCTAAATGGAATGATTTCTACCACACTCGAGAAATCAAGACATAAAATGAAACATCATAAATAAATAAAATGCATAGAAGGAAACATGATAAATCAAGAAAATGTTTGGACATGAAAATGTTTGGTGTAAACTATGTGCCATACATGTTACATATACAAACCAACCGTTCTCATACTTGTTCAACACATCAACAACACTACTACTCATCATCTGATGTTGCATCGTCACCCTCTCCACCTTCATCTCAACTACCTGATGCCACCTATAAGAACATTATATTGAAAATTATATATTGTTTCATATTTATAATTAAACTTAAAACCAATAAAAGTGTTAAAACTAAATGATTTTGATTTTTTTTGTGATTTACCTGCTCATGACTAGATGATGCACTACCACCGGGGGCATATCTGCTCATATGATGACGTATTTCAAGCAACTCTTTCTATAAAGCAGATATCTGATCCCCCTGCTGGTGAACTGTGTTTCGTAGAGAAGACATATCCCTCTGAGTATCTTCAGGTATGAAATGACTATAACCAGGAGTAGATGTAGCTGAAATCCCTGATGGCCTGCCAAAGACCTCAGATGGTACGGGTCCCAAACCCATCCCGCGCACTCTACCAGGATGCTCCTTCCCAAGGACTTTACCAATCGGGTCATCCTGGGAAACTGAGTAGGATTTCCCAGGATTGACATCCCATATTTCTTTAATTTTTACCTATAAATCAAATATCAATATATATTAACACAGTAAAAACTGATAATAAGTTATAACAATAAATAATTGACTTCATACCCCAACTTCTCTGGCAGGTTCATTAACAAAACTTCCATCTGTTTTTTTATGAACATCCAGCCACAGTTCTGTTCGGGATGCTTCATGACCTAAACTCTGTGACTGCATTAAACAAAGATAAATCAAAAATTAAATATGTTAAATAGATTATATTGTCTTATAAATATTTAAACTAATTAAAATATTACCAATGACATTCGGCTTCTAGCAAAGCTTTTTGAGCCCGCAGTGTATGGGATGACTTGCTTTGCCCGGTTTGATGCATTCTGTCTTGAGAGATCCTGAAATAAATAAAATTCAATTTAACAGTAATGTATTCAATGTCTATCTCCTCTTCATGTACATGTATAAATGTAAAATGAGGATAATATAATAATATATATTTCAATACCATCCGCTTCTCATCACGATGGCTAGCGACAAAAACATTCCACTGTTCTTTCGATACCCCAATGGGTAGCTTCTCATACATCTTCTGCACGGTCAATGAAGTATCACTGACATCACACCACAACCTCCATTTGAAATCATTCCATTTTTTTCCAAGATTTTTCAATGTCCACTTCCGTGCTATCACATCAGCAACGGTAAAGTGGAAGAACATCTGTGTACAGAAATTCATTTTGAATATATTAGTAACATGACATTCAATTAAACCATAAAGTAATAAAATTACCTTTATCTGAGAATCAAAAACATCATTTTTCTAGTTTGGAGGCATACGCCTCCAATCATCATATGAAATAGGCAGGGAAATGGGCTCCGCTGCCAGCGGACCTATAATCTGACCAAGTAAACCTACGAAATCATCTGTTGGGACCCGATAAGAATCAAATGGCACCACTATCTTCTCTCCATTCATGTTCCAAACATCAGATCTTTTTAATTGTTTTTTCACGGTTGCATTTTTTTAATCTGCAATTAGCAAACAATTACTATAAACAAAATGCAATAAATTAATTTAATTAAAATTTGTACCTATGACTGTGACCCTCCAGAATGTCCGTGATGAACTGGAAGGGGCCTGTCGCTGCCCCACTATTGAGGCTCCTATAGGGGGAGGCGATGACTGATCCTCTAATGAGACATCCACTGACGGTGTCAGAGATGGTGCAGGGGGAGATGATGCCGGGATGTAGGCAGCTGCTACCTCAGATGCCGTAGGGACAGACGGATCGTCATCTGTTGCAGAAGTAGATGAAATGGTTTACCGCTTCTTCCTTTGCATTCCTGTCATTTAATCAAATAAAATTAAGGTCAGAATATATATTTCAAAAAATTGATGCATAAAAAAAATTAAAAATGATAATAGATGCCCAGTACTAACAAAAAAAATATATTTAACAATGATAATGAATGACTACAGAAATGAAACAAGTGGTTGCTGAATGAATAAATAATTGTACATACAATCATTTTCCCCTTCAATCATGTCGGTTTCCTGCTCCATTTCTTTATCCACTTCATTCATCCTTGCTAGACTAATATTTTCAATATCATGATGGACAAATAATTCTGCTTCCTGTTGTTGATGAAATTCAATTGCAGAGGTCAAATCTTCCACTTCATCACTCATATCATACAAATCTCTTTGTATTACGTGAGTAACTACACTCCACCCTTCATCCACAACATCATTCACATAATATACCATTTTTTCCTGCGATGCTAAGATATATAGATCATGCAGTTCACGATCACCAACATCCATCAAGCGAGAGAAGTTTACAGAAGTAAATTGCAAGGAATCTCTTTTAACACCTATAATAATATCGACCCATTTTCATTTGAATAAAACAACAGAAAAATTCCCTTGGTAGTTTAATTCAATAATATCATGCAACTTTACATAGTATTCCACTTCAGAAAATGTAAATATACCACTATTCTGTGTTTTCAAACCCACTTCTCGATCGACTGTACGAAATCTAAAACCATTCACATTATAAGTGTCAAACTTTCTAACATGTTTTATAGGACCTCTTGCAAGAAACTTCAAATCTTCTGACAAGTCTTCTTGAATATCAGTATTCATGATCTAAAGAATAAAAATACAATTTAATAGATTTGCAAATTGTATGTGTCAAACTAATATTCGTATTTATTGCAATATTTATAAACTTACACGTCGTGCAAACCATTCTTCCAGCTCTTTATTCACATCTTTCGTTATATCTTTTTCATTTCGTGTTCGGCCTCTCATTCGTCTCTTTGTTTGTATCCTCAACTCTTCAATAAATGGATCTAAAATTTCACTATTCAGCATCACATATCTATTTGCCTGTAATAACTCCAATTCTGTCAGTGTCGCGTATGAGGTCCTCCCAACTGATCGGCCAATAGAAGGAAATATTTTTGATTTCTGATGCATTTAATATTGAGTTGATGTGTCATCAACACGCCCAACTTGATTAAATGTTGTCTCAATATCATCCAAATATCTGGAAAAAAAGGTGAGACACTCCTCGGCCAAATAGCCTTCAACAATAGAGCCTTCTGGTTGAGCTTTATTTCTCACGTATGATTTCAAATCCCCCAGATATCTGTGAAAAGTAATAATAATATTATGCATTTATTTAAATTCCAAATATTGTTTACTTAACTGGAAACATATAAATAAAATACCTCTCAATTGGATACATCCATCGATAATGAACGGGGCCTCCTAATTTAGCTTCGTCAACCAAATGCACAGTTAAATGCATCATGACAGAAAAAAACGTTGGAGGAAAGATCATCTCCATTGCAAAAAGGGTCAATAAAAACCTCTCCTGTAGGTTGTCAAGCTGTAATGAATGTAGAGTTTTCTCACATAATTGCCTGAAAAATGTGCAGAATTGTAGTACAACAGCAGTAACTTTTTCAGGTAATAATGTACGCAATGCCAATGGTAGTAAGTTTTGTAATAAAACATGTGAATCGTGACTTTTCAATCCATATAACTTACGATTCTTCAAATCAACACACCTCGAGATGTTACTCGAATACCCATCAGATACCTTCACATTCTTTAAAATTCGAAGGAATGCATCTTTATCCCTATTTTTCCTTGAAAAAATGGTCGGAGCATACTTTTCATTCTCATCTGGCCAGAGATCACGTTTTATGTTCATTAATTGTAAGTCTTTGCGAGCATTGAGATGATCTTTCGACTTTCCATGCTCATTAAGTAATGTGAAAATCAAATTATCACATACATTCTTCTCAATATGCATCACATCAAGATTGTGGTGCAAAGAATTAAATTCCCAATACGGAAGTTTGAAGAATATACTTTTTTTCTTCCATTGTTGCGTTCTGATTTCACTTGACGATGCACTTCACACTCGTTTTCCGCTATCAGTCAAATGATGAATCTTCCCAAATTTTGTTTTAACATTTTCAAGCTGTGTCAATATTTCAGAACCGGTTAACAACTTTGGAGGTGGTATACGATCAATGGAACCATTAAATTTTGATCTGTTCAGCAGAAATCTATGAGATGCATCAAGAAATCTTTGATGGCACAAGAAGCACCATTTTCTACTGTGAGGTAGCCGTTTGGGCTCGAAATCAAAGTTACAAACGGGACAAGACAAACCCGTATAAGTGTTCCAACCAGATAAATTCCCAAGCCCAGGGAAGTCACTAATGGTCCACATTAAAGCAGCATGTATTTTGAACATTGTTTTAGAAGAAACATCAAATCTCTCAACACCGTTGCTCCATAACTCCTGCAATTCTTCAATCAAAGGCTGCAGGTATACATCAATATCATTTCCAGGCATTTGTTTTCCAGGAATAATCATCAAAATGATAAAAGATTTTTGTTTCATACACATCCACGGAGGCAGATTATAAGGGATCAAAACAACTGGCCAAATGCTATAACTCGTACTCAAAGTCCCAAATGGGTTGAATCCATCGGCAGACAATCCCAATCGAACATTCCTAGGATCAGCAGAAGAATCTGGATGTAATGAATCAAATGTCTTCCACGATTGGGAATCTCATGGATGTCTCATTAACCCATCATTGTTATTATCTACAGAATGCCACTTCATGTGTTCGGCGGTTTTTGATGACCTGAATAATCTTTGCAATCAAGGATTCAAAGTAAAGTAACGCAAAACTTTTGCAGGTGCATTCCTTTTCTTCTTCTCCATGAAATTATGTTCAGTCATACTTTCAACATCACCTTTTGACTACCATCTAGAAGAAGAACATTTCTTACAATTCTGTCTACTTGAATCCTCTCCCCAGTAAAGCATACAATCATTGGGACATGCATGTATTTTTCTATAATTCAGACCAATCTTGTTTACAACTTTTTCATCTCATAAAACGATTCTGGGATTTTTGCTTCAGGAAATGCATCACGAATCAATTCCAATAACATGGACATTGCCTTATTTGTAATTCCACATAGACATTTGATATGGTACAACTTCAGCAGAAATGAAAGCTTTGAATATTTCAAACACCCACTATACAACTCTTGATTTCCATCATCAAATAAATCATGAAATTCATTTTCCTCACTGAAGTTTTCACTTACATTTGGCTCCACATAATCAAGAGGAGGATCCAATGATATGTTACAATCTTGATCTGCTTGTGTTACAGTCTCAAAAACATCACTTGTCACGTTGCAATTTGTAGCACCCTCTTCTGGTTGTTCTGATATGTTTTGATTCTCATAGTGGTGTCTTGTAGGGCCAAATGCATCATTTATGAGGTTTTGCATTTCATTTTCCATTGGCGACAAACTTGGGACCTCATTCTATGGATTATCATTAGTCCTCAATCTTTCTGTATTGTTTGATTCTCCATGCCAAATCCAACACAAATATTGATCAGGGAATTGCTTCAATATTAAATGTTCATAAACTTAATCTCTCTTCAACCATGTTCTAAATTTACATTTAGGACAAGGACATCTTATTATCCCTTCAATGGATCGATTAGAAATTGAAAAATATAAAAACTCATTCAAACCCTTAACATATTGAGGTGTGTTCCTCGATAATGTGATCCAGTTTTTATTCATGTATATCACAATGTGCCTACAAAAAATATACGATAGTGTAAGATTACAAAAACATAATATAATAAAGTTGAAAAATTGATCATAAAGTATGCATAATATAATAATGTTTATTCATTGATCACATTTACCACTTCAGACCAACCAAACAAGTCTGGTCCATAGGAGACAACGTCAACACCTCATTGAGGAGCAATAAGAATGTCGGGTTACACACTTATCATAACACTATTGATCACACATTTATGTTGCCTCAAACAACACCCCATTGATGTGTGATCGAAACTGATCATAATGCATTTTAAACCTGAGACATTATGTGATTGTTTAGGTTTGACCTTAGATGTCCTCCAAGAGGAATGATGTTTCTCAATGGTTTCATACACAACCAACCATATCAAAGTCGTATTTCCTATGACAAAGAAGACTATCTGGGTACCAATCCATGTACTGAATATGGTGTGAGGTAAATAAAGTAGGCCACCACTAATGGTTTCTAATGCATAATCTAGTCCACGAATATAAAACAAACAATAGTGTGCAGGTATATCAAAATTAAGTGTCACTATAAATATAAATCCATGTCACACTCAGGTTTCTTAGGAGACACTTGGCACAATCTCAAACCTTAGAGATTTCATGTAACCATTGGTAATAATATCCACTTTGAAATGCACCAACCTAGAAAAGTTATTGGAATACACTATAACAATACATTCCCATTTTTATAATGTTAGAAAGTATCAGGTCTTTTCCACATGTAACATTTTAGGATAAAACTATAGTTTATATATTTTCTTGAAGGATTTCCACATAAGATCCCCATAAAATATATCATTCACAACTGAGCCTCACCATTTCCTTCCCAATCCATCAAGAATATATGTTGACCCCCACCCCTTAGATTCCTTGGGAATCTTTATAATTTTAAATCTCCTACCAATCTACTCAATCCTCTCCTCATATTTCTAGATTCCATTATCACCATGAAAGATAGGTGGATTCTTGTTAGTAAATTATGATTCATGATCCACTACTCCTCCTGGGTTTTTAATACCTTCATAACCAAAGTATGAATAGTAAATATTATAACTTCCACTAAAGAAGATACCACTAAGGGATTCTCCTATTAAACCCGTCTCACAAATCTATCACGTAGATTCATAAGACCTCTTCTAGTAGGAATCGTCTAACAAATACATGATGAAAACCCCTTTAGTCATGAGAAAATTCCTAAATCATAGAACAACTTCCATAATCCATATTAATGATTTAAAATAATAATAATTTTATGAATTTATGAATTTTATTAATGAAATATAAAACATAAGAAATGAATAGTTTTTTTAAAATAGACACCAAATCTAGTTTATTCAATCAACAACAAAGACCAAGTGACAATATTTTCAAAAATAACTAACCACCCACAAAAACTTGAATTCATACATGGATTTGAGATGTCTAGGCACCGTACCACACATATTAACTAAATTCTAGTGCTACTAAATCTAGTCTACCAATGAAACTAAACCAAAACTACGAAGTGTCATAACATTCCAGGCTCAATATTCCTTTTGATATTAATTTATAAAGAACCGACTAGGGAAAACTAGGCAAGTCTCCCAAGAGGGTCTTATACATGGAGATGTGTAATAAAGAGACATGAAAGTAGTATCTTGTTTTAGAGAATAAAGTTATGAAACCAAATTAAAATAAAAAATAAAGATAAACATCCATTAGTATAAAAAATTCAATCTAAATAGGCCAAACCATAAATAATTTAGTCAACCACTTTTTGTGAGAAAAAACCATTTTTGAAGAAAGACCTCTTTAAAAACATGTATATTTTCCATAAAATCCATTTAAATCCATCAATTTCATGAAACAAGCCAATGAAATTAATAAGAATATAAGGAAATTTTAAATTAGAACCGCTTGTATAGATACACCTACCTTATAAACATAAAGAACTTAAGATCCTTTGACAACATAAATTGGAAACAAGCAGATATTCCTCAAATAGAAAAGGAATGAGGGAAAACCACAATGGATTGATTGATAACACATATTATTTATGAAACCATCGAAACCATATCACACAACACTACCAAACCAAGAACATAAATGATAAAGAGAGTGAATGATATTACACGTACCCAAAGGAAGACAAGCCACCACACTAGTGAACAAATGCTCCATGAAAAGAAATCGGGTAGAGGAAGATACCCAATATTATCTAAAATCTTTCTAGGATTTATGAGGGAGGTCTTCACATTGAATAGATGAAGGGTAATTTGTAAATCATGATAAAAACCATTGGATCTAAATAATTAATGTCATGAGCCCCTTTCATGGTGTGAATTCCACGATTAATAAAAATACCCAAAAAAGTATCCTTAGTTTGAATTAATCCTAATCAACCCATTAAAAACTTGAAAATGTTTTATGAATTATAATTCTTCAAGCTCTAAACCAAACTCATAGTATCTACCCTGCAGTAGATTCACATTGTGTAACAAATTCATGATTCGAATCAAAGAACCAAGAAATAACTAAAAATTACCAAAATAGAAGGTGGTCGCGGGGGTCGCTGGGGGGTGTGGGGGTCGCCGGAAGCCGTAGGGGGTGCGGGGGTCGCCGGAGGGCACGGGGGCGTGGGGGGAGTGGGGGCGCGCAGGGCGCGGGGGTCGCTGGGGGTCGAGGGGGGCGCCGGGGGGCTGCGGGGTTCGCCGGAGGGCGTGGCGCGGGGGGTGCAGGGGTCGCCGGAGGCCGCGGGGGTCGCCAGAGGGCGCGGGGGGCGCGGGGGGCATGAGGGGCGCGCAGGGCGCGGGTGTCTTTGGGGGTCAAGGGGGGCGTCGGGGGGGTGCGGGGTTCGCCGGAGGGCGTGGGGGGTGCGGGGGGTGCGGGGATCGCTGGAGGGCGCGGGGGGCGTGGGTGTCGCCGGGGCCGGGGGGATCGGGGAAGGGGCGAGGGTTTGTGGGGGAACTGTGGCAGGGGTAGGGGAAAGGGTCGGGTTTTTTACATAAAATAGGCTTTCGTGGCGGTTTATTAAAAACCACCGCGAAATGTTTCATTGAAAACGTTTAGCGGCAGTTTTGTGAACCGCCGCCACAGAACTGCCGCTAAACCCAGTTTTTTTGTAGTGTTTTTTTAACTTATAATATGGTTCAATTTCTTGGAAAAGTGTCCCGATAACTCATAAATATCTAAAAACATTTCATAAATAACTATACATTTCAATAAAATTTGTATTTTAAAAGTGTTGGGTCATTTATACGCCTTATATTTTATGTTTAATCACTAAGAAAACTTGTTTTTATATTAATAGTTGTAATTAATTTAAAATGTTTTCACTGATCACTTTAATAATAAGTTTTGTTGACCCAGTTATATAATATTAATTAATAAAATTCAAAATATGGAATCCATTTTTCCTCATTCAACTCCCAAAATTGTAATAATTTAATTTAAAATTAATCATGTTGACGCAATGAGAGAACAGGTTTTTAAAGAGAAAATATTTATAAGTTTATTATGTTTTTAAATTTAAATTTAAATTGAAAAATGATCCAATAACCAAAATTTAAGTAATATTATATAAAATTTAACAAATTTTACTTTTAAACCAATTAAAACAAAATTTGACGATGAAAATAATTTAGGTCAAGATTTGATTTTCGATTAAAATTCATTATTTTTCACTATTAATGAAAATTTAAAATATTTCAAAAAATCCCATAAAATAAACCTAAGATAATTTTAGTATCCCACGTTAAAAATTAGTTTTATTTTTTCATATAAAAATTAAATAATATACAACTGGTTTTTAAAATAAGTAAGCCATAAAAAGGTGGAAAAACAACTTTTTAGAAAAAAATACTATTTTCCAAAAAGTAAAAAAGAATTAATTTTTATATACTGTCTATAAAACACATAGAATCAATTGTAAAAATAATATTAAATATACTAAATATAAATTTAATTAATATAATCGTCATGCGTGATTTTGTTTTGGAATAAACCCCACTTGGGCACAGTTAAAAAGTTTTTTAGGAAAAAGATTTCTTTTTATTTTCAAAAGTGTTTTATTTTCATTTCTAATAAATTATTCAAGAATGAATTAATTAAATATAAATGTGTAAAAATATTTTCATAACTCATTTAATCTTTTCCATACCTTCCATTCCAATGGCTAAGTGATAACTATCTTGTTAAATAATAATGATAATAGAATATTTTTGTTTGGTAAAACTCAATCTTTTGTGTAACGCTATCTATTCAGCAAACTTGTATTTGTGTGCATCGTAGAGTAAAATTATTTTTTCATGTAATGAAAAATAATATTACTGTTTATTTCATTTACACTATAAACTTTAATTTTGTTCTTTTAAAAATATGGTGGTGTTGCATAGAACATTTTATCAAAATTTAGGGAAGGAAAACATAAGAATGAATAACCTCATATGTTCAATAGGTTAAACATTGTATATATCAATCAAAAGTGAATAATTTTGTCATAAAGGAATGTTAAAATAATAAATTTCTATGTTATCATCACAAAATATTCATATTCATACATTCTTATATCATAAACATTCAAATCATGTCTTATCCAGAAGCACGATAAATAAGGGTTTTAAAACAGTAATCATCATTCAAGAGTCACAAAAAATTAATCTGGAATTATAATAATATTAAATCATAATATTATGAACATATAAATTTTTAATAATTTACATACATAATATACTAATAATATAAAGAGAAATTAATATTCACAAATCAAAATGTAAAAAGATTTATTCACAATCATTTCCACACATACTCTTTTGAGTATAATTAAAATGTCAAAAACCAGATCTGGTAGCCATTATAACTGGAACTCATCGTCTCCCATGGAAAGTACCGAAGGGTATTCTCTATCCTAGTGGGCTGGAACAAGTTCCCGAGTATCATAAACAATGGTTTGGGAACGATTTAACTGAGTTAGGATACATAAAACAACCAATAAAGAAAGAATAAACCCAATCTGAAAATTCATGCCAAAAAATCCTTAATTAAAATTAAGAACTAAATAAAAGGTTTTAAACAAGACACTAGAGGTACATAACTAAAAAAATTATCAGAAAAAATAGCCCAAGGTCCACCACACAACAAGGGGTCATCACCCACAAGTCATCTCCACTACACTGCACCACAGAAGCAACTAACAACCCAAACTACCATATCTAAAGGAATTCATGTTACCTATGTCCAACATTATAAAGTCTAATTACACAAAAAAGTGTAATTTGGGAGTGATACTAATCCCAATAGGATACCACCCAACTATATTACAAGGTATAAACATCATAATATAAAAATCTAGTCGGTTATTATAACAAGAAATGGTAGCAATAGTTTCTAAAGAATGTAACCATTAAATGAAAATATTTTTCAATAGGAGACATTAAATAATTAACAATTTTAAATAAAAATGAAATATACTGAATTTTTCATCTAAACACACCATAGTATAAAGGAAAATACCAGGTAGTCAACAAGAACTAAACACAATAACACCCATAGTAACTAGTTAGTTATGAGCCCTAGGTACATTGTATCTCAGTGTCAATGTAACTATATCAATATCTATTATCATGCATGAGTGACTAGTAAGGAACATATCCATAACCTAGTGGTCCCCAATCATCACTATTATTGTTTTTTACTGTTTTCAATGTTAATCTTACTAAGTGAAATAGGGACAAAACCACTCTGGATCACTAGCGTACTAGTACATGTCCTCCCACCTAGATACCTAGGTTTCCCTCTTTGTGCTCAAACAGTTTACACATGCTATCAAATTTCATTTTCACATAAAAACCCAGTTTTATACATACTCATTCAAAATAGTAGGTAAACAGGCTTGAAACCCTTTGGGTGTTTCAATAAACCCTTTAACATTTTCATAAAACAATTTATAGAAATACATCCATACATTCACATAAAATCCATCTAAAACCCCAATTTTGAAACCAAATTCATACCAACATCACACAAAAATAGAAATTGAATCCCTAAACCCAACTAATAAAATCATTGGATGACCTAAAAAACCAACCTAATTGATATAACATGGAAAACCCAAAAAAATACTCATTTTTGAACAAAAAATCCACTTTAAAATCATCCACATAACTGATGATACCAAAAAAAATTCACACCCAAAAAAATGGAATATGAATATGCTGAAAATATAAATCATGCAAATATAACTCATCAATGGTTTCTTACACATGGAATCACCCACCGAATGTGTCAAAACCCTCAAATACTTTTGTGAAACTTCAATTGCACTACTGCTACACCCCAATTGAGTGAAAAAGAACTAAAACCACAATATTGAACCATGAAACTAAAAAAACTGCTAGGTATGAAGCCCTTTCTTCTAGACATTTGGATCTTCAAGAAATGTGGGTGAAACAGTAAGGAAATGGAAGGAACTAAGAAGTAAACTCACTTACCTAAGAAACATTGAATAAATATCCCCACGTAAACCAATAGTTGAATCTCAAAGGTACAGAATTTGAAATTTAGGTTATAATAAGGCTAAGTAGGTTGACTGGGGACTGAAATGGGGTTAATGAGTAAAAAATGAATGATTTATGAAAAAAACAAATCCACATTTCAAATCTGGATGATTAGAGAAACTTTGAGAAAATTCAACCTAAACCAAAATGAATAAGAGATCCGAAGAGGGAAAATGTTACATGAGGTTTTGTATAGGTTTTTTGGTCTCTATTGAGAGGTGTAACGACCAAAAAATGTTAAAAATGAAGGATATAGAATAGAAATATATTATTTTTTGAAATCTCAAAATAGGCTCACGGGTTAGCCCAATTCCTAAATAAATAACACAACTCAACCATGATTAAGAGTTACTAATGGGTCCAAATATATATATTTTTTTTAATATTCTAGGGGAGGCAAAATTTTAAGTGTAATTGGTGAAAACGGTTGAAAAATGAAGGAGTTATAAAAAAAAATTTGTTTTTAAATCTGGAAATGGGCTCACGGGTTGTCCAAAATCCTAACGAAACCACCCTTTTCCCCAAAAATTTCTAGGAAACCCTAGAAAAAAAGATATAAAATAAATTTATTGAAAGTACCATTAAAATATGTCATGTATGTGGAAATTCTATCCACTATAAAAAAAATATTCCCACGGAAAGTCATCTTGAATCTAGATCAGATAAAAGAAACGGAAACTGCTCTTCGACCCAAGACTTCTGCTCCCATGTCTCATACTCATTAGTCCCAGGCTTCTAGAGGACCCAAACCCATAGAGTAGTCTTAACTATAATAAATTTTTCTCGGGATTCCATAATACGCACTGGTCTTTCAACCACAAATATTTCAGGTTCAAACTCCAACTCTTCCCAACTCAAAACATGGGACGGGTCCGGATTGTATTTCTTTAGCTAGGAGACGTGGACTACATCCTGGATTGATATCAACTAAGAGGGAAATAATAACTATTATTCCACATTTTCAATCCTATCAATTATTTAAGATGGTCCCACATACCTTTATGTTATCTTCCCTTACATACCAAGACGGTGATGACCCAAGCGAGGTACCACTTTCAAGAATACCCAGTCACCCATAGAAAATTCCAAATTTCAATGCCACTGATTGTAATAAGTCTTTTATAGACTATGGGAGATCAAAAACCATTTTATAATCAATTGAAACTTATACTATGTCTCATTCATGGTACTCAGACCAAGAAGAGAGGTATCCCCCACCTTCATGCAACATAATGGAGATCGACACGGCCGACCATAAAGCACCTAGAATGGTGAAATCTTGATTGAGAGTTGGTAGTTATTAGTATATGAAAAATATACCAATACCAAATGGAAATCCCATGAACCACTGAAATATAACACACATGACTGAATCATTTCTTCCAAAATCTGATTATCCTACTCCATCTGACCATCTCTTTGAGGGTGGTATGTTGTACTCAACTTAATCATCAACCCTAATTCCTTCTGAAGGACACTATAAAAATGAGAGGTAAAATGATGGTCTTTATCTAAAACGATGGCTAATGTAACACCATGGAGCCTAATAACTTCTTTCACATACATCTATCCAATTCCTCTACTTTGGTAATGAAATGGGACAATTTGGTTAGATGATCAATCGCCACAATGATTTCATTATTTCCTTGAGGAGTATGAGGAAAGCCAACTATCAAATCCATGGAAACCTTTTCCCACTTCATTGTAGTAATGTGTAATGGATGAAGAAAACCATAGAAACTTTTATGATATGCTCTCACCAATTGAAATTTATAGCATCTAAATATGAAGTCATCTATGTATCGTATCTTCTCTGGGCACTAGAACTAGTGATAAACGTCCTAAAACATCTTGGTGGTACCAGGATGGGAATCCCATTGAGACTAGTGGCAATACATTATCACAACCTTTTTTAGAGACAAAGGAACCACTAAGAGTAAATTTAAGAACAAGATACCCTTTTGGGATGAAGACTGATTAGAAGATGTCTCCCCACCATGAATAAAAAACCTTGATCACTCATCATTGGGCTGCTCCTACTAAATCATCTCTACAAGATAAGGGGTCAATTGAAACTTCACCAAGAATAAACCTCCACTTTTCTCTTGTGTCTCTACATGCATCTGATAAAAGATCCCTATTAGAGTCCACTCATCACTGGACTTCCCCAAAGAATACACTAATACTCTTCTGCTCAAAGCATCATCCACCATGTTACCCTTCCCCAGGGTGTAGATGATATCGAAGTCAAACCCCTACAAGTACTCTATCTAACACCATGGCCTTAGGTTAATATCCTTATATGAGAAGATGTAGGATAAGCTATTTTGATCAAAATAGATCACAAAATTCACCCAAAAGAGGTAGTGATGCCAAGTGTTCATATCATGAATCACATTATCTAGATCCAAGTCATTGGTTGGGTAATTATTTTCATATAGTTATAGTTTTCGGGATCCATATGCCACCACGTGATCATCTTGCATAATAATACACCTGAGACTCATACCTAAAGCATCACAATACACCACATAGCCCTTTCCAGATTCTGGAACGATCAACATGGGGGCGGTAGTCAACCACTTTTTAAGCTCCTCATAACATTTTGGGCCCCAAACCAACTTCACCCCTTTCCCGGTGTGCATGGTTATAGGGGAAGAAAGACAATAGAAATCCCGAACAAACTACATTTAGTATCCTACCAAGATGAGGAAACATCAAATCTCAAACATGTTCTTTAGCTACTCCCATGAAATAACTTCATTGATCTTCTTTGGATCCACCGAAAATCCCCTCTGTAAGATCACATGCCCCAGAAATTTCTCTTTCCTGATCGAGATGGTGAAATTGGATAGATTTTCATCAATGTGGGGATCCTACAAAGTTCCCAACCCGATTTGTATATGATGCTCATGCTCCTCCTCGGATCAAGAATAAACCATGATGTCATCCAAAAATACCATGACAAAAGAGTCTTGATACTAGTAGAAGGCCATATTCCTAAGTTCTATAATGAATTTATGAGTTTTGGTCAACCTAAAAGGAATGAACAAGTACTCAAAGTGGTTGTACCTACTTTGGAATGTTGTATTCAGGATATCTTCCTCCTTCACCTTGAGTTGGTGGTAACCCGAACACAAGTCTATCTTTTAAAATCACTTCAATCCATTCAACTAATAAAAAAAATAATCTATTTGGGGAAAAGGATATTTTTTCTTGATGGTTTCCTTATTTAGCTGCTGGTATTCAATATACATCTAGAGGGATCTATCATCCTTCTTTACAAAAAGGATATAGGAGCAGCCTAAGGAGAGACACTCAGGAAAATGAATCCTTTGGACACCAAATTGTCTAGCTGTATCTTTATTTCGCTCATCTCGGTCGGGGACATATGATAGAAGGGAATACATATGAGTTGTGTCCCCAGTGCCAAATCGATCAAGAACTCCATGTCTCACTCTAGGTTAAATCCTGAAAATCATCTGGGAATACCATAGAAATATAATCCACTGTAGGAGGTAACCCATCCTCAGGAGAAAGACCATCATCCTCTAGTGAAAATGATGGAAACTTAAAGACAATATTTCCCAACTCTAGTAGTGGAGGTCATGCATGACCTAACGGACGATCCCATTCCACATGAACAAACTAATGACATCCATCAGGTGATTTGAAAATCAACCTCCACCTATAGAAATCAATGTGTGCTTTAAAGTTCACTAACCAATCAATGCTGAGGATTACTTCAAAAATATCTATATCCAAGACCAAGAGGTCACAATCAATCTCCCCTAGACATAGTAAGTGCATTGGATAGGAAATTTATACCATGCTCCTTCTTCTTACCTAGTGTCATTACTAACTATATCACAATAGATAACAACTCAGTTAGAAAATTCAGCGCACTCACAAAATAGGCGGAGATAAATAATACTAAATAACTAGTATCAAAAATAGAAGTAGTTATAGAATATGCAATCAAGACAGTACATCAAACTATTGAAGGCCCCAAATATGATCTTGTTGGTTCCCACTCCACCGTATGAAAATTCCTACTATCTACCTGAGAATGTCCACTCACATGTGGCTCTAAACTAAAATGGGTCGACCTAGAAGATTATTTGGCCCTACTTCCATGATCACCAAACCGATATCCCCTATTCTTGATGGCTCTGACAGATTTGGCACTTCCCAAGCAGTCACTGATCCTACCCCACTCTAGAGTGGACATTCCATCATTTAAAAATGTTTCATGCATCCCATACCCCCACCCTAAGAGTATGTATTTGAAGGAGATCTTCATTCTATTTGGTTGTACCTTGGCCTCCCATACTGGTGGCACACAATGGACCTTACATCAGAAGACACTGAAGAAAACTGCTTGGAAGGTTGGCCTGATCTGCCACCTCCCTTCTTCCATTGTTCTTCTTACTTTCTTTTCTTCCCAGAAGAATTTCCACTTCCCATAACGGACACTACTCTAAAGAAGCTAGACCTCCCTTTCTTTCAATCTTTACCATACAATCCCAATCAACATCCTAATCATAAGTCATCAACTTGAACATGAATACCTGGGAATATATCTCTCACCATAAAACCCTCCTGAACTTCTAAGCCATCATCTGCTCATTAGAGACCATTTTCAAAGCATACAAGACCAGCTTAGCATAACAGTTAGCATACTCCGTCAATATATTGTCCCCATAAACCATTTCTATAAACTCTCATGATCTATCATATTCTAACAATTTAGGGTAGTAATGTTCATTGAAGGTAACCTTGAAGTCCTTCCAACTATTTTTTTAATGCTTCCCATCTTGAAGCATTGATTCCCATCACCTGCGGCTAGAACCCTCTTACAGAAAAGATGAAAACTTTACCTTGACCTCCTCAGGTGTGTCTAGGAACTCAAACATGTACTCAATATTCTCAAGCTATTTATTTTCTTCCTAGTGTTTCATGCTACCTCAGAATATATGAGGCTTGTTCTTTAGGAACTTTTTGTATGTGTCCTTCCTAGGACAAAACTCTTCTTCCCTATCTGGAGTAGGAGTAGGAGCTACACCTTGTCCTAGAGCATAGATTTCTTTATCCATAGCTTCTTCCATCCTTTGATAAATCAATAAGGATGAAATATCTTCATAAATTACATCAAATATATATGAGTTAAACATATAACAACAATGAAATAAAAAACAACATCACTCCCACCCGATGTCTACAAGTAGTCTGCAGCCCGCATGTCCCACCTAGAAGATAATTCAAACAAACAACCCCAGCATTCCATGGCTACTCTTGGTTTCTCATTAAAGGTACTAGGTTGGCACCATACTCATAACTGAAACTCTGACCCCCATTAACCCTATATTCTATCAAACAAGACTCACCCAAAAATAATAATATGTCTCAATAAGATAAACCTATCCTGATACCATTTTCATCAATCAGATCAAGTTGCCTCTGAAACCGGAACCCGACCCTACCTGTGGTAAGGAAGGAAGGGCATTACTTATCCCCATGGGCTGGAACAAGTTCCCAGATATAGTAAAAAATGTTTGTGGAATGATTCACCTGAGATATGATACATAAAACAACCAATAATGAAGAATAAACACAATCACAAAATCCATTCCAAATAAGCCTTAATTAAAATTAATAACTAAATAAATGTTTTTTAAAAGACACAAGAGGTCCAAAACTACAAAATTTAGCATAAAAATATCCCAAGGACCACCACACAACAAGGGGTCATCACCCATGATCCATATCCACAACACCACACCATGGAAGAAACCGAAAACTTGAACTTCCGTCTCCAAATGCCTTTCCCTTACCTTTTCCAAACATAATCAAGTCTACTTATATCCTAAGGTGTTAGTAGGGTGTTATCTTAATCTCAATAGGATACCACCCAAACAGATTTCATGTGATAAACATCTTATGATAAAAAAATCATGTTTTATAACAAGAAATGTTAGCAATAATTTCAAAATAATGTAACCTTTAAAAGAAATCTGTTTTTAAGGGGTAACATTAAAGAATTATCACTTTTCAATAAAACATGATTGTTACCAAATTTTTCATCCAAACACACCATATTGGAAACGGAAATACCAAGTAGTCAATGATCACTAAACACAAAAACACCCCTAGGCACTAGTTAGTTATGAGACCCAGGTACCATGTATTTCGGTGTGAATATAACCATATCAATACATGTTCTCATGCACGATCTACTAGTAGAGAACATAACCATAACCTAGTGGTCCCCAATAATCACTATTTTAGTTTTTCTAGTGTTTCAAACATCAAAATCTCTATGGTAAATAAGGAAAAATCACTTCGGATCACTGGCGTACTAATACACGTCCTCCCACCTAGATACCTAGGTTTCCCTCTTTCTTCTAAAACAAGTTCCACATTCTATAAAGTTTAATTTTCTTATAAAACAAATTTTATTTCATTAAAAATAAAAATAGTATTTTTACCCTTTCTGTAATTTAATAAACCCCTTAACATTTTCATAAAATAATTTCAACATGTACAACCATGCATTGCACAAAAAAAACCCATCTAAAGCCCACTTTTAAAACCAAATGCATACCAAAATCCCACCGAACTAGAATTGGAAGCCCTAAAACCATTTAATAAAATCATTTTACTACCCATAAAACAAACCCAATTGATACAACATGGAATACAGAAAACCCCATTTTGCACAAAAATGCTACATTGAAATTAACCACATAAACAATGCTACCAAAAAAAATTTCACACCCAAAAAATGGAAGAGTAATATCCTAAAAATATAAATCAAGAAAATATAACTCATTAAGTTATTATTACACATTGAATCACCTACCAAATGTTTCAAACCCCTCAAATCCTTGCGTGAAACTTCAATCACACCACTGCCACACCACAAGGGAGTTAAAATGAACCAAAAACCACAATATTGTACCAAAATACTCAAAAACCAACCCTAGGTAAAAATCACTAGCTTCTGGAAATTTGTAACTTCAATATAAGTGGGAGAAAAATTAAGGAAATGGAAAGAATGAAGAAGGAAACTCACATATTTGAGAAACTTTGAAGAAATCATCCCAAATACACCAATAGTTGAATATCCAAGTATCCAAGATTGAACAGGAGATTTAAATAAGCTTTATAAGGTTTATTGGGTACTAAAATGTGGGGAAAAGAGTAAAAAATGAATCATTTATGATAGAAAAAAAATTCCATTGAAAATATGGATGATTTGAGAATCCTTGAGGAAATTCCCTTTAATATGAGATGAAAATGAGCTCCACAGAGGGACAATGGAACCTGGGGGTGCACCTAGGGTTTTTGGGATTAAGTGAGAAGTAGAATATCAAAAAAATGTTAAAAAATAATGAGATATAAATGAAATTAATTATTTTTTTTAAATCTGAAAATGGTCTCACTATTTTACCTAATACATGAATAATTCACCCAAATCCACCATGATTATGAGTTCATAAGAGGTCCAATTTTATATAGTGGTTTTAGTAGATCATGGAAGGCCATGTGGTAAGTGTAATGGCAGAAAAAAGTTGAAAAAATAAAGAGTTATAAAAGAAAAAAATTGTTTTTAAATATGGAAATGGTTTCATGGGTTGGCCCAAATCTTGAAGAAGCCACCCTTTTCTCCAAAAAGGCCCTGAAATCCCCCAAAAATAATAAATAATAGAATTTACATGAAAAATACCTTTAAAATAATTCGTTGATGTGACATAAAAGAAGTCATAATCACACATCAAAATGTTATCTTAGTTATCTAAAATACATTCTATTATTATCATAATAATATCATAAGATTTCTATATCACATTACCCAATACATTGGATTTCTATAATAGAACTAACTATTACATAATCAAAATCCATTAATAAGTATGTAATAAGGTCACCAAAATATTTGTAATTTAATCATAGCTTAACTTATATAAAACAATATGGGTTTCATCAAGATTTAATAATCATTATAAATAAAATTACATTTAAATAATATGTATTTTATCCTTGGATAATATACTTATATAATTATAAGTAACATAAATGGTTGTTTTTCTAGATCAAAATACCATGAAATGATCCCTAAAATATTACATGATAAAAAAAACTTTTCATTTTAAAATTAATTTTTTTAAAATATAAAAAATTATTTAATATTAGGGAAAACATTTTATTTGAAAATAAATATGGAAAATATGAATGTAATCATGAAGGAAAAAAATCATGATGGTAGGAAAGGTTATTCGTATGATGTACATTACAATAATGATTTTGGTCACACCTTTGGTAAAAAATACCTTATTCTGAAAAAAACACAAGAAGATTATTTTTAAACATTTCTATATAAATTAAAATATGAGCAAAATTTAGTTTTATCATTCATTATAGAGTATTCAAAGCATTATTTATAAAAATTTAAAGAGAATATGAAAAAAAAGATTCTCGACCAAAAAGGAAAAAAGGTGAACTTTACTTAAATGTATTTTCTCAATCATTTTATATAAAAAAAGAGATGATAATGAAGGGAAAACATTGAAAACCAATATATAACTATAATAGAATAAAATATTTTTGTTTTAACCTATATGTATAATATAAATTCCAATAATGAAAATTTAACATCAACAATCCCAAAAAAGAAAGGATATTTTAACACTAATACCTTATTGAATTTCTCATCTTTCTGTGTATTCTTTAAAACATCCTATATAATAAAATAATATTTATTATAAATATATTCTAGAATTATTTAAATACATAAAACACTATATAAAATTCTTTTATAGTTTTCTATTATCCTTTTATTAATAATTCATCCCTAAAATGAACATTCGAGTGAAAATTGGTTGGTTTTCAATGAATGTTTTAGTTCAATGGTTCTGATGATTTTACCTTCATTATGATTCAATAATTTCCATAATATTAAACATGAAATAAAAGTTATATTTATTCATTATAAAACACTTTTTAATCTTCTACATAAATTATTTACGTAAAATTAATTTCATCACTTCATGGATATAGTGGTTTGTACATACATGCTAGTGATGATTACACTTTTCAATGGATGTAATGAATCAAATTTAAGATATAATTCACCATTATTGAGTCATTATTTTATCGAAAATATCATATATATTCATTAAATATAACTTTTTTATAGTCAATGTAAATATAAAATAGAATGCAAATCACATTGCTTTGTAGGGGTGGTAGTTCACATGTGTGCACGAGTGACGTTATTGCTTTCCAAATTAGGTGTAGATAAGGAGGTCCATTATAAAAAATCTACTCTTTATTTCACACTTAAACTGGTTTATTGCAGAAAATGAACATGATACAATATAGAATATAGAGATTTCTATAGTCTTTGGGGATTAGGTACATTACATAACAACTTTGGACATAAAACACACAACATCTTTATTGAAAACATCCTTTACATAACCATGTCATTCCCCCATACCTAGAAATTCATGGGATAACCTAAGGAAAAACATGTGAAAGGGGTGAGCTATAATGCCCAGTAAGGGAGTGAACAAGGTATAATATGAAGAATACAATACATGTTAGGCAATAGGCATATCAATGGAGCATAAAAGAACATGAACATAAATGCATGATATAGGATGATTATCATAACATGGAAATGTTGCAACAACACTTATCATGGAATTAGCATAAGCCAAGGCTCATTACACATGGATCATGGGTAAAACCTCATTACACATGAAGCACGATTAACCCCTCTTTTCACTTGAATTAGCATTAGTCAACACTCATTACACATGACGTATCATTATACTATACTTTACCCAATTCATTGGAGGGCTATTAAGGCACACCCTTCATAATCATTTGATTCCATGCATAAGTGTTCCACAGAGATCATACAACATGGATTCATTAACATCATAATTAATTCCATTAAGAATATATGTGGAATACATAAATTTAATCCTTTAATAAACAACTACATGGTCATAAAGTTAAATAACCTTGATAGAGGAGTGGGTATGATATTCACTACATAATGATTTTGTCATGGAATGTTTGGTGTAATTTTTACAGCATAATGACATCAAATAGAAATTCGTAAAATGGGTTGATGATAGTGAAAGGGGTATCACATCATTTATACATGAAATGGATAGTAAAGGGATCATTGTACATAATATACCAATATATGGAATGGAATTTAGATTCATAATATAAAATAATTTCTTGAATGTAAATGACATGAGAGGAATTCCCTACGGAATTTCGGCATGGTAACGAGTGTACATGGAAGGAATTAATGAGAGATAATTGGGGTATCTAATCATTCAAAAATAAAGAGGGAAATATGGGAGAGGTGAAAAATCATTCCCAAAAATTTTTATTTTAAAATAAAATGTCATAACAATATAATGAATTTTGGGAAAAGAGAGAAAGAAAGAAATAACTTACTTGGAAGTATGATCCAAAAGGAATGGGAGGGATTTGGGAGGAGCTTCTTGGAAGTTTAGGGCCCCTTGGAAGGATTATAGAGATATGAGGTCAGATATTGGACAAAATCCAAAGGCTTTGAGTGAAGAGGAAGTGGGATCTTGGGTTGGTTTATATAGGAAAGGATGGGGAATTCTTTATATTTTGGTTTGAGACACCACACATTAAACTAATCAAAACCACAAACCCACCAATGTTTTTTCCCAAGGTTTTTGAAAAATGGGAGAGGAAAAAAATTTATATAAGGCCAATGGACTAAAATCTTAAAATAATAGTTTTGAATATGTGGAGGTGAGTCACTCTCAAGGAAATCAATTTAAAAAGCTAAAATGTTTTTTAAGACTTGGAGGGTCCACTAAGGCATTTTTAAATAAATCAAACAAAAAAAATCACATTATTTTAATTTTAAAAAATATATTGGCCGGACATAATTTTTATAGTATTTTATTACATCACTATTAGGTCATTATAATGTCATAAACACATTATATATTTAAATGCTATTTAATTTTTACCCAAAAAAATCAATTGTCTCCGAAAATTATTAAAAATTCACCATTAGATAATTTTGACGTCCTGATTCAAAAAATAATATTAATTTTATCAAAATAATTTTCTAAATATGTGAATTTTCACTTTTAAAATAAAAACCAACATTTATAAAAAAATTAATGGGTTTTGACAAAAACAGATTTCATACATTAATAAAAATTAAATTGTATTCAAAAAAATTATACGATTATTTATACTTAATAAAAAGTAATTTAATAAAAATAAAATTTTATTAAAATATTATTTAATTCAAAAATCAATTAATTTATCAAAATATATTTCTTAGTTGAATATTAACTAAAAATACTATTTGTGTTTTAAAAACTATTTATAAAGTAACAATAATAAAATGAATGTATATTCATTATTATATACAAAAATAATGCACATAATCATTGTGTTAAGGTCTTGTTACATAACCCCATATAACACCCGCATAAGACCAAAGATTAAGGTGTGCAATGGTGATAGACTCTTGGGGTGGTTCAGATAACATCGCTCGGGTGGAAATCTATATCAACTTCTACTACTCCCGTATGCGGTTCCATTCGAGCTTAACGTGTTGAAGCTCGGTTTGGTCTTGGTCAAGACTGAAACTCAATTACACTACCTCCTTTCCAAGCTCTGAAATATGCACTTCATATGGGGAAAGTCTATGGGATGAGGGCATTTCTTCCTTTGTCTGAGTAAATTGGATTTATTAAAGCGCTATATTTATATTAATCATGTGATTATTATTAAATGACTATATTATCAATGGTCACAATTCATAATAGTATTTTAAAAATACAAAAACATAAAACCAAATATTTTCGTATTTTCTATAACCATTCTTATATAATAAGACATTTAATCAAATCAAGAGGAATTTTTATTAATGAATGTTTGGGTCATTAAAATCTTCCCCCCAAAGAAATATCACCCTCGAAATTTCCTTTTCCCACACTAAAAAAGATGTGGGAAAACTTTCTTCATCACTTACTCTGATTCCCACATCTCTTCTTCAAACTTGCTCTTTCGCCAAAACACCTTGATGAGGGGCATTGTCTTATTTCGTAGAACTATTTCTCTACGATCTAATATCTTCAATGGTTGATTCTTGTAAGAAATTCCATACTCTAACTGTACTACCTCTGAAGATAGTACATGTGAAGGGTATGGTATGAACTTCCTTAAGTGTGGTACATGAAATACATCATGTACTTTGTCCATATTAGGTGGAAGCCCTAGTCGATAGGCCATGGCCCCGACACGATGAAGAATCCCGAAGGGACCGATGTACCTCGGACTTATCTTCCCTTTCATTCCGAACCTCATGACCTTCTTTCAAGGATATATTCATAGAAATACCCTTTCTCCAACTTTTAATTCATGGTCTCGTCAATGATTGTCTGTATAACGCTTTTGTCATCTTTGGGCTGCATTGATATGCTGCTCAATGGTTGTCACCTTCTCTACCATTTCATTGACCATTTCTGGTCCTAGAAACTTCTGCTAACCAACATAATCCCTACACATCAATTTTATTCACCTTTTCCAATAAATAACTTTATATGGTTCCATTCGTATTCTTGAGTGGAAACTGTTATTGTATGAGAATTCAACAAGTGGAAGATGTTGGTCTCATACCCCTTCATTGATGTAAATCCATGGAAGTTGATCCAATGAGAAGTTCTCTTGAATCACGATAAAGTGATATATTCATAAGATGATCCACAATGACCCATATATAATTGTTTCCTATGAATGTCCTTAGTACACATAATCATGACCCAAATCTCACAATTCCATCCTTGTCAACAATGATCTCTGAAGATTTCCCATTTTTGATAATTTCCACCCTTTTTAGAATTTATGCATCCTTTATTTAATAATACTTTAACAATTCCAAAATAAAAGGTTTAGAAATCATTCGCAAAATTATTGATGACGTTCTCCTCTTTATGATTCCCATGTCCATGTTCATCAAATATTAAAAGATTGGATCCTTCTCAATTCTCATCAATGTCAAAATCTTTGTATCCTTTCTACTTAGAGCATCTTCCACCTTATTTTATTTCCCATGGTGGCAATGTATTGAGTAGTCATTATATTTTATCATCTCTAACCATCTTAATTGGTTCATATTCAACTTTTTTTGTGTCAATATATACTTCAGGTTTTTGTGATCTATGTATATTTCACACTTTTCCCCAAAGAGGTAATTCCGCCAAATTTGTAAAGCATATATCACTGTAGACAACTCTAGATCATGTTTTGGATAATTCTGATCATGAACATTCAATTGCCTTGAATCATAGGCAATGAATTTTTCATTCTGCATCAACACCCAACCTAGGCCCTTCTTTGAAGCATCACTAAATACCAAAATAAGTTCTCCACTTGTGGGTAATGTGACCACATGTTCACTGATAAGCCTCATTTTCAAATCCTTGAAGATTTATTCACATTCATCACTCCTAGAAAACATTACTCCCTTTTGAGTTATCTTGGTAATAGGGTTGGACAATCATGAAAAATTTCTTACAAATCCTCAATAATATCCAGATAACCCCAAGAATATATGGATATCAGTTATTGATGTTGGCCTCGGTCATCCCTAAATTGCAGCTGTCTTGGAGGTATCCATAGATATCCCATATCTTTTGATGATATGGATTAATAATGAGAACTCCTTCAACCATAACTCACACTTGTTGTACATTTCATAGATCTTCTCCTTTCGCAAAGTCTCTAGTACAGTTCTTAGATGCTTCTAATTCTCCTCCTTGGTTTTATAGTATATTAGAATATCATCTATAAAGACTACCAAAAGTTTGTTAAGGTAATCTCTAAAGACTATATTCATTAATTCCATAAAGATTTATGGAGCATTAGTGAGTCTGAAAGGCATTACTATGAATTCATAGTGCCTGTATCTTGTACAAAAAGCAGTCTCGGGGGTATATTCCTTCATCACCCTTACTTGATAATATCTCAATCGCAAGTCCACCTTGGAGAAGTATTGACCTCTATGCAGTTGATTGAACAAGTTTTAAATTAGTGAAATAGGATACCTGTTCTTTATCATGATTTTGTTGAACTCGCGATAATCAATGGAAAGCCACATTGAACAATCCTTCTTCATGATGAAGAGGACTGGTGCACCCTATGGTGAAGCACTTGGGAATATAAACCCTTTATCCAGATTCTCAGGTAATTGTTTCTTCAGCTCCCCATGCACCATAATAGACATTCTATTCAGAGTCCTGTATATTGGAAACTCTCCACGTATAAGGTCAATTGGGAATTAAATATCTCTTCTATGAGGAAGACAAGGTAATTCCTCAGGAAACACTTTAGAGAATTCCCTCACAATAGAAGTGTCTTCAAGGATGGTTGCTTACTTAGACTCAAGCATCTGATCTAGATATGCATGCTCATAGGGTAGTAATATCCACGCTTGATATGATTGGGCTAAATAAGATTCATCTTCCTCCTTTAACTTGTATAGAATTTGGGGCTTATTCTCCATATAGAGAGTGATTTCCCTCTCACGACAATTTATGTTGTCTTTATATAGGGAAATCCAATCCATGATGATAATTGAATCAAATTCCACAAGATGGGGTTTGATGAGGTTTGATGGGATGTTAAATCAAAAAATTATGATAGGGGAGGGGTTATATTCATGGGATGCAATGATTTCCCTATTTTTTGTACTCACTGGAATCTTTACCTCCATGATTTGTGGTAGTGTAAGGATTATTCTAAAAAAAATTAGGTTATAAAATAATGTGTAGAACAAAAATTAAAAAGTATGTTCACTATTCTTGAATTAATAACTAGCTTACCTATCACCACTTCGATGTCGGGGTTCACTTTGGAAGTAGTGCTGGAAAAATATCCCCCTTGTTGCCTTGAAGTTTATTGGTTGCCTCCAAAAACCCTTGGCTTTGGGAAATGATTTTCAAGGTGCCCTATTTCATTACAGTTAGAGCAATGAACACTGCGTTGAGAGTCGAATGGAGTGTTCCTCTCCTCTGTCGTAGCTGCAGGTTTTTCTTGTTGGAAATTAACGTCTAGGATCCCCTCTCTTCCATAAATAAAGCATTTCTCATTCCCTTTAGGTAATTTCTGGGGTTCTTTTTTCTAAACTTTTGGAAAGTGGGGTGTGGGATTTTCTTAGCACCATTGGATTTATCCTTCAGACTTCCATAATTTAAATCCATCTTATGATTCGTATCCCCATGATACCCTTGAGATTCTCTGATCACCATTTTGTCCTTGAGGGAACATCGGACAACTTCCTCATAGCTGTCAAAGTCACGGATCGTCAAGTATTTCCCTAGGCTAGGTTTCATCCCACCAAAGAAGCTGTCAAATGTGCATTTGGGGTTAACGAAAAATTCGGAGGCATATCCTGCAAGCCTTGTGAGGTTTTCCTTGTATGCTCCAATGGATTCGTCATATTTTTTCTTGAGGGAAAAGAAATCCCTTTCCATATTTATTCAGAGGGTGTGAGGAAAATATTTATCAAAAAAACATCTTCTCTAAATCCTTCCATTCAAAAAACTCAATCTCCTCCTCATGCTTCGTATTTCTTATCAATATCCACCATTGATTGGATTCACCCTCCATATGATAAGAACCAGAAGAACCTTCTCTTGTTCAGAACATTGAAGGATGGAGAAGATCTTTTTAGTGTAGTTGATCCATTGTTCAGAGATTGAAGGATTATATGATTCATTAAAAGTAGGAGGACTTTGTCTCATGAATATCTCGATAGCTACTTGTTCTTTCATAGGGGGTTGAACATTTCTCTTGACCCGTGTTTCTATTAAAATATTGAGTTAACTGAGAGAGTATCATGACAAAGTTTGCGAATCCTACTCCCATCAGATTGGGCATCTCATTAGAACAGTCATCACCTTGATATTTGCATCAGTTTTTATCTTGAGTCCTCCTATTATGGGTCATTGTCTCGAATAAAAGGAAAGTTAGGGGTTAAACATGAAGGGTAATGCAAAGAAAAAAAAGATGACTTATAAATTTCTTTTATTTCCTTAGCTTATGAATTTATACGCTTCAGTATATGTTATCCATGATCAACTTTATAACATATATTCTTAGGGGATTTTTTGTATTCCCTTAATAATGGTTCATACTAAGATTATGAATTTACCAAAGCATATCCCCCAGGATTGTCATAACCAAGAGTGCATAAAGGCCCATTTTCATGTACCAGGATACCCTGGGTCAAGTTCGAAACTCCTTTTCGGAGTTTTCACTCCTAGGTACATCTATTCCAGAGCCGCCACTATCTTCTTGTCTCCAAACAGGGATGTATTTTCATTAAAATTCACTTACTCAATGCTCAAAAAAACATAGGAATGTTTTTATTATACATATTCTTATCCATAAGGATTTCACTAGTTTTTTCTAATCCTAATCCCAAAAAATAACGAAACTTATCCTCTGATACCAACTATAACAACCCTACTCTTTATTTCACACTTAAAAATGTTTGTTACATAAAATTAACATGATAAAACATTGAAGATAGAGTGGTATAGTGTATTTTCATCATATGAACATTACATAAAAACTTCTGACATAAAACATGAATCAATTTATTGAAAACTTCCTTTACATAACCACGACATTGCCTCATACTTAGCATTTCACGGGATAAACTGAGGACAAACATGTGAAAGTGGTGAGCTATAAAGCCCAGTAATGGAGTAAACAAGGAATAACATGAAGAAAAAAATACATGTTAGGAAATGAGAAAATCAATGGATCATAAAATAACATGAATATAAAGCCTAGATATAGAATGATTATCACATCATGGAAATGTGGTAACAACACTTAACATGGAATTAGCATGATCCAAGGCACATTGAACATGGAGCATGAGTAAAACCACATTGCACATGAAGAATGAGTAAACCCTCATTGAACATGAATTATCCTGATTCAACACTCATTTCACATGACTTATCATGATACTAAACTTTACCAAATGCATTGGAGTACTATTAGGGCGCACACTACATAATCATTTCATTTCATGCATTATTGTGGCACATAGAGCGTACAACATGGATTCATTAACATCCTAATTCATTCCATGAATAAGATATGTGGAATACATAAATTTATGTCCTAAATCAACAAGTTAATGTTCATATTGGTGAATATCCTTGATAGAGGAGTGGGTATGGTATTCACTACACAATGATTTTGGCATGGAAATTTTGGTGTAATTTTGGTAGCATAACAACGTCAAATAGAAATTTGTAAAATGGGTTGATGAGAGTGAAAGGGGTATATCATAATTTATTCATTAAATATAATGTAATTTTATCTTGTGAAATAATTTACAACCATATGGAATGGAATTTAGATGCATAATATAAAATAATTTCTTGAATGTAAATGAGGAGAGAGAAATTCTCTATAGAATTTCAACATGGTAACAGTTGTGCATAGGAGGCATTAATGAGAGATAAAAGGGGTATAACATCATTCAAACATAAATATGGAAGTATGGAAGAGGTTAAAAATCATACCCCAAAATTTTTAATTGAAAATAAAATGTCATAACAAAATAATGAATTTTGACCCAAAGAGAAAGGAGGAAATCCCTTATTTGGAAGTGTGATCCCAAAGGCTTGAGAGGGGCTTGTGAGATGCTTCTTGGGATATTTTAATGACTTTGTAAGATTATAGGGAGAGTAGGGAAGATTTTTTACTAAATCCAAAGGCTTTAAGTGAATATGAATTGGGATTATGGGTGGGTTTATATTGGAAATGAAGTGGAATTCTTTATTATTTAGGTTTGTGACACCACAAATTAAACTAACCAAAACCACAAACCAGACAATGGTTTTTTCCCATTTTTTTCCAAATGGGAGTGTAAAACAATATTATATAAGTATAATGGACTAAAATCGCAAAATAATATGGTTCATATGTAGAGATGAGTCACACTCTCAAGGAAATCAATTTAAAAAGCTTAAATGTTTTATAAGACTTGGAGGGTCCACAAAGGCTTTGTAAAATAAATCAAAACAACCAAAAAATCACATTACTTTAATGTTAAAATATGTATTTTCCAGAAATAATATTTATATTTTTGTATTACATCACTATTGGGTCATTATAATGTCATAAAACACATTATATATTTAAACGGTATTCAATTTTTTCCCAAAAATTCGACTGTCTCAGAAAAATATGAAAAATTAACTGTTGGAAAATTTCGACATCCCGATTCCAAAAATAATATTAATTTTATCCAAATAATATTCTAAATATTATAATTTTCACTTTTAAAATAAAAACTGAAATTTATCTAAATTTCTTGGGTTTTGACAAAAACAACTTTCAAACCTTAACAAAAATTACAATTGTATTCATAAAAATTATATGATCATTTATACTTAATAAAATGTAATTTAATAATAATAATATTTTATTAAAATATTATTTAATTCAAACATCCATTAATCTATCAAAATAGATTTCTTAGTCGAATATTAACTAAAAATACTTTTTGCACTTTAAAAACTATTTAAAAAGTCACAATAATAAAATGAATGTATATTATTTATTATATAAAAAAATAATTCACATAATCATGTTTCATAGGTATTGTTACATAACTCTTTATTACACCTGCATAATTCTTAAGTTTAAGTTTTGTGATGGTGATAGACTCTTGGGGTGGCTCGAATAACATCGCTCAGGTGGTAATCTCTATCAACTTCTACATCTCCCATAGGCGGTTCCATTCAATCTTAAAATGTTGAAGCTCATATTGGTCTTGGTTAAATGATAAGACCAATGATTTCACCTCCTTTCCAAGCTCTGACTAATGGGATTCAAACGGGGAAAGTCTACTAGATGAGGCCATCGCTTCCTTTGTCTATGTAAATTAGATTTGTTAAAGCCCTATATTTATACTTATCATGGGATCATTGTTCAATGCCTATATTATCAATGGTCACAATTCATAATAGTATTTTAAAAAACAAAAAACATAAAACCAATGAAGTTCATATTTTATATAACCATTTTAAAAAATTAATACATTTAATCAGATTAAGATAAATTGTCATTAATTAATTTTTGGGTCGTTACATACATAAGATATTATAATTAGAAAAATTGTAATCATTTCATAAATTTAATATATAAAAATTACATCTAACTTAATTACCTCCCATGAAATATGGTGATGGAGCTTATTCATATTTCTGCGTGGAAGTGGTAGTCCACATGTATTCACCAGCGATACTTTCATTTCCTATTTGATGGAAAGATGGTTTAAAATGGTTATCCCAAAATAATAATAACATATATGTATTTTTATGATACTGGATTCATTATTTTTGTGTAGATATAACATATTTAGAGTAAATATAAGAATAATGAAACTTGAAAAATATCATTAATAACATATACCACTTATTAATATAGCCACATTAGGTTTACACCTAAAGCCTAATTAGTGTGGTATTATCATCAAAAAAGAACTCTGAGGAATTATTATTGATTTTAGTAATATATTTTTTCTTTTATTTACTGAGACAATAGGCTCTTTAATGGTGGGAATGAGAGAATGTTCAGTTTCATTTTATAAGTGAGGGAGTGGAAACATTTTGAATTTTTCATAAGTTTAAAATATATTACTATATTAATCAATAAAATGGATACATAATGAATAATATTCTAATAGGAGATTATATAGGGTCTAAATATGACCATAATATAGGATTTAGAAATGTTTTTAAGATATTTGAATTATATCTCTTGAGTTTAACGAATTTTAACCTTTACCATAGTAATTAACCTTTACCTCAGTTTCTATTAATAATGACCAAAAATTTAGTTGAAGTTATTACATAATATTAGGTATGATGATTAAAATTGTGGAATCTATTTTAGAAATATTAAATTCTTTTATGTGTTAGAAATTCATTTTAAAATAAGTTTGAAAAACTCAAAAAAAATATTTTTTTAAAAACCGCATTTTTATTCATAAAACTGAGTTTACATTCATTACTATGTAAAATAAATTATATGAATGTAATAATATTTTATTGAATATATAATATAAAAATTTATTTAAAATGATTAATCAGTAGAGATATTTAATTTTTTTAGATAAAAATAAATTGTGTGATTAAAAACTGTTTTTTAGTTAAAACATCTCTTTTTACATTAAAATGTATTTATTTTAATTTATAACAAATAAAAAACCATTAAATTCATTCTATACCTATGTAAATATAATTTTTCCATAATTTAGTTATTTATATTCATACCTTCCAATCTCACTGCTAGGTGATAATTTTCATATTAAATAATAAAATGTCAATAGTATATTGCGGTCCATTTAAACTCAAGGATGTGTATAAAGTAAGATATCAAAGAAATAAAATTTATTGAAAGATAAATATATCATAAAATTTTGAGATGTTAAAAAATAAGTTGAGAATTATTTATAAAATAATACAAAATAATTTTATGAGATGAAAAGATCAAGAAATAATCATCCTAAAAATAAACTAAAAACAAACAAGAGCCACAATGAACCATCTCTATATGAACCATGGTTACTAACCACATCCCATGTTATCAGTCATCATATAAAATCAACATAAAACTTGAAATAGACTGGAGCTTTGGAACTGGAAATAAATTATGTGATCTGTATAAACCCAATGGTGTATACAAGGTGTGAGCTAAACATCACCAATAATATTTAACTAAATTATTTGCTCTATTTCATTTCGAAGGAAACGTCATAAACATAAGTTTTAAGTATAAATAGAAAATAGTCTTTCCTCATTATGTGAAATTAAACTAAATAACATGCCAAGGTCCCTTTTATAAAAAAACCTTTCTAGAGTTGTTAATGGAAGAACCAAAACCTTCTTGTTAAAATTATTTCAATCCATGAAAGGAGTATCATTTTTTATATTGCATAGAAAAGGTTAAAATCGTTTTCTTATTCCCAAAAAAAAATTTCAATGTATTTTTTATAAAATATCCATCACTTTACCTCTTTTATCATACTTTCCAAATCATCTTACAATTCAATGGAAGTAAAAATTCAATAAAAATAGAATAAAATATAATTACATACAAGAATAAATATATAAATGGATTATAATCAAGATAAAAAATTAAAATAAAGGGTTTCATTAAAACCACTCAAGAGCTATGTGATGCAAAACAAAGTATACAATTGAATCCCTTAAATAATCATAAATAGGAATAAGTGGGTGAAATCGTCGAATTCATCTAAAAATTCCCTTGTGTTTAAATGATATTAGTAAATGTGTTGAGAAAGAAATTGAACATGGAATCATAACATAGATCAAGAAAAAATTATCCGAAATAAACCTCACCTCATATACAACACCCTTATAAGAAATATCCCCTTCCACATAATTCAAAATTTATAATTAATAGATCTTTTTCTATGGTCATAGCCCATGATAAGAAAAAAAACAATTAAGGGTCACACACCCATACCATGGAAATGTAATTTTTAAGGTTACAAATTGTCCTTTAGTAAAATAGACTTGTAATTCCCATTATTTTACATCCCTATGGACATATTCAGAAAGTGAACTTTTAGAAATAATTTGAAACCAAATTATTACATAATCATAAAACCAATATATTATTTTTAAAATAGGAGTTCTCATTCTTGGAATACATTTAAAACTAAAAATACCCCTTTTACATTAAATTTAGTTAAAAAATATTAAATTTGTCTTTATAAACACTTGTATCAAATAAATCAAGGACTTTATAAAAATTAAAACCCATTAAAATTCCATTTATGTTAAGAATTTAAATCATTATAAACTTTCTAAAACTTTTCAAGGGTTTTGGATAAAAATATATTCATTTATAAATTTAATTTATAAATCACAAGTATCACATAACTTTTAAAGGAATGGAATATCCCAAACATACATACCCTTTCTAAGATAAAACAAATTAAAACATATTTCCTATAATAGATAAGTACGAACTAAAAATGAAGATAGAATCCTAAAACCCTAAACACCCAAAACCACCTAGTTATACTCATTTTAATCCTATAATCTTTGAAAATAGTGATAATATATTTTATAAGAAATACACTAAGGGGAAAGGAAGTAAGGATTAGTGAAATGGAAGAAAGAATGGATTACATTTAGGGAGATTCTTGAAATCGAGAAGGAAGTAGCCAAAATAATTAGAGAATAAAGTAATGAAACTTTTATATCTCCATGTAGTTTAATGGAATAATAATGAAAGAGTGACATGCCAAAAATGAGTTAAACATTCTAGGGAAAACTTTGAATTTCTAAAAAATAAAATTCTACCCAAGATGCCTCATGTTCTAAATAATGTTATCACGATATGAATGAATCCACTAAAAAACTGGGAACCACATCTAGGGATAGATTTGGGACATGAACACAATGGTTAGGGTGTGAATGACACCACTAAAATATTGGGAACCACTACCCAAAATAAATAGTTGTGTGACCATCTTGGTTGTATCCATGATCGGTTATAGTCTAGAAATACAACAATCTAGTATTCCACAAAACACAAATAATGAAATGAAAACACCTAGAATAATCTTTTAAACCAAAAATACTTAATATGAAATAAAATACTGACATGTGGGCTTCAAAGATAACGTTTTATGAAGTGGTTTTTTGAAGATATATGTTACGCATGAACTTGGTGTTAGTATTGTTCAAAATGTTATGATGTTTCTTTTTTATACATTTTCCAAATTATGTGTCTCTTTAAAATGATTCCCTCAAGCATATAATTATTAAGATTATTCTCATTCATGTTCCATATTGTTTCAAGTCTCATGTTTCTTCCCTATTATTCCCCCTTACTGTGATTTTACCTCACCCTTTCCTTGATGTATGTCTTCAGATTATTACATGTACTAAAAAGAATATGAAATATTTAATAAGACTATGAATAAAGATTAAAATAATTTTTAAATTTTAGTATTTAATTATGTTTTATGAACCTAATTTCTTTATTTTACAAAACATATTAATTATATAATATATTATTGTTATGTTATTTATCATAAAAATTATGTAATAATCATATATAAAATATGCCAGTCACTATAGTTGGTATCATATAATTTATTAGTTAATTTTAGAATTTTATTAATATAAGATAACATAGGATAAATTTAGGGATCCCATATATAAATATGTAAGAACCCAGATCTTCTTTTTAGGTATATCTTTCATTTCTGGTTGTTTTTTAGGAAAAGGGGAGAATCTAGAAATTTCAGGAGTACAAGTTGTGTACTTATAAGTACACACCACTTACTCAGTTTTCGTGAGTAGCCATGTGTTGTCCATGTAACGGCTGAACACATGGCCATGTGGGGTGACCTGGAGGCTGCCTAAAGCAGAGGCCGGTTAAAGAAAGTACACGTCGTGTAGCCCTTAAGACCACCCAATGTACTTTCTTTTTATTTCATTAATCAGACTAGGGTCATGTATCATTCACAAATTTTTCTTCCTCTTTTCTCATCTTTTCTAGGAGTGTACATGGCTGATGATTCTTCTCTGAGACCCAAACTCACCTTCTGTTCTCTGAATCGAAATCTGTCAGTTGCATTGGAATCGCATCGGTGAGTTCTTCCTTCTTCTAGAGCCTCATTCATTGGTTTGTCTTCTTTTGTGAGTTATACTTAGCTGAATTTTTTAGATGTTTTTTGTAGATATATGTAATTCTAGGGATATTCAAGGCCTAAGTCTCAAGTATATCATTATTACAACACTTAGGTTGGTGGTTTGTGCATTTCTGTAGTTAGTCATTGGGTTATAAGTGCAAAATTTCTCAATTCGATTGTTTGGGGTATTTTGTGTTTATGTTTTTTAGCCATATTATTTCCTTCTATGCATTGTGTTCTTGAGTAGAGGATTTATGATTGTAAATATGGTTATTTAACTTGATATGGATGTTTTGCCCATGTTTTCCTGATATTGACCATTTGGTCTAGCTTTTCCTATTAGGCTTCTTTGTTTTCCAAGACTAGTATTGTTAGGATCATGTGAATTTGTCTAAAAATTTTTCAGATAATTTAGCCTATTTATCCAAGTAGTTCTTGAGGTTTAATTTGGCTTCCATATACCGTTTTTGCATGATTTACTTACATAAGGATGTGGGAACCTGGTGTAGTAGACCATATGGGGGATGGATTGTAAGGGATTCCCCAGAGTGTTTGTTTACTTTTACATTGTGATACCATAGGGGGGATAGACATTGGGATCCCTAAGAGTGTTTTTAGCTCCTCTTTGTGAGACCATATGGGAAATTGGATGTTGAGTGCTTCCTCAGAGAGTCTATAGTTACCGATACCAGACCATATGGGGAATTGACGGTGAGTGCTTCCTCATAGAGTCTATGTTATAGATGAAACAGAGGGGTTAGATTGTGAGTACTTCCCAGATTGTTTCTTGTGTTTTATTGGTTTAAATATATGGGTTATGTTGTTAGTACTTCCCAGAGGGTAACTAATGATTTTTGGTTTCTTAACAAATAAATGAAAGTGGATGTAATTGAAATTATAGGTTTGTTTACTTTTGAGTGCTTCCTTGTTTATTTCTTCATTTTGAATATTTTCTGCCATATATATTCACTGACTATTCAGAACATATATTTGGGTAGTTTCATACTGGTATTCATCTCACACCCTATTTGGGTCAAGCTTTTAGGCCCAAACATGACATATTTTTTCAGGTCTAGATAAGGGAAATCGCCCTTCTACTTAAGGTACTTGATTGTTGTTGATCCAGAGATCATGGGACTAAGATGAGGCCTAAAATGCTATTGGAGTTTATTTATTTTCTTTTTTACTTTGTTTTTTTACTGTATTCCAGCATTGTTACTTGTTTGGATACTTTCCTAGACATATGTATCATGCATCAATTATATATATGTGCTCAATTTTTTTATTACTTCTGTTGTTTACTTATTGTATGTTATTATTTCTTGGGTTATTGTTATCAGTTTACTTCCACTACTTTACTCTACCAATAAGGGCATAGTTTCCCCACAATCACACCCAAGGCCCTCACTTCTAGTCGAAATCCTCTGGCATTTGGGGAAATGCGCTTGAGGCCATGTGACCAACCAGGTATGAGGCACCTTTGGGTGGAACCTAGAACCGGGATGTTACAATATGGTATAAGAGGAATTATTTTCATCATGAATAACTATTTAGAGCCTATAGATAGAGATAAGAAGAAATAGGTAGTTGGTAAAAATCTTTTCCCAAGATTATCTAACCTATGTACAGGGAAAATCCAACTTTCCTCGTATATTGCAGTTTTTTCCTGGTTTTTCAATTATTATAGTTGATTTGATTTCACCATTGGGTGATTCATGTGTTTTTTCTTGTTGTTGTTGATAATATTGATTCTCTATTTCTATTGCAACATGATGAGATGAGGGTATGTAATCTCATTCATCATATAGGTACTTTCTAGATATCACAATTCATGCATTCTTTCCATGCCATTTAGGGTGCATTATTGAATTCTTGTTGTTGTGATATATGTTGTTCTAGATATTGATGTTGTTGTGATAGATACCTTGATATAATACCTAATTTTTTATAGGATATTTAATTGTGTAGGCCTTAGTTTTAATGATAGAAAAAAGTTGGTTCTTGAGGTGTTATGGGCCATTATTGATCGAAATTTGGTGAATCATTGCATTGTTATGCTTGGATATGACATGTATAAGATGACTAGAATTGATTCACAGGGAGTATGGGCCCTCATGGATCGGAATTTTGAACTTTAATGTTCATTTCCATGTTTTTATGGGTTCCAGGGTAGTTTCTAAGGCTTACTATCTAGAAAAACCCAGAATACACGACGGGTAATGATAAATAAATGCCAGGTATCCTATTGTTCGGGAAGGAACTATTTTTCATAATTACATTTCATACACTACATGTACATTCCGTGTAGTCCCTAACCGTGTCACTGGTTGTGTGGGAAGAGACATGGGGTCAGGAAATCCTTGGTGGAACACGCAGTATACCGAACATACACATCGTGTGTGTGTATAATGTGTCCAGTCGTTTGACCAATTACACAGGTGGATAATGGGTAATTAGTAAATGATGTGTCTTGCATAAACAACCCATATAGAGTCAGTCGTGTAACCTATCGTGTGACTAGAAACCCGGGTCGGTGAAGTTCATCTAGTACACTCCGTGTCTGGAACAAACATGTCATGTAGTATTGTTATAGGAGAACCATGTGGGTTGGTCGTGTAGAAGAACTCAGGCAGGGGGACATGATTCAAGCACACACCATGTATTAGATAAACAAATTCTGTTTATGGGGTGTTACATGACTATAGTTGGTAGGAGTACATGCCCATGTGAAGTCTTAAAGGAACATTCCATGTATGGGTTATACACCCCATGTATCCCTGTTTTAAAAAATCATTAATTCATTCCTTCTCCTATTACATTCTTAAATTTATAAGTTTTAGTCTATAATTATCTTGAAATAAATGTGATCTTGACCTTGCAGAGTCATTCCACCGAGACATCATCCAATTGTGCACTAGTTGTCGGGTAGTGATCAAACACCGAACATGGTTGATCAAGAACTTCCAGCAGATCATCATATAGATCCAGTCTTGGCACCAACCATTATTCCTGATGTAGGTGTTGATGCACAGTTTAGATAGGGATTCATGAAGTTCATGGAGAACTTCTGAGGATTACCACATCCTTCCCCTTCTTTGGCAGAGCTGACATGGGTTTTCCAGTAGCAGAATCCTTCCACCATCACAGGGGATAAAGGACCTCATGCTATAGCGTCATGATTTTAATCCATGAAATCAATCTTTGAGCATATAGAGAAACCTCCAGAGAGGTGGGTTAATGTCACTACATATATTCTTTGGGACTCCACCAAGATATGGTGGGATGTGATCTCACATACAGGACACCAACAGGTCATGGCTGGGGATGAATTCTAGCATGCCATCTATGGTTACATCTACCTGGATACATTGAGGGCTGATCGACCCTGAGATTTATTGAGTTTGGAATAGGTAATCTTTCCTTCATGAAGTACTCTTCTCATTCCATGGGGATGTAGTTCTTCACACACATTACAGGGGTAGATGATTTATTTTTGGTGAGGAAGTTTGAGGATAGTCTTAGGTATGACATCTAATCTAATGTGAACATCTTCAGGATGACTTCAATTACCTCTATAGTCAACCAGACGTTGATCACAAAGCACAATCTGAGGGATTCTAGAGCTGTGAGTAAGGGAGGTTCGACATCCAAAGTTGGTACCCCTCATACTAACTGCAGAAAGCGATGCAGGGAGTCTACGTGTAGAGATTTTAATAGATGGGATACATGTTCTAGTATCCATGTGGCGTGATACCAATACGGGAAGAGCAGGAATATGAGTAAACAGTTCTCGAGATATCCTACGGAGTTCTGATCTTGTAGCAAGATGGGTCATCTTGAGAATTTATGTCAGTTCTTCTCACCAACAGCTGGTGATATAGGTTTTTCTATGACTCCTCATTCAGGAGCATCACCAGTAGTTTCTCACCAATCTAGGAACTGGAGTTTTTTTAGTTGTTCAGACCCAGGTGGAGTGGTTTCTAGTCACTCGGATTTTAGTGACAACAGGATGGATTAGCTCAGAGTCGTCAGGCAGGGTCACAGGGCCATGGTAAAGGCTAGACTTTTGTAGTAGAGAAGGCCCAGTAAGAGTAGGATTCTGGCCCCTCTACAGTTCGAGGTACTATTCTAGTTGCCTCAGTTTTATCTTTTTCAATATTTGATATAGGGGATTCCCATAGTTTCATATTTTTTGCTGTTGTGTCGAGCCTTGGGCTCTATATCTTTTCTCCTGCAAATGTCTTGACATTGGACACTCTATTTGGGACAAGGACGGCTAGTGTACGTCAAAGCAAGGAGTTCCCTTCTGAGGTCAGTGGGTGTCACTTTTTATGGGACCTCTATGTCTTAGAGATTGTGGGTTGTGCTGCCATTCTCAGAATGGACTGGTTAGTCTCTTTCTAGGCTATTGTCGAGTTCTATAGTCGTAGGTTGAGTGTCATGTCACCAGAGGGGGGACCCTTTTTACATAAGGGTGAGTGGGATTTCTGAGAGATGAGAGTAGGACCTAAGCATCATGGGTTGGGAGGAGTTATGTCCTAGATTTTTAATCTGTAACTGGATGACCATGGGACTTCACAGTTGGACATTCCTCTAGTGTTCGATTGTTTCAAGGATGTCTTTCTAGAGGACTTTTCAGGTTTGCCTCTGGAGTGAGGGGTATAATTTTTTATTGAGCTTGTTCCAGGAGTGGCACCAGTGTCTGTTCCTCTATATAGGATGGCTAAGCCAGAGTTATAGGAGCTCAAGAAGCAGTTAGTGGCGTTGCAAGAAAAGGGTTTCATCTAATCCAGTACTTCTCCTTAGGGTTCGCCTATCCGGTTTTTGAAGAAGGCAGATGGTACCCTCATACTTTTTGTGGATTATCGGAAGTTGAACCAGTTCATGGTCAAGAACCAATATCTTTTACCAAGGATTGATGATCTATTTTATCATCTTTGAGGAGCCTGGGTGTTCTCGAAGATTGACATGAGATCTAGTTATCGTCAGTTGCACTTTAGACCATCAGATATACCTCTTACCACCATTTAGAGTAGGTATGATCTATATGGATTTTTGGTTATGTTGTTCGGTCTCACGAACGCTGTTGTTGTTTTCATGGCATTGATGATCGAGTGTTCCATCCATACTTGGATTCTTTTGTGGAAGTCTTCATGGATTATATCTCGGTGTACTCTCACACAATATGCGACCATATTACACATCTTTAGATCATTTCGATTACACTGAGAGAACATCAGATATATGCTAATCTATCAAAATTCCACTTTTGGATGGATGATATTCACTTCTTGGTTCATGTTATCTCATCAATAGGAGGGTTAGTGAACCCAGAGAAAGTGAGAGTAGTAGTTTCTTGGGAAGATCGGAAGAACATATTTGAGGTGCGAAGTATTATAGGGATTGATAGATACTAAAGACGTTTCATATAGGACATTTTATGCTTAGCAACGCCACTGATGGGATTAACTAAGATGGGTGAGAAGTTTTTGTGGATATATTCTTGTGGTTCGGCCTTCAAATATCTGAAAGAGAGGTGAAATATAGTTTTGATTCTAGTATTTCTAGAGTCGGGCAAGATTTATATATTTTTCTTTGATGCATCAGGTATTGGGTTCAGAGCAAGGCTTATGCTGGGGGAAGGAGTCATTCTGTACAGGTGTCAGTAGTTGAGTCCACATGAGAGGAATTATTTGATGCATGTTCTTGAGTTGAATGCAGTTGTTCATGCTTTACATTGTTAGAGACATTATCTTATGGGGGAGAATTTAGTGGTTTTCACCAATCACAAAAGTCTCAAGTATATCTTTTAATATCGTGATCTTAACTTGAGATAGTGAAGGTGGGTTGAGTACCTTCAGTCCTTTGATTTTGAACTTGCCTACATGCTTGGGAAATGGAACACAGTAGCTGATGCGTTGAGCAGGAGGAATCAGATACAGGAAGTTCAGGGGGCCAGCAATGAGTGGTATATTATGGATCTATTCTATGAGATTCATTTGGAGGTTCATTAGAGACAGGGTAAGGCGTTCCTTTCTTCTGTAGTTGTTACCTCTACTCTACAGGATCGAGTTTGAATAAGGAAGCTATTAGATTTTGAAGTCCTCGTTCTATGGGATTGCTTGTCAGGAGAGGACACTATTCCTGGATGGAGAGTAGGAGAGGATGATTTCATTCATTTTCATGGATGTGTATGGGTTTCTGTAGACATGTATGAGGATATGATGAGGTATTTTTATTCCTTAGTTTTAGCATTTCATCCTGGTGTCACCAAGATGTATTGAGATCTACACCATCAGTATTAGTGTCCACATATGAAGAGAGATGTTGTTGGTTTTTTCATGGGGTGTTGCACCTATCAGCAGATAAAGGTAGAGAATCAGTGACCAGTACAGATTTTCCAGTAGTTACCCATTCCCATGTGGAAGTGGAATGATGTTGTGATGGACATTGTGATAGGTTTACCGAGGTCGCCTTGAGGGAATGATGTAGTTTGGGTTTTCATTGATAGAATCATGAAGGTTTCACATTTCTTATCAATCAAGGAGACCTTCAATGTTGATGAGCTGGGAAGGATTTACATTTGAGAGATTATATGTTTACATGGAGTTTCGCACTCCCTTGTTTCAGACAGGGATGCTCATTTTACTTCTCAGATATGGAAGGGACTACAAAGGGATTTGGGTACACAAGTACATCTAAGTACAACATACCACCCCCATATAGATGGTGAGTACGAGCAAATGATTCAATTTTTGGAGTACATGCTTCGAGCATGAGACTTAGATTTTGGAGTTTTTTTAGAGAATCAGATACCTCTTGTGGAGTTTTTCTACAATAATAGTTCTCAAGTATCTATTCAGATGTAACTTTATGAGTTTTTGTATGGTATGTCATTATGATCATACCTATGTTGGATTGAAGCAGGAGACGCAGCTATGCTGGGACCTCATCTTGTTCAGAAGACCACAGAGTATATAGAGTTGATTCGGAAGAGGATAAATACTACACAGTCAAGACAAAAGTCTTATGTTGATCGACAGAGACAACCTATGGAGTTCATGGTCAGAGATTAGGTTTTCTTTTTTGTCACACCGAGGTTGGAACAAAGAAGGATTATGAGACAAGGCAAGGTTTCTCCAAGATATGTCAGACTGTTTGAGGTTATGGATAGGGTAAGGCTGATTGCCTATCAGATTCAATTACCTCAGAAGTATCATGCTATGCATGACGTCTTCCACATTTCTCAACTCTGGCGTAACTTCTTAGACTCATATCATGTCTTTCAACTATAGGAGGTTGATCTAGACTGGATGCATTGTTCTAGGAGAATCCTATCTAGATTTTTTGTCATAGTGTGAAGGTTCTTTGTGTCCAGCTAGTTCCTCTAGTATGAGAGACATGGAAGCACTAGTGAGTATAAGACATGACTTAGGATACGGAGGCCGATATATGATCACAGTGGCCAGAGATGTTCAAGGATTATTCTTCTACACCACCATTTTAGGGAAATTTGGGGATGTATTTCTTTAAGTGGGGAAGTTTTTAACGACCTAGATATTATTTTCAGGCATTTCTTTCATTTCAGGTTGTTTTTGAGGAAAAGAGGAGAATCTGGAAATTTGAGGAGTACACATCGTGTACTTATAAGTACTCATCATGTACTCGGTTGATGTGGGTAGTTGTGTGTTGTTCATGTAATGGTCGAACACATGGACCTATGGGGTAACCTGGATTCCACCTAAATAGAAGTATGGTTAAATCAAGTACACATCATGTAGCCTTGAATAACACTCCATGTGCTTTCTTTTTTATTTCATTAAACGGACCGGGGTCACGTCTCGTTCACAAATTTATCTTCATCCCCACTTGTCTCCTCTAAGAGAATCTATGGCTAGTGAATCTTCTCTGATCCCCCAACTCTCCATCTGCTTTTCTAATATAACTCCATCAGTTGTGTTGGAATCACATTGGTGGGTTCTTCCTCGATCTAGATCATCGTTCCTTGATTTCTCTTCATTTGTGATTTTTCCTCGGTTGAATGTTTTTGATGTTTTTTATAGATATACGGAATTCTTGGGAGATTAAATGCCTGAGCCTCATGTATATTTTTCTTATAACGCTAAGGTAGGTGGTTTGTGCTGTTACATAGTTATTCTTTTAGTTATATGTGCAAAGGTGCCCAATACCCGTGTTCGGGGTATTGCGTGTTTATGGTTTTTATCCATGATATTGCCTATTATGCCTTGTGTTCTTGAGTATAGTATTTATGATTGTAAATAAGGTTATTTACCTTGTTATGGATTTGTTTCCCATGTTTTCTTAATATTGACCATTTGGTCTAGCTTTTCCTGTTGGGCGGATTTTTTTCAATGCCTAGTATTATTAGGTTAGGGTGAATTTGTATGACATGTTGTGAGATACTATAGACTATTTATCCAAGTAATTCTTTTGGTTTAATTTGGAATTCATACACAATTTTTGCAAGATTGACTTACACAGGGATGTGGGAACCTGTTGTAGTAGACCATAAGGGTAATGGAAGCTAAGGGCTTCCCCATAGTTTCTATTTACTTTTACGTTGGGAGATCATAGGGGGATTGACTTTTTTCTCCCTCAGAGTGTATTTAGTTCCTAGATTCAAGACCAAAGGAGGATTTTACATTGAGTGATTCCTCAGAGTGGCAATAGTTACTGATACGAGACCACAGGGGGAATTGATGGTGAGTGTTTCCTCATAGAGTCTGTGATAAAGTTGAACCAGAGGGGTTAGACTATGAGTACTTCCTTGAGAGTTTCTTGTGTTTGATTGATTGAACCAGATAGGATAGGTTGTGATCACTTCCTAGAGGGATAGTAATGGTTTTTTTCTTAAGTGATAAATTTAAATGGATGTAGTTGAAATTGTATGTTTGTTTACTTTTTATTTCTTCCTTGTTTATTGCTTCATTTTGCATATTTCTTTCCATATATATTCACTGATAGTTAGGAACAGATCTTTGGATGGTTTCCTAATGGGATTTATCTCACACCCTATTTAGGACATTCTTTTGGGCCCAAAAATGTTATATTGTTGTAGGTATAGATAAGAGAAAGTGCCCTTCTACTTCAGGTACTTGATTGTTGTGGATGTGGAGAGCATGGGACCAAGCTGATTCTTTCAATGAAGCTGGAGTTTATTTGTTTTTTATACATTGGTTTAGTAAAATATTCTAGAATTGTGACTTATTTGTCTACTTTCCTAGACATATGTATCATGCATCATTTATATATGTGTTCTCTAGTTTTTTATTACTTCTGTTGTTTACTTATTGCATGTTATTATTGGTTCCTCTATTTTTATCTGTTTACTTCTACTACTTTACTCTACCAATGAGGGCATAGTTTCCCCAGTATCACACCCAAGGCCCTCGCTGCTAGTCGGAAGCCTCTGGCATTTGGGGAAATGCGCTTGAGGCTATGTGACCAACCGTGTGCGGGGCACCTCTGGGCAGCACCCGGAATTGGGACGTTACAAAAGACATTATAATTAATTTACACATGGTAACAAGTTATATGATCATTGTTTTTGGATTTATGTTTTATTTTATCATTTTATATTTTAGAAAATATAAGAAAAAAAAGAAAAAAAAACCAAAAACCCATGTGATGAATAATGAAATGACTATTTAAATGAAGATCCTAATGCAATGGGATTTTGACTTAAAATACTCAAGGTATTCCTTACCTAGTTTTCTAATGTTATGAAGAATAATTTGAACCATGTAGAATATATTCATTCTCCCAAGTGAGATAAACTAGTTAAAAAATCCTTCATGGTCCAATAACCAATATTATTTAGTGGATATTAAAATGCACTTATTAAAAAATAGTGGTTTAACTCCATTTAAGATATATATTATATTCATATATATATATTGATATAGAGAATTTTGATTTGGGATTATACTATATATAAGTAGAAGTTGATCAATGGTGTAGATTGATCAATTATACTAATTCAAAGGATATATTGTATGTAATAGAGTTGTGAGACTTGAAGAATATATTTATTAACATGTATATCACTAAAAATATTTATACCATAATGGAGATATAGTTTTTGGATATTAAGAAAGAGGAGAGTATATCTATTGAAACATACAAAGAAAATTTCAAAATTATTTTAAAGCACAACTCTAGATTCATTATAAATAATGATATAAAAATATATAGATTCAATAGTGGTATAAACTCACGTATCCAAAAAGATCATGTTTTCCAAGACATTGGGAGTTTTGAATAATTGGTTTGACATCCAATTAAAGTAGAGAAATTTTTTTGATAATGGACCCATTGACATGGAGATAATAAATTAAGTATGGAGTTTTAAATATGAGTATCAAATGATAAATGAGAAAACAATATCAAAAACCCACATAGATATCATTTAGAAAGAAGCAATGTGATAATTACCTCAAATTAACCATTAAATGAATAAAGTGTTTAAGATAAAGGAATCAAGATCATGAATGTTTATAAGGCCATTGTAATCCAACAAATAATATAGAGGAAGGTGGGAATTTACAAATGAATCTCTTATGGTTCAATGATTCAACTATAAAGAACATGGATGCTATACAATCCAGTAAACGAACCCAAGGGTCTTCAAGGTTAATAAATTTCATAGAACAACTAAGAAAAGGTATAAATGGAATTATTACCCCCATAACATCCACTATGGTGGGGAAATAAAATTTTTTATCACAAACTAAGCTTACTATTCAGTCAAGAATGGTGAAAAATGTTTTAAATTCATGATCTAAGAATTCTTTTTTATCATGCGTGCTTTATAAAACTATTGAATCACTTCTTTGATACCTTAATATTGAGATATATATAAAAACACTAAGTGGTTCAGTGATTGGAGTCTATGTGTTGGACTCTTCCCCAGTTATCATTTGTGGGAAGATTCATCTAGTGAATATCACAATTTTTTCCATTTTTAAAATTTGATGCTATATTTGGAATAGGTTGGATCCCATTATATATAGGTCACATAAATTACCAGGAAAAATAAATATAATTATATTTCATTAATAATATTATTCTTTTATAAAAATACTAGATATATTGTCAACCTCCATTACAAAATAATTCATAGGTAAGGATGATAATACTCAATGATGAAGAATATCTTACTCAGATGGTTGAGACAAATGAATGCATCATCCTTAAGGGTATTCTCATTGTAAAGGAATATAATTTTGTGATTCATAAATAATTTCTTGGTCATTCACTAGATAGTTAGGTATAGTAATCAACAATACTTATACCTAGATTCACACCTATATCCAATATCTGATGTTGGATATCCCTGAAATAACTAGAGGAGTTAAAGAACCTACGATAGGGAATTCGAAAAAAGGGATTATATTAGGTATTACAAAACAATGTTGTGAATTAGTTCTCTTTATTAATATAATGCATGGTTCAATATGGATGTGTATTGATTATATATAGATTAAAAACATCATTGTATGGAACAAGTATCTATTACCAAGGATTAATGACTTTTTTAATTAATATCACTGAACAAAATGCTTCTAAAAAATAGATCTTTGTTTTAGATACCATCTTTTTAAGGTGGAGAGAAAATATTTTAAAAATATATATTCTTATAAAAGATATGAAAACTATAAGTTCATAGTAATTCCATTTAGACTTAAAATTTTCATATAAATTTTCATGGACTTGATTAATGTTGTATTTATAGAGTACCATGATAATATTTAGTTGGTATTTTTGGATTATATTCTCATAAAATACAAGAGAAAGAATGTATATTAGGAATCTATAAGTATTGATTCGTAGGTATTATAAAATAATAATTTGTATTTAAAGTTCATAAAGTTTGACTTTTTGATATCGTAAGTCGCATTATTGGGGTATATGATCGCAAGTGAGGTAATATATTTTGATCCTTGAAGATTAAAGTGATTCGTAAATAACCCATACAAATAATTATCAAGAATATATATATTTTTATTATATTATCATGTTACTACAAATGCTTTGTGATAAGAATCACATGATTTTCTATCCCACTAAATTAGTTAAGATAAAAAAGGATAAAGTATATCTATATAGTTGAATGTGATGAAAGTGTTAAGGATTTTATGAAGAGGTTAATTAATATACTAGTACCCACACTCCATTCATGTAGTGAAATTTATATGATATAAAGTATTAAATCAAAGAATTTAATGGGTAATGTACTCATGAAAAATGATATAGTGATAACTTATGCCACTATAAATTTAATGATCCATCATAAAACCCAGCTGATGCATGATTTAGATTTAACCACTGTGATATTTTCATTAATATTTGTATATACTACCTATATAGAGATAAATGTGACATAGATAATCCAAAAAAATTTAATGTATTTATTCACATAGAAATTGTTGAAAACGCATCGATAATTATGGTTGGATTTAATCTTGAATTTTTATTTCTCAATTCACTACAATTTAGGAAAGGTAGATAATGTAGTTGATATTGTTGGTAGAAAGTAACTTGTTACACTATCCATAATGGCGATTAAGAAAAACCCTATATTCTTGTAAATGTAAAGTATGGGTTAATAAATAATAATCATAGATTAAATATCCTACCATACCAAAATAATTTCTAAAGCATCTACCTGAGAGTAAATCAATGAGGTATAAAGAGATTATTTATAGAATTAAAAGTTGGTTATAGAAAAAATCTAAAGGAATATTCATGAATTAAACATTGAAAAAGATAGAGTCGTTTACTTTGGATAAAGAATTTTTGTTCGATAATCACCAATGGTAAAGAAATATTAATTGGTATATGCATATATCTTATCTTCCTCCATCCATACTAGAATTTATATGATCTTCTTAATATCTTTGAGTGTACATTTGGTGGGGAAATGTGTAGAAAGATATTTTTTTATTACACTTCAATGTTTATAGAAAGTTCGTAATTAAATTATATGTTTAAAAAGTCTAAAGGGATGATGAAACCTTTACCCATGCCAAAATATATAAGGGAGAACATATCCATTTAATTTTTCATAGGTCTAGTATATAATGGAAACAATGCTATATTCAATGTGGTGGATCGACTCACCAGAATCTGCCACTTAATAATCATTCAATAATATTTATATCTTTATAAACATTCTATGATATACATAATAGGTGTGGTGGGTCAATTTATGACCTCAATTTTGATCATATATGATCGGAATCCAAGGTCCCCCTCTATGTTTTTAGGTGTCTTCCACATGTCCTAAATATCTATTTGAATAATAGTTAATAAAAAAATATAATTAAGATATCAAATACAAGGTAGATATTTCTCTATGGACATTAATGGATGTTGGGTTCTTATAAAAAAATCACTCAAATATACATATGGTGTCACGACCCAACCCATGCTGGGGATCGATCTGAAACTACCCCAAACCTACCTCCTTAGGCCAGGGGGTGGTTTCTAGTGTCTAAGGAACAAAAAACTGAGAGAGGCCTTTACCTAAGAACCTATACACGCACAGACATCGAACTCACTGCAAAAGTGTATAGGAAATGGACAAAAGATGAAACACTATTATAAATAAACCAAGCATGCATGAACCACTAAATAGTACAACTATAATAAATTAAACCAAAATATATAAAAGTGGAAAAATATACACCCAACCAAAAACATTCCACAATATGGAAGTAAATGAAAAATGAAAATAGTTGAGATATCCCCACTTATAGATCACAAGCTATGACCACAATATGTGGTAAAAGAACCCATATTCCTAAGCTCTACTGAAGTCATGATCAACATGTTTATCATCTTCATAAGGGTTGACATGTGCTGAAAAACCCATGAATTAGTTAGTATAAAAACACTCAGTAGGAAGACCTTAAAAGGAAAAGGGGGAGCCGTATGAAATTCACTGAAGAGGAAAGAAGTAGATAGAACAAGGTATAGTAAAGAGTATATCTCAACCCAACAAGAGAGGTAAGTAAGTTTATCTAGATACAAGGAGCTAGAAACTATGGAAATATGAACTTCTCATTGAGTCTTTACAACCGATAGTAGAAGAGTAGACTTGTCCAACCAGAAGAAGATAGACACGGAAAGTATGTGGCATACCTCGTGAAACATCACCTCTTTTAGAAGGAGAGTAACCAAAATCAAAGTAGTGGGTACTGAAATAGGATTTATAAATATGATCACTCAAAAAACCCAAATGAGGGAGTAAGGGATTCTCCATATCACAACTCATCTATGAAAAAGAGTCGTCAATAGTTCTTTAAGTAACCACCAATGATGAAAAACACCCCATCTTCCTTCCTAGAACATGTAATTCAAAGGGTCCCAATCACCACACCTAGATACTATCTACTTTTGTCGGAGCATGTTTTTAGTTCATGATGCAAGGATGCATTTCGGTGGTATGAGAACCCCTCTTACACAATGAGTCTAGGGTTATATCAAATAATGTCTCTTAACTGGTCTTCATAGTCAAGAGTTTGTTCCTCAAGGATGGGGACCCATGCCCCGCTCGACTGTAGGGTTCCACTCTAGTGTCATCGAGGACACATTCCTAGGACGGTTGGAGGGCTCCACTCAGAATAGGATGAGGACCCATTCCCATCTCGGTTGTAGGGTTCCGCTCTAGTGTCATTAAGGTCTCATTCCCAGCCTAGCTGGGAGGATCCACTCAGAATACTCTGATGTCACCACCTATCTACTTTTGTTATTGAGAATCGCCTTAGATAAGAATCATTCCAAAAACATCTTACATAATATCTCAAAAGATACAATAGAGGGAATTATTTTGTTCTATATAGAAAAAATTTAGGATAGGCTACTCATGGGCCAAAATCCTAGTTCAGAGGAAGGATATAAAAGAGGTATAAGATTCATAATTTAGTACACGGTGTGTGTAGGGACCACATGATGTGTGGCCCCGCCTCATCTCCTGGCTGTGTACCCAACCATATTCAAGTACTAAACAATGCATTAGTACCCCTAGTTGTTCTCATGTACTCCTAGAGTACATGGAACTTCTAGCCAAAAAGGCTGGGGAGCACATGATGCTCGTCATTGTTCTGAAGAGAAAAAAAATTATACCGATAGTATTTCTTGAATAGCCTCAGATAACCAAAAGGATCACACTGTTGCGATCATTGTAGAAAATCTCACATGAACCACTATTCATTCAACTAAACCGGACACCAAGTGAATAAACTACATTTTGTTGAATTTGTTCCTAAAGGTGCTTCGTGGTCCCAATGATTCGACCCCAGAACAAATTATACAGATCAAACCCTTTTGATCCTCATGGAAAACACCCTAGATCAACTATAAATTTGTCCCAATCCGACACCTAGTGAAGAATCAAATTTCACCACAAATGCCCAAACCGGGCTTCATGGGTCCCATATTTTAATTTATGTTTAACTGCATGAAAATAGTCTTGAAACATCCACCAAAATTATGGGGTCATGATTCCACTGATAGCGTGTCGATCGGAAATCGTATGCAGATGTTATGGTGGGTCAAAGTGGTAATAATAATATATTATTATTTGAGCATTTTGGGAGCCTCAACCATGAGATAGAAACATAAAATTTTCAAAACAACCAAAAAAGGACCTTATCAATGATAGTAATGCATATCCTTAGATGGTGCATCAAACAGATGCCCGTATTAGAAGTTACGGAGGCTTGAGGAGTGCCTTAGCCCGAAGGGCCAGGAGGCTTGGCCTGTTGTGGTTGGACCAACTCATGCCTCCATGCCTGCGTTCTACACCGCTACCTTCTACAGCTCATGTGCTCACCTCCCTTGTACACCATCGTAGGCCACTAAAAACCATCGTGTGATGGTGGCCCTTCTATAAACCACTGGGAACACACCGGTAATTGAAAATGAATCTGCAAACAGATCTAGCATCCTTATATCCTAGTCGACATTTTCACATGGTCTTCTTGAATTTTTGTCGACGTTTTGATGTGAAAAAAGGTATATTCCGGTTCCACTCACTTTTTTTCCACCGCCAGCACCCAAAACTCAAAATCATCATAGATCGAGAATCCATGGATAAAAACCATCACAGATATGATCATATCTCAAATATCGAATGTCTTTTTTACATTTCAAAAAGTTTATCGATGAAGAAAATGAAGAACAAGAGATCAAAAATTGAAATGGTCAATGGATGTGTTAGTGTGGCCATTAAAAAGGGTTTTTAAATCAATAAAAATGACTAGGACTCAAATTGAACAACCAAAACTTCAATTAGGGGATGAAGAATCCGAAAGAAGAATCCAACCTGGGTTTTGGATCCATCGTTGTGTTATCTATGCTTTGATCTGCTCAGATATGAAGTTTCATCACAATCCATAAAGAATTCAATGTCGAACTTCCATCATAAGTAGAGGATGGAGCTCCACTAGCTTTGGGAGTAAATAATCAAAACCCATGCTCATTTCCTTATACTCTTATTTATAGGAAACCACCATCAGTCATCGAATTTGAACCTCCCATTCCCACTCACCTGAGATCATACCTAGGTAAAACACCATGTTACAATCTAAATAGAGGTCTTAGATTTATAATTTGAGACTCCATTGAGAAGTTATTCGAATTAATTTCTGAGATAAAATAATTTTTTATTTATTTTATTTACAGTTATGTCCTCCATGGTTTTTTTTTCAGATGGCTCATGCCAACAAAAGTTACATATTTCCTAAGGTAAACGCTACACTCCAGTATAAATCATGCCCTTAGATTTTTTATCCGGGCTACCGTTTAAGAGATATGTTTTTTCTTTCACATTAATAGTATAAAATATACCTAATAGTTTTGTATAATTTATTTCGGGAACACCGAACCTTGGAATCACACTCCATATTAGTTCCATGGCTATGGAAATATATGTATAAATATTCCAAAGTTTTAAAAGGATAAAATTTGGTCTCTAAATCATTCCCTCATTAAATATTTTCATCCTTGAGAAGAAAACTAGAGAAAATACTTGATAACTAAGCTCATATTTGGCTCTCATGATCTCAGAAACTCTCTTTCATGTTTCTGTGCAGGAAAAGAATGAGAACCAAAGGAATTGTATGCCCATGTATGGTCTTCTATTATTGATGACATGCATAGGATCAAAAACTTATATCCTCAGCTATGAAACATGGAACATGTCATACACCCACACCTACTTAGGGGATAGGGAAAGGTGGTATAAAATCTTGTCAACCCTATGCATGATCATGAATGGTCTGATGAACTTTCCGGATTGCTCTCCTTCCTATCCAAAAACCATCATGCAAGCTCTTAGTGTATCCTCAAACACCTATATAGTGCACTCGGTCTACCCATTGTTTTGGGGGTGAAAGGATTTACTCATCCGCAGCTAGGTCCTAAATGCTTCAAGAAGGCCCCTTCATAATCATGATGTAAACCATGTGTCATGATCAAAGACAAACATCATGGGAACCTCATGAGAGTGGATGATCTCTCACATGTAAAACTACCCCAAAGTCTCAACAGAACCCTACTCCCTGATCACAAGGAAGTGAACCGACTACATGAGTCGGTCTACTATTACCCCAGTGGCATCATGGCCTTCACTATGCATGTATTCCCTATGACGAAGTCCATGGACATGTCATCCCATTTTCACAATTGGATTTCTAGAGGCTAAATAACCTACCAAAACTTGGTGATCATTCTTCACCTTATAATAGGTGAGGCATCATGAGATGAACTCAGTTACTCTATGTCTCATACTGGACCACAAAAAAGGCTGCTGAAGATCCATGTACATCTTTCCCTCACTCAGATGTACAACTAAGGGAGAAGTTTGGAATGCGTGAATCACCTCCTCTTGATTTGCAACCATAACCACTACTTACCCTTGGAATGTGATTTCATGATTTCATCCTTAAAAATATATGTATGGTGCATCAGCTATGGATATCTGAGTCCCAGAATATCTCAAATTCAGTGTCCCATAACTGGGAATCTTTCTCCCATGCTTTAGAATCGAAGGAGTTGACACCATTTACTAAATAAAAATGGTACCCTCCAACTCTATTAGGATCAGCTTAAGGGAATCTAACTTCTCTAAAAACATCCCACACAATGTGATACTGATACATCATACTATGTTTATATGCAATAATTCTACCCATTCTTATAGTACAGACTATCTCGAAGTCACAGTCCTGCAAAAAAGTTCAACCAGTGTAGTTGGCTCAGGTTTATGTCTCTCATATTAAAGTCGTACCTGCGACATTAGTGTTCTGTGCAAACCACATAGAGTTATACTAGAAGATAGTGTCTCCACATACTCATGGGGGTAAACTACTATTTCTAGCACCATTTAGTGAGTTGTTTAGTCTTATTCATAGGTTCCCCATCAACTCGGCATGTACTTGATAACTATTATATCAAGGTTAATGTTGAGGAAAAAAAGGTACCAAAAAATAGGTAAGGTGAGTAAACTAATTCAACCTAAAGAATATAGACATAAAATTAACATGGAATACCCTGTACATCTTTTCTTCTGTTGGAATAACATTAATCCCCAAACCTAGAACTCAGCCACACCCACTAGTGGCATCCCATGTGAAAGTAGGTCTAGTTGAAAAAATCCACTGGAAATGTCCGGACCCACTTTGAAACTCTACTACACATCCCTTACCTGAATGAACAAGTTATAGGGACTCATCCACCACACCTATATACTATCCACTTTTGGTGGTACTGACTATCCCTCACAGTTTTTCTGACATCACAAAAATGCATCTTGATGAAGGAAGGACCCCTCTTCATCATGCATTCAATGTTACATCAAACAACGCCGAAAAAGGGTAACATCAACGCCCCACGTCACCCTAGTAAAACCTCGGGAAAGAATATTGGAGAAAATTCTAGCTCACAAAGTGTCTAAAAGGTTCTACTGAAAAAGTTAGAAAAGACACAGAGAGTCCCACTTATCATCTCATATGTTGCAGGATCGTAGACATCCAAAACATATAGCTACCCACAAACCTAGACGCCAGCTCCCTAAGCCTGACATGGGCCTACTGGTGGTGGTGGAAGGATCTTGTAGCATTTTCCACCAACCCAAACTCCTCATGTTACTCTGCCAGCATATCCTAACCTAGGACCACCTTGTCCCTACCTGGGAGATCCATGTTCATGGCATCATCTCTACCTTGGTGGTTATTTTACTATCTACTTAGGAAGCTCGGCACGTCTGGTCGGGCAGTCTCATTACATGTGACCTTGACCATTAAAATCATAACACTGGCCCTACCAAGTACATAATAGTGCTCTACATTGTCCCAAACTATGTTTCTGAGTATGATCATGTGAATTCCTCCTACGTCGAGTCCTTTCCAAATGACCTCTACTTGTTGTGGTAGAAAACTCAACTCTGACGTGCCCACTTCCAAAACTAGATAGATGTACTTCCACTGAAAGAAATATCTCTATCACCATTACACAATACAACACCCTATCATAGGTTTGAATGCACAAGGGCACTACATCTACATGGATCTTTTAATGATGTACCTTCTCAAACATTCATTCGAAGATGTTTTTGTTGCTGGTCGTGTAGAGAAAGTAGAGTGTAAGGTCTACAAGCCTAGCCTTGTACTCATCCACTATAATCCCTCCCTTATGAATAACAAAAATTTCATGAAACTGGACATAGCATAATCAAGAGGGGTAGAACTCCTCACAGAACAGCTTCTGGAAGTCATCCCATGAGAGTATTGACTCATTGTGCATCTGAGAGACCAGAATCTACTAATTCCTAGCTACTAAATGGAAAAGGTTGTTTTCCAAAGCCACTATACAAACTATAATTGTCTAAAAATACCTAAAAATATGGACCACTGACTCTATCCAAGATTCTGCTACCTGAGGATCGGTCTCACCACGGATCCTCAGCAGTCTCTGGAACTAGAACTCACAGAGTGCGCAGAGCCTGTCAACATCCTTATCCTACTCTACTAGAACTAAATAATGGTCAATATGTAAAGGTGATGCTAAATAGCCTCTTATATGAAGGGTATTTCATGATGGGTCTTGAACTGGGGCCTCATTACTCATAGGATTTTTGTCATGAACTGGAGTGGGTATCTTAGCAGGCTGTCATCGAGGAGGAATATTGACACATATCAAGGTGTACCATGGTAAAATGAGAATAAATATATATATATGTATATTTATATCAGCCACAAAGTGTAGTTGACTCAGGAAGGATAGTAAATTACTAAATCCTATATGATTCATGTACCAAAGATCCCTACAAAAAATGTATCAACATGCTGAGTTGAAAATTAGGTAATCAGGGTCCTGGTGAATGGCTATGTCAGCCGCCACACCATCACTAGACACCCTGGCCTGATTTCCTTTCTCAGTAAATGTTGACGCTATTTCCATAAACCCAACCATTGCCTTTTTAGTTAAATTTCTGAACAACATCCCAAGGGACAAACCACCTTTTATGACACTTTTTTGTGACCCGACCCATGCCGGGGCTTGAGCCGCAACTAACCCAAACCCACCTCCATAGGCCAGGGGGTGGCGACTAGAACTGAAGGGACAAAAAATCATGGAGGCCTTTTCCTATGAACATGTACACACACACAACCTACTCAATGGAAAAGTGCAGAAGAAAGGAACTAAAGATATAGCACTTCTATAATAAACGAAGCATGCATGAACCACTGAAAAGTATAAGTATAGTAATGTAAACTCAAATGGGGGAAAGGGTAAAAATACATGCCCAACTAGAAAAGTGTCACAACTTAGAAGTAACAGAAAAAGGAAAATATATGAGAGATTCATTCTCCTAGATCCCAATCTATGACCACCTCACGCGGTCCAAGTACCTATATCCCTAAACTTTTTAAAAGCCATGATCCACCTCTCTGTTGTCTGCATAAGCCATGACATGTGCGGAAAAATCCCTTATTGGGGTGAGTATAAAAATATTCATTTGAATGACCCAGAAAGAACAAGTGGGAGCTGTAAGAGATACACTAAATAGAAAAGATGTAGATATAACAAGGTATAGTAAAAGTACAGCTCAACCCAACAAGAGTTTGAAGTAAGATCATCCAAACAAAAGAATCTAGAAAGAGTGAGAAGATGAACTTCTCATCGATTCGTGGATACCTATAGTAGGATATTAGACATGTACAACTATGAGAAGCTATACACGGAAAGCACGTACCATACCTCATGCATCATTTCCTCTCATGGAAGGAGAGAAACCAAAACCCCAGGAGTCAGTACTAAAATAGGATATATAAATATTCTTTGTCAAAGAGACTCAAACAAAAGTGTAAAGGAATCCCTATCTCATAGATTAACTCGGGAAAATAGTCTCTAATGGTTCAATAAGTAACCACCAATGATTCCCATCATCCCAAACATTTTCCCTAAACACATAAGTCATATGGGCTCAATCACCACACCTTGATACTATCTGCTTTGGGCATCTCTATCTCACCCACATGATTTTAGGTCACATTGCAAGGACATGTATCAATGGGAAGAAAGATCCTCTTAATCCTCAAGTCCAGGGTTACATCAAATCTTGTCTCTTTAACAATTCACACGGTCAACACGATGTTCCTCATGGTTGAGGAACCATGCCCATCTTGGTTGGAGGGTTCCATGCTAGTGCCATCGAGGACCAATTCCTTAACCAGCTGGAGGGTTCCACTCGAAATAGGATGAGGACCCACACCCATCCTGGACAGAGGGTTTCACTCTAGATTCATCGAGGACCCATGCTCAGTGTTCCACTTGGAATACTCTAATGTCATCACCTAACCACTTCTATCTTTGAGTGTCTCCTTCGATGGACATCATGCCTAAAAAATCATGAATCATATCTCAAAATACAATAATGATGGAATCATCATGTTCTAAATAGAAAAGAACTCAGTATAGGCTACTCACAGACAAAAATACTAGTTCTAGAGAAGGAGATATGAGAGGTGGAATATTATTAATGTTGTACATGTGTGAGTGTGGTCCACACAACATGTGACCTCGCCTCATTTCCCTGCTGTGAACCCATCAATATTTGGGTACTAAACTATACACAAGTACCTCTAGGCTTTCCTGTGTACTCCCAAAGTACACAACACATCTGGAATAAATGGTTAATGAGAACACGATGTTCATCATTTTCTAGAAGGAAAAAAATGTAATTCGACTGGTAGGCCTTCTCAAATGGCCTCAAATAACCAAATGGATCACACCTTTGTGATCCTTGTAGAAAAGCACATGTGATCAACTATTCATTCACCTGAATTGGATACCCAGTAAAGAAACTGCATTTCATAGCATTTCACATGAATAGTGCTCTATAGGGCTCATGCCTCAACCCCAAAACACATCATATGGATCACACCTTTTCGACCCTCATGGAAAAACACATGGGATCGGCTATTCATTTGTGCCAAACAAACACCCGGTGAAGAATTCACAATTCACAGCAAACTCCCAAACCGGGATTTATGGGGCTCACATATCAATTCCAATTTATGTGCTCAAAACCAGTCTTGAAATTTACACATAAATTTTAGGGTCACGACATCACTAATGGTGTGTTTATTAAATTTTGTATGTCGAAGTTATAGAGGGTCAAAGTTGTAATAATAATATTATATTATTATAATTTGATCATTTTGGGGCGTCGATCCATGATCCAAAAACATAAAATTCTCAAAGTAACCTCAAATGGACTTTCTAGATGATAGAAATGTGTTTCCACAAAAACCGTATCAAACGGACACCCATATTAGAAGTTATGAAGGTTTGAAGAGTACCCCGACCCGAAGGCCCATCTGGCCCCAACCATTCCTGTCGGCCTGGCCCACGCCACCAGCATGCTCTACCATGATCCATACACTGTGGACCAACGCATGCTAGTAGTCCTTCTGAAAATCACCGGAAATACCCTGGTGATCAAAAAACAAATCTGGGACGAGATCTGGGGTCCTTAGATCCCGATCTACACTACCGTCTGCTCTGCTCGATGTTTCATCAATGTTTCAATGTGATGAATAGTATATTATACATCTGCTCTCTACTACACCTCCTTCAACATCAAAAACACAAAACCATATTAGATTCTTTTTCCTTGGATCACAACCTTCATAGATCTAGGATTTCCTCAAAGATCAGATGTTGTTTTCATGTATCGAAAATTTTATCGACAATGAATGTGAATAATAGACAAAGAACATGAATAATGAGTGATCCATAATTGAAATGGTCAATATTAGTGTTAGTAGGTCCATATCAAATGGTTGTAAATGTAGAAAAAATGACCATAACTCAAATTGGAAAACAAACACTCCAATCAAGAGATGCAGAATCTGAAAGAAGAATCCTAACTCAGTTTTTCATTCGTTGTTATGTTCGCTTCACTCTGATCTAACCGAGTGTGAAGTTTCATCTTGGTCCATCAATAATTTCATGTAAACCCACCATCAAAAATATATTATGGTTCTCCAGTAATCATGGGTGGAAATGATTTAAACCCTTGCTCATTTTCAAAAACATTTATTTAATGGAAATCGCCAGCGGTCACCGAATTTGATCCTCTCGTTCCCACTCACCTGAGGTCACACCTAGGTAAAACACCATGTTACAAACTCAATGGTGGTCTCATATTTCAAATATTAGTCCTCATTGAGAATTTATATTAATTATGGTTTTAGATAAAATAATTTTATTTAATTATTTTATTTATGGTTAAATCCTCCATGGAATTTTCTATAGAAGTCCTTCGCCAAAAAATTTATGTCTCTCCTAGGGTGAATTCTATGTTACGGACTCAACGGTTCCCTTAGTTTTTTTATCTGAGAAACCATTTAAGAGACATCCAATTTCCATCATGTGCATAGTATAAAATATTTTTAATATTTGGGTATAATTTAGTCTGATCACTCTAGTCCTAGGAATCACATGTCGTCTCAGCCCCTGGATCTGGAAATATATATAGAAATATTCCAAATACATACAAGGAATGAATTGAGTCTCTACATGTGGACCCATATAAATCTCTATATGAAAAGGGATATAAAAATACTATATGTCGGGATGGTGTTTTTGAATTGATGTTTTTTAAACCCAAACATGTATCATACAAGATATAAAAGGTTCAAATCATTCAATAACACGTTAGAGATTCTCATAGTCAAACAACTACACTAGAAATCATTTAAGTGACTTAGAGATTTAATTTGAAATACAAAGTTTTATTTATAATATCACAATAGAATAGAGTTATGTGGTTTGAAAAGAAGTTAAATATAACCCTTAGGTACATTATCCAATTTGAGATACTTGATTACATAAGAGTTGTAGACTATTGACCCGAACATCCACCAAACATATCTCAAGTTCATGATGCATTCCATTTATCTCTCCTAAGGAAGTAATACGAATCTCATGTATGTACTGAATCTTAATGTGGTAAAGTCTTACATAAAATCTCTTATGAGGACCAAATGATTAATTTATTAGGCAATAGAGATAATGCCATATATAATTAGATAACTCACATTGTAAAAATAATTTAGTGAAACCACATGTATGATGATGTAATTTAAAAACCTGAGGATGAATTAAAACATTAATAAAATTATATGATCTCAACTAAGGATATGAGTTAGAATTTCAAGGTTGAAATTTTTTAATGGGGAATTATTATAATGACCCAAAATTTTATATATGGAATTTACCTTTTTAATAAACTTGTGTGTGATACTTAGGACTATAGAACAATACAAAACACATCCCCATATAATAAAAAAATACATTATTTCATTAATTAAGAACATTACTGTTGAAGATTTCATGTACTATATAAAATTTAAAATTGTATAATTGTAAAATAAACACAAAATGATAATATAACTATATTATAAAAATTTGGATCATTTCAGTCTTATATAATTATGACGCCTATAAACGACACTATAAAAAAAGAAACAAAACATTAAAAATATAATTAGTAATTTAAAAATTAATAATAATAAACTTTGAGAGTAATTGATTTTAATTCTAATTGAATGAAATAATATTTTTTATATGAATTATAAACAAAATATCATTATTGGAATAATAAAACTAGTCACTATAAATAGTAACCTAAATATTAGAAATGTAACCAGCTTGTTAGAATAGTAACATGGCCATTAAAATATTAAAATAACATGTGGATAATATTTAACATGAGTAAATTAATTAAATATAGATATTATAATTCTAAATTATAAATATTCAAATTAAAAACTCAATAAAATTAAATGTGAGCTTTTGATGAAGTGTATTTTAACATATTTATAAAAAATAATAATTCTTATGTTAATAAATTAATTAACAATCCGAGAAGAAAAAAATTATAAAATGAGTTTCATTTTTGGAATCCGCATATTTAAATTTTATAAGATGATATTTTTGATAAATTTTTAAATGAATTGATTTTTTAGGTGAAGAGTGTAAATATACTTTTAAGGAAATTGATATTTTATGATGTGATATTGACGATAAAATAACTTATATGACTCTAAAATATCAATATCAATCCAAAAAATATTTCATAAAATAATTATATTGTTTATAAAAAGAAAACAAAATTTCCAAACCTAAAAAGTAGTTTCTAAAGTCTAAAAGTGTAATGATTTCCATTACAAGTGATTTTTTTATTCATTATTATTGAATAAAAAAATTATTCTCTATCAAAAGTTTAAAAAAGTATTAAAAACATGGAATTAATATAAAATATAATTTATGATATTAAAAGATTTAATTCTTCAATATTTTATAATGAAAATAATAATGTATTAAACACTTTAACCTAAAATACCCCTCCCTTCACGAATAAATATACCCCCTCCCATCCATTAAAAAAATAACTTACCATAGACTTCTCAAATCCCGATATCTACCAAATTACTTCCTCTTAAGTCTCCTAATAACCATATTAACATTTTATTATCATAAAAGCCCAATCCTACAGGGCCTTAGTTCCACAGATAATGAGTAATGCTTCATCAAAGATATAACCCCATAATCCTATAATTTTCATTAATTTTCATTCCACTCTCTAAATATATTATCATTCTATACATTCCTAAAATATTTAATTATAAATTAAATAACATAATAATTTTATTATAACATGTTTTATCTAGTAAAATTTATTTATATCATACATTATCTCTCATCCCCTCCTTTTGACTTATCACATTAATGTATTGTTTTATCTACCTAAAAGGAAACTTCCAATTATTTAATTATAAAAACTATAATGGGTTGTTATCATAAATAATTTAAAATAAAAAACATGTAATTTGATGTATTTTTTAGATTCTATATTTAATTTAATAATTTAAAAAAACAATGCATCAAGACCATGAAATCGAAACAAAACAAGATAATTTATGGAAAATTAATTTAAAAGCGATTCATCATTAGAAAATAGTTTATAAAATAAAATATATTGGTTATAATTGATAATTAATAACATAAATAAATGGATTATTCTTCAGTTTTATTATTTTAATAAAAATAATTTTCTTTTATAGAAGGTGTCAATGTAGAAAAAAAGTGGGACCTAAGTTAAGGGGATTCCCGAACCCAAATATAATTTTGGGTTTATCTTCTCATCTTCTTTCATTTTACTAAGATTGTTATAAAAATTCATTTTTACTAAATTTAAATTTTGTTTACAATATTTTTGTGCATATTATTGTTTCTATATAATTCAAATTTATTCTTATATACATTCATGATTTATTATAAAGAAATTTTTTCCAAATCTATCAATGATTCTACAATTATTTTTACTTCTTATATCATATAATTATAAATTTTATTTGTTAATTATACCTTTTAAAGACCCAAAAAAAAATTTAACGTCTTATATTTTTGACTTCTTATTATATTCTTGGACATATTATTTCTGAAATCAATATTGATCCCAATATTTTCTCATGGGTTTGTATCATTTTTATGATTGATGTAATATTTCCAATCCATGTGAAATTCATTATTATGAGAATATTTTGATGTGATGGGTGGGTGTAGAATTATATATCCCAAAAATTTATTGGTTAGTGGGAGATATCTCTTGATATTATGATTATATGTCAACTAGATTATAGCTTTATTCACATTTTATGAATTAGTGATTATTAGATAAATGTTATCAATTAAAATGATGATAGCATTTTTACAAAATATTTTTTAAAAAATAAAACACTTTAGGTGGAGTGGGAACCGTAAAACAAAAAATAACTTCAATCGAAATAATACAATTAAAAAGTATATAATTCATACTAGAGACCCAAAGATAAATATTAAATTAACATTTCAAAATAAAAAAAATAAAATATCTCAAAGATCGAATTACATCGATCCACACATAAAAGGGGAAACATGACTCATATGCTCTTTAATATTTCCTATCACGTTTTTCTAGGTTTTCTATGTGGAAATTACACCCTCATATAAATGGTGAAGATTCCTTCATGCATATGATTATTATTATTATTCTCATAAATGTTTTATATTAATCAACGTATCATGTTATTTATCTAGTCTTCCACTACATTCTCTAGATTTAGAACATCATTTCCTTGATGTATGTCCTTATGTGATTAGATTTTAAAAGGATAATATGAAATCTTTTGGAGGACTATGAAGAAGGATTTAAATAATATTTAAATCATCATATGTAATCATGTTGTATCAACCTAATTTTTCCATGATTATAAACCTATTAATTTTTGAATGTGTTATTGTTATTTTTTATCATAAATATGATGTGATAATAATGTATGAATGATATGGGACATTATAGAAATGAACACTAAGATATGAGTAAATCTGTAGATATCTACCCATGGTTTTTAGATCTTGAGTAGAACAAATATACCACACCATGTAAAATATCTATAACATTTTGGTTTGGTCATATATATGTAGAGAGAGTAATATATAATATGAAATTTAATGAAACATATATATTTCTATCCAATAAAATATATTGAGATGTCAAGAGAAATTTTGTATTTATGTAATGACAATAATGAATGGATGTGTTTGATATATTATTATAGATACTTGAGGAGGACTTAATAAGATCGATCGATATATTGATAATAATTTTTATATTTATTTTACACTGTAAAAAATATTATTTTTTCATTTTTTACTTGTTCTTGTTGGAAAAATTACAATAATGTGGATAGTGAGATAAAAATAATTTGACACCATGGATTAACAATATTATGAAATTAGTATGTAAACCTTATAAATGTCTTATGTCACATTCATTCCATATCTCTCTCCATCTCTCATCATCACTATTTTTTTATTAATTATAACCTAAAACTAAAATTAAAAAACTTTTTATGTTGATTAATTTTTTTTTGCTTTTGTCACATTAATTCACCCCTCTCTCAATGTTTCTGACTATGTATTATAGGGGAAAATTAATTATGAATAAAGATCATGAATAGAAAATTTATTTTATCAAATGAAAATGTGACTAAATAATGAAATAATTTAAAGATAATTAGTCTATTTTAAATTAGAAGAGTCTTTATATTGAATTAAAATTGTGAGATTTAGAATATGTTCAAGATAAATCTTTATAAGTTGTTTAGATAATAGGTTCTTCCAATTAAAATCCTAAATAAATTCATAATGCAAAAAAACGTCATATTATGGGAAAGAATAGATTGAAAATATCTGTATAAAAATTATATGTATACATAATGAAAATAGTGGTAAAATATGTTCTAGAAAACTTATTTTAACCTAAAACTATTTAATATAAAAATATAGATGGATATGATGATTTTTTATAAATATGGTTTAATAAAAGTGATAAAAAACTGACATGTATATTAAGCTGTGACATGAAAAATGATACAAAAGTTATTTCCTAAAATTTATTCTTAATTGAATGTTTATTTAGCATATAAAATAATAGGTTGGATAGGTTTTAAATAATTTATACAAAGAAAAAAAAAGAGGTGTGTCCATAGTTACTCATTGTGCTTTAAAAATTTTGGGCATAATTTAATGGAACTTCAAAAAAAAATAAGGATATCATATTTTATATTATCCCCTAATTTGTAACTAAAAATATGATTTTACAGATTCCTTTAATGAAGCAGAAAACTGGAATCTATCATAGTGAATGATAGATAATCTATATGTGAAATCCAATTTTTATCCATTACCATTTATCCCACTATGTTTTACTTTTGTTATAAATCATCAATATGATTCATTTATTACTATATAGGAAAGTAATGATCATTTTAAGTGTTAAAGTGATCATATTATAATGGGAATACATTATTATAATGTATAACGGCTACCAAGAGTTTCCGATTGATGCTCTACTCCCTTCATTTAATGAATAGTGGATATATAAAGGGATATGATCCCCTCACTAGACATGTGAGACACTACTGAATATATATATATATATATATAAATTCTTATCTATTCACTATTTATCTTGGTGGATAAGGTTATATCACTATTTGGATTCCTTGGGGTCCTCTCATTATGAATACGGATCCTCATGTCCTATTTACCAGTTATAGAGGTGAGGTTCATTTGGTTTTAACTCAATGTTCTCTATCAATCATACTCTATTTTAAAGAAGAATGTCGAGTTCACTAGGATTCATGTATTTATATTTATATTAATGTTGTTATTTTCATGATGATTTTATTGATGATATATCAAGCATATATATGGTTTTCTTATATTGTATTTGATCATATTATGATCCTCCATAACCCATAAAAAGTATAAAATCCAAAGTCCTCAATGAATTCGCATTTCCTATTGTTATTTTTATAAATTACATGTATGTCATAATCTACTTGGTCTATATTGCAGTTCTTTATATGGAAAGGGTAATTTTGATCCATTGGATCACTTGAATTTACAATATAGGATACCATAATTCTATTTTTTTTCTTAGTTTCAATGTATAAATGATACATATTATAATGTATGATATATTGAAAACTCATGGGTTTTCTATGTTGTAGACTATTATATGGGATATCATAAGCTATGACTGAATCTCGAGTTTCATAAAAATAGAGTATCATGTCTAAATGATTATATAACATATATCTTAAAATATTTTTTGACACATAATATTGATGCAAATGAAATTTCAAAAAAAAAAAATTTGATACATATGAACTTTTCCCTTATATAGTGTTTTCCCTTTATTCATTAAATATGATAAAAACATACATATAAAAAATACAAAATGTGTATGGTTTGTTCCTTTATGTAATATCACATATCATATGAACCATATATTATGATAGATAATTCCTTATATCTATCATAAAATAACATATAGTAAAAATAATGAAATTTTTATATTTTAGCTATTTTTACTTATTTTTTTTATTTCATTAAAGTTGATAAGTGTTAGAAAATATAATGAGAATATTTCTGTCACATATTAGATAACAAATACTCGTAATAATTTATCTTGTTTTAAAATAAATATAACATTTATTTATTTTTTATTAATTTTGAAAATTTATGTTTGTAAATTGTTAGGGAATGTCAATATTATATATGATTTAATTTATGTGATAAATTTATTACAACAAAATGTCATGAAAAGCATTGAATTCTAGGTTGACAACATTATATTTAGTTTCCATCTACCTAGACATCAGTTTTAAATAATGAAAAATAGTTAAAATTCAGTTTTTGAATATACTATATATATTTTAGGTATTAAAGTTATGATGAATTTGATTCTCTATTGATTAATTTATCTCTAGGTATAGGAACTTTGGGTCGGAATTCCCACCAACCTGAAGTCTTATGCCTTGTTCTAGAAATGTGTGGGTTCACTATCTATGTCTCTAGGTATACCAATTTTTAAATTTTCGATTTCATATGATTTCAATTCTTTGCATGAATAGATCAAATACATTATTCATAGGATATATTTTGATATGTGTGAATATGATTGGATACTATTTTTGGTTGAGTAACTCAAATGGTAGGCTTTGTAAAGAGTTGCCTATTAATATGGTGTGAACATATTAATTTGAAATAAAGAATATGGATTCTAAACTAAATAATTTAAATTATTCACACATAAAGGAAAAAATGAGATAATAAAGATTTAATATTTTTAAATTGTTAAGGATTCTATATTCATAATATTTTTATTAAATTATTGATACATTGAATGGAAACCCCTTAAATATGAATTTTTTTATTCCTTATAAAGTTAATAAATGTCAATTCCTTGATCATCTAATCAGACAGGTCCATGAAAATGCAGGGTACCGATTTATTATCTTATGTAAGGAATGGGTGATGAGGATAACCCTATGATTTGAATAAAAACATATCAATTTGGGGAATGGGTGAAACTTAGCTGGGAAATAATTCGAGTTATAATAACAGTCGAATAGAGTTAAGTTTATATCCATATATTTAATTTCAGAAAACAATTTTACACTTATCTATCCAAAATTTATATGTGATACTATTTTCATGATAAACTACCTAAATAACTCAAGTGATGATGTTTACTTCAAAGATATTTTTTTTCATAGTGAATTTTGCATCTCAGATCCATAAATGGATATTATTTATGGGTTCACCATTTTTAGTGGGATTACATTCAAAAAAATCCTCTATGAAATCATATATAACGTCACACTCACCAATAGATATATATTTCTTGTATAATATTCCCTATATCCGGTTAATAATTTTTATATCTAATTTATATATATGACTTATAAAAAATTTATATATTGGTATCTAAGTTATAGAAGCATTCTCAAAGAGAAGCATTCTCGAAATATGAATGTAAATTTTTTAGAGATTAATTTCTCCAAATAAGACTCATGGGTATTAGTTATTCTATTTTCATTACACACTGGTGCTCATAAAAATTATCTTATAGATAGTGTATAATTGAAAATTGGTAATGTAGATCTACATGTTGGAAAAATAGAATGAGTTTCTGCATTATACATATGAACAAAGGATCAAATTATACGTAGTGCATTAGCTCTATAATTTAAAAATATATATTATGTTTTCTCCATAAAAATAAATTTGATTTCTATATTTTTTGGACTAGATAGGATAATAAATCCTTATTAGTAAAAATATTTTTTCTATATATATGAATGAAATGTTATAGAGAATTTATAAATTTTAAGAAAAATTATATATTTTAGATATTGATAATCCATTATATATCATTTATAACATAAAGGTAAAGGATAATACTAATCCCACTTAATTTTTTCATTGTATCCATGGGAATATAAATGAGAAACAGATCCAAAGAGACTATAGAAATTTATTTTTTGAGTCATTTAATTATGAATCATTTTATCAATGTATATCTTGTTTATTAGGAATGATGTCCAAATAAACATTCAGTGGAAAAGGTGGAATTTATAGTATACTATTGGATCATATATATAGTAATGTTTATTGACAAATGATTCTTCAATATGTTGATAGTTTTAGGTACTCTATAACCCCAATTAATTAATTTGGTTAGTATGGTTATATTCTACTAATCAGACACAAGTATGGAATATTTGAAGAGTATAATGATTTTTAGATCAATGTTTGGAATCAATTTGGAGAAAAAAATAAGATTGTATAATCAAATCTGGGTGGTGAATACATTATAAATATTTCACTAATCATCTAAGAGATTGTGGAATTATTCCAAAACTCACTATTAGACCACCACTGTGTAATGGTGTATATATGTTGATGAATTATACCCTTTTATACATTGTTTGATTGATGATGTGTCAATGTGATATTATTATTTCATTCTACAGAATTCTCTAGAAACTCTATTATTACTACTTAACCATGTTCTACATAATGTATTTATAATAACACAATTTAAAATATGGACTAGGAAATGTCCCAATGTGTTTTTTATAAGGATTTGAGGTTATTAAGAGTATTTAATTGACCTCCCTAAGTAATGAACTTGGTCATATGACCCCAAGAGTATCCAATAATACCTTGGTTACCTTCCTAGTACACCACAAGTTAGTACCCACTAGGTTCACTTATAAAAACATGATTGTCCCCATATGATGATACATATTATTTTTATGCATTTCGTATTTACTCACACACACCGTAAGAAGTACCCAATGTGGTCACCCATCCTAAAAATATTACAAGATAATTACACATAACTATGTATTTTTTATTAGGGAGTCTCTAAAAAAAGGTACACCTTGTTGATAAGGATAGTCAAGTTTAATATTTTAAGTCTCAATTTTATAGGGGTATTACATTCCCCATACCATAAATCACAAATCCCTCATTATGGATGCCAAACATTGATCCTAGGATTCTAAACTACACATAAGGTTGGGTATTATCTCTAATATGATTTATAATGAACTGAACAGAGCTATCACATAAACCAACACCTGATCTGATCTACCACTAGATTAAAGGGAATTCTCAATCCTCAAAATCTATAAACTAGATCCAATGAATTAAAGGAGGCACCAGGGAAATTATATCTTCCTTAAATAAGAGTTAAATAAAAATTGGATCATGTATTGATAATCCAACATGGACCATCCATGCATTGGAAACCATCCAAAACACATATAAGAAGAAAAAAAATTGACAAAATAAATGAATCATAATCAAAATATATGAAACAATTAATTTATATAAACTTACATAATCTTCTGAATAAAATAAATAACATAATAAAATAAAAGATACTAAATATAGAATAAACAATTTTCATGTTGGATAATACATAAATAACTGAAAATAAATAAAACACTGGAACGAAACCAAAAAAACACATCCACCCAACCCATAACTACTCGTCACATTCCAACTCACCATTGCTGATTAAAAAGAAACAACTGAGATAGAATATAGCTAGAAATGTGAAATACATAAGAATGAAGTATACACCCTTGTCGGTCACCACCAATTGAGTCTATGAAATACTTCATATAAGTTAGTGATGAACACAAGTTTGAAATAAAATAGAGAAAAATAAGGTTTTGTACCCACCATTATAATTAAGGAAATCATGTGATATTAAAAAATGAATAAGATATTTGTTTTTCTAAAAACAAAAGGAAGGGTATCCATATTTATTAAAGTCACACAAGAAAAAACTCCAAAATGTTCCAAAGAAAACAAATTATTATTTTTTAAGTAAAAGGAAAATATGCCCTTGTATTTAAAATACATTAAACCCCAAAAAACAAACATAGATCCCATGAAGAGAAAATGAAACCATTTTTAATTTTTTCTATAAATTAAAAAACACTTTTAAAACATTTAAAAATTAATTTTAAATTTTCCAAATTACTACATACCATTACGCATTCATTCAAAACAACTGATTCTAAATACCCATTTCAAAACCACCAAATATAATGGAGTAACACACTCCCCAAAATTGAACCACTATTTAAATGAATAAAAAATATTAAAGAAGAAGGTGACACAAATAAAAAAGATCAAGGGGATATAAACAACCTAAAATGGGTCCCTTATATAAAACCACCAATCATAGAAATATTTTCATGGGTGATAAACGATGACTATAGTGATATTTTCCAAGTCCTTTCCAAAATCATTGGACCAACTATCAGTATATATTTTATCCTATTAAAACATCCTTGCTACCTCAGATTATCTATAGAAATCGTTCTAGGAAACTCCCCAATCTTGAAAAAATGAAACAACTAGATATCACTAGATATGCTCTCAACTAATTTGTGTTCTATGAATCAATGTATCCTACTTGGCTACCAATGTTCCCATGACCAAAAAAATTGATATGAGAATAAAATAAAATCTATAATATTTACAAGAATTACATGGATCATAATCATCGAAAAATAAATTTCACTCACCTCCAATTGCATCTTATAGAATATTCCTTTCATTTAAAATAATAATAAAACGTACATAATTAATCACCAATTAAAGAGAAACCAGTGAAAGTTAAAATCAAGAGGGTCTCACAAGAATCAAACATCCATTTTTGAATGTCCCAAATATACCGTTAACAAAACATTACTCTAAATACTAATCTATATAGTTTCACATTATAAAGCATTTGAAATTCCATTTAAATATTTTTTAAATATAACCATTTTTAAAACTATTTAAATCTATGTAAATCACAAACTCCATTTATCAAATCCTATTATAATAACACACCTACCATTTTTAGATAAATTCATGGGTTCATGTTCTTTCAAGTCACCAAATCCCCATTTAAAAAACGTGGGGTGTTTCCAAAACAAATGGAAACCCCTTGGAGGAGAAAACATTGTTGAAATTTCAAAATATTCTCTATAAAACCATTCTAAAATATGACACACCCATTTTTTAGAAAAATACCCTTCAATAATATCCTTGCATATTTTTAAAACAAACCCAAAACTGTGGGTTTTGGGTAAATTGAAAGCATGAGGTGGTGGGTGATGAACTACAATTTCATTCAATTGTCATTTTGAGACACCATGAGTGAGGATATTGTATTTTAAATTTATAATAAATTTATTTGATATCTAACTAAATGAGTACATGGGATTAAAAACAATGTTTGTTGATTAATATTGATCATCTAAAGAAACCCTTTAATATTTCCATTTTTCATTATAAAGATCCATGGATATAATTTCTCTAGTAGTTATCAATTCATGAGCAAATGATCTCTGGGAATCACCACTGAATCACTATGTACTAGCATGGAAAATAAAATGTCCTGCATTTTTTGTTCATGATTGGTCATTCTTTGGTCTTAAAAATATATCTCTTACATTTCTATTTCTTGATAGGGATATAGAAGGAGGATTTGAGATAAAATTCATTGTGTTAAATAATTTTATCTTTCTTCATTGCACGTTTAACAATACTCTACACAATATATATATCCTACTATTTATAGAGTTAGGGTTTAGGTTAAAATAATTATTTAATACAATTTGGATGATAAATAATATAATAATATTTAATAAACCCCAATACATATCATAATATATTATTATTAATATTTCTTGGTGCAGGGAAACTTGCATAAATTTATTAACAATATTTTAGTCTTGTAAATAATTATTTATCACTAGATGTGGTCTTGGTTAGTTGGAAATCTGCGATATTTATTGAATACCTAAATAAATTTTTTATTCATTAATAAATATTTTATTTACATATAAATGATTAAAAATTTATTAAATATTAAATAAAAATATATATATATTATTATTCACATTTTAGATAATAAATATTCATTAAATTTATGAAATAAATGTTATTTGAGTTAAAAAAAAATCATTGATATTGATTATAATATGTATTCCATTAATTAAATTTCAATCTAATTTAATCAAGGTCAATGGGAAAAATTTGTCTGTGACCCTCTAGGATTATATCTCACTAAGATTAGGCGGGTTTTTCTAAAGTCCAAGATTATAGTATTTTAATGAGTTAAGTCACCCAAGAAGAGGAAATTAATATCTCAACATAGATAACCCCATATAAATGTTCACATTGTAATATAATCAATTTTACACAAAAGTTAGTCAAGAAGGTTACACAATGATATCATTAACCTATATGATCAATATTTATTTCACTGACTATTTGAAATAAAACAGTCAATACCTCATGTCCTTAGAATTTTGAGTGACAATTCTATTCCAATCAAAGGTCCAATATATCATCATCCATAAATATGGATCATATAAATCATTCATCGACATATCCATTAACAACATGTAAATTATAACACACCCAACATACCCTACATACCATCAACATATGGCGCGATTGTTTTCATTTGTAAATATAAGTGAGAAAATATTTACATGAACCAATAATCATCTTAATGTCTCAGGACCATTACACTTTCTCACGGATAGGAATATCTGATAACCCCAAAACATGCATGTTTCTTACTGGTGGGTCTGTTATTATAATATCATATCATTTAGATCACCATGTGAGAACTTGATTAGAATAGTCCATGTCCTCTTATGAGTACTCGAACCTAGAGGTCTAAATAATATGTTCCTTATCATAGTCCATTATCCAATCATAGAATTATATTAATAATATTTTCATCACATTTAAATATTCTCATCATAGTAGTGATCTTATTTGACCTTATCAATATGAAAAATACTCTAAGAAATTATTTTAATAAATCCATACATAATAATGAAAAATATATAATAAGTTGTTTAATTAATATTTAATACATTTAATATACATGTAATCAATGTAAAAGTAGTTGGTCATGGGTCACTATCTACCACAAACTCCTACATTAAATCGATATAACTATCTATGACTTTTAATATTATCCAAATCACATGATAATAATATATATTATGAGTCTAGGATTTAGTCAAGAGGATTTATACATCGTATTATATGGATATATTGCTCACTGCAACCTCACATCACCCTTAAAAGTCCCTTAATGAGGTGATACTTATAAAGTAATTTACTTGTCAGTTGATGTGACCATCTCTCTTTTGTAAGATCCACCATTGTAGTACTATCACAATAGGGTGTGATGGGATCTTTACTATAAGAAAACACATCAAGATCTTGGATGAAGTTGTGTATTCATACTACTTCTTTATCTACCTTGGAATATGAAATATACTCAAACTCTATAGTAGAATATGTGAGGTTATCTTAATTTGAACTCTTCTAGCTCAGAGCACCTCTATTCAAAGTGATATTTTATCCCGTTTTTGACTTTAAGTCATCTTGATCAATTTGTAAAATAATATCTTCAAATCCTTGAATGGGTAGTTATTCATCTCTTTTATAGACAAGGAACGTGTCTTTAGTGTATGTCACATACATAATAATATTCATGACTACCTTCCAGTAGTGGTCACCTAGATCCACTTGATATCTACCTATCACACAAAATTTGTAGAAAACATCTATCCTAGTACATAAAATAGCATACATGACTAACCCAATCCCTAACACATATGGAATCCTTCCTATTATATTTATTTCCTGATGTGCTTTAGAAAAAAAATTCTTGGAAAGATGAATGTCATATAATAATTGAAGAAACACCATATTGGATTGTTCCATGCTGATGCTCTTCAGTATATTGTCAATTTATATACCTTGACTTAGGTCGTTTAGTCTCCAGAATCTGTCACGATTGATCGTTATCCCAAGAATATATACTTCCTCTCCTCAATCATTCATAGAGAAAAATTTATTCCACAACATCAAAAAAGACATTAAGACTGGTATTTTGTTTCTTATGGTAAATATTTCTTCAATATATACTATTAAGAAAACAACTACACTCCCACTAAACCACTTAAATACACAAGTATTAAATTTTTTTTATGAAACCAAATTCTATTATGGCCTCATTAAAATAAATGTCTCGTGACCTTCATGCTTTCCTTAACCCATAAATGGATCTTTGAAAATTTTATAACTTGTTGGTATTTTTTGGAGTCACAAACCCTTTGGGTTGTGTCATATAAGAATCTTCCTGAATATTCCTAACAAGTAAATTTGTTTTTAAAATCATTTTCTTATTCCAATAACCAAGTGAGAAAATAATGGAAAGTATAATTATTCTGGATGTCATCATTTCAATTGGTGAAAAGGTTTCTTAATAGTCAATACCATGATTATTTTTAAACCCTTTTACAACTAGTCATACCTTATAGTTAAATGAGTTTTCCTTCCATGTCATGTTTCTTCCTGAATGCCTATTTGCAACCAATGAGCCTTAAATCCACTATAAGGTCTACCAAAATAAATACTTTGTTTTGGTTCTTGTAATCCATTTAATAATTCATGACTTCTTGCCACATTGAAACATTTGATCCACTTACTACTTCCCACTATGTAGGAGGATAATTTTTATAGACTAATAACGATTCACCATACTGGGTGACTATAAAACCTTATTATTCAAATTCTATAACCCCTATTTAACTCATATACAATACTTGTGTCTTCAGAACAGTTTTATCTTCCATGAGGATTTCTGAAATATATTATTTTTCCATCTCTTGTGTACCTTGAGCCTCAACTTCATCAAAGTCTATCTCACTCTTAATTTCTATTCTACATATGTTCTCTCTATGAAGGAATATATAATGTCTTTCCACTGTAACCTTTTTTATGGGTTGTATAGATAATATCTCCTTATTTATTTGGTATATCCTATAATGGTATACTTTTTAACATAAGTTGATAGTTTGTTACCTAAATAGCCCTTAAATAATTATTTCCTTCCCCGCACTTATAAATTTGATAACATTGTTTTTATCCCTATCCAAAATTATTATAGAGTACCATTAATCAACCTAGTTGGTATATAGTTTACTATATGTTCTTCTTTTTGTAACATGTATCCCCAAAAGGATAATGAAAGACTCGTCTGAATCATCATTGATATCACCATGTCAAACAAGGTGTAGTTACTCATTTCGCATACACCGCTCAACTGAGTTGTGTAAGGAGGAGTGAGTAGGGATAAGATCACGTACTCCTATAAGTCATCAATGAATACTTGATTAAGATATTATCCACCCTGGTCTAAGTATATTTTACTAATATTCTTACCAATTTATTTCTCAACATCATTCTTGTATTCGTTAGATTTTTCAATAGAATCCCACTTATAACTCATTAAGTTGACATTTTTATATCTACTATAATAATCATTACAAGTTATAAAGTATGATTACCCACCCATTTCTTGAATGGTAAAGGGTCCACAAACATTGTTATGAATTAATTCAAGAAGTTCATTTTCCCTTTAAACTTTCCCACTAAATAAGGATTTGGTCATTTTTTTCCTTTTGAAATGTGTGACATACACCAAGTGTTTTTAGTTAAAGAGAATCTAAAAATCCAACTCTATGCAATATAGTCGAGTGCTATTCATTTACATAACCAATTTATTGATGTCAATGTCAGGTACGGTATTAATAATGTGATGTATCTTTATAATATATTTCTATTACTTAGTCCATGTAATCTAACAAATGGAGACCGTTATTTAAATGTGCCTTAACATAAAAATGTAATATTTATATATTAAGAAATATTTATTCCCAAATTTGAAAATAAATCCATCCGTATAAATTCTAGATACATAAATAATTTTTTTGTAACATATAGAACATAATAAAAACCTTTCAAAACCATGATCATTCTAGTTGGAAAAGTGAGTTCATCGTACTCGATAGAGATTATAACAAGTTTATCTCTATTATATACTTATAGATATAAATTAAATTGGTAGATATGTCTAAATATACATGGTTCATTTATTTGAATACATATGTCAGTAACACAAGAAATATCTAATGAAAAATTTATAGAAACATATAAATTGTACTTGATAACAACCGCTTTTGAAGATTCCCCTTGATTATATGGATGGGAGTATTTTTACTTCAAGTGACCCATATTTAAACATGAAAAATATAAAACTTCATATTCTCTTTCTTTCTTCTTGATGTTACTCTTTTTAGAAGGGTGTGAAGAAGAAATAGACTTAAAGTTATTCACATTCTATTTCTATTTGTACAAATTATGGATGGATGAGTTTACATGCTTCGTATCCTTATTTACTTGGATAATAAGATTAATATTGTTTTGAAAATAATTCTCAATGTTTTTCATATTAAAATTTACAATAATGATGGAGAATCACTAAAGGAGTGATGCCGGAATGAGATTGGTTCCCAGTTCTTCTAGGAGTTTAAAACATAGAACCTCTAAGCGCATAATGTATCCAATGATAATGACTACATAAGGACAAATTTGTGGACATTATCCAATATTTATTTAAAATAACCCTGTGTAAATATCAAACTATTTTTGTCTAGATCTCTCCTGGTAATGACCATAGTGTTTCTCAAGAGTACTATATACATCTATGTTTTTGTGAGACTTTATCTGTTCATTATACATGGATGAAAGCATCAAAAATTGAATATCAACTATATTATTTATATTTTTCTCATATAATAAGTAATATTCATCACTCACCTCCCTAAAAGGTGGATAATAAAATGAGGATTCTAGCATATATGATTTCTATTTATACAAAAAAACAACCCATAGGAATTTGTACCATTCAAGGAAGTTACTTCTACTGAATAGTTTGTCTTTTTCTAATATTGATCATATATATAATTGTATAATAATATTTACATTTAATTATAAAATTAAAAGAGTAAATTTTTAATAATATTCTTGATTACCAAATTATGTGAGAATTAATAAATTAAGTGATTCTATTAATTATTAAATTTCCCACTATTTTATCAAGTCTGAATATCCCACACTATTGAACTCAAAATTAATAGTTTCTAAGATATTATATTGGAAAGTATCCATATTCCCCTTTTATTGACACCAATAATGGTTGGTAAAGCTACTTGATTTTATTTAGGTAGGTATGTATTTTCCAACTACGGGCTTATAGAACCTTGATCTATTGAGTGGACTAACCTATCCTAAAATATTGACTTGTATTTCCTCAACACTTGACTCCAAATTATAGAAATTATATAATGGTTACTCCTCTTAATGTAAAATAGTTAATTTAACCCAAAATTTTCATAAGAAATCCCCTTATAAGAATAAGTGTTCCAACAAGTGTTTGTCAAAAAAAATAGTTCCCTTCAGTTACATTCCCAATAAAGTAATATAAAGTTATGTTCGACATAATATTTAATTTAAAAAAATTTATTTATTTTGCATAAATTTTATATTATTTTATATTTTACATGTCCTATTATTATTAAGTAGATATTATTATATTAATTACCCATGCCTGAAAAATATTTATTCATAATTCATTTATTTAATTTATTTATTTTCAAATTAATTTACTTATTTATGTGATCGCAACCTTGCATCCATAATATAAATTTTTACATAGACTAAAATAAATAAATAATTAAATTACCAATTCATGATATTTATCTAATGGTTAATTTAATTATGGGATATTTAATCAATCATTGACCTAGGGGAGTTAAATCTCGTTATAGGTCTTATCATGAGTTACAACATTCCACCTATCCACCTGTGTATCACTTGAATTGGAATCATAATGTCTTTTTCATGAACATACTTCATGAACCTTGGGATAATCTATTAATTTCATATATTTATTACACAAACACATGTGAGTGGAACCAAAGTATTGATTAAAAGGGTATTGTAGAAATATCAATGGACAGAGAGGTCCTACATAATAATGGAGGGAGAGATGAATCACAAGACATCATATTTAATTTAGTAATAAATAATTGTAAACCCTAGAAATAAATTAAATTAAAAAATACAACACAAACATATTTCTTAGTCAATATCATGAACAGTGATACAAGCATTGAATACTCAAAAGTAATATTCTAGAATTCTTTACCTTATTCATTATTTATTATAATGATGGACGTGTTTGCACTAATTAACTAATTAATTCACTTTCATCATAATGAATATCCAAAATTTATTATAGATACCCATAATTTAAGATATTCATTGAAAATAAATGGCATAACCAATGATGACATGTATTTATTAAAATAAATTAATTGATAAATTAAAATTCCTTACAACTATTATTAAATTCTCAGACACACAATGGTATTCAAATAAATAAAATAATGTTTTAATGCTGAAAATTTTAAATTTAATTTAATTTTTTATTCAATTCGTTAATGGGAGACTACACATCATGTATATCTAGCCACATGTTGGGTATCTTGATTATTTTGTATCGATTGAACGTGCCTGGGTTTGCGGTTTGATCCTCGGTTGGACTACCGAACATTTACAGACTACCAGCATGTTGTGTGTTTCACATGATTTGTGTCTATAATGATCTCATAGGTCTTTATCATGTGTCTCAATGGACTAGATAGCCTTTATAGGTTATCTATATGTTGTTTATCACTTTGATATATGTTTACATTTTCTCAATGAGTGGATCAGTGTGTTCATGGAACATGGGATTTGATGAAATACATGTTAATTACACAGAATAAATTTCTTTTATATCTTAAAACATTCATGTTTTTAGTGTCACATATTTTTTACCATGTATAATGACCACATATACTGTGTGATTTATTTTGTTATCCCATATAGACTATATGTCATGCACAATGATACATGGTATGTAATTTGAAGATTGTTTACCAGGTTGGTAATCAAAAAATAATGTACACCACATGTAATAACTATGTGACATGTCATGTATCCCTTGTAACATCAAGATGTAGTGAAATAGGGTATAAGGTGTGTACTTTTTAGTACACGTCATGTAACCCTTTCTTACTAGAAAAAAATCGGATGTTTCTCGATGGCATCTTCGGTCATTATTAATCTATTATTAAACTTTTAAGAAGATGAAACACTAAAAAATCATGATTAATATTTTTAAAGATGTTAATTTAAATCAGATGAAATAATTAATAACATTAAATGAAAATCTAACCCCAATTTTACTAATATTAATAATAAATAAATAATTTTAGTTTTAAATGCTACCACTCTGATACATCTTTTTGGTCATAGACATAGTGGAATCATGTTTTTGTGGTAGATATACTAAAATTTATTTTAATTTTAGTTGCCCAGAACTATGATAGAGGATATTATACATCAAATTTATAAAAAAATTATCTAATATCTAAATAAACGAATACATGGGCTTATAAACTTTCTTTGTTGATGAATTTTTATCATCTTAAAACAAAATTAGATATTGTATTCATTATTTTGTGAGAATATAAGGATATAATTCCTCTAGAAGTGATCTATGTGTGCTCCAATAAACTTCAATCAATGCCAATCGATCTCTGGGTGCTACTGCGGTGAATCAAATGTCTTTTGTGGTTTTTTCTTGATTGATAAATCTTTAGTTTTAAAGGAATCACTATTTAATTTATATTTCTTAATAGAGAGATAGAAATAGGAGTCAATATATAATTCATTGTATAAAATTATTTTCTCTATTTCTATTTCACATTGATTGATACTCTAAAAAATATACATGATTGTCTATTTATAGATTGGAGGTTTAGGATAAAATAATTATTTAATGCATGTCGGCATTTAAATAATCTAATAACCATTAAATAACCCCATGACACATAATAAAATGTTATTATTATTATTATTTGGCACACTATAACTTGTGAAAATTATTTAATAATATGTACCAGCTTGTAAATAATTATTTATCACCGAACGCGTTCTTGGTCCATTCCAAATCCTCAGTATTTATTGAATGACTGTATAAATATTACATTCATAAATAAATATTTCATTCACATAAATGTGAATATATATTTATTAAATATTTAATAAAATATATAAATATATTTTCATTCACATGGTGGTGAATAAATATATATTAAATTTACGAGAACAATATAACTTGAATATAATTATTCAATGGTATTGAGAATAATATTTATACCATTAATTAAATTTGAATAAAATTTAATTCAGATCAATGGAAAGACTTAGTGTGTGACCCTTTAGGGTCCTTTCTCATTGGAATTAAGTGGTCTTTCCTAAATTAAATATTATTATCTAGTAATGGGTCAAAACACTAAAGAAAAAGTACTTATGTCTCAAAATTGAAAACCCCAAATGAATACTCATCGTTAAATATAATCCCTTTTTTAAAATATCTCATCAAGTAAGTTTCATGATGGTGTCCTAACTATATATGCTCGATACATCTTTAATTGACTATTTGAATTAAACACATCGTTACCCCATGGCCATGGAATTTAGGGTGAATATTATATTCCAATAAAAGGGATGATGTATCATCTTATATAACGATGGATGGGAAAAATCCTTTCTCTAATTATACATTAAAAACATATCAATTGTGACACATCCATCTTACCATACTTCCTACCAATATATTTTGCTAATGGTTTTAATTAGTAATTCTAAGTGTGTGGGTCATGATAAGAAACAATGATAATCTTAAATTCTAAGGACCGTTACACGTGATCACAGATAGAAATATCTGTTGACACCATAGCATGAAGAATTCTTACTAGCATATATGTTCTCATAATCTCTCATCATAGATATTTCCAAGTGAAAACATAATGAGAATAAGCTTTAACCACTTATGAGTACTATCACATGATGGTATCAATACAATTTTCCCCATCATAGAATAGTATTCAACCATAGAACTGTATTAAGAATATTGTAATAGTACATCAAGATTATCAAGATAGTGGGGAACTTCTATGAACATATCAATACAAAAAATACATTAGGTAATTATTACATTAACACCATGAAGAATGATTTAAAATATTTAATAAGATGTTTAATTAATATTTAATACATCTAATATATATATATAAACAAAATACACACTGTTAGTCCTAGGTCACCAACTCCAACAAATACATTTCACCGTGTTTCCTATCAAAACTATAAAAACTCCCTCTAAAAACATTTCACAAATTCTTTTCCTGTAGAACCATTTTATTTGAAATCTAAAACATTGTAATATGAAGATAAAATCATTATTATAATCTCAAGAATAATGTAAAAACAATTATAAATCCTTCCATACATAATACATAACCATAGTTTAATTTAAATTGAATTTAAAAATCACAAACATACCATTAATTTTTATATAAAATATGAACATAGAAAAAAGTGCATAAAAAAACCCATTCTCCTTTGATATAGAAGTCAATTCTAAGTTAGATCTCATACTCTCGAAGATATAATGAACAAATTCCCCATGATTAGAAAACTGAGAACCCTAAATCTCTCCAAAATAGTCATTTGGTTTATTGGTAAGGGGATAAATCAAAGGGGAAAGGGAATTTAAGTGGGGATAGGAGGAAAGGATAGACAAATTTTAGAAATTCCTTGTAGAACTCTATGAATATGATATAAAATAGTTAAAATCAATGGGAGAATGAGGATGGATGACTATATTGATCCCTCAAGATTTAGCTTCATGAGTGGGAGGGAGGAAATATGGGTGAGGGATAATATTTGAGAGGGGTAGAGATAATTTTACAAAATTTTAAAACAGGGGTGACTGACCTATTTTCCAAACTGTATGGATTTCACTGGAGAAAAAATGGAACCCTCATAGTTTTTGTAATTGTGCACCAACCATACAGGTCACCCATTAGGGAAAAAATGGGTGCCATGGTTTATAGATGAGGTTTCATAGTTTAACACACCATTATCAAATCGTGATAAACCATACTGTTATATTATAGAACTCTCACACATGGGTACTTCAACGTTACTCTTGACTATCCACCAAACCATCTTCTACCCCAATAACCTGTAAAATAATTAAATTCATTCCCAAAAGTTACAAAAAAATCATGAAATATCAAGGAATGAAAAAAAATAATAAAATAACATGGGGGTGTTATAATTAGTTTAAAACCCCTACAAAAGTTAGTTTTAAAATTATAACTCATTATAATTCTAGAATTAAATATTTGTATCCCATACTAGTTTCAATATAGGATACATTTTAGGACATTTTACAATGTATTTGTGAGTGAAGAAAAATCACACTAAATTAACATGTGTTTTCCTATGGGGATAGTTGTATGTATAATAATTAACCCTAGTGGGTAATAGTTTGTGGTGTACTGGGAAGGTAACCAAGGTATTACAAAATACCAACAGGTTGAAATGACCATGTTAATATCTAGAGGAGTTCATGTAATTATAAATTTTATCATGGACTTAGATCTTAAATAATATCATAGGTTTTTATCCTATCCAATACCTTTTAATATTTTGGTTTTTTCATGGTTTTAAATATATTTTACTTTTAGGACTCATGGGGTAAGAGTGGGGGAGTCTCATGGTCATTTTTCTTCCTAGACACTTGAGTTTCCATGGTTAGTCTAAATTTTTAGTTTTTAATGTTTTTTCTATTTCATTTATATTTTTATGATGTTTTAATCCTCAATTTAATGGTGAGATTTCCCTTGAAATAATTCCATTCGTATCAAGATAGAAATTAAAATTAGTATTAAATACATGAGTTTTGTTTACTTATCCCGAAAAATAATACAATAACTAAACATTTAGTTCTTAGAATAATTTTGGAACAAATACATGATTGGTACATACTCATCAACCATGTACCCAATACAAGTATGGTTATATATCCCATTTTATTTTTTGTATTTATATTACAATTTTAATTGATTTCCTCATGTATGAAATGATAAAGGGACCAAAATTGGTCTTGTGATGTATTGATATTGCTAGAATGGTGTTATTCCTAGTTTTTTGTGTGTTTAGTTTTGGATTTTTTTCTTGTGTGGTGATTTCTTATTTGATGTTGTGGTAAAATTTATTTTTCCATGAAAAATGTTTTTTTCTTAATGAAAATACTAAGGAATAGTTTGGAAATTGGTTTGGTTTTACAAATTATTTTGTTAAGTGATTGATTTTTATTTTAATTTTGGCTCCATTTTAGTATTGAAATGAAAAGTAAAATGTTTTAATGGGTTGATGAAATGTTTATGAAAGGTTTTTATTGGTTTTCCAATGTGGTTCATGGTGAGTTTTCTTAATGAAAACTAGTATTTCAATTAAAGGTTTGGTTTGATGGTGTTTTTCCAACGATAACCCTTAATGAGAGTTTTAAATAAATTTTAAAGTGGTATCTATATGGTCTCCAAATTAAATGAATTTATTTAAAAAATTCAACTTTTGAAATTATGTTATAGTTGGAATGATTTTGAGAATTATATTTGTTAGTGATTGTGTATTTTTATCATCGATTACACAGATTATGGATTCATTTGATATATTTTTTGAAGTCTTAATGGGTAGGGATAATGTTTCATTATTTTAGGTTATGAGTGATATAAATTTTTGGATTAGGTTTAGTGTGTGGTTCTTTACAGGTGGTTCCTCTAGCCCTTATCACCTTATATTTTTAATTTTTCCGTGTTACATATGGTGTGGTTGATGTCATTATACTTTTGAATTGGAGTAGTGGTGGGTATTTGATTTTTTAAGGATTGTGTCAGTAGAGTTGAATGGTTAGGGATAAAATATTTTTGTTTAAGAAATATAATTTATTTATACTATCCTTATAATGATTTTGGATTTTGTTAACAAAATTAGTTTTGGAAATATCTTCTAGGTGTCTCTTGTGAGAGGTTCTTGCACTGAGATATTTGTGATTTTATGTTTTATTGTTATCATTTTTTTATTATGATGGGTTGGAATGACATTTTTTCATGAGTATTTATTATTATATGGATTTATGGTGGGATGTTTAACTAATGGATGTATGTGGGATGTACCTTAATATTTTTCATGGTTGACTAGGACCTGTGTTGAATAGGTTTATATTATACATTGCATGGTGTTTCGATTTTTTTCTGGGGTTCACCAAGGATTGGTGTTTATTGTGGAATCCATATATTGACATCATCTTTAGTGACCTAGGGTTATATTCCATGTAATTACATTTATTTGTTTTGTTTCATCATTTTTTCCATTTTTTGGAAAGTACCGATATGGATTTTTGGATGTGGTTAATAGGCTTCAGTTGTGGAATGTGGTTTCTTGGAGGATTAAATTTCCATTTGATAAATTTATCAATCAGTTCATTATTTGTTTCATTTTCATTGGTTTTAATTCATTATTTCACTATTTAGAAGGATTATAAATGGTGGAAAGACCTGAGAGTCGATCATATCTTCTTTTAAGTACATGTGATAGATAATTATATTGTCATTGTTTTAAGGTAATCATATGTAATAATTTTTAGGATACTAGATATATATATTTGGCTACGGATCATGTTGACGAACCCTCCCTTTTATTTAAATCTTCTCTAACTTTTTTTTCTCATTTATTGATCTTTATTGTAATTAAAGACTTCATAGGAGTAGAAAGTTGTATGGGGGGAACTATAACACCACAATGTTACTTTAGACTATTATTTTAGTTTATTTTGTGTTTATCTGAAATATAATTATTTTTTTAGAGTTTCATGATGGAATTTATAAATTTTAGAGGTTCCCAAGGTGGAACATGGTTTATCTTATGGTTTGGAGTAACTGAGATTAAATCTTGTGTGAGAGTTTTATAATATGATAGTGTACTTTTTCACATTCTTAGAATAGTTTGTAAAACTATATTTCCTTATATAAAAATTTTTTGGCACATTTTTGCTATTTTGGGACTATAAAATTGTTTTTTAATGGTTAGATAATCGATGAAAGTGTTATTTCTTCCACCAGTGCATACCTCACTATTTGAGTACGGTTTCGAAAAGAGTTCCACAAAACCATATGGTCTAACCATGCTTTAAACTTTTTTGAAATTTGTAACAACCTAGGTTATTTTAATAATAAATAACTTTCATTTTTTATGAATATTCATGATTATGTTTTATGGATTGATATTCAATATATTATTTTTACAAAATTTTCAATTGAAAAAGTAATAGTATTATTTTAACTAAAGTGTTTTCCATGTATTATATATTTTAATTAAAAAATAAATTTTAGAAATTTTAGAAATATAATTGGTTCAAATGGAATTCATTTTTAATATCATTCCATCAATTGTATATTTAGGTAAATTTTAGCAATTTGTTTTGAAAATGGTGATTTTTTAGTGAATATTGAAAAATACTAATATTTATAGGAACGACCATTTCTTATAAAAGATATAAAAAGTTCATTTTGGATTTCGTTTAAATTATCATTACTCTATATTTATTAAGAAAAAATATTAATTCTATAAGGATCAACATTACACTTCATTTTGTTATAAATTCATTTTTGGCTTCAGAACACATTTTCCTAAACAATCGTTTTCATTGATTTTTATACACTTATATTAAAAGTAATCAATTCAAATAATAAAAATTGAATCTTAAAAAATTAATTTCATATATTATATCATGTGTTTAAGATACAATAATAATTTCAATTTCACTTTTGGTTAAAATGAATAGTAATTATGGTAAATTTTATCACCATGGAAAATGATAAAATGGTTTGGTTAAGGTCAAAACTAAGTGGTAAGGTCACAAAATATTATTATTAATATTATTGGACGATAATATTTCAACCATTATAATATTATATTAGAAATGGTTTTTTTATTTACATTTTCCCATGAGAACGACTTTATAATATTTCAAATCATTAAAAAAAATAAAGAGTCCCACACTCCTCACTTATAAAAGGGAACCTCATATCCTATCTTTTTCACATATAATGATCATTTTATATCAACCAATACCTATAAAAATACCTTCCCAACATCCTTAATGATTTCATAGAGCCCTAGGTTCACCAAAAGATCATCCTAAGATGGCTTAAATTGAATGCCAAGGGTGGTTTTCCCTCGATGAGGTACAATTATTTACTGAGTGTTTCATATTTATTTGTTCTTCTACCACCATCTAGTCATATTTAACAATTCGGAAATAATATCATTAATTTATTATATATAATTAATTATTATTATTATTATTTTAAAACTCTTTTTATACACATTTCCTATCCTATGGGAAATGAAAACATCTCTAGTGTTTATGTGTGGACTACCACCTCCATAGAGTGATGTATTTTGTTTTTTGCCACCACCATACAAGGCTAGTGAATAAGATATATTTAATTAATATATATGTTACTAATGACTTAATTATTATTCTTGGAAGATAATATATTACTTATCTTCTTACCTTAAATATTTTTATAAAATGATAATTTCACTCTTTCTTACGTGTAGACTACCGCCTCTATGAAGCGATGTAATTTAAGTATTTATGAGAACCCTTAATGTATGGTTATAAAATTTTATTTATTGTATAAAAATAATAATTTATTCATGATTAAAATTCTATATTTTATGAAATAATAACCCTTTTGACCATAGTAAACCAACAGATGTTGTTTTGGGATCATGAATAGAATTTTCTCAAAACATCCAACATGAACTTAACTAATTTAATAAATATGTAAGGAATGGTGATAATTGAAATAAAAGGAACAATAATAGTTGGTTAATACACTTGAAAAAGGTTCTTAAGTTTGTATAAAATTAATATAATTTTATTATAAAGAATCTAAAACACTATATGGTGAGTCAACTCAGGGTAAGGAATTTTTCATTAAAACCTTATTTTAAAAGTTTTAACGTTTTCTTATATTATTCCTTCATAACCATGTTACATAAATTTTTTTAAGTATGTAATTTATATAATATATTTCATTTTAAATTTCATTTTAAAACATATTTAAATTTATTTTTTAATGTTTTAAAAAAAATATTTTAAACATTTTTTAAATAGTTTATTTTTTATATTTTTACAAAAGTGTGTGAGGAATTTTTTATTAACATATAAGGAATGATAGAAATTTTCACTATCATGAAAATTTTTATTTAATAAAATTCCCCTAAAATTTTTCATGGGTTTTTAATGATATTATTATTTCTCATTTATTGGAGAAATTATTTTTATGATTTTATAAAGAGAAAGTATTTTTATCAGTATTTTTACATGAAGCATTAATGTACTTCGGTATAAATGTTAAATAAAATAGTTTTTGACATTTCATGATGGAAATTTATGATTATATATATATTATATATGTTATGGTCCTTTTAAATTATTCATTATGATGTCTGCTCCTGATACATCTCTCCAATGCATTAGGTAATGATTTTTTTCTTTGGAGAATATATGTTATAGTTAACCAAGTAGATTATTATATTTGTAAGAGTTATTTTAAGAGTGATATAAAGATAATTTTTCAAGGTACCTACATGGATATTATATTCTTGAAAAGAATTTTTTATATAATATTTTTTATTTCATATGTTAAGCTAATGAGCTTAAGTTTAAAGGAATGTGAATGTCCCTTTTTAAGGGTGAAAACTATTTTTTCCAGAATATGTTTTCATGAGTATCCACGTTTCAAAATAAACCCTCATGATTATTATTTTTTCATTAAGATTTATTGTGATACGTTTAATAAAAATATTTGGGATATGAAGCATATTTCATGAGTAATTAAATTAATATTTTAGCTAAATTATGGGTTATTTAAGATACAAGGAATTATAGTTAGTATTATATGATATGATTAAATAATTTTATTGGTTGTGATATTTTTGATAAAATTCATTTCAGTTATTCTAATATAGGTATTATATTACTTTGATAAAAAAAATTCGGGATTCAATGTTTCTTCAACTAATATATGATTATTTCATAATGGTTTTGCATGGAAAAAATAGGATGAATAAAGTCTAAATAAATCAGTATTATAATGTTCTTATGAATTAGTAACCTATAATGGTGGTACCCATACCTGGTCAATCTAGTGTGCAGTTATGTTAACTCAATTAATGCAGTCTATTAATGGTGATACCCATGATAGAGAGATTCTGAACACTTTTTATAGGAACCTTTCTATAATGAAATATTTCATGAAATAACACCCTCTAGAATTAGGTGTAACCTCAAATTCTATGGTAGGAGAAGGATGGATAAATTCTTATGAAAGGATATTTTAATTTTTGGGTTTTTTTAAACATAAAATGGTAATTATTTAGAATTATCATTTTGTTGGTTAACCCAATAAATTGTGGTCTCTAATTAATAATACCAAGGATAAATATTATATTGATTATATGGAGAAGATATTATTTAAATATATTTTAGTTAAGATAATTTTATTTTATATAGGATAGAAAGGAATTTTTGGAACTAATGAAAAATTATGAGGACCTAGTTTCCTCTTATGAAGGTAATTTTATTAGATTGGCTAGGTGTGCACCAAAATTAATTTTGTACCATGATAGTAAAATAGAACGGTTTTACTTGGTATTGAAATTAATTTTTCAATGTGAATTGGAATATAATGAATTTAAAATATTTTAGAAATTTGAACATAGTATTTTGAATGTTAATATGGTGTTTGTCAACTTTTACCAAGATAAAGATCAAAACACCTTGATTTTGGAAATCAATGGGAATGAATCCCTCAAAGAAATATAAAGTAAAGAGGACTAAATTTACCTCTTGTGATATGTGTGGAAATAATCCTCCTGAGAAGTGTCTTATAAAATGTGGAAGGTGTTATATACATGGTGTGTTGGGATATTTTTGTTGGATTAGTCGAAAATCTCTTTTTTCTCATAGATTTTTAATGCTCACAAATCATGTTCATGTTTCATTTATTTTCAATTTGATTTTACCTAATAAAAAATATTATAATTTTTAAATTACCGTTAAATTAGTTTTAATGTAAACATACATGAGATTCAAAATTATTTATTACCATTATAAATGATTTTCTCTACCACTATGAGAACATTATAATTTATTCATTACCATTACGTAGTTTCACTTCAACCTTATGTTAGTATCCTATTACCCTTATATAATGGATGAAAAATTTGTTTTAAATTAAAAAAACTATTATATTACCTTTACTAATGTCAAATATTATTCTATTATATATTGACTTCTAAGTGGTTGTATGTGGAAATGAAGTGACCACATAAAGAAATGAAGTGTACACATGAATAAATGAATTGACCATGTGAATAAGTTAAGTGACCAAGTCAAGTGGCCATATCAAGTTACTATAATATCCCTAAGATCACAAGAGAAAAGTGACCACAAGAGATATGTGATCATAAGAGAAAAGTGAACTCAAGTTAGGTGACCATAATAGAATGGTGACCATAAGAAAAAAATGACTACAACCAAGTGACTGCAAGCAAGTAGCTACATTCCAAAGTAACCAGGATTAAGAAAATTATAAGGGAACAAGAATAACTTAAGCATTGAGGAATATTTAAATATCTTATGGCTATATTTTTCATTATTTATTGAATTCTTGGATCATATATGTTTTCTAAACCAGACTAATGAGTATGAGGATTCATTTATGAATATCCTTAAATAGATAATTTGAAAATGTGATATCTTCAAAAATAATATTCATGCCTGAAAAAATAGAATATGATATAGTGATAGAGATATATTGTGGACTTACCCTAAAATATTAATTAACTAAACACATTCATGCCACTTTTTTTCTAAACTCTAAATGTAACGCTCAATTTAAAATTTTTCAATGACATATTTAAAGACAATTGATCCACTGAAGTTGATTAGATTGTGTAACTTCATACTTTCTCTCTTAGTATATATTTCACTCTCTATTTTTTACATATTTTCTAAATATTGTTTTATTACTTTAAACATTCATTAGCACATAATTGAGCTATGTATTAAATAGTACTATATACTCTTTTATTTATTATTTTACACCTTTTATCCCTATATAAATATGGAAGAGGTTGTGTGTAGCCTGAAATACCTACGTGTAATTGTTTGTAAAAATATAAACCAAGTTATAGATCAAGTTTATTGTTAAATAACTATTTGTAAGTAGTTTATTTACAAGTTGATAAGAAAATTTCTCATCCTGAAACTGGTCATATTTTTTTATTTACTTGTTTACTTTTTTTATTCAAAAATAATCTTGTTTTCATTTTCCAAAACTATATACTAAAAAATTAGACTAAATAATTATATAAGTTAGTGTTTTATATGTTGTATTTAAAGTGAATAAATTTAATAAAAATGTGAAAATGATTTTGTGGTTATTTTAACAAGGTTAGGATCGAGCCTTTAGGAAATGTATTTAAAACTCTAAGTTATATATTTATACTATTTGAGTGTACTGGGATTTATTTTATATTCTTGGGGATTTTATTTTAAATTTTTTTTAAATCATTGGAAGCTCAATTAATCCCTCTTGAGTTTTACACTAGGAAAAAAAATTTCTATCATAGCAATGTTTTTCCGATCACATTTATTAATTTTAACCTTGATTATGTTCTTAGTAAGAAATTTTTAATTTATATACATTGTTATTGGGGATGCTATGTAAGAAGATTATATCACCAACATACCTCCCTATATTAACAATCATATGTTTCCTCAATGGAAAATAAAAATATAAATCCACCTTAAAATCATGGGTTTTTTATATTTGACGATCTATTGAAGAAAAATATGAAAAACCAAAAAATAATTGAAATTAATTGAATGCTCCTACTAAAATTTCTTGTTATTCTAACAAAAAATCTATTAATGATTTTTTATCTAATTTATGGGAGGAATAAATTAATAGTATATAATCATGTGATACTGCTTACCAAATATGGGATACCCTTTATGTATCTCATGATGGACGTCATAATCTTAATTAATTTTGGATTAATATATATACTATCAAGTATGATAAATTCAAAATTAAGCCTGATGGATCCATCTCTTACATTTATCTCAAGATCAATGGGATCAGAAAAACTATGATTATACTTAGTAAAATGATAACACACAAATCTCAAGGGATGAGGAACTAGAGATGTCTACCAAATTGATGGATAGGTAGTGTGGTACCTATTTTGGAATCATGTGATATCAGAAAACTACCATTTAATGAATTAATTATAAATATAATGATTTATAAAGAATATATTAATATAAAAAATGATTATGATTAAGATAAATGAAAATATGTTTCTTTTAAATAATCATAGCTGAAATATATAGAATTTTTCAAACCAAACAACTCAAGTGGAAGTGAATATAATATTGATAGTGATGGGTAAATGGATTAATTATCTATATGGTTTAAAAAATTTCACAATAATAAAATGTTTTTTTATAAGAAAAATTATAATTTAAATTATGAAAAGTGAGAAAATAATAAAAAACGGAACATCCTTCTAATGATATTTCTTCCTATGAATTTAAAATAAATGTTCACATAAAAGTTTATTTTTTAAATCTCAAGTATAATAAGAGGTATGAGGAAAATAAGAAAAGTCCAAATAAGGAAATAAATTCCACTTGGAGTGTATATAAGGATCTATCTAGTCACCCAGATTGAATTTAAGAAGAAATAAATGAAAAATTAAATTATTCATTATGGATACATCATCAGAGGTACCATATTCTATTTATATCTATAAATATTCAAAAAAAATTAATGAATAATTATAATTGTATTGGAATATACTAAATACACCATGAATGTATTAAAATATGTATAAAAAAATATTAAAAAGGATCATGTTTTATGTTTTGTAAATAATTTTACAGTTATTATATAAAAACAAAATATTTCTAATATATTAAATGAAAATTATAATTTTAATTTTGTAAATTAATAGATTAAAAAGTATTTCAAACGGTTTTTTTAATGTAAAAGACAGTAAATGTTATTATTAGTGAAATATATAATCATAAATCCAAATCTAGTATTGTGTAAGAATATAGAAAGTACGGGAAGCTGTATAAAAATCATTACTTGTTCACGGAAAATAGAATAATTTCTAGAAAAAATGGTTTGGGAAATAATTCAAGAAATTTTGACCTAAAATGGATTTAATATCTAAATTTTCTATTTATATTTATAAAAAAAATTGAAATAAATATGGATTCCTAACCTTTGTGGACCTAAAAATATTTGGGTACAACAATCAATGTGTATTTAATTGATTATAGGAAAAATTCAGGACGATATCACATTAAAATATATGGCATCTAGATAAGGTATATTCCATACATCTTATTAGAGACAATTAAAGTAGCAAGATTCATATAAAATTTGTTTGTGGGCATATCACTTTCAACAATAATGAAAAAGAAAATATTATTAAACTTAGAAAAATTGGTAACTCTGAATCTATTCTTTTTTCTAAATTTTAATTTCTTGATTGTTTAAAATATAATTTAGATAATAATTCCCAATTTTGTGATGATGTTTTTTATGTTAGATTTGAATAGAATGATTATAATTTATGATTCCAAGAATGATTTGGTATTTAAGGTTTTGATAAATGATAATATCTATAATGTTAATTTATATTTATTATTTTTAAAAAAAATTCTTCGAGTCCTTTTCATAAAGAATATTTGTTATGAAATTGTAAACTAGGCCTCTACAATATATAATTTCTTAGAAAACTAAATAATAGATTATTATTTAAGGATATACAAATTATAGAATTCCCTAAAGATAAATTATGAAATATCTACCCAAATGAAAATAGACATAAAAAATCATTCAAAAAAACAAGGAGGTTTATACCTATCATCCATTATAACTAGTTTATATGGATTTATTTGTACAATATAGTGTTTCTAGTTTAGCTGGGAAACACTATACCCATGTTATTTTATATGTTTATTCTAGATATACTGAGGTATTTTTCCCTTTATCATAATATTTAAGATCCTCCCAATTTTAAAAATATTCAAAGTTAGTGGAGAACCTTATTAGGCTCACCATCAAAACATTGTGAAGTGATCATGGACAAACTTTTGAGAATCAAGAGTTTAAATATCTATGATCACAATATGTGTATACTCACAATCTATTTGTACCTCAAACACCATATCAAAATGGTGTTTTTATAAGGATAAATAGGAAACATAAAGATATTTCCTAGACTATTCTTATTGAATGTTACTTAATCTCTTACTTTTGGGATTCATCTGTTGTTATATATTTTAATGTTATTAATAAATACCTTGTAAAAATTTACATTAAAAATTCTCCATTTGAATTATGGAATGATGGAACACCCGAAGTAAATTAATTTAGATTTTTTGGATGAAAATTATTAATTCTAAATACATAAGAGAATCTATAAAAAAATTACCTAATAGGTATGAATGAATACTTCTTAGTTATTCAACCACCAATAAATCTTATATAGTCTTTTCTAATAAATCTATTGTTGTGGAAGATATTGTTCATATGAATTTTGATGAGATTGGTCTACTTGAACTCAATACTTATATATAAAATCTTGAGGATGATATATTAAACATTAATATCAACAATACCTATAAAACTTCTGATCATTATATGGATCTACCTAATAAATCTCCATGAAGGTATCGCAAATTTTTTTTAGACCTAAAATAAGACTTGGAAAAACCAAGGTCTTAAATTCCAAGAACCATTAGAACAATTAGAAATCATCCCTCATATGTCTTTTTATGAGACCTAGATAATGTTAGTCAAACCCATTCCTCATTAATAATGTAACACCTTGATATTATGTGATATATTTATTTTTAAATAAATCTAATCTTTTTGATAGGTTGTGATACATGCATCCCCGTGTATAAATGAACCATAATATGTGATACTATAATAAAACAAAAACTAAATTCATTGTTATGAATAATACTAACAAAATTATAAAAATTATATTGTATAAACATGTATAAAATAAATTCATTTTTCACCAATTGATTATAAATAAAAATAAAAAAATTAAAGAAAAAGAAATGTTTTTCTAGAAAACTATTTGTATTAGCCCAGTGTATTTTTATATTAATAAATTAAATTAATCACTATTGAGAAGTTATTTTAATGAAATTTATACCTTATATATTCAATAAAAAAATAATAATTCATGTAATATTTTTCCAAGTTATATAAAAATAATAAATCTCTTTTTACGCTTAAAATGTGTATTTTTCTAAAAAATGGATTCATCGTATTTTGGAAAATTGTTTTAAAATTTATTTTTTTTGTAATTATAGAGAGTTTATTTGAAAAAATTAAATTTTATTTTTAAATAAACATTTCAAGATTATCTTATAGTAAAAAAATTTATTTTCTTGAAATGATTAATTTTTCAATGAATGGTGAAAAACATTGATTTTTATTAAAAATATTGTTTACAGAAATTATAAAGTTTATTTTTATTTTAAAATTGTTTTAAAAAAATAGTTCAATTATAAAAATTTTCATGAAATTTATTATTTTTTAAATAAATTAATTTTTTATGTTAATATAAACTTTTTTAATACATAAGAAAAATAATTCTTTGGAAAACAACTTTTTTCATGTTTGCAGGATTAATTTAAATCATATTTTTGATATTTTTGTTAATTTAATTTGATAGAATTGATTCTATACTTGGAATAATATTAATAATAATAATTTAATAATTTAAAATTACCTTTTTCATAATGAATAGTAAAAATAGTAAAAATTGATTTCCAATGTTTACTGTAAAATGGGATTATCGGTGGTTAAACTAAAGAGATAAAGGATAGAATAAAATAAAACTATTATAAATTAGACTTTATTAATATATTTTGACCCTATACCATCTAATTTTCAATAATTTTTTATCTTTTATCAATTTATTGTGAATAATACATTATTATATTTTATTATTTTCAAAAAAATCCAAGTGGGTCCTCTCACATGCTTACAAGACGACACCCCATCACCTCTCTTATCCACACTTCAAGAGCATTTTTGTTCTTCCAAAACATTCTAAAATACCTCTATTACATACTTACTCATTTCCTAGAACCCTTTGTGTTATTATAAATCCATCATAAGAAGGATTTAGTTATAAATCTAAAGAGGTTGCCCGAAGAAGAGTTATAATTCTTAACCATGTGTTTTTATTTATTTCCTCTTATAACACCTTCAAATATTTTTCAAGAATGATGAAATAATATCACCATTATATTTAATATTATAAAACTTTATTATCTTAATTTAATAAACTATATTCATATTCTCTTCCATCAAATGGGAAATGAAATCGTCGATCGAGTGTATAGAGAACTACCACCTCGTGAACCGATGTAGTTTATTTTCCAACACCGCCTCTCACTGTTGGACATAATGTTATATTTAAAGTATATGTATATATATATTATATTTATGAAATAATTATATATCATGAATTATAATATCACATCTACCTTTATACCTTAAAATATGTGGGAAAATGATAATGTCGCTCATGTGTACGTTTGGACTACCACCTCTACGAAGCGATGTGATTTGTTTTTCATTTATATTATACATGGATTGTAATAAGGAAGTATTATATTATTATAAATGATTTATATTATATGATAATGATTTTGGAATGGTAAAATATTATTTAAATCTATTTTTGTTTTCCCTCAGAAAATGAAAATAGTGTTCAAGCGAACGTATGACATACCATCCCCAAAAACAGTGTAAGTCATTTTTTTAAATAACTTATATGGATGATAATAAAAATTTATATAATTAATATATATGATATTTATATGAATATTAAAATTATATATAATATTTTACCATGGCCAAATTACAAGGACCACAACTACTGAACAAAAACATACATTAAAAACAAAATAATTATCCCCCGTGATAGTGATATTAAAAAAGAATTGTTAATAAAAATGAGAAAAAAGGATATAATTAAATAAAATATGAAATGATATATATTATTATGGTTTTATAAATATTTATAATAAATTTTATTAATTATACAAGGGGTTAGAACACATATGAATGAAATCAAAGTTGAGGTAATGTTTTTATATAATGATCTCATTGTTTATCAAGATTGATTATGATTATGATTTTCATAATGAAATTTCATGAATTAACTTTCAATAATCTCATTAATTTTATTCTAATATTTATATTTCTTGAGAATAAATTCTTTACTCTCATTTTACTTACTTTATGTACTCAAGAGTGTGAAATAATATTTTTCATAAAATCTGACTTTATTTCTTTCTTCGGTCAAAAATCATTTTTCTTCCATATAAATGTTTTCTAAAAATGATTTCACAAAATTTTTTATTACTCTAATATGAATTTTTAATGTAATTTTTTCCATTATTTTTTTTAAAAAAATATAAAAAGAATTTTATTTCCTTTTTCCAAAATGATGTAATTTTGACTTTTTTACCAAAATGTGAAAGGAATATTTTTTTAATAGTCACAACATGAACGAAATTTAACACCATCATGAATGATCATTTATGTAAGCACTCCATTATAAGTTTCAAAGTTTATTTTCAAGTAAAAAATTTTCCTTAATATTTGGTAATTTTTTAGATTTTAAATATGTGTTTTCAATGTAAAAAATAGTATTTTCCTAAAGAAATATTCCAACTAATCATTAAAAATAATTTTCCATCTATGATGGAATCATTTGATGTTTCATAATCACTTCTAAGGATATTAACCAATGATATCATACTTATTATTTCTATTTATTTTTTATGATTATGATTATAATAATTATTTTAAACTAATTATTTTTCCCTACGTTATTCTATGAAAATTTGATGAAATGTTTTTGAAACCCATTTCTTTTCCATAGGTAATGATATGTCGAATATTATATGATTATGTGAAAAATATCTATATAATTTTCATTATGTTTTAGGTGGTTCATAAATTATATATCCTTCCAATTAATTGGGTAGAGATGGATATATCATAAGAAAAACTAGAGTGGAATGGATATTGAACTTAGTTCAATAAGGGACTCTTTCCACTATGATAGTTTTGGGATTCAACTTTAGCTAATATGATAGTTTGGGGAGTGAAATCAATCTACTAGTATATACATATAAATGATACATTAATACTATGGAAATTAATTTCTATTATTATGTGTATTTCATAAATCTATGTCTTATTCAGATTTTATACTCTCAATGATTATGTTCTTTGATTCTGCTATGATTTATGTCTTATAAAATGCCAAGATTTAGGCCATGAATCAAGATTATGATCTATGAAATAAATTGTCTAGTTTCCAAATTTTATTCTAATATTATCATATCCTTATTCTTCTGTTATGTTTAAGTGATGATTGATATAATCCTTGTTTACCCTTACTAAGCGTAAAATCTCACCATTTCTTATGTTTCCCTTACCATGGTTATGACGAATGGTATTATGTATGATATGTATAATAAGGGTTATGGTTATGAATAACATATTAAGTGATGATTTAGTTCAATTATGAACCAGTTTTTAATGTACAAAAGTTTCTAAATTCTCTAGAACTATAAAATTATAGCAAGGATCATTATTTTATGTAATAAATACATAAAAATTTAAATGTGATATCTATATTTGAAATTATTGGTATCTATAGTTTGAATCAGAGAAAGTTTTAGTCACCTTTGGAAATGAAGATAAGAACCTATTGTGAGAATCATTCAGATAATCCTATATATATGAAAACATTCTACTTTTTGATAAAGTAGTGTTCTTTTCCTAGAAAAAAATCCTTATTTGGATACTATAATTGGATGTAGTTTTGCTGAAGATTTATCTAGGGGTAATAACCCTATAAATAGTTAGTCGACTACATCTCAACTATCATTTTGGTACACACTCATTTTTCCCTTACTGTGCACTTAGTTTTTCACTCTAGGAGGATATTCCAAGACTAGTGTACATTTTATTTACAAACCATTATAAAGGATTTGAATATATGATAACCAAATATAACCTAGGTTAAACCTAAGATGGGATAGACTGGAAAACATGCGTCATAATTTAGACATTCTATAAAGGATTTTTTATGATAATTCACTCTAATTAATGATAATTTATTATAATGAAAACTATTTTTTTAGTAAGTGATTGAAGATAGAACAATGAAGTTGAGGTAGTGGATGGTATATTTAAATATGGGAGTATAAAATTTTATCTTAGTTATATGAATTACCATATAATTTAAAAAGTCTCAAGAAATTTCAATTCATATCCCCAATTATTAGATGTTGAGTTATCAGTGAAAACCCTTAATGGTATGATTATCACATATAAATTATATGAATCTTATCTTGTTGAAGTTTGAAGGAAATGTTTTCTAAAAAACATTGTTATTCTCAACCTAGTTGAGTTTTTTTTGTCTTTATCATGGATTATATGTCTCTACATAAATTCCAAATCAATTTCAAGGCAAGGGATGTCATATTTGATATTATGAAAAAACCTATGATCATCTATCAATGTGATGATAAATATAATAATCCTATGTAAATAAAATCCATTTAATGGTTCTTCATTAAAATTCAAAAGTGGTGTTTATTTATATGGTTGGGGAGAAAATAAACATATATGATATGCCTAGTGTGTGGGTTTTTATTATTTTTGATGAAGAAGTGTTTTATAGTCATTCAGTAAATCATGAGGTTGATTTCTCAATAGAAGTTGAACATGGTTCTAAACTTATTTCAAAGAATCCATATAAAATATACCTAATTGATTTAAATTAATTAAAGTATGAACTCTATAAGAAATATGATAAGGGGTTTATTTGGCTAAGTGTGTCACATTTTTGTGCACATGTTCTTTTTTTAAGATGAAATATGGATTGATGAAACTGTCCATTTATTTTTCGGAATAAAAATTGTGAAAAACAAGAACATGTATCATATACCTCATATTGATTACTTGTTTGATCAACTATTTGAAGGTCATTACTTATAAAATATCATCCTTTATTCTTTGTATCATCAACTAAGGGTCAATAAGAAGGATATACCCAAGATATCATTCCAAAAAAGTACATAAACTTTGAATATTTATTGATGACATTTGGTATTACTAATGCCCCCACTATCATCATGGATTTAATTAGTAGAGTCTTTAGTGATTACCTTGATCAATTTTTGTTAGTCATTATAGATTATATTCTAATATATTCAATGACAATAGAAGAGAAAAAATATCACTTGAGGATTATACTAAAGATTATAAGGATGTATAATCTATATAAAAAATTTACAAAGTTTTAATTTTGGAAGCCAAAAATTTCATTTTTTCCATATAATCTCAAGTGCGGGTATATCAGTGGATCCATTAATGATGGAAGTTATTTAATGTTGGCCCAGACTAACCATAGTGACTGAGATTCATATTTTTCATGGGTTGGATCAATAATATTCAATATTTGTGGAATATTTTTCATTGTATTCTACTCTACTCACCATGTAAACTCAGTAGGGACCCAGTTTCCTTTGGATAGATGAATGTTGAGAAAATTTCAAAGAAATAAAGATAATGTTAATCTTCACACATGTTAATAAATTTCCCTATAGTAGAGAAGATTTTTTATACTATATTGATTCATTGAACAAGGGATTGGGATACATTCTTATGTATAATGATATAGTGATACCTTATTCCTCCTAACAATTGAAGATTCATGATGAAAATTACCCAATGCAAGATTTGTATTTCGCTACTACAATTGTTTCATTAATGATATGGATGTATTTTCTTTATATAAAAATGTGTGATATATTTACAAATCATAAAATTTTAAAGTATATATTCACATATAAATAGTTACACATGTTATAGATAAGATGGTTGGAGATAATTAAAGATTATAATGGCCTAATACATTACCACCCTGGGAAGGTGAACAAGGTGGATGATTCATTGAGTCAAAATGAACATGATAACATATCCTAGATGTGGATCCCAAAATATTTAATATTTATGTATTTTCAAGGTATGGATCTATAAATATTGAAGGAATGGTAGAAATATTATCATTCTAAAATTAGTGTTTAACCATCAATCCATGTGAGGATTAAATAGGTGCATAATGAAGATTTAGATCCACATAAAGAGGTGAGAAATTTTCATGATTTTAACATTGATTACAATGGAATGATAAGTTTCAAGAACCGTGTATCTTTTCTATACATAAAATATTTGGAGAATCGTCTCTTAGAGGAGTCTCATAGTTCTTCATTCACTAATCATTCGACAAGTACAAATATATATACATATATAAGAGTATTCATGGTGGGACTACATAAAGAGATATATTATTATGTTTATTTCTTAAATATTGGTCTTTCATCATGTTAATAATGAGATATATAAGTCTAAGGTGATATTACAACCATTATATATATCAAAATTAAAATAGAAAAACATCACCATGTATTTTTTTTATCAAACTTATCTAAATATTTAATGTCCAAAATTACATTTGAGTGGTTGTAAATAACCTTAAAAATATAGCACACTTCATGGACATCAGATAAGACTTTTATCTTGATCAAGTTTATAGAATTTAAATTAAGGAAGTGGTACGGTTTCATATGGTAAAACATTATATTGTATCTTACTGAGATTTATGGTTCACCTTGATGTTCTTGTAAAGTATTTAGTAGGATTTTTATATAGAGTTTAGATTCAGTACTACTTATTATCCTCAAAAAAATTTCATTTTGAGAAAACAATTCAAACCCTAGATGATATATTAAGATCTTTTTCAATGGATTTAAAAGGTGGTTGGGATGAACACCTTCTTCTAGTTGATTTTTCATCAAAAAATAGTTTTCAATTAAGAATTAAGATGGATCCTTAGGAATACATCTATGGATATAAGGGTGGAAAAAATGTTCTGGGATGAATCTAGATAAATAAAGCTATTGGGACAATAAAGATATATGTAAATGAATGATAAATTCATATCCATTCAACAGCACATCAAGGCAGCTCATAGTGGATTAAAATTTTATGTTGATAATGGCCAGCATGATATGGTATTTGATGTTAATTAGAATGTTTTTGTAATGTATCAGATTTTTACATTTATGACATTGGAATATTTTTAGAAATTTTTTTCGAGAAAGGCATTTAGACAGTGTGATATTCTAAGGACTGGTGATCCCAAAATTTGTATTTTAAAAATATTTAATATATTAATATCATGAGAACATATTTTTAGTGAAAAAGTGGAAAAATCCCAAATAGAATATTTTATTAGAAATATAATACCAATGTTGTGTTCAAAACATGTGTTTTACCCTAGGAGTGTCATAATATTTGTTGGTGTCAATGCATTTGGTAAATTTCTATCACAGGCACAAATAATGAAATAAATTAATTTATTTTATTTATTTCTAAATTTTAATACATTTACCTTAAATCATATATTTAAATGGATATTCTTAATCCCTTCAGTCAATTGCATAACCTACTTTTTGATATAATTCATTGGAGTGGAGTAGTTTTAGGATCATAAGAAGATGATGTTGTATTGAGGTGATATCCAGGATAATGCCCCAATAGAGTCCAAGGATCTTTCCAATGATGAAAATGCAAGACTGTTCTTCATCAATGATCAATTTAAACTCTATTTAAGATATTTTTTTGAATTTATCCCTATTTAATTATCCTACGATGAACTTTAATCAATCATCTAGTGGATTGATTCTTAGGTTGAAAATTTTTTTCTTATGGGTTAGTTTATCTATGATTTAAGGGATAATTATTTGTTTTTTATTGTTGGGTATTATTTCATCTATCAAATGGAAATGGATTGAGTCAAATCCAAACAGCGTCTAATGTTTTATTCCTCATCTTGTATTTTGTAGTTTTTTCTCTCCCCATTCTATGTGAATTAATCATTGGAGTTTTCATTTAGCCTATGATTCGATGAATATCTGGTGAATGATTATTTTTTGATTGGTCATTGGTTCAATGAACAACTACCATTGGTTTGGGATGGATATCCAACATCAATGTTGTGATATATGACGACGGTAGTAGATCCATTGGTGGTATGGGTATGGATCTGAGATCCGTGTGTGTGATTTTTTGTTCCCTAGATAGAAGAGGTGACATGAGGTGTGATTTTGATGTTTTCATGGTAATAATATAGTGATTAAGTGATTATAGGACTCATTTGGACCAAATTTTAGTTCCTTGGGTGGAATTAGTAGCAACGGTGTCAGAATTAGAAGATGTGTAAGTCTTCTGCAGGTTCTATGAAAAATAAAACTACACTATGATTAGTCTTGAGGAACACATGTCATATAGTACCTTATATATAGTGAAAAAAATACATATATATATTTGTATCACATTCTTTCTGAAATGTGTTTCACATCATGTGACCCTTAGCAGACAATCTTGGTGTGTATAGGGTGTACACACCCAATAGTCTATTTAGTGTTACACATCATATATTCCAAGTCACATTCCATGTAACTCTTGTATGATTTATAAATATGTATAGGTTTTACAAACTCAGTTGTCCATGGGTCCCCATACATTGTTCAATTTGTAAATACATGTGTAGGATAGAGTACATAGGTAGATCTGTGTACTATGACAAAGCAAACTACATGGGAACATCTTGATTAACATGAGAATGGTAAGAACATAACATCGAGTTCCAAATTGAAACAAACACATTTTTTACCCTTATATGACACATCGTGTAACCGTTTTTAAATAAATTCCATGTGTGCATGAGACACAGGTAGTTCCATTATTAGTGAGACACACAATGTACCCATTAGGACACATCATGTACTCCTTTGAGAACATATTAGATTCAAATTTATTCTCAAATTAACTTTTTTTAGTTTTTTTGAGATTCCTTATACTAGTATCAGTTGATTTTGTTACCTTAATTCATTCTTATGAGGGTTCGGTGTATAATCCCATTGTCATCATAGATGGTGACCCCTCTAAAACTTCTTGATGATCAGTATAGTGTGGGTGGGTTCCCTTATTTGAGAGTGAGTAGTCTTAGTCTACTTAAACATATTCCTCAACGGTCTAGAGTGTGTATCACCCTAAGAGTCTTAGAGAAATACTTATTTCCTTCATGTTTACTTGTTAGGGTTTGTGGAATTATAATTCCCAACACTACATGGGCATTGATCCACTATCTAGGAGGATGTTTCCATAAGGGACTCTTAACTCCTTGGTGAGCCTTGGGAGTTGTCCCCCAAGTTGTGTATTGATATTTTTTATTTTTAGTGAGGATAAATCCAATTTTCTGTGATTCTTGGATGAATCTGATCAATATAAATCATTAGTTTTTTCAAATATTTGATTATTGTGGCCTCTGGGATGAGTGTTGTTATAAGAATTATAGCTTAGGGAGTGGTTCTTCCTATATGAGTGTTACCTTTAAACCATTTAGTGGACCTATTATTGGTATTTGTTTATATATTTTGCAACTTATAGTCATTTATGAGTATGTATAATGTATCCATGGTTATCATTATTTATCGTATCTTTGTTGAAATACCTATGTTTCATGATATTATTACTTTTGATTAATTATGCTTCATGATTTTAGGGTTTCTTAATGGGTATTGTAATACTCATACCTACATGGGACCTTCCCACAAATTTAGTGTCTTATATATATGATGGACCTTTTTATAGTGTAATTGGGTGACCATGAGTATATGGATATTATTTTGGGATTGACAGACCAACGTGTATACCGGTGTTTCATTTAACAGTAGTCCACTCCTTCTGAGCAGGCCATACATTATTTCTAATTTTGTGTGGGATTGTATTTGGCCATTTTTATGAATTCTATTATATTATGTTGTACTCTTATTGTGGTATTATATATTAAAGGAATAATTTTATCAATCATTTATATTTAATCATTTTATGGCTTGGAGATGTGTATGTGTTTGTACAGGTATATTTGGGTAATGCTTCTCATGTGTGTGATATTCCTACTCAATATTAGTCACCATCCCTTGTCCTATTGGAGGGGTGATTTGGGTAGTTATAGTTCGATCCATGTTCACTTTGGTCATTATATTTTTTTAGTGGATTTCTATGTTGAATAATTTTGTGATATGTTTAAAGAATAGAAAGACGATCCCAAGGTATATTTTTCATTTCATGGTTCTTGATAAACAAGGGATGGTAGTTTATCTCATGGTTCTTCAACCAGACCTCTCCAAAGTTTATGATGTTCTCTATGTGTCTCCCTTGAGTAAGTACACACCTAATCCATCAAAAGTACTAAAATAATAGGTAATACTGCTAGGGCATGTGGATAACCAGAATATATATTGTATGGTAGAGGTAAATTTTTACTAAAGAAGACTACTCACCTGGTTAAAATTATCTCGATGAATCATAAATTTTAAGAAACTACATGGGAACCCGAGAAAATGAGGAGGTATATTTGTCTTCATTTTTTGTCACAATAATAGAATTTAGAGAGAGAAATTCATTTAAAGGGGGAAGAATGTACCACCATGAGATTTTGTGTTATATTTTATTTTAAATAAATTCAATATCTTCTATATATTATGATACATGCAACCCCAATTATAAATGAATCGTAATATATTATAACATTATAACCTAGCTATTAAATCATTGGTTTGAATAGTGTTGTAGCATATCTCCCCAAATGCCACTTAATAGTACTCCAAAATGGTGACCACAAGACCATAAGTGTGCCTCCTCGAATGCTAGAGGCCACCAACTAGCAGGGAGAGCCTAAGGTGAGTCTGAGGGGAGATTATGGTATTATTTATTGGAGTACTTTTCATTAATATAAAAGGAAAAAATAAATAGTAGAAGATAACACAATATGAATGGACCAATAACCTTTCGTAGTGTAAGAAGTATCAATGGGTAGATAGAAGTGAAACAATAATAATATAACTTGTAAGAAAAATAAACAATAATATGGTTCTGAATACTAAAAAGATACAAAGTTGTGATGATGCTCAAGTAGATATATAAAAATTATTATGTAGGTAATAGGGGATACAGACATATACCACATACTATCAAGATAGAAAAAATGTCTAAAAGAACTATTACTACTATAATAATGATCATAGGTTCATTCCTATTCCCCAAACTCCATACTAGGACTATCAACCAAGAATCATAGATTGTCTACTTCCCTTTATATATACCTACATTCATGACGTCTTCTTGGGTACCAAAGTCAAGAAAAAATTGGTGCGAGATACAATCCCATTAGGACACCACCAACAGTGTCTATATCAATATAGTACATGTTTTATAAAAAGAGTGGTGTTCTATAAATATGTACTACAAGAAATAAATAATTACATTGGACTGAGTTCCACTTCAGACACCCATGAAAATCGTCCTGCTTCATCCTATGCTGGGTGATTCTAAACTAGGAATTTATACTTGATTAAAGTGAGTAGAAGAATATAAGAAACTGGATTGTCCCCAAGACATTGATTTGACTTGGTGGACCCATCATCAAATTTATAAAATCAAATGGTAGTTTCTTATTTTAAATCATTCACTTAATTTTTAATTTAATTAACCTCTTTATAATAACATTATAATTCACCCTGATCCCATTCATTGAAATTCTAAGAATATTCCATGTCTCTCTCCAAGGGTTCGTCATAATTCCAATGCCAAGTAATTTTATACATGGAGACCCATGAATGATATCTCAAGTTTTACTACAGGCATGATGTGAGGAAATCATAATCTAACATTTGAGTTTTTCCCTTGTATCGCACAAAGGGTTCCAACTCTCTCTCATGGCATGGTAAAACTATCACTCCACTGAGACTGTCCATGGGGTCTCCCCTAAACAATTTGTGTCACTAATTTGTAGGTAAAATAAAAAGTGTGTGGTGTGCCCATACCAAAAATATCTAGTGTCTCCCCCAGTATGTATACAAGTCATTAAATAATTATAAATAAGGAACGATGAACTCATCCATTGTCTCCTTAATCAGAACCCCTTGTGTCACACTGAACACTAAGGTGAAATCATTTAATCAAAAATTTATATCATAATATGAAATTTGGTCAGGGAATTAAATTAATAAATCTATTTACAGATTAAGTTATATGGCATATGGCATAACCATGTGAACAATGCATTTAATTCAACAATTTCATTCATAGCCGGAAGGGTAGGGGCCCAACTCATGGAACACCCTTCTAGACCATTTAATTTAACAATTATGGTATTTATGATAGGCAATCCCCTCTATGGGGGTTATGAAATTTGGAACAAAGGGGTAAATATGACCCTAAAGAGGATCAAAACCATTGGGGTGGCATAAGTCAAGGTGATCAACCCAAGAAGTTTATTCGCCACTACATAGGGTCACATTTGGCAAAGGATTTAAATTTAATCTGATTACTAATTTAGATACATCTCTAGATATTTATATCTCATCACACAATGGCACATATTATAAAATGAAATTAAATAAGTAGAAATAACCAAGATCACCTACCATAGTCCTGTAGTTACACCGCCATCCAACAATGTCCTTTGATTCAAGTGATAATAAGAGTTATCGAAGAAATCGTCAAATTACCTGAAAATGGGGTAAATGATATTACACCAAAATAGGACAACATATAGTAATAGGAAATTGGAATAGAAGTTATATGATTAAATATCATACCCATATCTTTCAATTTCTTCTGATGGTGATATATTCTTTCCAGATGAATAAGATATATAAGGACCTTGGATGATAGGATGAGGATTCATGTGTGGGATTTGTCTGATGGAGAAGGAAGAGAATATGGTTTTATCTTAAAAAATTAGGGGAAATTTTGGAAATTCACCCACATAGGAAGAGGCACATAGCTTGTCTACATGGTTAGTTAAACTGTGTGCCAACCATGCACCAATCCACTTCCCAAAGAGAAACCTTGCATTGGCTAGGAACATGGTTTGGTTAATCGTGTGTAGCTCCTAAAAAATGCCTATACAAAAAAGCTTAAAGTGGTCCACATGATCATTCTCATGGTATTTCCTTATTTTAGAGAAAAAATGTTGCCTCTAGAACCAAATTTTCTAATGTTTCAGTATTTAGAAAAGGCATGTGGGCTGGTTGGAACAGTTTCTACTAATTGTGTGACCCAATCTATTTCTTCAATTTCCAGGGTTCCAGGATCTGAAAAATCTCCAAACACCACTATAACCTATATAACTCCATTAGAAATCATTATTAGTCCCAAAAAAGGAAATTAATCCGAAACAAATCATTTATACATTTGAGAAAATATGGGATGTTACAACCTCTGGTCCTTAAAAAACTCATCCCCAAGTTTCCCTTCTAAGGGTGGTAAAATTTCCTCAGAGAATACTTTTGGACACTATATTCGTACATTGGACTCCTGATCCCAAGTCTCATCCTATACACATCTATTCTTCCATAGTACTTGGACCAGTGTAATTTCCCTTCTGCGGAGATCCATCATGCTCCAGTAAAAAATATATGTATTGGATACCCCTCAAAGGACGCATCCACTTCTAAATCAATATATTTGGGGTCAAATGAATGAGATAGGTTCACATAATTCCTTCAAAGTCTTTATTTTTGGAAGAAATTTTGTATTTCTTGGTACCTCTATGGTAACAACAACTGATAAGCTACCATATGGACTCTTTACACAATCTCGAAAGGCATCATATATTGGGGTGATAAATTCTCTTGTCTCCTTGTTCATCTATGTACCAATCTAGACCATACATTTAGAAAGACCCAATGTATCACCTAAAACTATAGAAGTCTAAAATTGGGATAATTTTAATAATTATTCCTCAATTGGGTCATATCTATACACTTCTAGATCAGCTAAACATTCATTAAAGTCTCTTAAAAAAGATGTGGACCCAGTAGCACTACCTCACATGCCTCTAACAGGCATAGAGGTAAATGGAACAACCTATTGTAAAGGTCCTTATACATATCCATCTAAATAATTTCTTGAAATAAATAGTAAGACTCAACCAAAGGAATATGATTTTCCCATGAACCTCTAACATGAATGATACATGCTCGGAGAAATTCATCTTCCAAATATATCATCAGTTCAAACATCATGCTGGTTTGAGGGTGATATTTTATACCCAATAGCACCTATTAACCCTTTTGATTTTTAAACCATTTTTATAACTATGAAGTAAAATGGGTATCTATCACTAATATAATAGATAGAGGAACCCTAGAAAGTTATAATATCATCTAGATGTAAAGCCTTTATAACTCATCAACATAGAAGAAATCATGGATCAGTAGAAATTGTGAGACCTCAGTTAACCTATCAAAGATCACGCATACAATATCTCTACCACAAGGCGATCTCAAAATTCCTATCATGAAATCCATCATGATGTTGTTCTATTTCAATTCAATAATGGAGAGAGGTTCTAAATGTCCAAAATTTCACGGGTTCTCAACCTTCTCTTACTGAAATGTGGAGCATCGAGTAAGGAAATCTTATATTTTCATCGTCATAATCATCCACCAATACTAATGAAATATTTCCTGGTACATCTTTGTAAGATCAAAATGAACTGACCAAAATGAGGCATGAGATTCCCTCATATGATCTTCTCATATGTCAGAAGGCACCAAAACTCACCCATAGAAGAGAAAGATCTCATTCTCATCAATAAAACATCCTAAAGGTGGGATCTTACATGTGACACTCTCTTTAAATATAAGAACCTAGAAATAAGAAAACTATCTCATTTGGACCCGCTCCAAAAGAGAGGGTTTCACTATTATAGCTATTAAAATAGGTTGCATATTCTTCTATTGAACATATAAGTGCATCTCAAAAAAAAGAGTCATCAACTATCACAAACTAATGGCTTACTTAACAGCTTGTGCTTGAGTCTTTAAAATCAAGGAATCAACTATGGAATTACCCTCTCTGGGTGTGTAAGATAGCTCAAAGTCAAATGATTTTAGGTATTCCACCAACACGCACTTCGTCATATTCAAGTCTCACTACAAGGAGATGTATTTGAGACTTTTTGATCTATGTAAAAAAATGATCACCCAGAAGGTAGTTCATAAAATAGAATAAAGAATAAACCATGGATTATAGATCAAGGTCATGCATGCGGTAATTTTTCTCATGAGGTCTCAACTGAAAGGACTCATACACCACAATCTAATTTCCTTGCATCCAAACTGCCCCAATCCTAATTACTAAAGCATCACAGTAAATATTATAGCTTATTCCTAGATCATGAAGAATCAAGATCGTTGTTGAAGTCAGTCATCACTTTAACTCTTGAAAATCAATATCACAATCCTCATTCTAGTCTAATTTAACACCCTTCTTGGTAAACCTATGAGTGGCTCATCTAGGCATGAAAAAACAAATATTAGTCTCATGTGATGTCCATCCATCCATAAGAAACTATGTATGTCAAACATATTCTTGTAATGCTACCAGGAAACCATGGAACTCTCCTTCTCTAAGTCAATAGATACGCTTGCTTCTGATATGATATAACCCAATAAGTGAACCTTTATAATCCAAAAGTGGCATATTCATAGATTTTCATATAGTTGGTGCTCTCTTAGTGAATTAATCATGATAAAAATATGTTTTTCTTGGTCATGTATGGTAATATAATACACTAATATGTCATCTAAATAGACTCCAACAAGGGGGTCCAAGTACAGGTGGAAAACCCAGTTCATCCGAGACATAAAGGTTGTCGGTGCATTCATCAAGTCTAACAGTATGTCCAGATACTCATACAAGTAGTATCTAATTCATAACACTGTACATGGTATGTCTTATGACATCACACACACCTGATGGTATCCTGACCACAAATCAATGTTGAAAATAAAATTACCCCTTAGAGCTTGTGGAAGAGGTCATCTATACGAGGTATCGGATACCATTTGTTCATCATAAGTTGGTTCAGTCAGCAGTAATCCATGTGAAATCTAAGGTTTCTATTATATTTCTTGGAAAAAGGGATAGGTAAAACCCATGGAGATGTTCTGGGTTATATAAAACCTTTTACCTCTAGATACTATAGCTACTTCATTAGTTTTTGAAGCTATATAGGTGGCATCCTATATAGTGGAATGGAAAAAGGTTATGAACCTAGGATGAGATCAATGATAAACTCAACCACTCTCTCAGAAGTTAATAAAGATAAATCATCAAGGAATATTTCAATGAAATGGTCCAAAACATTAGTAGATTCCAAAAACATAATTCCTTAATCACTCATGATGAGACTCACCATCTAGGACAGCACTCCGCATATCCTAGTATGATTGGTTACATGTTTAAATTCTTTGATATCCAATTCATAATTATGGGATATTATCTTCCCTAGGGTGATTTGAAAGATACATTATGAAGTTATAAATCATAATAAGATCGATAAGGAACACTATAATCCATATTGATAATGACGTTGAAACTGGTCATCTCGATGATGAATAAACTCCATAGAAAACATACCCACCTATCTCTTGGGTACCCCTTACATTGGTGTATACCCTCATCTATAACTCATAAAATTGTGTTAAGAGTCATCATTCCACTAGGATATTCTATCACTAGGCCAAGAATACCCATAGTTTTATCAAAAAAAATTATGAACCTATATAAAATAAGGTAGTTACTACAGTAGATTCTATAATAATAGAATATCATAATAAATATGATTCACATAATAAATATATCTTTAATTGTGGCCCATAGTTTCTATTGGAGTGGTCTGAGATGGTGCACTCTATTTTCACGGAAACTTTGAGGCCTAATTTACTTAGCCATGACCACCTAATTTCCCCAAACATCCTTTATAAGACCAACTCCTAGCCTTACATGGTTTCAATGATCCTTCACCGGAGAGCATTACTAGCACTAAACCCTATTCAGTTGGAATAAAAGGATGGGGTAAAAAAATGATAGATGTGTCCAAAACTGTAATAATACTGGCACTCAATTGGGTTCCTCAAACACTAGAGATTTTTATGTCATGTCCTGTCGTACTAGTGACACGCAACAATACTTATTGTGCATTCCACCTAAATGGAACTTCCCCTATGTATACCCTCGAAATTCCACTTCTAGTCACTTGATAAACAACTTCATTTTTTAGAAGCTGAACTACCATGGGTCATGTTTCCATATTCCCTCTTGTTTCTAATAGTGATGAGGTCCTAGTTCAATCTCAATAAAATAGTGGTTACCCAAATGACATACACATATGATTAGATAGAATATTAAATCCCATCATCGAATCACCTTTCATTATTCATCTATTCATTGGGAAAGGTTAGTGAAAAACATTTTAATTTAGTGAAGTTAGTAGATTACTCCATCACTAACATGTCACCTTTATAAAGGTGAATGAAATACCTAGAATGGTCAGTTCTCAAGGTTTATAGAAAGAAGTGGTTGAGGAAGGATGTCTATAATTCCACCTAGACCATTTCTCGAATGTCAACTGGCCTAAGTAATAATGTCCCACCCACACTTGGTGAATTCATAAATCACATAGGTCATGATCTAGAAATTTTTCTCTATAGTCATCTAAATATGATTTATTATATACACCAAGGAATCTATCCATAACTGGGAAGCCTGAGGTCCACCACCTCCAAAAAGGTGGGGGATGTTGTTCCAGGAACTCACAAGTTATATCTTCCATAGTGAAGAAAATTCAAGGAGCATCCTACACTGACTGCATGAATAGAAAGAAACTATTACAGAACTGAGAATCATAACCTACTGAAAGATCTGAAGGAGGTTCTTGAGGTTTCACAACATGAGGTATCATTGGTGGAACAGTGCCCACCACCTTGGGATTGTGTTCATCCAAAATTTCCTATCATATCACAAGAGGTCTTCACAGTGTCATATCAATAACATTTCTAAGAATATGACTGAAATATGATTTATAATAGATATGTTAAATGCTAAATAAAGGACATGTACAAATCATGCCTATAACATTGAATAACCCTCATCCTCTTCCTAGAGTTAGTTTAGGGTGTTATGGAAGCAGAAATTGATCGTAGGATACATTTTCTACCAGCTACTACTACAGTCTGAATAGGTTCAAGGTCTCATATGTCACATATTAGGTATCTGTTTAATTTTAAAGGTCATATTATTTTTAATTTCATATTCATTTATGTGTTTAAATTACCTTTAAATAGTTGATTTAGATGGATCATCATTTCCAACCTATATGGGTCCATAGACCTTATAAATTTGAGATTGGAAACCACCTAATCCTAACCATAACACCTTCTAACCAATGAGAACAATAGTTTATGGATAAAGTCACAATAACTATCTACTCAAGTTTTCTTTTTTAACCTATTCAAGAAAACACTATTAGGATATGGTAGTAACTTTAAACCTCAATTAGGTTTTCCAATTTTGTACATAAATTTGGAAAATTTCTAGATATAACAATATAATCCATATACAACTAAGCAAACTGGGAACCCAAACAATCACATAAAGTACAGAAAAAATCATGCAGAAAAATATATGGCATGGAATAATTCATGATATATAAGCCATATGGTGCCTATTATGATGAATTCTTCAATGTTCTCTAATATCATCAAGATAAAGAATAATGTTTTCCATCATGATAATAACAATTCAAAAAAATCTTATTAGCCTATGGGGAAATCCATGAAACTATAATAGTGAAAACAGTTATAGTATTTACCCATTCTAGGTAATTTATGTTTCCTATGAACAAGGGTTGTCTACTTTGAGGAATTGGATAATTACAATATTCTAATATCCTAGTCTCATTTATAACCCAAAAAAGTAATAAAAAATAAAAATCTATGATACCACTTTGCAGTGTCCCACCCCAGATTCCACTTAATGGTGTTCTAAGATGGTGGCTACAAGACCTCAAGCTCACCTCCTCTAATATAAGTGGATTTCGACTACTAGAGAGGTTCTAAGGTGTGTCTGAGGGGAGACTATGTCATCATTGATCAGAGTGGAGGGCATGAATATATAAGAAAAAATAATCTTAAAAATAGTGCACTGTATGACTAGAATAGTAACCCATTATAGAATAAGTAGAATTAATAGGCAGATAGCATCCGAATAATAATAATTAAACATGTAAGATAAATAAACAATAATTTTAATCTGAACACTAATTAGATAAAAAGTGATGATGATTATCATGTAGTAATACAAAAATGTGAATGTATAGAATGGGGGATACAAACATATACCACATCCTATAAAAATACCAAAATTCAAAATGAATGGCTACTACTAACATAAATGACAAAGGATAGGTCCTCTTCCCCCAAACACAATACTAGGACTGTCGATCATGCATCAGAAGTGGGGTACTTCTCTTTCTCTACACATGAAGTAAAAAGGTCTACTTGGTTACCAAAGGTGGTCCAAGTAGGTTGTGGGATACAATCCTAGTATCCAACCACCAATGTTATCTAGTAAAATCCATTATATGAAATATAAAATGAGTGGTCTACCATAAATAATTAATGCAAGACCAAATTAAATAAATAAGTTCATTGGATAGGGTTCCACTTGGGACACCCATACAAATCTACCTTCTTCATCCTATGTTATGTGAGTTTGAACCAAGAAATCCAACATGATTAAATTGAGAAAAAGAAATTATAAAAATGTGGACTATCCCCATGCATGTGATTTGTCTTGGGAGACCCATCCAAAATGTTCAAATTACAAAGGGGTTTTTTTATTTAAAATAATTTACATAATTTTAATTCAATTAAACTCTTTATATAAAAATTATGAGCCACCCTGATCCCTTCCATGAAAATTTTTAGAGAATTATATGTATATCTCTAAGAGATTATCATAAGTCCAATACCAAGGGAGTCTTTCCATGGTGACCCAAGAATGAGATCCCAAGTTTCACTCTATGAATGGTGTGAAGGCAACATAAAATAACCTCTAATTATGTCCCTAGAATCTCATGTAGGGGCATGAGTCCCTCTCACAGTATTACACAAACATCACACCATCAATCCCAACCATGGTATCTCCTCTAGGGAATATGTATCACTCATCTAGATGTAAAATAGAAAATGTGTGGTGAGAACATCCCAGAAATAGCTAGTGTCTCCCCTATTGTGTATACAAATCCTTAACTAATTCTAACTAAGGAATGATGAGCCTATCCAATGGGTCCTAATGTTGGAATCCCTTGTGAGGTTAAAGCATTTTATTATTAATTTATATCAAAATAGGAAATTTAGTCAAGGAATTTAATTAAGTAAACTATTTGTGGCTTAAGGTATAATATATATGTCCTAACCTCTTGACTAATCCATTTGATTAAATAATTCCATTAATTTCATGAAGGTTATAGGCCCAAATCATAGAAAATCTTTATTATCCATTAAATTTATCAATTCAAGGTATTTACGTCAGACAATACCCCTTTAGTAGTGTTAATAAATCTGGATCAAAGGGGAAAATAGGCCTCTAAAGAGGAGACCACCCATTGTGGTGGAATAATTTAAGGATATCAACCCAAGGGGTTTATTATCCACTATCTAGGGTTTCATTTGAAAATTTAAGGCTTTAATTTAATTTAGTTAACAATTTAGAGGTGTCTTCAGAAGGATCTTGCTCACGACACAATGTTGCCTATTATAAAATGTTAGGAAAATAGTGGAAATGACCTAGACCACCTACCTTAGTCCCATAGTGATTCCCTCATCTACCATCGGCCTTTATTTTGATCTATAATGAGAGTTATCAGATAGATTTCCAAATTTCATGAAAATGGGGAAAATTATCTTACACCTTAATAGTGCCACATATAAAAAAGAAACATGAAATAGAATGGAAAGGATTGGAGATCCAACCTCTAGATTTTTGTTACTTATGACAGTGAGATATTTGGTTGTCGAATGAATGAGATATTAAAGGACCTAGTGGGATATTAGGAGTCTTAGTGAATGTGTTTTTTCCATTGGATGAGGAAAAGAGGGTTCGAGCTTAAAAACATTTTTGGGGAAATTTTGGAAATTCAACAACACAGGTATGGGTGCATGGTTTGTCCACACTGTTGGATAAACCGTGTGCCAATACACTACCAAAATAGGACCCTCACATGGTCTATATGCATTTTTTGTTCATCCATGCATAGCTCGTTCACAATGTCTTTGCTAAAAACTACAGATGGCTCGCACAGGCATGCACCAGGGGTCGCACTATTGAAGAAAAACCGTGTGGCCCCCAAAACCACACTATCTAATGCATCATGATTTAGGGAAACTGTGTGGCATGGGAGGAACATTTTCTACTAACCATGTTTCCCAATCTGTTTCTTCAATTTTCAGGGCTCTAGTCTTCATAGAGTCCCTAGACACCGCTATTACCCTCATCACTCCATTAGACTTCATTATTATGGATAAGAGAAGAAAAATAATCCAAAAAAATGGTTTGTGCCTTTTAGAAAAGCCAATAATTTACAAGGATTAACTTAATAAGGAAAACTATATGGTTTAAATATGTATAAATTAAATTCATTGGTCACTAATAGATTAGAAATGAAAATTAAAAACAATTTAATATAAAAGAAATTTTTTTGTATAAAACCTATTTTTATGCATGTAGTGTGTTTATATATTAAAAAATAAAATTAATCATTATTGGAGAAAATTTTTACTACAGTTTTAATAATATATTTTTAATCAAATTTTATATAAATTTTTTAATTGTTTTTCTTAGGAATGGGAAAAGAATAAATTCATTTTTATGGTTAAAACTGTAACTTTCTAAAAATGAATTCCTCTTGTTCTATGCGCCCATTTTAAAATTACTTTTTCTCACTTTTAGAATGTTTATTTGATAAAATAAAATTTATCTATAAAATCCCCATGTAAATATTATCTTAGATTTATATTTTAATAATTTTCTAAAAATATTAATTTCTCAATGAATAGTGAAAATCTGATCTTTAATAAAACAAATATTTTCATTAAGTGAATTTAAAAAGGTCCATTTTGAATTAAAATGGTTTCAAAAGTAAAATTATTTAAATTATAATATTATTAACATAATTTAAGTCATTATAATCAATTTTTTTTGATGTTTTACATAAAAAGTTTTTATACTTAGGGAAAAAAAACTTTGGAAACACGCTTTTCATTGTGTTTGTGGGCTTAATTCTAACTTAAATTATACCACTTATGTAACATGAATTTGGTAAAATTTATTCCATATTTTTAATACGAATAATTAAAATTAATTAATAATTTCTACTTAATTTTGTATCATCATGAGTAGTAAAAATAGTAATAATTTGATACCATAGTTGAGGATAAAACAATTTTATAATGGTTTGAACTAAAGAGATAATGGTTAAAATTTCCTGAAAAAAAACATTCATAAATTCTATTTGATGGTGATATTTTAACCTATATCTTCATTTTTTGATTAATGGTCCATTTGGGAACCATTTGGTGTGAATAATATATTAATATATTTTATTCCTTTCAAAAATTCCATGTGGATCCTCTCCCACGGTTACAAAAGGACACCCACTCACCTCACCTATGCACACTACAATTGCACTTATTTTTAACCAATACCTACCAAAATATCATCCTTACATATCTCCCCATGACTTATAGTGAATGTTTTATCATAGAACCATCCTAGGAATGCATAAGGTATAAACATAAATATGTTGTGTGAAGAAGAGGTGTAGTTCTTAACCATGTGTTTTTTGTTTTATTTCTTCTTATGTATTCTTAAAATATTATTCATCCATGATTAAATAATAACACCAATATATTAAATATACTAATATTTTATTATGTTAATGGAATAACCAATATACATCTCCTCAAAATCAATGAGGTAAAATGAAATTATCAATCATGTGTACGTAGAACAACCACCGGGCGAACCTATGTAATTCGTTTTCCACCATCGCTTACAACAGATGGATATAAAAATGGATTTAAATTATATATATTATATTAATGATATAATTATACTTATTTAATTATAATATCACATATAAATTATTACCTAATAATCCTTTGTAAAACAATAATGTCACTCATTTGTATGTGTGGACTACTACCTTCACTAGGCGATGTGATTCATTTTTCATTTCCATTTTACATTGATGGTAATAAGGATTCATTTTTGGAATATTTATAATTAGAATAATATAATTATTATTATTAATTATGGGTGAATTATTATTTTCCATTCTTTCATTACATCTGTCAAAAAATATATAAAAACATTCATGCATACATACGGCTTATCGTATCCCTAGACGGTGTAATTAATTTTTCTATCTATAAATTTTATGGATGAATCTAAATTTTAGTGTAATGAATATATATGATATTTATATTATTATTAACTTTATTTTCATGATTAACCATGATAAAATTAATATAAACAAAACTACAAAACCAAAACATACCTAAAAAACAGAGGAGTTGTCCCCCAGAATAGTAATTTCAATAAAGAACTATTAATAAGCAAGTGATAAAAGGTTATAAGTAAATAATATATGGAATGATGTATATTATTTTTTATAGAATATATTAATATAAAACCGTTATTTATTATACATTATGTTCGAACAGATATGAATGAAGTTGGGCTAGAGGTAAGGGTTTTATATTAAAATCTGATTATTTATCAGAATTGTTTATGATTATACTTACGATGATGAAATTTCATTAACTAAATACCAAGAATATAATTAATGTTATTCAAATATAATTATTTATTTATAATACATGTTTTCCATTCATTTTCATCACTTTATTTACTAAAGATACCGAAATAATATTTTTAATGAAATCTTACATTATTCCTTTCTTTAGTCAAAAATATTTTGTATTCCATATCAATGTTTTATAAAAAGAATTAAATAATATTTTTAATATTATTATATTAATTTTTAAAATAAATTTTACAAATTTTTTACTTCTCGCAAAAAAATTAAAATGAATATTCTTGTTGGTTTCAAAAATGATTACATTTCAATTTTTACCAAAAATATAAACGGAATCGTTGTTTTACCATACATTGTATGAATATAATTTCCATCCAATATGAAAATTCTTTAATTTAAATATTCCTATATATTTTTTTAAAGGTGTTTTAAAATAAAAAAGATTTACCTAATATGTGAAACATTTTTAGATTTTAAATAAGTTATTTCAGTGTAAAAAGATTATTTTTATAAAGAAATACTCCAAGTGATATTTTAAAATTATTTTCAATATAATTTGGAATCCATTGAAAGTTATTAAGATTTTATAAGGATATAATTCAATGATATCATCTTTATTGTAACATCCTAACTCGGGATCCACTAAACGGTTCATCAAGATGGTGGGTCACATGGCCTCAAGTTTGCCTCCTTGTAACCCAAAGGCTTCCTATTAGTATCTAGGGTCTATGAAGGTACAATAGAGAGAATATACCTTAATTATTAGAGTAACACAATAGTATCATAAATAAATAAAAGAGATAACCATAATATCAATCAGAAATAGAAGATAAACTATATAGACAATAGTAATAATAATAAGAGTTGAGGGTAGTTTCATATACATAATGACGATTATATAATGGATCTATATAAAAAACAAGAAATACATAGAATCTGGTATCTAGTAAAATACATGCATCAAAAATAATAAAACAAAAGTCTAACTCCAAAAATCATCAAGAGCCATAGTTTAGTCATGTGTTTCCCTACTTTTATTCTATAATTAATCAAGCATCATCAAGCAGTCTCCTTCCCCTATCCCTAACTGCATCCATGAAGTCTATCCAGGTACAAAACGGAAGCCTAAACAAGGTGTTATATAACACTAGGTAGGATACCACTAACTATGTCAATAATAAGTGTAGTTTATGCATATAATATGAAGTGGTGTGCATGTACAATAGAAATAAAAGTGATCAAAGTATAAGTGATAATTTTCATTAAACCAAATATGACTATGAAAAATAAACCATAAATAAGGACATACTATAAAGTGAGTTAAAGCATCATCAATGATCTATATAGGTTAATCATGTATTAAACATACAAGGTCTAGTACCGAAGTAAAATGAGCATGGTTCAAGTCCATGAAGAACATACATATAAAACTCAGTAAATACTTGTGTGGAACCTAATGAGCATGTCCATGGCGGTCCAGGAAAGCTGGATCCAAGGTGTTTGAAAGAACAAGGAATCCAAATGGGTCATCAGTTCAATACCATGAACCCCCCTCATTGGTGTAATATTATGAGTCCCCACATTAGTACCATACCATGCCATCCATATCAACATGATTTATATAATGGATCAATGGATCATATTAATGTTTAGACTCTTTATCATTTATCTCATCACAACCATTTAATTAACCACTTTATAATCATACACAATCAAAGTGATTCTCTATTTCATTAATTTAATATAAAAATCAAAATAAAATAAATGTTAACTCACCCCATGGGTGACATTTCAATGGAAAAGGAAGAAACCACCTCATCGGTGGCTCGGATTGAGGTCACCAACTTCCTACCAAGTATAATGGTGTTAATGAATGTATTTAAAAATAATTATGCATTTATTTAAGGGTTTATTAATTTAAAAAGAAATACTCTGAAGGTTTGTTATGTAACACAATAAAAATTAATTATAACCAACTAGACTTTGAGGTAAAAAGGATAGACGACCCACCTTACACTAATAGAAGATGTTGTATTCAATATTGTCCCTTTGTTTATCTCATGATGAAAGAAAATAGAAGAATAGAAAAACCCTAAAAATAGGTCATAAGAGTCTACATGAGGATCTTAGAATGGATGGTGATAGAAACTAGTAGAAGAAGATAGTGGATCAAATGTAACAACCTGAGATTTTATGAGAATTTTTCTTTTTAATTTCATTGATGTCTTGTGTTGTACACTACAAAAAAATTAGCTTTCACTATACGCAACACCGTACTAGCTTGCAGTATACACAATACTATTCTTGGCTCTTATTACACACAATTTCATGTTCGTTTTGTGGAAATTATTTTACACAAAAATAAGTATAGATTTTGATTAATTTATAAATGAAATATTTTTTTATTATTTTATACGCAACACCAAACGGAGCTTTCACTACACGCATCCCTGTCTTGGCTAGTATTACACGCAATCAAGTCCTTCCTCGGTATCATGTTTAGTACGCAATACCGAGTTTCACTAAACGATATATTATTATAATATTGTTATGAACTAGCCAATATGAATAGTAATACCCACTTTATGAAATTTTATAAATTTTATTTTTCAAAATGGACTTCATTTTTGGATTCAGAATATCGAAATTAGCCTAGGGTGAATTTTTTGTATTTTTTTGAAAACGTTCAATTTTTGATGAATAGTGAAAACACTTGGTTACTATTTAAAAACCGAATTTTTATATAAATAATTATTTATTTTATTTAAATTTATTTTAGGTCAAAATTGATACATAATACCAATATAAGTTCAACATAATTCATTGGAGTCATTTTACAATAATTTTATATATATAAAAATTTTATTGAACTTTTCACCGTCTTTTACCCACCTCCTAGGAGAATTTGAAAATTTACATAAAACCTAATTTTACTGCTTTTGTGAGTGGAATTTCGAATATCCGACAAATACGTTTAATATCAAGGATTAAAATGTGGTTCAATAAGATAAAAATAATTTTTTGTGAATAGTAACTTTTTACTTTTATTTACCACGGTTAAAAGTAAATAGGGTAATTAAGGGTATAAATGATATTATTATTACCCTAACACATGTCCTAATTCTATTGGATAAGTTTAATTCGACAAAAAACAACCATAGGAAGAGAATATTACCCTTTAGGTTTACTTGGATTGGATTAGGACATTTATTATTATTTTATTTAAAGAAGAGTTAAAATGGTTAAAATCAAACTTTAATAACTAAAAAATTTTTAATATAGGGTTATACATAATATAAATTCGTCTATAAATATTCATTAGAAATATAAAAATATTTCCTACCTAATGGAATTTTATTTATGATTTTTAGACATTAAATAATGTAATTTATTTATGACACAATGGTGATGCAGTAATTACCTAAATAATGAAATATTAAGATAATTGATATTATAAATACACAAATAAATGTAATTTGAGACTTTTTATGAATTACAATAATTTTATAGGATAATATTACAGGTTACTATTGATTTAACTAATTTTTTTTCGAACTAATCATTCTGTTATGATTTTCAAAAAAATCAAGTATTAAATGGTGTCAAAATTGACATAAAATAGTTTTTAAAACAAATATTATATTATTAATTGTTATTTTATTCCTACAAATCTATGGTTCGAAAAAATGACTTATATAAGGATATATATATATATATATTAATAATGAACCACTTGGGGTTCGTTTGGCTTGTTATAGAATATTTATTAACCATATAGTGTAAGAAAACAAGAAGACATGGTAAAAGTTAAATTATTTAACTTAGAGTTAAATCTAAATGATATGGTTAAAATAGTAACATAAACTTATCTAAAACCTATTGGTTGAGAGTATTTATACCCATACCCACATTATCTTTGAAATAAATCAATTTTTAGCTATTATAAATCGAATATGACTTTATTATAAAATAATATTTTATGTTTTTCCAAAGGTGCCCCTCTCCTCCCTTATAAAAAGGGAACCCCTTCCCTCTTCTCTTCACACCCTTTTGAGCCTTGAATCTCGGAAAACCCCTTCCAATTTCTCTTCTACACTTCCCTAGAAACATCATGGAGGTTCTGGTATTCACAAAATACCAACTCTACTTCCTTAAGAGGAAGCTTAAAGGAGGTGCGCCGAAGAAGAGGTAATCTCTTCTTCTGATTCCCTCAAGTTTCTTTCTTCTTCTACTTATTATTCTTTGGTTTTCTCATTATAAAGTAATAACATAAGTATTACTTATATACTGATATGTTATTATAAATATGAAACAACCCTATTTCACCTTCTATACATCCTACGGAAAATGAAATCACCACGCGTGCGTAAGTACGGAATACCATCTCCACGCAGTGGTGTAATCTATTTTTGACCACCACCTTACATGGATGGGTATAATGGTGTAATTAAATAACTATATATTATTATTGTAAAGTGATACTTATTTTTAAATATTATACATACACTTCAATGCAATTCCATGATCATGAGAATGATATCATCGCTCGTGCGTACGTACGGACTACCGTCTCCATGACGCGATGAGATTCATTGTCCATGTTAACCATTCATGAATGATTATAAAGTATATATAATGAATAATAATGAAATATATGACATAATAATGATACTAGATTTATGTATATAAATATAAATTTATGTCATATACTTAATTCCATTCAATTCAATAAGGAAAGGAAAACAGCGTTCATGCGTACGTACGGCCTACCGTCTCCATGAACGGTGTGTTTCATTTCATTTATTTATCTATTATATATATATATATACTGAATATATATGATATATAAATCATGTATCACATTCTTTAAGTAAGTAAATAATGATATAAGTAATAATAATATCAAGAACAACAAGTCCAAACATGTATGATAAATGAAACGATTTTAACCAAAACGCTCCTTAACATGGAACTTACAAAAGAACGGTTAATATAAAGTCATAAGTGAACCATATATGATGTCATAACAATAAATATGATTCTATAATAAGTCAATGACATTATTTAAATCATTATACAGGATGTTCGGATACGTACAAAGCATATCGGACCTAAGGTAAGGGATAACTATTCCAATCTCATTCTTATCCGAGATTGTTATTCGTAAGTATTTACCGGGGTTATTATTATCATCCATGCCCATGTTTTCTAAAATGTTTTCATTTATTTTAAAAGTCCTTTTTTCCTATTTTTTTAAATTCACCACATGTTATGAAATTAATCTTATTTTTTTTACCACATGGGTAACTTTTTGACTTTTCGAACAAAAGTAAGAGAAGAAAGTTATTTTTAACTTATATGGCGTGAACGGATTTCTAAGATTTCATAATGCCTAATTTTCATGAAGATTACTCTACAAGATTTTATGACTTTTTTCAACAAAATAATTTTATTTTAAAATTTCATGGAATTTTGTGAAAATTAAATTATTTTGAAGAAGAGAGGATATTTTTCTCAAGAATACATTTCAAGTGTTTTATCAAAACCATTTTCCATCTATGATGACATTATTTCATATGTGTATGTCTCAAGTATAATGTCTCTATGATTTACATGGTTTCACTTTTCTTATGATGAAATATCCATTTGTTTTATATGGATTATGTGATGATGGGATGATGTTTATAAAACCCATTTTATTCTTTGGGTAATGATGAATGTTTTAAGTTTATTTTGTGGAACAAGTAAAAATGATTTCATTATGAGATGGGTGGGACCTATATATCCCTCCAATTCATTGGGTAAAGATTTATATCTCATGAGATAGACATGGCTAGAATGGTAAGTTAATCTGGTTTAGTGATACAGGACTGGAACGAGGAGTGAACTCAATTTAGAAAGGGACATTGTCCACTAAGTTGGTCTTGGCAGAAATGCCTTGGCTACTATGGAAATCATAACATGTGCTTAATGGTTTCCAAAAATACATGTTTTATTCCCATGCTATTTTATCATGATTAATGTTTCTTTATGATCTATTCCTTATATACTGTCATGTTTTATGTCATTGCTCAAGGTTTTGATGTTTAAACATTATGTTCATGTTTTTAAGTTCAAATGTATATGATTTGTTTTATTTTATCCATTCTTACCCTTACTGAAAATTTGAGCTCACCCTTTATATGTTTTCTTTTCCCCAAGATTTAAATAAAGTTTTTAGGTAAGAAAAAAAGGGGAAGATCTTTATGGGAGATGTTGAAGATCTTTTACCATGATTAGAAGATTATGTTCCGAGTTTCCAAAGATAATAAACTATTATGGTCCTTGAGTGTTTGTTTTTGTTATGTATTAAGTATTCCTCAAAAGTAATGTAATTTCCATGTACGTCAAGCTTTGGGTCTCTATATCAATTCCCTTATCGGTCGAGATATAACACGAAGAATGACATTTGAATTAGAGCCTTGAAGGTGAAGATCCTTCAAACCCTAAGGAGGTGGGTGGAGGTAGATCTCATGCATGATAGGGAGATACTGTAGAAATAATGGGAAAATGGTTTTATACATTTAAAAAACATATAGGGGATAAATTTAATTTCACTCAAATTGTAATAGGTGCACATTTTGGCAATATGGTTGGCCAAACCTTGCACTAACAATGCACCGACTACTATCTAAGGATAGTGCCATGCATGGTTTGGGAGAACAGTTTGTCTAGTTGTTCTCTACCCATGTTTCCCCCTATTCCAAAGGTTCACACCCTAGATGGGATATATTTCATGGTTAAAAAAACTGTGTGTGTCCTATGGAATACCCTCTGTGGATCTCTACAATGCCATGCGCGTTTTTTCCAAACTCTGTGGTCACTAATGCAATGTTTGGTCAAACCATTTGCCTGAACCTTTTCACCATAATTTGTTGTTTTGGGTTCCGAACAGGCATTGTAAACTCCCAATTACTTCTTTGGGTGATTAAGAACCTTTATAAAGATAAAACATGGTATTCAAACATAAATTTAAATGATATTTACCTCATAGAAAAATATGGTATCTTATAACCTCCTCCTCTATGACAGCTCTTCCCCGAGTTTCCTTTCCATGGGTATTATGGCATTTTAAAAGTGTTGCAAACACTGGGAATGTAAATTATTATCTATCTTCTCGCTCCCTTCCTATACACGTTTTTGCTACCGTAGCACTCAAATAAGTGTAACTCACTACCCTCAGAGATCTTTTGTGATTTGGTCGAAAATGCATGGTATACTCCTAAAAACATCACCTTAAAATTAACTATTCATGGGATCAAAAGTATGATATGGGATAGTATAGTGATGGAAAATCTATGAGATGTGGAATATTTCATTCATAGAATGGTACCTATGATCTAGAATTAACATATTGGATACCAGCCCATCTCTCTTTGTGATCTCAAAAGACCCAAAAAATGAGGTGAAATTTTATCTTTCCTTTTTATCCATCTATGCACTTAAACTATGCGATGTATGTTAAAATACTTGATCATTGACCTCAAACTACAAAGTTCATTAAATAATATAGACATATAATTTCTCTCTAGTATGAGTTATAATGATCTGTTTCTTAATTATATTCACCTTTTCTAAATTATCCTGAATGAGATGAAGTCTGAATATCACTACCTCCCCTACTTATAACTATCATAGAGGTGATCGGCATGCCCTACTATACAAGGCCACATAGGATTCCATCTGTATAATCACCAAATAAACATTTTTGCAGGAAAACTCATCCAAGAATATATATCTCTTCTAAGGTCCCCCAAAATTTGGGACACTTGCAATAAGAATATCCTATAAGACTTGTATCATATGCTATTACTTTCCATTAGTCTGAGGGTGGTATGTTGTACTCAAAATAACCTATGATCACAAATCGATATGTAAACCCTACTGAAACCAATATGTGAATTAGGAATCCATATTATATACAATTTTATGAGTAAATTAATGAGGGTACATGATCCCATTAATATAATGTCTCTTAAGTTCATCTATTGAGAAGGTATCCCTGATAGGTAAAAAATGGGTGACCTTCGTTAAACTGTCCATAATGACTCATACAACATCACTACATTGGGGTAACCACAATAACCCAATCATGAAATCAATGGAGACATCATCCCATTTTAACTTAGTAATAGAAATATGTTGTAGAATCCATATTAGTCAATAGTGTTATACATTCACCTGCTGACATGTGGAACACCGAGTAAAGAAACTAACTATATCTCACTTCATACTAGGACACCAATACGATCAGTTCGAATCCTGATATATCTTGGTAAGACCGATATGAACTTACCTAGTAGAGGCATGAAAATATAGAATCTACTCTTCCCATACATCTATAGTAACTCAAACGCAACTTTGAACATATAGAATTCCATCCTCACTAATAGTCCATCCATGTGGTGGTTCCTCACATGCCATGTTCCCCCTTTGGACTAAGACCTTGGGATATGATGGTGGTCTCAACATTACCCCCTCTAGAAGTGTGTAATTAACTAATAAGGATGGTAGAAAATTCATGTTGTGACCAACCTAAACCTCCAAGTGAATCTCATAGAACAAGGCCACTAATTTTCATTCACTATTGGCCTTCCATATATTTTTGGTTTAAGTCTTGTGGAATAGATCATCATATTCAACATTTCCTTTACCTGTTTTCTTGGGAATCACAAAACCAATTCATTGGAGATACTCAACCAATATTATCTATTTAAGATTCAATTATCACTATGTTAATATGTATTTATGTTTTTTATGGTCTATATACAACCCAAAATTATCTCCTAATAAATAGTGAATCTAAAAATGTATGGAATAAACTATGGATGGTAGCTTGAGATCGTGTGTCGGGAAGTTCCACCCATGAGGCCAAAACTAGAAAGACCCATACACCATGACTCAATCCCACTACATCAGGATAGCTTCCATCCGGAGGAATGATACATCAAAATAAACTATATAGCTTCTTCTAGAATCAAGAAGAATTGGGATCAGTGATGGATTCAACCTTTCCTTTATCTTATGAAAAGACTTTTCGCATGCTTGGTATTATATGAATTTCACACCCTTTTTGGTCAATCCAATGAGAGGCATAGATATAAGTGAAAAGTATTAGATGTGGTGCCTACGATAACCATCCAAAACTATGAAACTATGGATATAAAATAGATTCATGGGATGCTTCTAGGAAACCACAATAGTCCCCATATCTGGATCGAAAGACACTCCAATATCCAATATGAAATGACCTAATAAGTAGACTTTATCTATCCAAATCTAAAATTTTGTGATATTTTCATATAAAATATGATCTATCAATGTATTCAGAATTATTTCATGGTTTTTAATATGATCATGTTGAGTCAAATAATATGCAAAGAAGTATTCCACAAAAAACACTATGAAATATTATAGATACTAGTAGATAACATGATTTATCAGGTCCATGGAAATAGTTGGTTCCTTTTGAGACTAAACAAAATAACTAGACACTCATAAAGGATATATATTCTACGAAACATTGTGGATTGTATATTTTTTTCATGACACACAACTGGTGATTGATCAAACTTAAATTAATTGTAAAGTAAAATTCGCATCCTTAGATCTATTAGAAGTGGTCATCCATACACTAAGAATGTATCGATTCTTATCCAGTAGCTGAATCAATTTTAGGTAATCAACAAAAATCCTAAGGTAATGTATGTCTTATTAGCGAAAATTACTGGTGAACCCCTGAGAGAAGTACAAGTTCTTATAAACCCCTTTCCTTCCAAATCATCTAGTTTCCTGTTGAGATTCTATAACTCATTAGTAGACCTCATGTAAGTAGGAATAGATAATGGTGAATATCCGGGAACAGTCTCAATGGAAAACACTACCTATCTCTCAAGATGTATTCATAAAACGTTTTCTAGGCAAAAAATTCTTAAATGATCTACCACATGAGGAAATTAGGCCTAACGCATTCCCTATTCATCCAGATATAAGATACCATTCTATAATTTTATCTCACCCATTCAATGATTCCCAATTCCATCTTAACCCACCTTAACATCCCAATCACCCTTTTTGACATATCTACCTTCCTCTAGTGATGTGAAGGATACCTTATAATGATAGAAATTGACATGGGAATGATAAGGAACCAAACTATACATTCTGAGTATAACATCAAATCCCTTCATCTTCCGAATAAATAAATCACATAAGAAATTATAACCTCTAATTTTAAGGGTACATTTATTTCATTGGCGTACACTTTCTTATCGTACTCCCAACGGAGTATCCAAATCCATAATGCCAATGTTTAATTAAATATTGGGACCAAGGATTCCTACATTACCCATATAAATAAAAGAAATGATTCATCCATATGAAAAAAAGGTAGATTCTAGGGTATAATCTACTAATATTTTACAACGTATTATAGATGCCATGGTGCTCTATTCCTCTGGTATAGGCTGTGATGAATATTTTTAGCATAAACCATGACCCTAAGAAAAAACATGACAAACCAAAGATGTCCCAATCTGTTATCATGGTGCAACTAGTGTCTATATCTCTCATATATGACCACATCCTCAGCATGACTAACCAGTAATATTATTTCTCCCATACTAACATAGAGTTGTGAATCCCGATCCTGAACCTAGATTCAATGTAGACCCTCACTCATTTTATTTTGGAGGGAGGGTCCTACAAAACCCCAGAAGATGGCCTATCCTTCCCTAGGTTCAACACTCAACTATTTTTATATCACACGGGGTCCTCATGTGTCTCTACCTCCCACAATAGTGAATGAAAATAGAACTATCAACACTCATTCTTTGACTAGTATTTCCCTCAAGAGAGGTCTCAAAGCACCACTTCCTTCCACCTAACACTATGACATAAGGTTGGGAAGCTTAACTACCCTTATTTATACCCCTAACATACCTCAGGTTATGTTTAGTAATAATCACCTGATTCACTATTTAATATATAGTTTTAAACTGAAAAATTTTCACCTACTATTGAATGGAATGTGTCATCCCTTCTTCCAAGTGTTTAACCCTAGACAACCCATCAGTGAGAAAGATAAGTGTGAATCACTAAATATATGTAAAATAAAATGAAAGTTATATAATGGATAAATAAAACTACTCCAAAATAATAAACTATCAAAATTGTTTATCCCTTAACGTCTCAAGGAAAAATTAGTCATAAAAACAGGATTAAAAGTCCCTACAAACCATATCCAAGAACCTTTCTGCTAGTTTAATACATCCCACCAATTCGTGGAGGATCCTCATAGCATATTTGTAATGATATTTACCCTTTTTTATGGAGGCTTCTCTAGGTGCTCAAAGATATACAAGACAGTCTCAATCTATAGATCATCATCCTGGGGGAACACATCCCCTGAGAAAGTGGGTGGATACTATTTCTATAAATCATGCATTTACTCTACCATAGTAAAGGCAAGTCAATTTGATCCCTAAAAAATCTTCATAAAGCATCAGAAACCTTCTTGAAACTGTCCATAATCACCCATAAGTATAACTATAGGTACTACAAGTGGAACTTTTAGAGGTTATAATTTTAGCCTAAGGACCACCACGTCTGGAGCATGGTCGTTACCTCCCTTATGGTGCACTACTAGAGGCCTTCATGATTTCATACCTCCAGAAATTCTGATCACATTAATCATATAAGATTCAGTAATGATAAGATCACATATATATGAACAGGATAGGTACTAGCCTTCATATACACAAGTCACAACCCTTTTCCTAGTCCTAAATCTAGGTCTAGGAAATATATATATCATATGAACATAAGATATATGGCCTACTCCGCACTACTAAGGTATGTTCATGGTCAAGTTTTCTTCTATAATAAAAGGTTTTTGTGTATAGAGTGTCAATTTCATGTTATATAAGAAAAAACCTTTTAATATGAAATTGGAATCCCCATTATTAGGGACCATTCACTTTTTTAATTCAGTTTTATTTATATTCATATTTGCTTATATAGTAAATCCATTTTAAAATTGTTTAATTGTATGGATATCCACTTCTAATTTATAAAGGCCCATACAAATTATTAATTGAATTATGGTGACCATTTAATCTATACCAATTATTTAATAAGTCCCTATTTGAAATGTTATCATAATCTCATATACATACCAATATAGATACAAAAACATGCTATAGGTGATGCACACAGTATGTAAATGTGTCTTTTCATAATTCATGACATATAAGTCCTTGAGTGCCTATCAAGATTTATGATGCAATATGTCCTTTCCATATCGACCAAGGGTAAAACTATATAATCATAATAATAATTAAACATCAAGTTCATCACCCAATGGTGGAATCAAGGAAAGTGTAATAAGAACAATCTAGAACAATATGTTCCATCCCAAGTAATTTGTCTTTTCACTATATATGGGTTAGATACTCCCAGGCATAATATCATGATAAAATCCTAACACATTTATATATCATGTTTATCGATTCCAAATATAAAGTAATGTATCAAAAGGAAAGAAAAACCTCTTCTACATCTTTGTAACATCCCAAACCAAGATCTACTAAATAGGGCTCCAAGTCAGTGGGTTACATGGCATCAAGTGTTCTTCCTTATTCGCCAAATTATGCTAACTAGTAGTGATGGTCTATGATGTTTTAGTGGGGATACTATACCCTCATGATTATATTATCATATTAGTATCATAAATTAATAAAATTTGGAAGCATAATATCAACCAAAAACAGAAGATAAATCACCCAATCAATAGTTGTAATAATAAGATCCAAAGGAAGTGCCATATATAAATTTTTGATTATGTTATAGAGCTATAAAAAATAAATTAAACACATGGAATCAAGTATCCAATACAATACATGCATAAAAAGTACAAAAAAACAAAATAATATCTTCAGATACCATCACAAGCCACAACATGGTCATATGCTCCCCTATTCGAATTCCAGAGTAAATAAAGTGGACACATTACCCTATCCTTACATGCATCCATGAGTATTTTCTAAGTACTAAATAGTATCCCTAACAGTGTGTGAGATAACACTCACAAGGGTACCACCAACATTTTCTGTAATAATCTTAGCTTGTTCATATAATCAAGGTGCATGTACAACATGAATAAAAGTGATAAGAGTTGATGTGATACTGTCTAGTCAATCAAATATCACTATGATCAGGAAACCATAAATAAGGGATAACTATAACTTATGGTAATTCTTCATTATTGGCCTATTTCAGGTAATCAAGTATAATACCTACATGGGACAGGACCCAAGACAATGACCAGGGATTCCACTTCGAGTCCATGTAGCACATCCATAGAAAACTTGATAAAAACTTGGGTGGATCCCAAATAGTATATCTAATTAGGTCTAACAAAGTCTGAATCAAGGTTAATAAAATACCAAGGCATCCAAATGGTTCATCGGTTCCATACCACGAACCACCCCCACATTTGTGTCATACAGTGTGTCCCAACATCGATTTCATACCATGTGTGTTGCATCAATGTTATGTCATGGAATCCATCATACACATGATTTATATTAGTGGTATGGTGACCATATCAATGTTTATTCTCTTTATCATTTATCTCAACATAACCATTATATAGTCATACATAAGTAACTCTATTCCCTATATCATTCCTTATATATATAAATGAAAATAAAATCAAGATCAACTCCCCTAAGAGTGATATTTCCACAGATAAGGAAGATCCCACCCCATCTGTGGTTCTGATTGAGGACACCAACCCCCAACCCTGTATAAGGGTGTCATCACATGCCTTAAATGATAATTTATCATTTAATTTAATGGTTTATTAATTTAAAAATAAAAACTCGGAAGGTCTATCATGTATCATGATGGAAACAAGGTGTAAACAACCATACATTTAGGGAAAATGTATAGACCACCTACCTTACACCCATAGATGATGTCTTGTCTAGCATAAACCATTGGTTTTTCCCAGATTATATGAAAATAAATTAATAGAAAAAAAAACCAAAAAATAGGGCATAATCTCCAACATGGGTATCACACAATGGATGGGGAGAGAAACTAAGAAATTAATATAGTGGATCGAAGATCATACTAGAAGAGATCCAATGAGATGAATTGAACTTGAATCAAGTCCTTTATAATAAATATATTTCAAATCCTAAGGAATTTAGTGAAGGGTTCCCTCATGGGTGAGAGGGGTTGCTGGAGAAATGAATAAAAAAGGGTTTAACTCTTTTAAAAAAATGGAGTGAAAAAAATTTAATTTCTCCAAAAATTATAGAGGTTCATGGTTCGGTTGAACGCTTATCCAAACTGTGTTCCAATTGTGTGAAACTACTGTCAAAGTATAGTGACATACATGGTTATTGAGTACATTTTATCGAAATTTTTTCTACACATGCATCCCCCTCTTCTTTGGTTGCACACCCCAAATTTCTAGTAGTGCATGATTATACAAGCCATGCACACCCCATGTGCTCCACTCTATGGAGCCTTGTACCACCCTACATGGTTTTTACAAACCATATTCCTGGACTTTTTCATTATAATTCAGATATGTTGGATCTAAAAAATCCCAAGACACTCATGATTTATTTCTTATATTATTAAGAACATTTATAAGTATATAACATTTTATTTGAACATAAATTTAAATGATATTTTACTTAAAGAAAAACTTGGTATCTTACACTTATTAATTCTATGGATGTTTTATGATTATGATTAAAATATATTAAAAAAATCCAATACTTTTCAATGGGTTATTATATGATTAATTGATAAAATTATTAGGAAAAGATTTTCTTTTACATAAGGTATGACATAATAAATATTATATGATGATATATCACACAGATATATGATTTTAATAATGGGATGGGTTGGGCCATAATTATATATCACTCCAATGCATTGGTTACGAATGGATATCTCATGAGATAAACATGACTAGAATAGGAAGTGAACTCTGTTTGATAAGGGACTATATCCACTATGATAGTCCTGGGAGTGAACCTTGACTGTTGTGATAGTTTAGAGAGTAAAACTAATCGACCATGATTGTCATGTAAATGAGCCTTCACTAATAAGGTAAATATTTTCTATGATTTTGTGTTTGCCATAGATCTAGGTATTATTCTAATGTTATGCTATCAAGGCATGGGTTCTTTGATTCTTTTATGTTTCATGTCTTCTAAATTTTCATGGTTTATACTATGAATCATTACTATGATATATGATTTGTATGGTATTATTTTAAAACGTTATTTTCATGTTCTCATAAACTTATGCTCTTGTTTTGTGTAAGTGATCATTGATATCTCCCTTTTTAACCAAACAAAGAATCAAATATCATACTTTATTATATTTACTTTCCTTGAGTTATAAATAATTTCATTACATATGATATGTATTAAAATGATTATTGTAATGAAGAACATAGTGGGATATAATGTAGTTCACTTAGGAACAAATTTTGTATGTATCCATGTTTTTAAACGAAATAGACCTATATGATTCTGGCATGGATCATTATGTTTTGTAATGAATCTTCACCTATTAATATGTGATATCTATTTATGAATGTTTGAGTCTATATAAGTAAATTAGTTTAAATTTTAAGACTTATTGTCACCATTTGAACCTGAAACATAAATGAAACAATCAATGATGAACATTGGGTAATGGTTATGAACAAATAACTGAATCAATTGAAAATAAATAAATTCTTGGAAGTAGTAGATAGACCTAATGACTACCTAACTATTTGAACCAATTGGGTGTGTATGAATATGATCAATGACTCCTAAATAATAATTATAATCAATGGAAGTTTGATTGCATGATGATAAATTCAAAAAGAAGTTACTGACTATGAAGAAACATTTACACCAGTAGCTAGAATTAAATCCATCGGAATAATACTTTAATATATAGAATATCTTAATTTAAAACAATTTCAAATGGTTTTTAAGAGATAATTTCTAATAGGTTTTATTATTGAGGTTTTTTTATTCAGAAATACACTATATTTCAAAATCCACAGTTTTTTAATCATTTTTTTGGATTTATAAAGATTTATATGGTTTAAAACTATCCCCAAGATCATGTTATGATAGGCTCAACACATTATTATTTCATATGGTTTTACTAAAGGCTTTATTTACACTAATTTATTTAAAAAAAATATTCATGGATGTTTTAGTTGTTAAAATACATGTTGATAATATTTTTTGGATCATCCAATCATTCATGGAGTATTAAAATTTAAAAATAAATGCAAAATGGATTTGAAATGAGTAATATGGGTGAACTAAAATTATTTCCTATATTTAAAATTTTTGAAAACAATAAAGGGGTTATTTTTAATCAAAGAAAATACACAAAGGATATTTTTAAAACATATTTGTATTCATAGAACCAATGGTAGTGATACTCTCATGAGTATAAGTTGTAAGTTAGATCCTAATGAAACGTGAAAGTTAGTTGACCAAAATAATTAGAGAGGTATGATTGGATGTTTATGACACTTAACTACTAGTCGGCATGATATTATTTTTAGTGTGTGTATGTGTGCCCATTTTCTTAAAAACGTAAAGGAATATAATTTCAATTTTATTGAAATAATTTTCAATTACCTTAAATATACAACCAATTATAGATTATTCTAATAAAGTGGTCATGAATTACAATTAGTTAGTTATTATGGTACTTATTTGGGTGGTTGTAAGTTAGATAGGAAAATCAACTCTTAAACATGTCAACTTTTTTTCAAGTCTCTAATTTCATGTTGTAGTAAGAAATAGAACCTTATTTTATTATCTATAGTTTAAGATGAGTGTATGGATTTAGGTAGTTTTTATGGGAAAATTATAATGTTGAAACACACTATACTTGACTATGGTTGTCAATTTTAAAATTTGTATATAAATTGTGACAATAAAGTGATATTAATATCTCTAAAAAACCTATGTATCACTCTTTATCCAAACATATTCATATCAGATATCACTTTTTTAGAGACCATTTTCCAAAAGAAGATATTACTCATGAGTTCATTAGAACTGAACATCAGCTAGCAGATATTTTTACAAAACCTCTAAAAATAGTGAAACTAAATTATATCATAAATGTTTTAGGAATGAATGATTATTCCAAAAATCATTAAATTAATTTTAAAACCCTTGTATTTTTCCAATTATTATTATAATGTTTTACATCTGTGTTTACTAATCCTTTTCATAATTTAAGTTTTATAAAAATTATTATGAACTCTTATTGTTATGTAGTTGTGAATCTTAGTACATATAGTTAGTTAAGTGACCATGAGATTTGTTTTCATATAGTCAAATATGTGGGTGTGACCAATAGTTCATGTGGTCAGTTAACCTACTATGACTTCTAAGTAGCTGAAATTTTATGGTCATTTAACTTATCTTGAATGTTGAAATTTGAAATTTTATTTAAGTATTTTGTTGGTATTTCCTTTAATTTATTATTATTATTTTTCCTTAAATAATTGAATAAAATAAAAATCTGAATCTGAATCTTCACACATATATTTATTAAAATCACCTTTACTTTTTTAAAACATTCTTATTATCTCTCTAGAATATATATTTCTTCAGCCTTTTTCCCTTTCAAAATCAAACTCAAATATCAAAATATTTGGATCACATTATAGGGATAGTTATAATGAAAATTAATCATAAATTCATATCTCCTATTAGTTTTACTATGTCAAATAAATCTAAAAAACTGAGGTATATTGAGTGATAAATTCAATACTCATAATCCATATCTACTAGAGTATCTTATATGTATGTAAATTTAAGCAAATGAAAAATTACTTCAATTCAAAAAGGCATTTTTCAAGAATTTGATTCATAATAATTTGTGGATTAAATGGTTTAATGATAGTGGTGATCCATTTTATCCTTGATTGGTTAACTATTTTTATGAAAATATGGATATTTTATTTGGTGATTTGAGGAACACCATTAGAAAAATTTTAAAGTTTTAAATTATAGTATTCTCTTAAAACCACTAGGATATAATATTAAATTTCCCTCACAAAATAAATCCTGGGGATTATCAATGTTCATATCCCATAAATTGTGCTCATTTTAAATTTTTTTAGTGTCTTGAAAATTTAACAAGGAAAAATACAAAAAGTAGAATAAATTTTATATATTTAAATATATAATGGAGGTTGTTGGTGAAGTTATGATAATATCTAATAAGTCCAAGGAAATAAAAACTCAATATCTTGAGGTATGAAGATTCATACTTTTTTTATTTGATTAAAAATAGAGTTCAAATAAGCCTATAGAGATATATCATGAGGCATGTGGCTGAGATATGAAATCCCTATTCTAGTTTTAACTCTGTTCCTTACCTTAAATTTATATAAACTCTATTAGAGATTAAAAATTAGTTTCTTAGAGGTAGGAAAAATTAATTTCATCTATAGTATTTTTTCTAAATAAAAAAACTATAGGCCTATGGAATTTAACTAAAACCCTTGGATAAACAAGTGGGTAGAGAATAATGAAAACCTTTATGAAAAGTTTAACCCTATTAAGAATCCTATAAGACCATGAGTCCAAGTAGATCCTAGTTATTAACCTAATGAGATAGTTTAATATTCTTTCGATGAGAAGGAATTTGATTTTGACGTTCAAAAAAAAGAGACATAGGTGGAAGACTTTAAGGAGGAATCTAAGGAATCCCTTTAAGTTGTCAGAGAACCCTATCCTATGGTGTCTTTTGGATCTCCTAATTCCCTATTACATCTACCCTCTTAGGAATAAAAGTTATAAGATAAAGTCCTTGATTATGAAGAGGTGTTATTAAATTAGTTTTTTAAGAAATGACATGGTAGGGCAGTGACTTAAGTGAGCATGAAGTAAATGAAGAATGCTATGAAAGATCTTCTACTTTGATCCCTATCAACAAAATTAATCCTTTGAATATATAAAATGAATCACCACTTTAGGGTTGGAACCAGACACTATTGATCATTGGATAATTACACCAAATCATAGTAGGCCTACCATCTCCTCTATTCCAAAAGAACTTGAAGGATCTCTAATTTCAAAGATTTATTTTCAATAAAGAGTGGAATTGTCTAATATTAAACCATTTTTTGGTGAAGATATTGAATAAATTATTGGTCCAACTCCTAGTAAATATGTTTAGAAACTAGAGGAATAAAATGTGATAGCTATATTATATCTATCTATATATATCTACTTGAAATTTATGAGGAAGTTAATGCTAAACCAAAAGTTCATCCTTTAATACTAGAGTTAGTGGACATTTAAGGTTATCTAGATGGTGGGTAGATTACATCTTCCTCATATAATCTTATACCTTTTTCTACTCCTTCTATATCCTTTATGACTAAAATATTTTAATGAGTAAAAATCATATTTTATTGGTGTTTTGAAATAATTATTTATTAGTTTTGGGAGCATAATAAAACCTATTAGAGAAGGGAACATCTCAAGGTAATTTTTATCTATAATTATCATAATAAACATTATATTAATGTGTATATAATGAGAAATTATATTTATGATTTAAGAGATAAAGTTTTTTATATACAGTAACATCTTCAGTGCATGATATTGATTTTAAACCAGATATTGTTTAATTAAGTTTTTCAGTCTTCTACATCATTTACTCCTCCAATATCATATTCAATTTCACATACTAATCCTATTAAAGGTTTTTTATTAAATATTACATCAAACATATTATAAAAAATGATATTAAAGTAATCTTGGATGAATATAAAAAATAATGGATATAATGATTGATATATTCCAAACACAAGTATAAATAACCTTGGAGATGGTTATAACATATGCAAAGAAATTTGGTAGATTTGGATACAAAATCTGAAGGGCCATTTAATTTTATCATAGTAGGATCTTTACTTAATTTTATCTAAATGCCATGTTCAAATCCTTGTCTAGTTATCCCATAAATCCTTCTCTAACTTAGGCCATCAAATCTCATGTGGAGAAGTTAAAGTTTATTTCTCGAGTTCTAGAAGATTTTTTGGAGAAAAAGGGATGTTATTTTAAGGATATTGAGTATGGTTCAATAGCTATGAATGAATTCAGTCGACTTCTCTTTCTATAACATTATACTAATATTATTTTAATTTTCTATCCTCTAACCTTACCTATTTCTTTTTCCGCTACTCCTAATACTTCCACTACTAAACCTTTTATCTTGTATCAAAGATAAGTTGTTCAGCATCTCTACCCAATTTATAAGTTTCTGGTTAATCAATAACAATATTCAACCTATACACCACAACATAAATATTATAAATCATCATCTACCTCAAAAGGAAAATAATCATGGTAATGGTCATACCCAATATGATAAGAAAACATTGAGTTGATTTAAATGAAATGGGATGAGACACGACATAGATGTGTGTCCAAATAAAATTATGAATGATGGGAATAATCAATACCAAAACAATTAGAGTGTGTAAAATTCATTTTTTATTACCTCATAAAATGTAGGACCATCAGAAAAAGTGGTGAAATATGAATTACCAGTTCAATCAGATTATAGTGAATTCTTTTTTTATTTTGGGTCTACATGTTCTTTTATTTATAGGGAATGTTTTAGTAAAATTAAAATATTGACTCCAAAAATAGATAACGTACTTTTAGTATAAGTATTAATATGAAAAATATTTATAGAAAGTTTCATCTGACTATTAGTGGAATTATTTTTCAAAAAAATATTATTATATTACCCATGGTTGAGTTTTTTGTTATTCTGGGTGTGGTTTGGATTTTAGTTTTCAAGATAAGAAATGTTATAGAGATATGGAATTTGTATTCAATTTTTATACTAACTTTAATATTTTTTAAATTAGAATGAATTTTTACCTATAATAATATATCAAGAGTATGATAAATTGATTAAATATGGTAGTGAAATTTATCTTTCTCATATTTTTTAAAATAAGAAATTGTTTTTATTAGTGATCTAAAAGTAGTAAATGAATATATGAATAAATTTATTGATGATTTTCTTGGTGTTATTACTGATCGAGAGGTTGAATTCATTGTTAACTTATCTATAAAATCTAAATCGACTTAAAAACCCCTTTATCCAATGGTTCCATTAGAATTACACGAATTGAAACAGAATTTAAAAGAGTTTCTTAAAAGGGTTGTATTCATCATAGAACTTAACCTTTAGATAGACCTATTTTGTTTTTTAAAAATAAGGATAGTACAGTGAGGCTTGGAATTGATTATAAGTAACTCGATAACATTACTATTAAGAAATAAAATAAATTTCCTTATATAGATTAATTATTTGATTATATTTTGAGAGTGTATTATTTTGTAATGATTGATCTCAATTATAGATATATTTACTTGACATTTAAGGAGGAAGTCATTACAAACATGGTGTTTCATACTATGTATAGAAAGTATCCATTTTTTGTTATACCCTTCATTTTGATTATTGCACTCATTGTATTCATGGATATTATTAATAGTGTTTTCCATGAGTGTTTTAATAGAATTTTTTTTATTGATAAAATTATGATTTGTTATAAATTATTTTCAGAACATGAAATACATCTAAGGTTTTTTCCATTAAAATTAAAAGAAAAATATTTTTATGCAAATTTCGGAAAATGGGAAATTTTGGTAATAGTGGATTTCTTTCCTCATAAATATTGTCTATAAATATGGAATAATAATTGATCATACTAAAACTAAGGTGGTGGAAGTGTTTTTAAATCATAAAAATGTCATTAATATTTTAATTTTTTTAATGGGTTATTACAGATAGTTTGTTGAAAACGTTTCTAGGTTTTCTATCTTACAAACTAAGTTAACTCGAAAATTAGTTAAATTTATCTGGATAGTGAAATATAATTTTTTTTATTAAATTTCAATAAAGATTGTTTAATTCACTAGTGTGGTCCTTTCCATCTATGAATGAAGAGTTTTTTATCTATAGTTATTCTTTTTTAATGGAATTAGTTGTGTATTAATACAAGATGACCGAGTAATTTCACATGCATCATTCAAATTGAAAATACATGAAAAAATTAAAATATGAATGATTTTGAATTGGATGTAGTAGGTCTCTATTTAATAATCTGGAGATATGTTTTATATGAGGTAAAACATTTAATATTTAACGACCATAAAATTTATATATTAACTAAAAATGAGTTGAACATAAGGTAGGTAAGTTTGATGAAATTAATAAAGGATTATGATTTCATAATTCACTATCATCTAGATAAAAAATAGGTTAAATGATTCCTTGATCTAAAAATATAACACATAATTATGTATATTACATTTGGAATGTGATCCATTGGTTAATGATTTAATTAATATTGTCTTAGAAAATATACATGTAGTAATTCCTTCTCTTTTGGTTCATATGTCAATGTACCCATTCTTTTTTGATAGAATTAAGTATTATTGTAAGGAATATCAAGTTTTTCAAGGAGGATTTTTCTTGGTTAATAAGGGAAATATGAATAATTTTAACACTAAAAAAGAAGTTGATATGAGTTTCGGATAGAGGTTTTGTGTGACAAGTGATCCCTAGTTGAAGAAATAATTGTTGAGTGAATCTTATAGATCTCTATTTTATATTCAACCTATAATTACTAAAATATATAAATACCTTCAGTGATATTATTGTGGGATGGAATGAAGATTTATATTATTGATTTTACCATGAAAAGTTTAACTTTTCAATAAGTTAAATATGATTTATGACTACCAATGATGATTATTTTGCCTAATTCAATGCTTTAGTGGAAATAGGAGTATATATCCATAGATTTTAGGGCGGGGTTTCCAAATACATCTCATGTTAATAATGTGATTTGATTAATTATTTATAATTTGGTGAAATCTATGAAATTATTCCTATTTTAGTTATTGTGTCTTTGGATAAACATCATAAACTTTATCTTAATGAGATATTCAGATAACATGGAATCCGTGTGTTTATTGTATCTAAAAAGTATCCTATTTTTTCTTCAAAAATAAATAGGGGACTATAGATATCATTAGGTACTAATTTAAATTTCAGTGCATATATTCATACTCAATCTAATAGATATAAAGAGTGAACGATTCATACTTTGGAGGATATTCTTCCAGATTTCTCACTAGATTACCCAAGATATTGGGATTAGTATCTTTATTTAGTTTAATTTTATTATAATAATAGTTTTCATTCTATTATTTAGATGACACCTTTTCGGGAATTTAATGTAAATCAATTTCAGACTCTAGCATGTTGTGATGAATTTTATAAAAAAAATTTAGGACCAGAACTGGTAGAATAAATGGTTGAGAAGGTAAAGATTATTTAGTGGTAAATGATGACATCTTAACATAGGTAGAATATTTATATAGATAACAAGAGTAAATTAATTTCATTTTTGGTGATAGATCTTGTCTTTCTTAAAATATCTCATTTTAAAGGCGTAATGTGTTTCTAAAATATAGTGAAGCCCATGGTTTATTAGTTCATATAAAATTATTGAAAATGTGGGATTAGTTGATTATTGAGTATCTTGCCCCAAATTTTATATTAATTTTATGATGTTTTTAATGGTTTTTTATTCAAAATAGTATATATTTGATTCATATCATGTTTTGAGACCTAAGTTATTAAAATTGGAAGAGAATATTTCTTATGTGGAAAATTTAATGATTTTTCAAGATCATATAGAGATATTGTTTTGGAATAAGGTAAATCACCTGGTTAATTTTTTGGGGAAGAACTGCATGATTGAGGAAGTAATATGGGAACCAAAAAAAAGATATGAAGGAATAATACCCCTTCCTATTTAAATTATGAATAAAATTTCGAGGAAATAATATCTTAATGTGGGGAATAATTTGAAAACCCTAGGTAATTTTAATAATAAATAAATTTCATGTCTTAGTAATATTAATGATTAAATATTATGGATCCATATTATCTATAATAATTTAATTTAATTTTTCAATCATAAAATAAATTATTTTTTTAACTAAAGAGTTTTTGATATATTACGTGGTTTAATTTAAAAGATAAATTATTAAATTTTATAAATTTAATAGGATAAAATGGACTTAATTTCTTATATCACCATACTAGATATATATTAGGTTGAATATATCTATTTTTTATGAAAAGATTAATTTTTTATTGAATAGAGAAATACCATTTTTATAGAAATTGTGATTTATATTCATGTATTTAAACAATAATAATTTTGTCTTATATTGGTTTTATTGTAAATGAAGTTCCCTATTATTAATAAATTCAATTAATTTCATAAGAACTAAATTATGCACAATTTTGGAATAAATTCATTTTTAGGATTAAAATTTTATTTTACAAAAAAAATTGTTTTTAATTACCTTTTGTGAACTTATATTAAAATTTATTTCTTTCAAATTTATAAATTATTTTAATTTCATTTTTTCATAATAAATAGTAAAAATGGTAAAAAAAAAATCACTACTAGAAAGGGTAAAATGGGGTAATTAAAGTTAAAACTAAGTGATAATGTCACTAAATGTCATATGAAATCTTATCGAATGAGATTATTTTTACCTTTGTTATATTATTTTTTTAATTTCATTGCTTTTGGTCAACTTTCCCATGAATAAGAATTTATATTATTTTAAAACATTAAAAAAGTTTCAAGAGTACCACTCCCCTCACATATAAAAAGAGAACCCACTATCCTCTCACATTAACATTCTTTGATACATTTACCTTAACCAAGACCTATCCAAATTATTCTCCAACAAATGTTCCCATGTATTATAGGTTATTATTTCACTAAAACACTATCCTATAATGACTTAAGATGTAATCAAAGGATGTTTTCCGAAGAAGAGGTATAATTATTTACTGAGTGTTTCGTTTTTATTTCTTCTCCAACCTCTATAAAATATTCTTAAAATTTTATCATATAATAAATTAATTATATTAAATATACTTAAATTGTATTTTGATTTGGTTAAAACGTTATTTCATCTCTTCCTCCATCCTATGGGAGATGAAAACAACGCTCTTGTGTACATGTGGACTTCTACCTCCACGAAGCAGTGTATTTCATTTTTTATCATTACCTCACAAGGTAGGTTATTATGATGGATTTAAGGAAAATATATAAAATTATTGACATAATAATTATTATTTAAAGATAATATATTACTTACCTTATTACACTTTTATTTTATTGAAAATGATAATATCTCTCATGCATACATGTAGACTACCACATCCATGAAGCAATGTGATTCATTTTTTATGTATACCATTTATATATTGTTATAAAATTGAATTTAATGTATAAACATGATAAATATTTCATTATTAATATTCTATATATTATTAAACAATAAACCCTCTGACCATGGTCATACTACCTAAGTTTGTTTTTGGATTGTGAACTGAACATCCTCAAATCATCTGACTTGAACTTAGCTAAATTAATAATTTTAAAAGGAATGGTAATAATTTAAATAAAACAGATAATAATAATTTAATAATCCTAAATATGGTTCTTATGAAAGTTTAAAATTATTATAATCTTATTGTATAGAATTTGAAGTAAATACCTGGCAATTCAGACTTGAGGTAAGGAAAGTTTCATTAAAACCTTATTTAAAAAGTATGAATGTTTTTCTTATATTATTTTTATATGTCTATGTTAATTAAAATATTTCAATTATGTTATTAATATACTTAAATGTTTGTTCAAATTAATTTTAATCTATTTTTTAATAAATTTAAAATATTTTTAAATGAATACTTTTTAAAATTTTCTAAAGAGGTTACTTTTTATATTTTTACAAAAGAGTGAAAGGAATATTTTTTTAATGTATATAGTATGAGATATATTTCTGATAATCATGAACATTATACTTTTAGAATATTTTCATAATTTATTATGGGTCATTAAATAAAATATTATTTCTCATTAATTGGGTAAATATTTTTTAAAAAATAAATGCAAAATATTTTTTTCTTTTTTTCATCAATCGATACATTGTTTATGTATATGAGTTAAAGTAGATAATATATGATATTTTATGACAGAAATACAATATTTTATGTGTTATTTTATGTTATGCACCTTTTAAATTATTCATGATGATGTGTTATCCCAATATCTCTCTGTTTCGTTGTGTAATGATGTTGTTATCTAGAGAATATATGTTGGAATTAACCGAGTAGGTAATTCCATTTGTAAGAGTGTGAGTATGAGTTATTGTAAAATTTATATAGATATGATATCCCATGGTACCTGTATTAATATTCTATTCTTGAAAATGTGTTTTCATGTAAGTATTTTTATTTCATAAGATAAGTTAAATATTTTAGATTTAAATGAATGTTTATTCCCTTTTTAATGGTTAAATGTATGTTTTCATGAAAATGGTTTTGTGAGTTCCCATACTTCACAAGAAAACCTTAGGATTATGATTTTTCCCTTCCTATTTCTTATGATTAATTTTTTTAAAATATTTCGGCAATGAATATTATTTTAGGTGTAGTAAAATGAATATTTGAGGTCAAAGTTAATTATATAAAAATGGTAAATATTTTATGGTATTTAATGATTTTCAAATTTTAAAAATGATTTACTTTAGTTTTTTAATACCTTAATGAGTTTTCTCTGCTCATTACAAGTTTTCCAATTATTTATATAGGTCCTAAGGATGAGTGGAAACTGTAAAAAGATCTAAGTTTCCACTATTTATACTCATATATAATGAAATGAGCATGTTTTGAATGAAATAGAAGTTTAAATTTATGCCTCCTATTTTTTTGGGAAAAATAGATATTTTGTGGAAGTGTCCATTTTGAATTGGAAGGATTTCATATGTAATATTTTGTCCAAATTCTTAAAAACTCTAAACCAAAAATGTACTCATATTGTAAGAAGGTGAAAACCTTATTATAAAAATGAAATTATTGGTTTTTTATGTTAATGGGTGATATAAAACTACCCTCATATCCCTCTCATATTTTAACCCTAACTCAACTCTCCTCCATATCACTCATGACACCAAAGCTTTGGGTTTAATGTGAGATCTCTAAAAACCTTCTCCCTTTATTTTTGGATCTTTCATGTATGATTTTGTTTATATTTACAAGAAATTTCCTCTCATTTTATCTCATTTTCTCATATTATCCCTTTCTTCACCTTTCCCAATCAATTTAACCACGTATTGAAAATTATAATCATTATTAGAAAGATATTTAGGGTTTTGGGTCGGTCAATCATGGGTATTTATTTCATTATGTCATAAATGGGATGGGTTCTTGGTTTGATTGGACCTCACTGTTAAAGGGGATTTGTTTTTTCATTGTATTAGGTAGATTTTCTTATGTTCAGAATTTATTATAAAATTTATATTATGTTTGTCTTTTTAAAATTCATTTATTATATCTCGATATGATGTTTTATAGGATTTATAACTGGTTTTCAATTAGTTTTTTTCTTTTAAAAATAATTGTATCTTTATATTCCCATGTTTTTTATTTAAAATCAAATCTTTTTTCAGGGAAATAATTTGTGAAAATATCTAAGAGGTAATTTTAATTTTTTTATGTAAAAATGGGTCCTTTGACTATATTTTGTTTTCAAAGAAGAAATAATATTTTTCAAGGGTATTTTTATTGGAAAATGGGTGTTACATTATTCAAAAAAAATCCTTAGATAATGTTTTGAGGGAATTATAATTCGGATTCCTCAAATGTTATTCCAAGTAGTTTGTAAAAACTATGTGGTTTTTTATATTGGTTATAGTGACCCATAATTGACATATAGGGTTATTACTTCAAAATTTAAGCATACTTATTACAACATATAACAAAACCATGAGAGGACCGTATAGGTATAGTGTCTTTAGAAACTGGGAAACATAAACAACTGGTTCATAAATCATCTACACTGTCTCCCATTTATTTCATCATATCTAGAGTCCCTTTTGGCATATCCTAATTAATATCCTTATTTCTGACCTAGGGAAAAGAAAACATACAAAAGGGTGATCTCAAATTCTCGGTATGGGTAAATAAAATAAATATCAAACATATCATATAAGAATATAACATTTTAGAAATATTAACCTACAAAAGAAATCATAATTTCATAACATGGGATAAATCATAGAATTGAAATGTAATCCCAATAATAATAACTTAAAACATTAGGCTTTGTGGCATACACACATAATCATAGAGAATCACTTCTTAGTAGTCAAGACTCATTGCCAAGACTATCTTAGCGAACAATGTCCATTTCTGAATAGAGTACACTACTAGTTTCAGTCATGTTTCACTGAACCGGTTTAACCTGCCGTTCCATCCATGTATATCTCATGAGATATAAATCTTTACCCAATGCATTGGAGGGATATATAGGTCCCACCCATCTCAGAATGATACCATTCTTATGTGTGCCACAAAATCATAAACCATACATCATTTCATAACCCATGTAATAAAAATAGGATTATTAAAAATCGTGACATCATAAAACAATTCATATAAGATTGAATAATTCCATCACAACATAATCAAATCAATATAATAATAGGGATAGAAACGGAACCCTATATTATCTTAGAGGGAAAATACTTTTGATAAGACACTTGAACTCCATTCTTGAGGAAAATATCCTTTCTACTTCAAAAACATTATCCTTTCTTAACATGTCATATAATTTCGAACTAAAAGAAGTTGATTAAAAAACATGAAAACTTGTAAATTAAGCTTCATGGAAATAATGTTCTAAAAATAAATTCATTCTGTATAAGTTAAAAAAACATTCATCTCATACTTTGGCCGGAAAAGTCAAAAAGTACCTCGTACGAAAAACGACAAAATATTCCTTTCATATCTTTTGCTAAAAACTCACCGAAGGGTAAAATTGGATTTAAAAAATTGTATTTGTATGGAAATAATATTACACACTGAGTAAACATGGATGTGGATGATAAATATTCCCCAATAAATTCTGAAATATAAACAATCTCAGATAAAAATGAGATTGTGAGATTTTCCCTTACCTTAGGTCTGATTTGCTTCGTAAGTGTCCGAACCTCCTGTATAATGATTTAAATAATGTCATTGACTTATTCCAGAATCATAATTAATTTTATGATATTATAGATGGTTATATTCTTATCCTTTTATTATTAATATTTCATTACTACTTGTTATTCGGGTGTTTATTACTTTTTGTTCTTATGCGTGTTTTGTCGAATAAATTCTTATTATTATTTTTAGGTTATAGATACCTCATTTACAGAATTGTATTAGTGTAATATATATCATATTTATTCATTAAATTCATTTATATAATCATTATTCAATTAAGATCATGTAGAACGAGTCGCATCACATCGTGGAGACGGTATTCCGTACGTACGCACGAGCGATGATATCATTCCCATGATCGTGGAATTGTATTGGATTGTATGTATACTATTTTAGAATCAATATCACTTTATAATAATCATATATAGTTATTATTTACACCATTTTACCCATCCAAGTAAGGTGGTGGTGGAAAATAGATTACACCACGGCGTGGAGACGGTATTCCGTACGTACGCACGTGCGGTGATTTCATTTTCTGTAGCATGGATAGATAGTGAAATAGGGTTGTTTCATACCTATAATAACATATCATTATATTAGTGATACTGACATTATTACTTCATAATGAAACAACTAAATAATAATAAGTGGAAGAAGAAATAAATTTGAAAGAATCGGTAACGGACATTACCTCTTCTTTGAAGCGCCTCTTTGAGACCACCTTTTAGGGCCCTAAAATTGGTCTTTGAAGAATACCAGGACCTTTAGGTTGTTTATAGTGAAGTGGAGAAAAGAATTTGGTAGGTTTTGGCTGAGATTTAAGGCTCAAAGTGTGGTGAGGAAGAGAGGGAGGAGGTTCCCTTTTATAAGGGAGGAGAGGGGCACCTTTGGAAATATAAGAAATATTAGTTTATATTAAATCCCAACCCCACATAAAAACTTCCAAAATGACTCATATCCGAAGATTAGATGATATAGGGTTCTAATATCATCAACCAAGAAAATTTATACATGTTAGGTATTTATTTTAAACATTATCAACTTGATTTATCCTTATTTACCAATTTAATTTTATTTGTGGTAATAATATTCTAAATTTTAAATTATTATAAATAATTACATATTTCTTTTTAATTTTCCATAATTTGACACCTTATGACATTTTAGACCATATAAATTTTAATTTATAATTTTTAAATATTTTTGTGATTTTTAAACAATTTTATAATATGTTATTTTTATAAAATAACAATAGTGTCAATTTTGACACTATTAATTTATTTGAATTTAAATAAAATATATACAGAAGTTATGTTCAAAATAAAAGCTTTAATATATTCATAAAATGTCTTATGTATCTATAAAATTAGTGGAGCACATTAAAATGTTCATATAATATTTATTTTAATATTTTTTTAAAACCATTTATTTGATATTTTAATTAATAAAATAATTTTAACATCACTATTGTGTCATAATTAATGATAATTATTTAATCCCTAAAAATTCTAAATAAATTCCTATTATGTGGATAATTGTATTAGATTTCTGGGTACTATTCATGTTCGAAGTTTCATTATGTTTATCACTAAATTAAAATTATTATACTTACAATCTTTAATAAAGTGACATGTTGTCACTTTCTTTGGTTTTAATAATAATTAAAATATTTTCAGGGACAAAAGTCCATTAAATTAATCTAATAAGACCCTTAGGTGATATGGGTCGACTTTTAGTCATCCAATAAAATTTTGGTAGGTGTTAGGGTAATTTTATAATATTATATTTACCCATAATTACCCGATTTACCTTTAACTATGGTAAATAAAATTTACCGTAGTTACTATTCATAATGCCCAAACAAAAGTAGCCTATTAACATAATTTATACCCACTGATTCCAAATATGGAATCCATTTTTCAAAATTCAAAACACATAAGTTGCAGTAATTAATTTAAAATTAATCCCGTTGTTAAGAAAACGAGTTTTAGAAGTTAAAACATTCCCAAAGATTAAAATGTTTTTACCTATGAATTCAATGGGAAATTAATGCTAATGACATACCTTTGGTGTTGTATATAACAGAAAAACAAAATATTTCTCATAAAAGTCTCGATTATTACACTGGTAGATGGTTACATGAAATTAGATGACCCCATTTGGGTCCATAAAAATTAAAGTGTGTTATTTTAATGGAATTATATTAACGTAATGTGTGTTCATGTCTTTCAATGTGTATTTAAATTATTGGTTTTAAATAATTTTGAAATTTAATTTCAAAGGGTTTATAATGTGAAACTATATAGATTTTAATCTCATATCATGTTTTGTTTAAAGGCTAGTTGTGTGGTGGGTACTTCTGAGACCCTCTTGAATTTTACTTTAATTAGTTTTCCTATAATTGGTACTGAAATATTTATATGTTATTCAGATATTTAAAAAAGTATATACTCTAGGCGAGGGGTTGGAGGTGATAAAGATTTTTTCAGTTGTGATTTTGACCCATGTAATGGTTATGAAGCTTTTAGAATGAATTGTTTTCTCACCTCCACTTTTTTGGTCTGGGGAACCTATGTAACATAGTGGGATACCTTGAATTATAAAAAACTACTTAGTTTATACTTTATCTAGGGATCCCTAGTTGTGTTGTTTTCTAGAGCTAGGGAATTTCCTTTATTATGTTTGTATAGGTAAGTTTTGTTATCTAGAATGATTTATTTGGATACAACAAATGTCAAATGTTGGTACAATGATTTTGGAAAGGTCTTGGATCATCTTACTGAAGGATATAGGGTGAAACCCAGAAATCTCTTTCTATGATCAAGGGTTTGATATACACTACTGGAAATGCAGGATTTCCCAATGGTTCTGAACCATTGGGAAAGGCTGCAGAACTGTTGGTATAATATATACCAATGGTTCTGCAAACCGTAGGGAAGTAAGCCGTTGGGAAAGGTTTTCCCAATGGTTTACAGTGAACCATTAGGATAGGTTAGAAACAATTAACATATCCCAACGGTTGTGCCAAACCATTGGGAAAACCAAGTAGAGGTCCTTCTTTCCCAATGGTTTCAAAATCGTTGGGAAAGGCTTTTTACCAACGGTTCATAGAAATGTTGGTATAAATAATACAGAGAGGCTAGTCCAATGGTTTCAAACCGTTGGCATAGCCTTTTGCACACAGCAGGCTGCAATTTGCACAGCAGCCCCTCATTTTTTGTGCAATTTTCACAGCAGCATTCCCTCTCATTTTCAATCATTTCCAATTATTGTACCTACAATAAAATAACACATACATATACAAGTATTGTACCTACAATAACCAAGTAACACATACATATAGAGAAAAATTCATACACATTTAACATATAATGCACCCAGAAACTATACACATGCAGAATTAAATCAGAATTCATAACGTAATTATAAACATACATAATTGATTTATAATTCAATTCAAAATTTAGATGACAATTATATGTGAATTTGGAATTCAATTCATAATTTGATCGGTTTTTCATATACCATATGTTTTCACTTATAATCATGTCTATTTTAAACAAAAGAGATAGATTTAGAGTGGTATCGGCCACACTGCACCTCGGATTTAGTCGGGGTTGACTTGTACACATCTCAAATGACCCATGGATCATTTTCCTAAAGTATCAACACAATCTGAATGCGTTTGGTCGGTTATCCGTATGTCAGTTGATGTTTTCACTTAAAATGATATCCTTTTAAAACAAAAGAGATACACTTAAGATTGGTTCTGGCCACACCATGCCTCGGATTGAGGTGGTGTTGACTCGTACACGTCATATATGACCCATGGATCATTTTCCTAATGCAACAACCCATTTCGAATGCGTTTGGTCAGTTTTTTTATGTCAGTTGTTGTTTTCACTTAAACTGATGTCCATTTTATACAATAGAGAAACACTATGAATGGTGTCGGCCACACCTCGCCTTGGATTGAGGCGGGGTTGACTCGTACACATCACATATGACCCATGGATCGTTGTTCTAATGTATTGACACCATCAGAATCCCTTTGGTCGGTTTTCCATGTGCTAGTTGTTGTTTTCACATAAAATGAAGTCCATTTTAAACAAAGGAGAGACACTTTGAGTGGTGTCGGCCACACTGCGCCTCGAATTGAGGCGCGGTTGACTTGTACACATCACATATGACCCATGAATAGTTCTCATAAAGTTTCAACAGAAACCAAATGCGTTTGGTCAGTTTCCTATATTTACTTAAAAAAAATTCCATTTTAAACAAAAGAGAGACACTTAGAGTAATCCCGGACACACCGCAACTTAGATTGAGCCTAGGTTGGCTTTTACACATCACATATGACCCATGGATAATTGTGATAATTTATCAACAAAATCTAAAGGTGTTTGGTCAGTTTTCCATATGTCAGTTGTTCTTTTCACTTATAATCCTATCCATTTTAATCAAAAGAGACATATCTAGAGTGGTACAGGCCACACCGCGCCTCATATTTAGACAGTGTTGACTTTTACATGTCTTAAATGACCCATGGATCATTTTCCTAAAGTATCAACACAATCTGAATGTGTTTGGTCGTTTTTCTGTATGTTTGTTGATGTTTTCACTTAAAATGATATCCTTTTGAAACAAAAGAGAGACACTTAAGAGTGGTGATGGAAACACCACACCTAGTATTGAGGTAGGGTTGACTTGTACATGTCACATATGACCCATGGATCATTGTCCTAAAGCATCAATACATTTCAAATGCGTTTGGTCAGTTGTTCGTATGTCCGTTGTTGTTTTCACTTAAAATGATGTCCATTTTAAACAAAAGAGAAACACTATGAATGGTGTCGGCCACACTGTGCCACAGATTGATGCGGGGTTTACTCATACACATCATATATGACCCATGGATCGTTTTTCTAAAGTATCGACACAATCAGAATATGTTTGGTCAGTTTTCTGTATGCTAGTTGTTATTTTCACTTAAAATGAAGTCCATTTTAAACAAAAGAGAGATACTTTGAGTGGTTTCGGTCACACCGTGCCTCGTATTGAGGCGCGGTTTACTCATACAAATCACATATGACCCATGTATCGTTATCCTAATGTTTAAATGGAAACCAAATTTTTTTGGTCAGTTTTCCGTATGTACTTAAAATGTTGTCCATTTTAAAAAAAATAGACACTTAGAGTGATCATGGCCACACTACGACTCGGATTGAACTCGAGATGGCTCGTACATATGACCCATGGATCATTGTGATAAATTATCAATAGAATCCGAAGGATTTTGGTCAGTTTTCCATATGTCAGTTTTTCTTTTCACTTATAATCCTGACCATTTTAAGAAAAAGAGGCAGATTTAGAGTGGTACCGGCCACACCACGCCTCGGATTTAGACGGGGTTGAATAGTACATGTCTTAGATGACCCATTGTTCATTTTACTAAAGTATCAACACAATCCCAATGCGTTTGGTTAGTTTTCCATATGTCAGTTGATGTTTTCGCTTAAAATGATATCCTTTTGAAACAAAAGAGAGACACTTAAAAGTGGTGTCGGCCGCACCGCACCTCGGATTAAGGCAGGGTTGACTTGTACACGTCACATATGACCCATGGATCATTGTCTAAAAGTATCAACACATTTCGAATTCATTTGGTCAGTTGTTCGTATTTCAGTTGTGGTTTTCACTTAAAATGATGTCCATTTTAAACAAAATAGAGACACTATGAATGGTTTCAGCCACACCGCGCCTCGGATTGAGGAGTGGTTGACTCATGCACATCACATATGACCCATGGATCTTTGTTCTAAAGTATCGACACAATCAAAATCCGTTTGGTCGGTTTTCCGTATGCTAGTTATTGTTTTCTCTTAAAATGAAGTTCATTTCAAACAAAAGAGATACACTTTGAGTGTTATTGGCCACATCACACCTTGGATTGAGGAATGGTTGACTCGTACACATCACATATGACTCATGGATCGTTCTCCTAAAGTTTCAATGTAAACTGAATGCGTTTGGTCGGTTTTCCATATGTACTTAATAAGTTGTTCACTTTAAAGAAAAGAGAGACACTTAGAGTGATCTCGGCCACACCGTGACTCAGATTGAGCTCAGGTTGTCTCATACATGGCACATATGACCCATGGATCATTTTGATAAATTATCAACATAATCTGAAGGCGTTTGGTCGGTTTTCCGTATGTCAGTTGTTCTTTTCACTTATAATCTTGTCCATTTTAAACAAAAGAGGCTGATTTAGAGTGGTACCAGCCACACTGCACCTCAGGTTTAGACAGGGTTGAATCATACATGTCTCAAATGACCCATGGATAATTTTACAAAAGTATTAACACAATATGAATGTGTTTGGTCGGTTTTCCGTATGTCAGTCGATGTTTTCACTTAAAATGATATCCTTTTGAAACAAAAGAGATACACTTAAGAGTGGTGCCGGCCACACCACGCCTCGGATTGAGGCGGGGTTGACTCGTACATGTCACATACGACCCATGGATATTTGTTCTAAATCATTAACACATTTCGAATACGTTTGGTCAGTTGTTCGTATGTCAGTTGTTGTTTTCACTTAAAATGATCTCTATTTTAAACAAAAGAGAGACACTATGAATGATGTCGGCCATACCGCACCTTGTATTGAGCCAGGGTTGACTCTTACACGTTACATATAACCCATGGATCATTTTTCTAATGTATCAACACAATCATAGTCCGTTTGGTCAATTTTCCGTATGCTAGTTGTTGTTTTCACTTAAAATGATGTCCATTTTAAACAAAAGAGAGACACTTTGAGTGGTGTCGGCCACACTGCGCCTCAGATTGAGGCGCGGTTGAATTTTAAAAATCACATATTACCCATAGATCGTTATGCTAATGTTTCAACGAATATCAAATGTGTTTGGTCGGTTTTCCGTATGTACTTAAAATGTTGTCCATTTAAAGAAAAGAGAGAAACTTAGAGTGATCCTAGCCACACCGCGACTCAGATTGATCTCGGTTGGCTTATACATGTCACATATGACCCATGGATCGTTTTGATAAATTATCAACAGAATCTGAAGGCGTTTGGTCGGTTTTTCATATGTCAGTTGTTCTTTTCACTTATAATCATTTCCATTTTAAACAAAAGAGACAAATTATAGTGGTACCGGCCACACCGTGCCTCAAATTTATACGGGGTTCACTCGTACATCTCTCAAATGACCAATGGATCATTTTCCTAAAGTATAAACACAATCTGAAAGCTTTTGGTCAGTTTTCTGTATGTCATTTGATGTTTTCTCTTAAAATGATATCCTTTCGAAACAAAAGAGAGACACTTAAGAGTGGTGTCGGCCACACTGCACCTCGGATTGAGGCGGGGTTGAATCGTACATGTCACATATAACCCATGAATCATTTTCCTAAAGCATCAACACATTTCTAATGTGTTTGGTCAGTTGTTCATATGTCAATTGTTGTTTTCAGTTAAAACGATGTCCATTTTAAACAAAAGAGAGACACTATGAATGGTTTCGGCCACACCGCACCTAGTATTGAGGCGGGGTTGATTCTTACACGTCACATATGACCAATGGATCATTGTTATAAGGTATCAACACAATCAGAATCCGTTTGGTCGGTTTTCCGTATGCTAGTTGTTGTTTTCACTTAAAATGAAGTCCATTTTAAACAAAAGAGAGACACTTTGAGTGGTGTCGGCCACACCGTGCCTCGGATTGAGGTGTGTTTGACTTGTAAACATCGCATATGACCCGTGGATCATTATCCTAATGTATCAACGGAAACCAAATGCGTTTGGTCAGTTTTCCGTATGTACTTAAAATGTTTTCCATTTTAAAAAAAAGAGAGACACTTAGAGTGATCCCGGCCACACCGCGACTCAGATTGAGCCCAGGTTGGCTCGTACATGTCAAATATGACCCATGGATCATTTTGATAAATTATTAACAGAATCTGAAGGTGTTTGGTCGGTTTTATGTATGTCAGTTGTTCTTTTCACTTATAATTCTGTCCATTTTAAACAAAACAGACAGATTTAGAGTGGTACTGGACACACCGTGCCTCGGATTTAGACGGGGTTAACTTGTACCCATCTCAAATGACCCATGGTTCATTTTTAAAAAGTATCAACACAATCTGAATGCGTTTGGTTTGTTTTCCATTTGTCAGTTGGTGTTTTAACTTAAAATGACATCCTTTTGAAACAAAACAGAGAAACTTAAGAGTGGTGTCGGCCACACCGCGCCTCAGATTGAGGCGGAGTTGAATCATACACATCACATATGACCCATGGATCATTTTCCTAAAGCATAAATACATTTAGATTGCATTTGGTTAGTTGTTCGTATGTCAGTTGTTGTTTTCACTTAAAATGATGTCAATTTTAAACAAAAGTGAGACACTATGAATGGTGTCGGCCACACCGCGCCTCGGATTGAGGCGAGGTTGACTCGTACACGTCACATATGACCCATGGGTCTTTTTGATAAAGTATCAACACAATCAGAATCCGTTTGGTCGGTTTTTCATATGTAATTAAAATTTTTCCCATTTTAAACAAAAGAGAGACACTTAGAGTTATCCCGACCACACCGCGATTCGGATTGACCCGGGGTCAACTGGTTCCTGCCACACCGCGTCTCGGATTGAGGTGGGGTGACCTTTACACATCACATATGTACTCAGTTTATCTTCAAGGAACCAATATCACTCATGAGTAATAGAAACCATCCTGGTAGATCTCACCTAGAAACCAAAGCATATATCCTGGAATTTCATGTCTAAATTCCCTGAGCTTGTCCATGAGTCCTTAACATGTAACCCATGTTTTATCATAACAATTGACATGTAAACCAAATCAAACAAGGCATAGTTCACATAACATGGAGAATGTACAACAAGGATTTGTATTCAAATTAATGAATATCATCACATGAATTTGATGAGCATGAGCTAATAAGCTTACCAAGACATTCAAATAACTCAAGACATAAAAAATGGAATAATCCTAAATAACATTGCATGATCAGAGAAATAAAGAAATGCATGTGAAATCAAGGAGGGTGGGGGCTGTCTGGGGGTCCAGGGAGGAGGGTGGGGGCTGTCTGGGGGGCTGTCTGGCGGGTGTCCGGGAGGCTGTCTGGGAGGTGTCCAGGGGGCTGTCTAGAGACCAAGGAGGAGGGTGGGGGCTATGTGGGGGGTTGTCCGGGGGTGTTCGGGGGCTGTCTGGGGTCCAAGGAGGAGGGTGGGGGCTGTCTAGGGGCTATCCAGGGGGATATCTGAGATCCAGGGAGGAGGGTGGGGGGTTGTCCGGGGGGTGTGGGGGGTGTGTGAGAGGCTGTCCGATAGGTGTCTGGGGGGTCGTCCGGGGACCAAGGAGGAGGGTGGGTGGGTTGTGCGGGGGGCTGTACGGGGGGTGTTTGGGGGGGGGGGGGTTTCGAGGGTCCATGGATGATGGTGGGGGTTTTCCAGGGTCCAAGAAGGAGGGGGTTGTCCAGGGAGTTCCCAAACACACAAAAAGACATCAACATCCATGAAAACATACTATATAAAAAAATAACTCAACTGCAATACTATACTACAGGTTTGGATAAAACCAACAACTAGAATATATTAAACATAAAATATCAGTAATATTAGTCAAAAATATAATGGATCAACTTGTCACACATCACTATCACCATCATCATCACCCTCGTCTTAATCCCTATCATCATCCTCGCCCTCCTCGCCCTCCTCCTCACCCTCACCCTTCGCCTCGCCCTCGCCATCCGCCTCGCCCTCCTCCTCTCCATCCTCTTCCGCATCAAACTCCTCGCCATCATCGTCGTTAGCCTGGACATCATCTTGACCACCACTATAAATTCCACATGGTGCACCATATATAGAATTTATCGACGACATATATTCATCAAAAGCTGGGTTGGCCTCTGGTGGATGTTTCGGATGTAGAACTTCAATAAATTTCATAAATGCACTGTTTTCCCTAGCAGACAATTTTTCCGTCTCTGTGGCCATTTTGTTGGCTTGTTATGCATGTTCCCAAACTTGCTGCAGCTCGGTGGCACTACAACTCGTACCTGAGGAGGGCCAATACCTCTTCAGGGCTATCCTAGGTTGGCAGCGTACTCTGCCAGGATTCTCCTCTCCCAAAACGTGATGTAAGTGATCAGTTGGCCCAAAATTGTCTGGTTCTTGGGCATCGAGGGCCTCTAAAGTAGCCTGTTACAAATATAAATATATTATTAAGTTACAAAATAGATATTAAAATATAAAATCAACAGATTAAAACTTACAATCTGCTGCTGAGTCGCTTCGGTGACGGCACTTCCATACTTTTTCATCTACTCGAGCAAAACAGTTTTTCCTGAGGCACACGTCCTTCAATATTTTTTATTTGCCTCTACAATGAAATTGAAAACTAAAGTTATATTAAATATTTAGAAAATTATTAAATAATTGAGGAAACAAAAGAAATTGTAAGTCGTAAAGAAAAATTATAAATAATTGTCATACCTACTTCCTCTCCTGATCAGGCATCGTAGTGCGTCCCAATGAGTGGAGGTTTTTTTTGCATCAATGTTCTTTTTATTTTTTCCAGATGATTTCTAAATAAAATTCTAAAATTCAATAGATAGTATTAATTAAAAACATGAAATTTATTATTTAAATACCTCAAATGTAATTAATAACTTAAATTGGGTACTCGTCCAATGAGTAATCATCTGACGATACTGCTCTATAGGAAAATCATACACCACTGGTACCACCTCTAACTCAGTGCCAACTCTAGAAACCCAGCCAATATATAACTCGTGCTTGTAGGCTCTCCAAATCTATCCTAAATCCTTTAGATGTTCCGGTCGTGCACCCTCACCATAGGGAAAATCAAATCGATACTGACATCAAAATATTAATTCATATAAATAGAAACAAAATCATGGAATTAAATAGAACAGATCTTTTTACCCATATCTCTGCCCAAGCTCTATCCTTGACTTCATGTGGAAAATTTCTCCATGATACCGGGCTGACGGGAATGATGTCAGAGTATTTGGAAAGCGTCTCCAAAAAACTCCGACATTGCTTCCCAGTTTTCTCAACCATTTGGTTTTATTCATTGTAATCCACCACAACCTGTGTGCGGCAGTTCCACACTGAACGCATGCGTGTACGCCCCTGCCCACGCCTCCTGTTAGTAGATGTATCTATCATGAAATAAAAACAAATATATTATCAAAACATGTTATAATGAAAATAAATATTTCTATAAAAATTTGTTAGGGTTCTATAAATATACTTCCATAGGTCTGAACGCTGAGCACCGCCGGATCCACAGAAACTGATGGAACACCCTGTGGTGGAATAGGAGTCGAAGATGATGGAATATAGAAGATCGGAGAGACAGATGTAGAAGGAGAATAAGATGGGATAGTTGTCTGACCGGATTCTCACTGGGGAGTGGGAATCATCGTGGGATGTGAAAATGATGGGACAGAAGATGCAATAGGTAGCAAAAACAAGAGAGGCCTAAATATCTCATGTTTCCCTAATGACGCACCAGGATCAGAATGTGGGAAATATGACATGTTAGTGGGAGGGGAAGGGTCTAGTCGGGTACGCGCAGCTGCTCATCCACCTCTGGTGCGAACCCTCCTCATACCACCGGCCTGAGTACTAGGACCAGTACTAGGCTCCTCGTCGAATAACTGTCGATGTATAGGTGGATCCTACAAAAATGTTTACAAAAAAATTAATCATATGACATTATATATTCTTTAAATATATATATTTTAAATAATATACTCACTATAGTAATTAATGATGGAATTCCCAACTCCTCTATTCGACGATTGTTCTCCATCATTTTTTTTCTTTCATCTCTATTCATTTGGAAACATTTCCAACTTTTGAAAACAAATATGTAATTAATTAGAAAAAGGAATCTAATGTGTAACCCAAAAAACTAAATATATGAGGGAATAAGGGGATTCATTGGTAATTTAGCTATCAATTGTTTTATAAGAGCTTGAATGGATTTAATAAATCATAAAAGTTGTAAGGTTCACCAAGTTAGAAATATTGTTTAACTAGGTTTGAATACATTTCAGTTCCAAATTAGAAAATGAAATTCAAATAAAAATGCAACCAATAAACATTGAAAATTCACATAACGGTGAAGTCAGCTAAAACATATTTGTGATCAATACTAAATCAATTTGAATATTACCAACCTTAACAACCCAACTCAAGGTAAACCAAAATAATTGATAACATGGATGAATGATTCTATATATTTTCAACCAAAACATTAGGTTCACAATCAACTCTGAAAATTGATCTATTAGAGTCATCAAAAGAAATAAATGGATTGGTTCCAATGGCACTAGGGACAGTGTCAATTCCATCATCATCATCATCAAAAATATGTCTTGGAATTACTTCAACTATGACACCAAATTCAGGTCGAAGTTGGTCTTTGACATAAAAAAATTGTTTATCCATTGATGCCAACACATATGATTCTTCGGTAGAAAGAGTGTGAGTTATATTAATTACTCAAAATCCAAAATCATCAATAAATGTGCCATGTATCATCATCGAATAAAACCAATGGAATTTCATCATTGTGACTCATCCATGAGAGTAATAATCCAATATTGTTATTTTCTCAACAACTCCATAATAACCCACATTTTCAAATCGTGGTCTACTATATGATGCACTGGCATAACAATCTGTTGTGGCAGTAACCATAACACCATCATGTTGTGTTCTCATGTTCTTTCCTCGTTCAGTGATAATAAATTTGTACCCATTGATAACAATTTATTTACAATCACGAACCACAGTATTAGGACCAAAATCAAAAGCTCTTATTTCCTCAGAGACAGAGTCAGCAGACAAACCCAATACCTACAATATAAATGACTATTAAACTTAATAAAATATTGATATAATTGTTTTAAACAGTAATATTTTTACCATCAATTTTAACCAAGCAGAAAACTCTTTTCTATGAAAAGTCTCTCTCCTTATCAAAGATAAAGAACGATGCTTACTATTTATCATTGATTTATGTTCCCTGTAGATAAAAAATATGAATAGTTTAACAGATATATATGTAAGATATACATAATCAATTTAGTTACCTGATATAGTCATCGAACAAATCACAGTTGAACAAAATTGTGCGATGTGCCATCTCCCGCTCTTCATGGATTAATGTATTAAATGTATATGATCCAAGAATTCCTCCTATTTGAGGAAGTGATCGAAAACTAGGTTCTGTTTTCTCATACTGTTCTTCTTCATTTCTCATTGTTCTGTTCAATATTGTAGTAAGATCAAAAAAATACATCGAGTAGAAATACATAAATTCTTGAGCCAAGTAACCGTTCACGATAGAACCTTTAGGATGATTTCTATTTCAGACTTAAGAATTTAATGTAAACATATTTATTTCAGTTGGATACATCCAACGAAAAGAAATAGGTCCTACGAGATGTATTTTAGTGGGAATATGGATAGTCAGATGCAGCATGTATGTGAAAAATGATGGAGGAAATATTTTCTCCAACTCACACAAAATTAATGGGGAATCTGTCAACATTTTTTCTAGAAAGACTTGGACAACTTCTTATCACAAAGATCTCTAAACAAATGGCAAGACCGAATAAAAGACACCCTTACATTATTGGAAAATAGATGACGGATTGCTATTGGAAGCAACTCATGGAGTAGAACGTGATAATCATGAGTCTTCAAATATTTTAGCTTAAACTCTCTTCTGTTGACCCCTTTAGATATGTTGCTTGAATAGCCATCAACAACTCTAATGGTCTCTAATACTTCCAGAAATTGTTTTTTTTCATAGGTTTCATCACATAAGAAGCACATGGATGTTACCATTTATTTTCACTGATACGCAAAAGATGAAATTTTGATCTGATGCCCCAATCCACCAAGTCACGCCAAGATCGTAAATCATCTTTTGTTTTCCCATTGACATTTAGAAGAAATGAAAGCAAAATTTCTCATATATTCTTTTCAATATTAATTATGTCTAAGCAATGACGTAACAAATTGGTTGACCAATAAGGAAAATCAAAAAAGATACTCCTCTTTCTCCAATTGTAATTGGTTTCAGTGGAAACATTCTTTCTCTTTCCAGATTTCATTTGACCCTTCCTGAATGAAAAACTGAAATCTTTCAATTCATTAAGCACATCAGTTCCGGACATACTCTGAGGTGGATCATCGGTCTCTATAGTATTATCAAATCTTCTACGATTCATTATATATGGATGATAATTTGGAAGGAATCGTCGATGTCCCATAAAACTGAAACTACAGAGATGTTTCAGTCTTCTAGATCGTGTATTCTTCATACAAACTGGGCGTGATAGTTTTCCCTTCGTGCTCCATCCAGACATCATTGCATAATCCGTAAAATCATTGATCGTCCACATAAGCGCAGCACGCATCTGAAATATGTCTTTCGAACATGCATCGTATGTGCGCACACCCACATCCCAAAGAAGTTTCAACTATTTTACTAAAGGTTGCATGTATACATCAATATCAATGTCGGGAGAAGAAGGACCAGATATGAGTATACTCATGAAAGTGAAAGGTTTTTTCATACACAACCATGGGGGAATATTATAAATGTGTATAAAAACAGGCCATGTGTTGTGCGAAGTAAGAATCTACCCAAACAGATTAAAACCCATCGTATTAAAGACAAAGCCTTACATTACGCACGTCAGCTGGAAAATCAAGATGTCAAGCATCAAATATCTACCAAACAAATCCATCTGCAGGATGAACCAACTCATCATTAGTATTCTTTCTTTTGGTATCATGCCATCTCATTTTCATTGATATGTCATCAGACATAAAAAGATTCTGGAGTTGGGGGATCAATGGAAAGTGCCACATTACTTTCTGTGGAACGCGGGATGGTGTTCCATCAGATTTTGACTTCCAGCGGGATGTGCCACATTTTATACAATCATTTCATTCAGCAGTTTCCTCCCAGAATAAATTGCTATCTTTCAGGCAAGCACGAATTTTGTTTCTTGAAAACCCAAGTTCCTCAACTAACTTCCATGCCATATAGTGGTTTTAGGGAATATCTACATCATCTGGAAGTAAATCCTTCAAGAGGGTAAGAATGTAATCAATTTCTGTATTAGAAATCCCATACATAGTTTTCCCTTGAAACAATCGGATTAAAAATTATAGCTTTTTCTTTTTATCGCATTGTCGATATACTTGAGTCGTGGAAACATCATTCAATTTTTTCACCCAATAAATATCATCATTTTCACTAGAAGCATTAGCTGTCCTCATATCGAAGTCTTCTTGAGTCAAAATCCTTTCTTTTTCTTGATGATGAATAAACGGAAACCGATCATCTAAAAAATTCTCCATTCCAATCCTTTCATTTCGATCATCACCAATTTGAGATTTCATTTTCTCCTCGTTGTGATACCACACAACGTAGTTTTCTTGAAAACCATTTTTGGTTATGTGGTAGCTGACTTCTTCACGGCTCAACCAAGGCCTACCAACACAATTGGAACATGGGCAGTGTATGCGACCACTATCTGAAACATTGTGAAATTAAAAATTTATAAAGATCTCCAAATTGTTTTGAAAATTTCTTGAGATCCGATCGGTTTCATGCATCCAACTTCTGTCCATTCCGTAAAAAGAATTTATATAAGTCATTTTTTCATGAACAATTCTATAGGATTGAACTGTAATAGAAAATATATTTAAGTAAACGATAAAGGAAGAAGTTTCTAGTCGATGTAGTGAACTATTAAAATAATGTAAAGAACAAGTACTCATAAATTAAATTAAAATTTATTTATATTCATTTTCATTAGGTCTATAAGAGGCACATACCTCAGGTCCCATCATGTGTTATAGGCATCCAAAACCATTCACTCATATTAAATAACTCATTATTGGTACCTCTATGGCCATACCTTTCATTACCCAATTACTTCCCCAAGTCAAGTGCACCCCATGGGTGAATAAATTTTAGGCTTCTACACTAATAGGTTGTTCATGGATTGTAAAAAGATTTAATTTCATTAAGTATAAAAAAACATTTATTTTTAAATTTGAGAGTAATAATTAAGTATGTCAATGATACCAACATTACTGAATTAAATTTGTGACTTATCTAACATTTTTATGGATGTCTACACATGCCAGAATGGGTAGTAAAAAGCACCCCACCCTCATAAAAGTGAGTATTGGACAAGAAGAACACATAATATACAACGTACAATGAGAACCATATTTAATTGACCCTAATGTTATATTAGTGCAGTCATCTTGGGGGGAAATGGAATATATGATCCTGGTTAACTGATGAATTCAAAAGCTCGTATTTCATATGTTGAACACTATCTAAGGTAAGAAATCATGTGAGGATGGGTTTACATCATTCAATTTCTTGCATGCTAGTGAGAAAGAAGGCTTGAATTAATGACTTGTGTTCACTAATTAAATGGGGGTATAGGTTGCATATGCTGTGTAAACAGAATGATTAAATAGGTAAATATCTCAAAATATATTTAAAAAAACACATTAATAGGCTCAAAACATAAATATAATCTTGAACCAACCATGGAATCTCTTTCACATCACATTATCACACACCAGTTATCTCATGTGTTACTAAATACCAAACATAGTCACATAACAAGTGTACTATAACAAAATACATTACACAAACCATATTAAAAAAATTCTCATTTTATTAAAACACTTTCCTAAATATTAAATCATTTCTGAAAAATCTTTCGAAATCCATTTTAAATAATAAAATCCCTTTGATCATTTTTAACAAATATTTGGAGTATTCTCAAGGCACCCCCATTTGGAAAAGTCACATTAAATGCCCAATTTCCACGCCAAACCATTGAAAACAATTAACATGAGACAATCATTGACTACAAATAACTTAACTGGAAATTAAAAAAACAAAAACCAAATGTAATATATAATTTAATGTTAAGTTAGGGGAAATAAGTTTAAATAGAGACAAGAACATCATAAATGGTTCCAACATCATAACATTTGTTTAAAACCACCCATAATAGGAATGGGAATTCCTCTTACACCTAATCCTCAATAAAACAAACCAAATCACCAATTAAAACATTGAATTTAGGGTTTCCATCCCACTTGGACAGCCCTACCCCCACCCCACTTGGACAACCCAGCACCCCCCACCCCACGTGGATAGCCCTACACCCACACCACTTGGTAAACCCAGCCCCCCCCCCCCATCTATACCAGGACACCCCTACCCCCCACAACCCATTTGGAAAACCTAGCCACCCCCACCCCCCCCCCCCCCCCCACCCCACCTGGACAGCCCTATCGTCCCCCCACATGGACAACCCATCCCCCCACCTACCTAGACAGCCCCTCCCCCACCCCACCTGCACACCCTCCCCACCCCACTTGGACAACCCTTCCTGGACACCCTCCCCCACCCCACCTGCACACCCTCCCCCACCCCAAACAGCCCTACCCCCACCCCATTTGGACAACCCAGTCCCCTCCCCCACCCTACCTAGACAGCCCCCCCCCCCACCCCACCTACACCTGCACACCCTCCCCACCACACTTGGAAAACCCTGCCTGGACACCCTCCCCCACCCCACCCTACCTAGACAACCCTCCCCCACCCAACCTGCACACCCTCCCCACCCCACTTGGACAACCATTCCTGGACACCCTCCCCCAACCCACCTGCACACCCTCCCCACCCCACTTGGACAACCCTACCTGGACACCCTCCCCCACCCCACCCTACATAGACAGCCCCTCCCCCACCCCACCTACACACCCTACCACACCCCAAACTGCCCTACCCCCACCCCATTTGGACAACTCAGCCCCCTCCCCACCCTCCCTAGACAGCCCCTCCCCCACCCCACTTGGATAGCCCTCAACATCCTCCCCCACCCCATCTGCACACCCTCCCCCACCTCAAATAGAAACATAAATTCATCCAAATAAAAATCCAATTTTCAACTAAAATAAATTCCACAAAAATTACCATATCACCCCACTAAAAAACCCTTTACCATGTTTGAAGTGTAGAACAAAAAAACAGAAAACAAATCCAAGGGTTTTGTAGACAGAAACCCTAATTTAGCCTAAATCAAAACATCAAACACTAAAAAAATAGAGGAATAATTCTAAAACTAAGGTAACAGTTACTTATTTGAAGTGTGAAATAAGATTTTGTTTGATTGAAGATGGATGTTGGTTGGAAGGAGTATCGCGGATGAGAAGAATTGAGGAGGAGCTCTATTAGGGTCTGTTTTCAATCAGGCTGAGTGGGGGCTCGGGTGGTCTGTGTTTGGGGGAAATCATTCCCAACGGTTATTAAAAACCATTGGGAAAGATAGAGTTTTCCCAACCATTTCCTTAAACTGTTGCAAAAAATGATTTTTCCCATCTTTCCCAACGGTTTGATGAAACCGTTGGGAAAAATAATTTTCTTCCAATCTTTCCCAACGGTTTCATCAAACCGTTGGGAAAAATCAATTTTTCTAGACTATTACCAACGGTTAATGCAAACCATTGGTAACGATCACCTATACCAGTGGTTCAAAAGAACCGTTGGTATACAACTCTTGGAAAAAACATGATTTCCAGTAGTGATAAGAGGGGATTTGGGTTTTTTATCCCATTTCACTTTATTCTTTATGGATCCTACAACTGGAATGTTTGTTTTATTCAATGAAATAGTGGTTCTTTTTAGGGTGTGTGATACTCTATTATGTTTTAGTGGTTTTCAAATGATTTTATAAAGATAGATTTTAAAACTGATATTTTAATTGGAAGTGGAATGGATCATTTTAAATTAAAACATTGAAAAGGAATTAAGAAATGTCCTCAAAGTGATTTTTTCATTTAGGAAAAAAATTGACAAATTATTATTTTTATAATGACCTAATATTTTGGAACCTTTAAAATTATGTTATATCTAATAGATCATGTCACATAAAACACTAAAATAATGAAACACCTAACTAAAACAAACTATTACATTTTAAAACTACATTAATAAGATAATCATTATTATATAAATGGATAATATCTGATTAAAATATATAAAACTTATTATTTTTCTTTGATTAATATTCCATTTAAAGAACCATTAAAAATGGTGTTGTATTTTAACTAAATAAATTAAATTGATTATAGTTAAAATATTATTATAATTGGTAAAATTTATATTTATAAATTTTTTTTGAAAATCAATTATTTAAAAATTTATATTAATTAATTTTAAATGCACTTGAAGTTTAAGAATGTCATTTTTCTATAAAATCATTTTATCTTTATATTATTTAATTTCATTTTAAAGATAAATTTATTAATTTTAGAAATTTAATTCATTTAAATAAAAGTAATTTAAGGATTCATAATTTCAATATTATATTATGATTAATTTTTTTTATTTTTTATAAAATTTTTTTTAGTGAATGGTGAAAAAATTTGTTTTGACTAAAACCATAGAGTTTATAACTCTACTAAGAAGTATGTTTAACCTAAAAACATATAAAATAATTTTAATAATAAAATATGTATCTAAATAGTTAAATTTTTTATTTTTAAATACCACTCTGAGTTTGGAAAACCTATTTTTATCATTTTATGAATGTAAGTAGTATTTTCCAATAAAATAAACTTTTATGTAATTTCTTTTATTTAAATACTATTTTGGTTAAATTAGATTATGTCTTTAATTTAAAGCCATAAAATTTATTTTTTTACAATATACCAATTTATTTCATTAAAATTAAATACATTGATAATTCTAGTTAATGCAAAAAAATTATGCTTAAAATTTACATTTCCTAAAAAGGATTTTTCAATTATTAATTGTGTGAATTTTAAAATTAATTTTTCTTACACATTGAAATTTTATATGATAAATTTTTTTAAATAGTTTTAATCATTAGTTAAATATTATTTAATAAGTATTGTATTTTTTACACTTAAAAATGAATTACATTGGTAAAAACTAATTACTATATTTAAATCTATAAGGGTAAAAAAGTTTAACCAAAGGGAAAAAGGAAAAATGTGTTAAAAAAATATTTCTAATTAAATGTTTGATATTTTTATTTAAATAAATATTATCTCTAATTCATTAATTTCAATTTTGGATTGATATTGACATGTGAAGCATATGCACTCTTTATATTAAGTTGTAAATTTTTCAAATAATATCATTATCAACACTTATAAAAGGGGCCTCTCACTAGCCCTTTAAGAGAATTTTAAATTTTAGCTTCCCCTTTTATATATATCATTTTTACTTCCCATATATTATTATTTACCTTAATTTTGTTTCTTTTCAAAATAATTTATCCTAATCCCTTTATTTAAATGGATTCCTCCAAAGGAAACCCCAAGTCCTCAATTTGAGTACTAATTTTTTTCCTGTTTTTAATTTCTTTTTGATCATAAATCCAAAAATATAATTTTATCTTTATTACATAATGAAATAATTATTATTTTTATAATTAATTATATTATTATAATGTAATAATTACTAACCACCTTTCCCCTATTCCGTTATGAAAAAAAATGACATTTGTGTGTGTGTAGACTACTACCTCCAAGAAGTAATGTATCTCATTTTTCATCTATTTTATTTGTTATTTATTAAAATAACATTAAATATAATTAAACCCCTTATAAATAACTAAATAATATCATTATTCTTATTTAATAATGATATAATACCAAAATAATACACTTTCATAATCATACTCATCCATTAATTATGGTAAGTTCATGTTTGGGTCGGTCTAAACACCTACTTGAACAATGATATAAAATAATGGATGGATATAATAACTTAATTAATTATTATATATGAAATAAATAAGAAAATAATGACTTTATTTTGGTTCTATAACGGTAATATCAGTATTAAACTCATTAATTAGATACCACCATTCGTTTGTTAAAAAAATTGAAACATGATTGTCATTAATTTCATCTATAATAACTGTAACTAAAATTATCATAGAATGAAATTATAAAATCAATAAAGATAATAAAAAATCAATTAAAATAAATTGTTTGATCTAATGATGATGATATTTGGGAGAATAAAGAACAAAAATTCCACTATTACTAAACTAGTTAAAATGATCATGATTACCCGCACCAAATATTAAAAATAGATAATAACTAACTAATATACATGTAGTAAATAATTATAAAAGAATATTATAAATTTTTATATATTTGAATAAGGTTATGAAATAGGTGGTTAATATAGTTAGTTTTTTATACTGTAGATTCAAGTGATTTAGTGGAAGTCAGGAATTAATGTATGGGGTTTTTAGTCTCAAATTAAATTTCTTTAGATATATTTCTTTTGTGCACCATAATTTCATTAGGATGGTTTGATTTCAACCTACTAATATCTTTTACTATATTTAATTAATTCATGTGGTTTTAATATCCAAACCATGTACACTATTAAAATGGTTTTCGATTCAAATGATACAAAATTTGTAAGGGTTTTTGTTAACTCAACTACCTTAATTGAGTTATAATGATTCTTCTTGAACTTATTTTTTCCAAGATTGGTTTATTACACCCTTAGATTTTATTTTATTCTATTTTATACTTATATTTATATATAATTATTTGTTAATTCACCAATTTAACCTTGATTAATTTCTTCCTCAAAATTATATCATTTCTTAGAATAATTCACATCCTCTTTAATGAAGGTTTCCCCTCATTATCCATATTTTTCTTTTCTACCAATGTCATACTTTATAATTAGAAATATAATTTTTTGTTATATCATGTTATTTTTATATTTATCATCTCTTATTTTTTAAAGGATTTTTTTTACTTTTTTTATATTGTCGGTTTTCAAACAAGGTACTTTAAAATATTAAAAAAGTTTTTACATCCTTCAAAGAAATGTAATATCTTCCACCCCAAATTTATTTTTAATGGTAATTATTTCGTTAATGGATTTATTATTGAAGTTTATTTTAAAAATTAATTATTTTTCAATGTTTTCAATATCCATTTTTTAAACGTTTATGTGTTTTTCAGGGTTTATATATTGAATATTGTTTTTAAATGGTAAAAGTTCTCAAAAAATATTTTCAATTAACATTTTTGAAACCTTTATGTATTTTTGATGGCATGATTATTCATATATATTTTCAAATATTTATTTTCTAAATTCCTTATTTTCAATTTCTCAAAAAGTGAACTTTTTGAAAATGATTATTCAAAGTGACCTATAACTTCATCACTAACGCCAAAGTTAAAATCATTATCTAAAAGCTTTTTGTGGTTTCTGTTCCATTTTACCTATTTAGCTCAAAAATATTTATTTTCATGGAAATTTACTTTCTTAAACTAACCTATAAATTCTATTATACTATTTTGTGAGATTAAAAAGTGTAGATTCATCACATCCTTGGTCTTTACTAGTAATTGAATGCTTATGATTTCTCTTTTAATGTTTTACTCTAGTAACACTCCATATTTTCATCCATTTATTTAATGGTGTTAACCTAGATTTCACACATATATTTATTGGGTAAATTATTTGGTTAACCTTATACCCTTTATCTATAAGGTGTAAATATCATATCCTCTATTATTTTTATTGATTGTTATTTACCTACAATGTTTTTGAATATCTTTGGATACCCATTTATTTTCCAAAGTTATATCATGCAATAATTATTGATATAATTATGAATTATTTCCTTATATTATTCCACTGTAATGGATATTAAACCCATTTTATTTCCCTAGGTTATTTTTTATATGATAAATGAATAATTTAAAGTGGAAATTATATGTCTATATGATGATAAGTGGAGTCATATATCTCCCTACAGTGTGTTTTTTTCTTAATATCTCGTGAGATGGTAATTCAAGTACATGATTAGTTTGTTCACAATGTAATGGAAATAATGAATTTTCTCACATGGTTTTCTACGCATATAATTGTTCCACATTAATAAGTCTTTTTATCTCCGGCTTCGGTCACATTCCATGTTTATACATCTTTTATATAATATTACACACATTTATGTTATTTCATTCCTTATTCCCTGATTTATAATATATTCTTTTTTAGTTATAACATTTTTTTGTCCTTATTATAACCATATTCTCATCGTAGGCTCACTTAAGGTCTTTGATTCTTATTACTTTTGTTTACCCATACTAAGAATCTGAGCACACCCCTTTATTGTGTTTCTATTTCCATAGGTTATAAAAAAGTAAAAAGTATGATATTTCTTCAAGATTATCATGTGTACAGAATTCATATGAGATTTTGAATAATTAATATAGATTTATCTATTTCTTATATGGAAAATTATAGTTTATTGAAAAATGCATGGGTTTTTTACATAATATTATGTCCTAATTCTACAAAACTATAAAACAAGAATATTATGGGAATATATTGTAATGAAATATTTTATTTATGTTATATAAATGTGATATGGTCATGTGTACATTTGTGTTCGGTGTTATAGTTGGTATTCGAGTACGAATTTAATAAATTTTGACATTATGATGTCATCTATTGAGGATGTAAATTTCATTAAGGGGTGATAAGTTAAGGTTTATAATAATTTCAAAAGGCTATATAACCCTTAATATTTTCTTAGGTAATGTTAAATATTTTTGGGATTTTTATAATATAAGTTTGGTATGTTCTAGTTACACGTCTCTATATCAGATAATATTCTGAAATTTTAGTGAAGTGTTGAGAATATTGTTTTTTAGAAATTAAATCCATATCAAGATACTAAAAGTGGATGAAAGGTCTAGTATAGATGTATATAGGGTTAATATCCATGAAAAGTTCATATAGGGTATTAACTCAAACATCACTTTGTGCACAACAAAGAGTCTTAACTTTACACTAGGTTCCACACTACAAGAGGATATTCTATGATTAATTATCATAATCTTTAATAGACTATTATAAAAGATTTGAGTGTGATGTTAATTAAATATGTTAGATAATAAAATAAAAAAAATGACAATGGATAACCAATTATTGAAAAAATAGAGTCAAGATTTGAACTAAAAGTTTCATATGTTTCAACAATATCCATAGAGGATGAAGTCTTTAGATTAATTTTTACATATTAATATTTTGGATATTATGATAACTGTTTTGGTTTTAATATTTGGTTGAAATAGAATCACAAAAATGAAGCTGCGAAATGTATGTGTCTATAAACTCCTATGTCTTATGACCAAATAAGGTCGAATACATAAATGGTTTATAATTAGAGTGTATTTCTATTATGATGAAAAGGGTGAGTTTCCTTATCTCTCCTAAGATAATGAGGATAAAATATTGATACTCTTAGAAATATTTATCAGTAAGTGATATTTATCAATCATATTGTGTTATATTATAAATTTATATCGATTAAGTGAAACATAAAAGGATTATTATTCAATAGTTTTTATTTAATCGTTTGGAAACATATTTTAAATGGTATCAATAAACATTTAAAAAAATTATGACAAGTTTATATTTTTGAGGATAACTATTAAAGAACTCATAATTGAGAGATGAATGGTTCTTGGATTTAATATACGCTTGAATTTTATATAATAAATGTTTTATTGATTTTAAAAAAATTATGTTATGAAATAATGGTAACTTTGGGATTAATAATTGATTCGTGATATTTTTGGAAAATTTTATCATATTTTTGGGATTGTGGTATATATTACCTAGTGTGTCATTTTATAACAAAATGATAAATATTGTTTGATTGTTATAGATAGTGTTAATTTATAGAATAATTAATGGTTTTTCTTTGGTCTAATGTCTTGGAGATTAATAAGATTTTTGGAAAGGTGTATTTTGGATAATGTCTGATTTTGGTATAGGGATACTTGAGTATATGATGGTATGAAAGATTAATGTTTTTTATAGAAGGAAAATGTTTTAATATAGAATAACAGAGTAAGTAAGATTTAATATTTAAATTAATATTCTAAATGATAAATATATTAATAATACCCTCATCTAATTTCATAATTTATTAATAATTAAAATTGTGAGGATGATATTTATTTAAGGGGTATAAAGTAATGAGTTGGGATTTTGAATCCTTTGAATTAATATTATCTTTGATAGTTTGTGTCCTGAAAAAACACTAAAATAACACAACCCCATACTAACATGATCTGATATATATTAAAATTAAATGAAAAAATATATTAATTAGTGAATAAAAATATGTTGGTCAATTAAAATAATTTCATATTATTATTTTGATTTGATTAATATGACGTTTAAATAACCATTTAATAAAAAGGTATTGTATTTTAAATTAATAAATTAAATAGAACATGGATAAACATTTATTATAATAGGTAATGATTATATTTACAAACTAATTTGTCTATATTCAATAATTCATAAATTTACATACAATAAGATTAAAGACATGTGAACTCTAAAAAAGATATTTTCCTATAAAATTAGTTTTTATTTATTTTTTTTATTTTAATTTAAAATATAAATTTTTAAATTATGGAATTTTAATTTTTCTATATAAAATTAATTTATGGATTCATCATTTTAATATTTTCTTAAGATAAATTTTTGGAATTTTTTTAAAAACTGATTTTTAGTGAATTGGGAAAAATATAGTTTTTACTAAAATGAGAGTATTTATAAATCAATCAAAATGTAGGAATAACATGAGAACATATAAATTTATTTCATTATAAAATATGAATCTAATGAGTAGAAATATATATATTTAAAAACCATTATGAATTTATAAAACCTATTTATAATATTTTGTGAACTTAAGTAATATTTTACATTAAATATTGATTTTGGACTTTTATTTTAATTAGATATTATTTGGTAAAATTTGAATTTGGAATTATTTGAAAGCCATGTAAAATTTATTTTCTTAATAACCCAATTTATATCATGAAAATAAAATTCATTTTTAATTTTATCTTACACATAAATTGTAATATTCAAATACACTTTTTCTATAAAACAATTTTATCTGTTACATGGGCTAATGAAAAAAGTAGTTTTACATGAACAGATAGATTTTATCTAATAAAATGGATTCCATATTTGGAATTATTAGTTCTAAATTATTTAATAATGTTTATTTTATTTCTATTCGGATAAAAAAATTACTTAGTTAAAAACAAGTTTTTAGTGTAAAAGACAATAGGGTAAAAAGGGTTTACCAATGTGGTAAAAGGACTAACTTGTTAAAAACTTATTTTTAAAACATTGTTTGAGGGTTTTATCATATATAAAATATCTCCACTCCATTATTGTCCATTTTTTAGTCATATTTACTAATTAATCATGTTTTATCTTTATATAAAGTTTAAATATTTAGAAAAATGTCATTATCACCATTTATAAAAGGAGCCTCTCAGAGCCCCTTCATAAAAACTCTAAATTTTAGTTTCCTATTAAAAATATAATCTTTTTATTTTACATAGAATTTAATTTCACTTCTATTATAATCTTATCATATGAATTTATCCTAATACCATAATTTCGAAGGAGTCTTCTAAGGGAAATCCAATGTCCTTAACGTGCGTACTAAATTTTCACTAACTTCTTTTATTTTATATATTACATTACCCAATATAATTTTGTAATCCATATATAATGAAATAATTGTGGTTTTTTATATTTAATTTTTTTATAATATAGGAATAAATGTTAACCATCTGTCTAATTTTCCATTAAGAGAAATAAAAACATCATTCATGTGTGTGTGGACAATCGCCTCAAACTCAGTGCCAACTCTAGCAACCCAGCCAATATATAACTCATGATTTTGGGCTCTCCAAATCTAACCTAAATCCTTTAGATGTTCCGGTCGTGCACCCTCACCATCGGGAAAATTAAATAGAAGCCGACATTAAAATATTAATTCATATAATTACAAAAACAATTCATGGCATTAAATAGAACAGATCTTTTTACCCATATCTCTGCCCAAGATCTATCCTTGACTTCATGTGTAAAATTTCTCCACGATAGAGGTCTGACGGAAATGATGTCGGAGTATTTGGAAAGCGTCACAAAAAAACTCCGACATTGCTTCCCAGTTTTCTCAACCATTTGGTTGTCTTCATTGTAATCCACCATAACCTGTGTGTGACGGTTCCACACTGAATGCATGCGTGTACAGCCCTGCCCATGCCTCCTGTCAGTAGATGTATCTTTCATGAAATAAAAACAAGTATATTATCAAAACATGTTATAATGAAAATAAATATTTCTATAAGAATTTTTAGTATTCTATAAATATACCTACGTTGGTCTGAACGTTGAGCGCCGCTGGATCCACAGAAACTGATGGAACACCCTGTGGTGGAACAGGAGTCGATGACGATGAAATATAGAGGCTCGGAGAGACATAAGTAGAAGGAAAATAAGATGGGATAGTTGTCTGACAGGATTCTGACTGGGGAGTGGGAATCATTGTGGGATGTGAAAATGATGGTCCAGAAGATGCAATAGGTAGCAAAAACAAGAGAGGCCTAAATATCCTGTGTGTCCCTAACGACACACCAGGATCAGAATGTGGGAAGGATGACATGTTAGTGGGAGGGGAAGGGTCTAGTCGGGTACGCACAGCTGCCCGTCCACCTCTGGTACGAACCCTCCTTGTACCACCAGCCTGAGTACTAGGACCAGTACTAGGCTCCTCGTCGAATAACTGTCGACGTATAGGTGGATCCCACAAAAATGTTTACAAAAAAATTAATCATATGACATTATATATTCTTTAAATATATATATTTGAAATAATTTACTCACTATAGTAACTAATGATGGAATTACCAACTCCTCCATTCGATGATTTTTCTCCATCATTCTTTCCCTTTGTCTCTATTCAATTGGCTGCATTTCCTACTTTTGAAAACAAATTTTTAATTAATTATAAAAAGGAAACTAATGTGTAACCCAAAAAACTAAATATATGAGGGAATAAGGGGATTCATTGGTAATTTAGATATCAATTGTTTAAGAAGATCTTGAATGGATTTAATAAATCATAAAAGTTGTTATGTTTACAAAGTTAGAAATATTGTTTGACTAGGTTTGAATACAGTTCAGTTCCAAATTAGAAAATGAAATTCAAATAAAAATGCAACCAATAAACATTGATAATTCACATAATGGTGAAGTCAGCTAAAACATATTTGTGATCAATACTAAATAAATTTGAATATTACCAACCTTAACAACCCAACTCAAGGTAAACCAAAATAATTGAGAACATGGATGAATGATTCTATATATTTTCAACCACAACTTTAGGTCCACAATCAACTCTGAAAATTGAGCTATTAGAGTCATCAAAAGAAATAAATGGATGGGTTCCAATGGCACTAGGGACAATGTCAATTCCATCATCACCATCATCAAAAATATGTCTTGGAATTACTTCAACTATGACACTAAATTCAGGTCGAAGTTGGTCTTTGACATAAAAAACATGTTTATCCATTGATTCCAACACATATGCTTCTTCGGTAGAAAGATTGTGAGTCGTATTAATTACTCAAAATCCAAAATTATCAATAAATTTGCCTTGTCTCATCATCAAATCAAACCAATGGCATTTCATCATTGTGACTCGTCCAGGAGAGTAATAATCCAATATTTTTATTTTCTCAACAACTCCATAATAACCCACATTTTCAAATCACGGTCTACTATCTGATGCACTGGCATAACAATCTGTTGTGGCAGTAACCATAACACCATCATGTTGTGTTCTCATGTTCTTTGCTCGTTCAGTGAAAATAAATTTGTACCCATTGATAACAATTGATTTACAGTCACGAACCAGAGTTTTTAGGACCAAAATCAAAAGTTCTTATTTCCTCAGAGACAGATTCAGCAGAAAAACTCAATACCTGCAATATAAATGACTATTAAACTTAATTAAATATTGATATAATTTTTTTAAATAGTAATATTTTTACCTTCAATTTTAACCAAGTAGAAAACTCTTTGCTATGCAAAGTCTCTATCCTTATTAAAGATAAAGAACTATTCTTCCTATTTATCATTGTTTTATGTTCCCTGTAGATAAAAAATATGAATAGTTTAACAGATATATATGTAAGATATACATAATCAATTTAGTTAACTGATATAGTCATCGAACAAATCACAGTTGAACAAAATTATGTGATGTGCCATATCCCGCTCTTCATGGATTAATGTATTAAATGTATATGATCCAGGAATTCCTCCTGTTTGAGGAAGTGATGGAAAACTGGGTTCAATTTTATCATATTGTTCTTCTTAATTTCTCATTGTTCTGTTCAATATTGTAGTATGATCAGAAAAATACATCGAGCAGAAATACATACATTCTTGAGCCAAGTAACCGTTCATGATAGAACCTTTGGGATGATTTCTGTTTCATACGTAAGAATTTAATGTGAACATATTTCTTTTAGTTGGATACATCCAACGAAAAGAAACAGGTCCTACAAGATGTATTTCAGTGGGAATATGGATAGTCAGATGCAGCATGTATGTGAAAAATGATGGAGGAAATATTTTCTCCAACTCACACAAAATTAATGGGGAATCTGTCAACATTTTTTGCAAGAAATACTTGGACAACTTCTTAGCACAAGGATCTCTAAACAAATGGAAAGACCAAATAACAGACACCCTAACATTATTGGACAAAAGATGACGGATTGCTATTGGAAGAAAATCATGGAGTAGAAGGTGATAATCATGATTCTTCAAAGATTTTAGCTTGAACTCTCTTCTGTTGACCCGTTTAGATATGTTTCTTGAATATCCATCAGGAACTCTAATAGTCTCTAATACTTCCAGAAATTGTTTTTTTTCATAGGTGACATCACATAAGAAGCACATGGAAGTTACCATTTATTTTCACTGATACGCACAACATGCAATTCTGATCTGATGCCCCAATCCACCAAGTCACGCCGAGATCGTAAATCATCTTTTGTTTTCCCCTTGACATTTAGAAGAACTGAAAGCAACATTTCACATATATTGTTTTCAATATTAATTATGTCTAACTAATAACGTAACAAATTGGTTGACCAATAAGGAAAATAAAAAAAATACTCATCTTCCTCCAATTGTAACAGGTTTCAGTGGAAACATTCTTTCTTTTTCCAGATTTCATTTGACCCTTCCCAAACAAAAAACTGAAATATTTCAATTCATTAAGCACATCAGTTCCAGACATACGCTGAGGTGGATCATCAGTCTCTATGGTATTATAAAATCTTCTATGATGCATTCTATATGGATGATCATTTGGAAAGAATCGTTGATGTCCCATAAAACTAAAACTACAGCGATGTTTCAGTCCTCTGGATCGTGTATTCTTTATACAAACTGGGCATGATAGTTTTCCCTTCGTGCTCCCTCCAGACATCATTTCATAAGCCATAAAATCATTGATCATCCACATAATTGCAACACACATCTGAAATATGTCTTTTGAACATGCATCATATGTGCGCACACCCACATCCCAAAGAAGTTTTAACTCTTTTATTATAGGTTTCATGTATACATCAATATCAATGTTGGGATCAGAAGGACCAGATATGAGTATACTCATGAAAGTGAAAGGTTTTTTCATACACACCCATGGGGGAAGATTATAAATGTGTATAAAAACTGGCCATGTGTTGTGCGAAGTAAGAATCTGCCCAAACAGATTAAAACCTTCATATGAAAGACCAATCCTTACATTACACACGTCAACTGCAAAATCAGGATGTTGAGCATCAAATCTCTGCCAATAAAATCCATCTACAGGATGAACCAACTCATCATTGGTCTTCTTTCGCTCGGTATCATGCCATCTCATTTTTATTGATATGTATCAGACATAAAAAGATTCTGGAGTCTGGGGATAAATGGAAAGTGTCACATTACTTTCTGTGGAATGCGGGATGGTGTCCCATCATATTTTGACTTCCAGTGGGATGTGCCACATTTTATACAATCATTTCATTCCACGGTTTCCTCCCAGAATAAATTGCAATATTTTGGGCAAGCATGAATTTTGTTTCTGGAAAATCCAAGTTCCTCAACTAACTTCCATGCCATATAGTGGTTTGAGGAAATATCTGCATCATCTGGAAGTAAATCCTTCAAGAGGGTAAGAATGTAATCGATTGCTGTATTAGAAATCCCATATATAGTTTTCCCTTGAAACAATCGGATTAAAAATTCCAGCTTTTTCTTGTTATCGCATTGTTGATATACTTGAGTCGTGGCAACATCATTCAATTTTTTCACCCTATCAATATCATCATTTTCACTAGAAGCATCAGTTGTCCTCATATCGAAGTCTTCATGAGTCGAAATCCTTTCTTTTTCATGATGACGAATATATGGAAACCGATCATCTAACAAATTCTCCATTCCAGTCCTTTCATTTCGATCATCACCAATTTGAGATTTAATTTTCTCCCCATTGTGATACCACACAAAGTAGTTTGCTTGAAAACCATTTTTGGTTATGTGGTAGCTGACTTCTTCACGGCTCAACCAAGGCCTACCAACACAATTGGAACATGGGTAGTGTATGCGACCACTATCTGAAACATTGTGAAATGAGAAATTTATAAAGCTCTCCAAATTGTTTTGAAAATTTCTTGAGATCCGATCGGTTTCATGCATCCAACTTCTGTCCATTCTGTAAAAAGAATTTATATAATTCATTTTTTCATGAACAATTCAATAGGATTGAACTGTAATAGGAAATAAATTTAAGTAAATGATAAAAGAAGAAGTTTCTAGTCGATGTAGTGAACTATTAAAATAATGTAAAGAACAAGTACTCATAAATTAAATTAAAATTTATTTATATTCATTTTCATTAGGTCTATAAGAGGCACATACCTCAGGTCCCATCATGTGTTATAGGCATCCAAAACCATTCACTCATGTTTAATAACTAATTATTGGTACCTCTATGTCCATACCTTTCATTACCCAATTACTTCCCTAAGTCAAGTGCACCCCATGGGTGAATAAATTTTAGGATTCTACACTAATAGGTTGTTTGTGGCTTATAAAAAGATTTTATTTCATTAAATATAGACAAAAACATTTATTTTTAAATTTGAGATTAATAATAAAGTATGTCAATGAAAACAACATTACTGAATTTAACTTGTGACTTATCTAACATTTTTATGGATGTCTGCACATGCCAGAATGGGTAGTAAAAAGAACCCCACCCTCATAAAAGTGATTATTAGCCAAGAAGGACATATAATATACATCGTACAACGAGAACCATATTTAATTGACCCTAAAGTTATATTAGTGCAGTCATCTTGGGGGGAAATGGAATATATGATCCTAGTTAACTGATGAATTCAAAAGCTCGTATTTTATATGTTGAACAGTATCTAAGGTAAGAAATCATGTGAGGATGGGTTTACATCATTAAATTTCTTACATGCTAGTGAGAATGAAGGCTTGAATTAATGACTTGTGTTCACTGATTAAATGGGGGTAAAGGTTGCATACGCTGTGTAAACAGAATGGTTAAATAGGTAAATATCTCAAAATATCTTTAAAACAACACATTAATAGGCTCAAAATGTAAATATAATCTTGAACCAACCATGGAATCTCTTTCACATCACATTATCACACACCAGTTATCTCATGTGTTACTAAATACCAAACAGAGTCACATAACAAGTGTACTATAAAAAAATACATTACATAAGCCTTATTAAAAAAAATTCATTTTAATAAAACACTTTCCAAAAGATTAAATCATTTCTAAAATATCTTTCGAAATCTATTTTAAATAATAAAATCCCTTTGATCATTTTTAACAAATATTTGGAGTATTCTCAAGGAACCCCCATTTGGAAAAGTCACATTAAATGCCCAATTTCCATGCCAAACCATTGAAAACAATTAACATGAGACAATCATTGACCACAAATAACTTAACTCGAAATTTAAAAAATAGAAACAAAATGTGATATCTAATTTATTGTTAAGTTAGGGGAAATGAGATTAAATAGAGACAACAACATCATAAATGGTTCCAACATCATAACTTTTGTTTAAAACCACCCATAATAGGAATGAGAATGCCTTATAAACCTAATCCTTAATAAAACAAACCAAATCTCTAATTAAAACATTGAATTTAGGGTTTCCACCCCACTTGGACAGCCCTACCCTCACCCCACCTACCCCACTTGGATAGCTCTACCCCCACCCCACTTGGACAACCCAGCACCCCCCACCCCATGTGGACGGCCCTACCCCCACACCACTTGGAAAACCGAGCCCCCCCCCCCACCGCACCTAGACAGCCCTATCGTCACCCCACTTGAATAACCCATCCCCCCACCCTACCTAGACAACCCCTCCCCACACCACATGGACAACCCTGCCTGGAAACCCTCCCCAACCCCACCTGCACACCCTCCCCCACCCCAAACAGCCTTACCCCCACCCCATTTGGACATCCCAGTCCCCTCCCCCACCCTACCAAGACAACACCCCCCCCCCCACCCCACCTGGACACCCTCCCCACCCCACTTAGACAACCCGGACTGGACCCCCTCCCCCACCCCACCCTACCTAGACAACCCTCCCCCACCCCACCTGCACACCCTCCCCACCCCACTTGGACAACCCTACCTGGACACCCTCCCCCACCCCACCTGCACACCCTCCCCCACCCCAAACAGCCCTACCCCCACCCCATTTGGACAACCTAGCCCCCTCCCTCACCCTACCTAGACATCCCCTCCCCCACCCCACCTGCACACCCTCCCTACCCCACTTGGACAACCCTGCCTGGACACCCTCCCCCACCCCACCCTACCTAGACAGCCTCTCCCCCACCCCACCTTCACACCCTCCCCACCCCACTTGGAAAACCCTACCTAGACACCCTCCCCCACCCCACCTTCACACGCTCCCCCACCCCAAATAGCCCTACCCCCACCCTATTTGGACAACCCAACCCCCTCCCCACCCTACCTAGACAGACCCTCCCCCACCCCACTTGGATAGACCTCGACATCCTCTCCCACCCCATCTGCACACCCTCCCCCACCTCAAATTGAAACATAAATTCATCCAAATCAAAATCCAATTTTCAACTAAAATAAATTCCACCAAACTTACCATATCACCCCATTAAACAAACCCTTTACCATGATTGAAGTGTAGAACAAAAAACAGAAAACAAATCCAAGGGTTTCGTAGACAGCAACCCTAATTTAGCTTAAATCAAAACATCAAACACCAAAAAATAGAGGAATAACGCTTAAACTAAGGTAAGACTTACTAATTCGAAGTGTGAAATAATATTTTGTTTGACTGAATATGGATCTATGGAGGAAGGAGTATCGCGGCCGAGAAGAATTGAGGAGGATCTCTATTAAAGTTTGTTTTTAATCAGGCTGAGTGGGGGCTCGGGTGGTCTGTATTTGGGGGAAATCTTTCACAATGGTTATTAAAAACCGTTGGGAAAGATAGATTTTTCCCAACCGTTTCACTAAACTATTGGGAAAACTGATTTTTTCCCATATTTCTCAACGGTTTGATGAAACCATTGGGAAAAATAATTTTCTTCCAATCTTTCCCGATGTTTTCATCAAACCATTGGGAAAAATCAATTTTTATAGATTATTACCAATGGTTAATGAAAACCGTTGGTAAAGATCACCTATACCAACGGTTCAAAAGAACCGTTGGTATACAGTTGTTGAGAAAACATGATTTCTAGTTGAGATAATAGAGGATTTGGGTTTTTTATACCATTTCACTTTATTCTTTGTGGATCCTACAACTGGAATGTTTGTTTTATTCATTGAAATAGTGGTGCTTTTTAGTGTGTATGATACTCTATTATGTTTTAGTGGTTTTGAAATGATTTTATAAAGATAGCTTTTAAAACTAATATTTTAATTGGAAGTGGAATGGATCATTTTAAATTAAAACATTGAAAAGGAATTAAGAAATGTTCTCAAAGTGATTTCTTTCATTTAGGAAAAAAATTGAAAACTTATTATTTTTGTAATGACCCAATATTTTGGAAGCTTTAAAATTATGTTATATCTAATAGATCATGTCACATAAAACACAAAAATATTGAAACACCTGACTAAAAAAAACTATTAAATTTTAAAACTACATTAATAAGACAATCATTATTATATAAAAAGATAATATCTGATTAGAATATATAAGACTTATTATTTTTCTTTGATTAATATTCCATTTAAAGAACCATTCAAAATGGTGTTGTATTTTAACTTAATAAATTAAATTGATTCTAGTTAAAATATTATTATAATTGGTAAAATGTATATTTATAAACTTTTTTTAAAATTAAATTATTTAAAAATTTATATGAATTAATTTTAAATGCACTTGAAGTTTAAGAAGGTCATTTTTCTATAAAATCATTTTATCATTATATTATTTAATTTAATTTTAAAGATAAATTTATTAATTTTAGAAATTTAATTAATTTAAATAAAATTAATTTAAGGATTCATAATTTCAATATTATATTATGATTAATTTTTTTTATTTTTTGTGAAATTTGTTTTAGTGAATGGTGAAAAAAATCGTTTTGACTAAAACCATAGAGTTTATAACTCTATTAAGAAGTATGTTTAACTTAAAAACATATAGAATAATTTTAATAACAAAATATCTATCTAAATAGTTAAATTTTTTATTTTTAAATACCACTCTGAGTTTAGAAAACCTATTTTTATCATTTTATGAATGTAAGTAGTATTTTCCAATAAAATAAACTTTTATGTAATTTTTTTATTTAAATACTATTTTGGTAAAATTAGATTATGTATTTCATTTAAATATGTAAAATTTATTTTTTAAAATATACCAATTTATTTCATTAAAATTAAATACATTGATAATTCTACTCATTGCAAAAAAAATATGCTTAAAATTTACTTTTCCTAAAAAGGATTTTTCAGTTATTAATTTTGTTAATTTTAAAATTAAATTTTCTTACACATAGAAATTTTATATGATAAATTTTTTAAATAGTTTTAATCATTAGTTAAAAATTATTTAATAAGGATTTTATTTTTTACACTTAAAAATTAATTACTTTGGTAAAAACTAATTACTATATTAAAATCTATAAGGGTAAAAAAGTTTAACCAAAGGGAAAAAGGGAAAACGTGTTAAAAAATATTTCTAATTAAATGTTTGACATTTTTATTGAAAACATATTATCTCTAATTCATTAATTTCAATTTTGTGTTGATATTGACATGTGAAGCATATGCACTCTTTATATTAAGTTGGAATATTTTCAAAAAATGTCATTATCAACACTTATAAAAGCGGCCTCTCACTAGCCCTTTAAGAGAATTTTAAATTTTAGCTTCCCATTTTATATATATCATTTTTACTTCCCATGTATTATTATTTACCTTAATTTTGTTTCTTTTCAAAATAATTTATCCTAATCCCTTAATTTAAATGGAGTCCTCCAAAGGAAACCCCAAGCCCTCAATGTGAGTACTAATTTTTTCCTATTTTTAATTTCTTTTCGATCATACATCCAAAAATATAATTTTATCTTTATTATATAATGAAATAATTATTTTTTTTATAATTAATGATATTATTATAATGTAACAATTACTAACCACATTTCCCCTATTCCATTAAGAAAAAAATGACATTTGTGTGTGTGCAGACTACTACCTCCAAAAAGTAATGTATCTCATTTTTCATCTATTTTATTTGTTATTTATTAAAATAACATTAAATATCATTAAACACATTAAAAATAACTAAATAATATCATTATTCTTATTTAATATTGATATAATACCAAAATAATACACTTTCATAATCATACTCATCCATTAATTATGGTACGTTCATGTTTGGGTCGGTCTAAACATCTACTTGAACAATGATATAAAATAATGGATGGATATAAGAACATAATTAATGATTATATATGAAATAAATAAGAAAATAATGACTTTATTTTGGTTCTATAATTGTAATATTAGTATTAAACTCATTAATTAGGATACCACCATTCGTTTGTTAAAACAATTGAAATAAGATTGTTATTAATTTCATCTATAAGAACTATAACTAAAAATATCATAGAATGAAATTATAAAATCAAAAAGTATAATAAAAAATCAGTTAAAATAACTTCTTTGATCTAATGATGATGATATTTGGGAGAATAATGAACAAAAATTCCACTATTACTAAACTAGTTAAAAAATATCATGATTACTCACACCAAATATTAAAAATAGATAATAACTAACTAATATAAATGTAGTAAATAATTATAAAATAATATTATAAATTTTTATATATTTGAATAAGGTTATGAAATAGGTTGTTAATATAGTTAGTTTTTTATACAGTAGATTAAAGTGATTTAGTGGAAGTCAGGAATTAATGTATGGGGTTTTTAGTATCAAATTAAACTTCTTCAGATATATTTCATTTGTGCACCATAATTTCATTAGGATGGTTTGATTTCAACCTAGTAATATCTTTTACTGTATTTAATTAATTCATGTGGTTTTAATATCCAAACCATGTACTCTATGAAAATGGTTTTCGATTCAAATGATACAAAATTTGTAAGGGTTTTTGTTAACTCAACTCCCTTCATTGAGTTATAATGCTTCTTCTTGAACTTCTTTTTTCCAAGATTGGTTTATTACACCCTTCTATTTTATTTTATTCTATTTTATACATATATTTATATATAATTATTTGTTAATTCACAGATTTAACCTTGATTAATTTCTTCCTCAAAATTATATCATTTCTTAGAATAATTCTCATCCTCTTTAATGAAAGTTTCCCCTCCTTATCCATATTTTACTTTTCTACCAATGTCATACTTTATAATTAGAAATATAATTTTTTTTTATAACATGTTATTTTTATATTTATCTTCTCCTATTTTTTAAAGGAATTTTTTTTACTCTTTTTATATTGTGGGTTTTCAACCCAGGTACTTTAAAATATTAAAAAAAGGTTTTCCATCCTTCAAAAAAATGTAATATCTTCCACCCCACATTTATTTATAACAATAATTATTTTGTTAAAGGATATATTATTGAAGTTTATTATAAAAATAAATTATTTTTCAATGTTTTCACTATCCATTTATTAAACCTTTATGTGTTTTTCAAGGTTTATATATTGAATATTGTTTTTAAATGGTAAAAGTTTTCAAAAAATATTTTCAATTAACATTTTTGAAACCTTTATGTATTTTTTATGGCATGATTATTAAAATATATTTTCAAATATTTATTTTCTAAATTACTTATTTTCAATTTCTCAAAAAGTGTACTTTTTTAAAATTATTATTCAAAGTGACCTATAACTTCATCACTAACGCCAAAGATAAATTCATTATCTAAAAACTTTTTGTGGTTTCAGTTCTATTTTACCTATTTATCTCAAAAATATTTATTTTCATGGAAATTTACTTTCTTTAACTAACCTATAAGTTCTATTATACTATTTTGTGAGATTAAACTAGTGTAGATTCATCACTACCTTGATCTTTACTAGTCATTGAATGCTTATGATTTCTCTTTTAATGTTTTACTCTGGTAACACTCTGTATTTTCATCCATTTATTTAATGGTGTTAACCTAGATTTCACACATATATTTATAGGGTAAATTATTTAGTTAACCTTATACCCTTTATCTATAATTTGTAAATATCATATCCTCTATTATTTTTATTGACTGGTATTTACCTACAATGTTTTTGAATATCTTTGGATACCCATTTATTTTCAAAGGTTATATCATGCAATAATTATTAATATAATTATGAACTATTTCCTTATATTTTTCAACTGTAATGGATATTAAACCCATTTTATTTCTCTAAGTTATTTTTTATATGATAAATGATTGATTTAAAGTGTAAATTATATGTCTATATGATGATAAGTGGAGTCATATATCTCCCTCCAATGAGTTTTTTTTCTTAATATCTCGTGAGATGGTAATTCATGTACATGATTAGTTTGTTCACAATGTAATGGTAATAATGAATTTTTCTCACATGGTTTTCTACACATACAATTGTTCTACATTAATAAGTCTTTTTCTCTCCGGCTTCCGTCACATTCCATGTTTATACATCTTTTATATATTTTACACACATTTATGTTATTCCATTTTTTATTCCTGGATTTATAATATATTCTTTTTAGTTATAACATTTTTTGTCCTTATTATAACCATATTCTCATCATATGCTCACCTGTGGTCTTTGATTCTTATAACTTTTGTTTACCCATACTGAGAATCGGAGCACACCACTTTCTTGTGTTTCTATTTCCCTAGGTAATAAAAAAGTAAAAAGTATGATATGTATTCATTATTATCATGTGTAAAGAATTCATATGATATTTTGAATAATTAATATAGATTTATCTACTTCTTATATGGAAAATTTTAGTTTATTGAAAAATGCATGGGTTTTTTAGTTCACATTATGTCTTAATTATACAAAACTATAAAACTAAAATATTCTGGGAATATATTGTAATGAAATATTTTTTTTATGTTATATAAATCTGATATGGTCATGTGTACATTTGTGCTCAGTGTTATAGTTGGTATTAGAGTACTATTTTAATAAATTTGACATTATGATGTCATCTTTTGAGGATGTAAATTTTATTAAGGGGTGATAAGTTAAGGTTTATCATAATTTCAATAGGATATATAACCCTTAAGGTTTTCTTAGGTAATGTTAAATATTTTTGGGATTTTTATAATATAAGTTTGTTAAGTTCTAGGGAAAAGTCTATATATCAGATAACATTCTGAAATTTTAGTGAAGTGTTGAGAATATGGTTTTTTAGAAATTAATTCCATATCGAGATATGAAAAGTGGATGAAAGGTCTAGTATAGATATAAATAGGGTTAGCAACCATATAAAGTTCATATAGGGTATTAACTCAAACATCACTTTGTGCAAAACAAAGCGTCTTAACTTCACACTGGGTTCCACACTACAAGAGGATATTCTATGATTAATTATCATAATCTTTACTAGACTATTATAAAAGATTTCAGTGTGATTTTAATTAAATATTTCAGATAATAAAATAAAAAAATTACAATGGATAACCAATTATTGAAAAAATAGAGTCAAGATTTGAACTAAAAGTATAATATGTTTGAAAAATATACATAGGGGATGAAGCCTTTAGATTAATTTTTACATATTCATATTATGGATATTATGATAACTATTTTGGTTTTAATATTTGGTCGAAATAGAATCACAAAAATGAAGCTGAGAAATGTATGTGTCTATTAACTCCTATGTCTTATGACGAAATAAGGTATAATACATAAATGGTTTATAATTAGAGTGTATTTCTATTACGATGAAAACGGTGAGTTTCCTTATCTCTCTTAAGCTAATGAGGATCTAAAATTGATACTCTTAGAAATATTTATTAGTAAGTGATATTTATCGATCATATTGTGTTATATTATAAATTTATATCGATTATGTGAAACATAAAAGGATTATTATTCAACAGTTTTTATTTAATGGTTTGGAAACATATTTTAAATGGTATTAATAAACATGAAAAAAAATTTATGACAAGTTTATATTTTTTAGTATAACTATTGAAGAACTCATTATTGTGGGATGAATGGTTCTTGGATTTAATATAGGGTTGAATTTAATATAATAAATGTTTTATTGATTTTAAAAAAATTATGTTATTAAATAATGGTAACTTTGGGATTAATAATTGATTCGTCATATTTTTGGAAAATTTTATCATATTTTTGGGATTGTGTTATATATTTCCTAGTGTGTGATTTTATAACAAAATGATCAATATTTTTTTATTGTTATAGAGAGTGTTAATTTATAGAATAATTAATAGTTTTTTTTTGGTTTAATGTCTTGGATATTAATAAGATTTTTGGAAAGGTGTATTTTGGATAATGTATGATTTTGGTACAAGGATACTTGAGTATATGATGGTATGAAAGATTAATGTTTTTTATAGAAGGATAATTTTTTTAATATAGATTAACAGAGTAAGTTAGATTTAATATTAAAATTTATATTCTAAATGATAAATATATTAATAATACACTCATCTAATATCATCATTTATTAATAATTAAAATTGTGAGGATGATATTTATTTAAGGGGGTATAAAGTAATGAGTTAGGATTTGGAATCCTTTGAATTAATATTTTCTTGGATAGTTTGTGTCCTACAAAAACACTGAAATAACACAACCCCATACTAACATGATCTGATATATATTAAAATTAAATGAAAAATATAGTAATTAGTGAATAAAAATATGTTGATCAATTAAAATAATTGCATATTATTATTTTTATTTGATTAATATGACTTTCAAATAACCATTTAATAAAAAGGTATTGTTTTTTAAATTAATAAATTAAATTGAACATGGATAAACATTTATTATAATAGGGAATGATTATATTTACAAACTAATATGTCTATATTCAATTATTCATAAATTTACATACAATAAGATTAAAGACATGTGAACTCTAAAAAAGATATTTTCCTATAAATTTAGTTTTTATTTATTTTTTGTATTTTAATTTAAAATATAAATATTTAAATTATAGAATTTTAATTTTTCAATATAAAATTAATTTATGGATTCATCATTTTAATATTTTCTTATGATATATTTTTGGAATTTTTTTAAAAACTGATTTTTAGTGGTTGGGAAAAATATAGTTTTTACTAAAATGATAGTATTTATAAATCAATCAAAAAGTAGGAATAACATGAGAACATATAAATTTATTTCATTATAAAATATGAATATAATGAGTAGAAATATATATTTTTAAAAACCATTATGAATTTATAAAACCTATTTATAATATTTTTGTGAACGTAAGTAATATTTTACAATAAATATTGATTTTGGACTTTTCTTTTAATTAGATATTATTTTGGTAAAATTTGAATTTGGAATGATTTGGAAGCCAAGTAAATTTTATTTTCTTAATAACCCAATTTATATCATGAAAATAAAAAACATTTTTTATTTTATCTTACACATAAATTGTAATATTCAAATACACTTTTTCTATAAAACAATTTTACCTGTTACATGAGCTAATGACAAAAGTAGTTTTACATGAGCAGATAGATTTTGTCTAATAAAATGGATTCCATATTTGGAATTATTAGTTCTAAATTATTTAATAATGTTTGTTTTATTTCTATTCGGATAAAAAAAATTACTTAGTTAAAAACAAGTTTTTAGTGTAAAAGACAATAGGGTAAAAAGGGTTTACCAATGTGGTAAAAGGCCTAACTTATTAAAAACGTATTTTTTAATGATTTTTTTAGGTTTTTATCATATATAAAATATCTCCACTCCATTATTGTCCATTTTTTAGTCTTATTTACTAATTAATCATGTTTTATCTTTATATAAAGTTTAAATATTTAGAAAAATGACATTCTCACCATTTATAAAAGGAGCCTCTGAGAGCCCCTTCATAAAAACTCTAAATTTTAGTTTCCTATTAAAAATATACTCTTTTTATTTTACATAGAATTTAATTTCACTTCCATTATAATCTTATCATATGAATTTATCATAATACCTCCATTTCAAAAGAGTCTTGTAAGAGAAATCCAAAGTCCTTAACGTGCGTACTAAATTTTCACTAACTTCTTTTATTTTATATCTTACTTTCCCCAATATAATTTTTTAATCCATATAGAATGAAATAATTGTGGTTTTTTATATATAATATTTTTATAATATAGGAATTAATGTTAACCATCTGTCTACTTTTCCATTAAGAAAAATGAAAACATCATTCATGTATGTGTGGACTATCGCCTCAAAAAAGAATCATATCTTATTTTTCATATAGATTACTTCTTATTTATTATAATATATTACATTATTATTCAAAAAATAAAAAAAATAAAAAAATATAATTATGCTTCTGTAAAAATGGTATTATAACAAAATAAACCACTTTCATAATCATACACATCCATTAATCATGGTATGATCATTTTTAGGTCAGTCTGACTACATACATGAATAATGACATAAAATAAAATCATAGATCTATAAGTTAATTTAATTTCATATTATATATTATATTTATAATAAAATAACTATTTTCATTTTGTTAATGTAATGGTATCATTAATACTAAACTGTTTAATTATGATACCACCATTCGTTTATTAAAAATAACTAAAACATGCATGTCGGAAATTTTGTTTATAATAATCATAACTAAAACTATCATATAATTAAACTATATAATAAGAAAGTATTATAAATAATCAATTATATTGAATTTTATGATCTATTAAGTAAAAATATTGGATAATAATGAATAATAACATTATTATTATGAAAAAAAATTCAAAACGATCTTGATTAATCACACCCAATATTGGAAATAAATAACAAAAAACTAATAAATTTTTTTTGAATAACTATAAAAGAAGTTTATATAATTTTATATATTTTAAAATGGAAATGAAATTATTAATTAAGATAGTTATTTTTTATATAGTAGATTCATGTTCTTTACTGAAAGTTATTAACTAAGGTAAGGGGTTTCATGTCTCAAATTTAATTTCTTAACAAAAATTTATTATTATAAACCATGATATTATTATTATAGTGTGAATATTTACTAATTAATTTAAATTAAAATATTAATTTAATTCATGGGGTTTGAATACCCATATAATTTCCTCTCTTTAAATAGATTTGGATTTAAAAGATTCAAAATTTGTATGAATTTATGTTAACTAAACTCCCTATTAAGTTGTAATGATTTTCTTGAACTTCTTTCTTCCAAGATTGAATTATTCCACCAAAAAAATTATTTCATGGTAAATTATCTTCCTATATATGTATAATTACTTTTTAATTAAAATAGTTTCCCTTGATAAATTTCTTCCACAAAAATTATATCATTACTGATAATAATTATCATCCTCTATAACAAATGTTTCCCTTCCTGGTCCATAATTTATTTTTCTGAAAATATTCCCCTTTATAATTAGAAACATAAAGGAATTATTTTTACTCTTTTTTACTATTTGGGTTTTCAATAAATGTATTTCAAAAATTAAAAAAACTATTTTATGTCATTTTAATATAAAATTTTATATAATCCAATCTATATTTATTTTTGATAACCGTTATTTATTTTAAATTTTCTATTATTGAATTTTCTATTTAAAATTAAATGGATTCCTATGTTTTCACCTCACATTTTGAAAAAATTTATTACTTTTTCATGGATCCTTTATTGAAGATTCTCTTTTGAAAGAAAAATTTTTTAAAATGTTTTCACTTTTTATTTTTGAAAAATTTATGTATTTTTCAAGGAATATTTATTGAAATTTATTTCCAAATATTGATTTTTAGAAATCCTTCTTTTCAATTTCTCAAAAGTTAAATTTACAAAAAATATTTTACAAAGTGGCCCAAAACATCATTACTTCTGTAAAATTGAATAGTGTTATATAAAAACACTTTTATTTTCTCTATTCATATAAAAATATTTTTTTCCTTTCAAAATTTTCTCTCATGAATTAAACTCTAAATTCTCATATACTATTTTTTGATATTAACCTTATATAAATACAATAATATATTTTAATTTACTTGTAACTTAATTTTTATAATTTCACTACCAAGGTATTTCAATTTGGAACTCTCTATATTTTTATCCATTGATTGAAGGGTGTTCACCAATATTGTATACATTTTTTTAGTAGGTAAATTATTAACAAAACCATATATCTTTTATATATATATATTGTAAATACCATATGATCTATTATCTGGATTGAGGGGTATTTACCTATAATGTTACGATATATATTTGGATACCCATTTTTTATAGGTAATCATGTTATTTTTATTTATGAAATTATTAACTTTTTCTAGCTTTATTCCATAAGAAAATGATATAAAATCCATTTTATTTATAAGTGATCCTTGTGATTTGATCAATGATTAATTTCAAGTATCACTCATATGAATAGATGATGATGGGTGTGGTCATATATTTGCCTCCAATTAATTGGTAAAACTTAATATCTAATGATATATTAAGGTGTGGGCATAATGAGTTTGTTCACAAAGGCATGGGAATATTAATTTTTCTCACATTTTAATGTGTATAAATAATGAATTTATTCATTGATAAGTGGTCATAATAATTTTTATCACAAGGTTTTATATTCTTATTATTATTCCACTTTTTCAAAAAAAATCTCTTCAGTCTATATTACATTCCAAGTTTATGAAAAAAAATTAAGATATTCCACACTTTTCTCTTAGGTTATTCCTTATTATAGGATTTATTATTTATTATTTGTTTGGTATATCTTTCTTATGTATCTTTATTATACTCATATTTTCATATTATTCTAAATTATGATATTTTATTGTTATCACTTGTATTTACCCTTACTAATAATTTGATCTCACCCATTTATTATGTTTATATATCCCAGGGTTATGAAGAAAAGTAATATGTATGATGTGTCTAGAAGAGTATTGTGTGTAGATAATATTTATGGTATGTTAAAAACTTGTTATGGATTAACCAGTTTCATATATAGTTGAAAAAAATTGTTAGTAGAAAAATACATGGGTTTTTTTTATAATATTTAATCATAATTCTCTAAAACTCTAAACCTATAACATTTTTTTCATATATTTTAGTGAAATTTTTTATGTAGGTCAATTAATTATGAGATGGTCACATCCACACATACATGGGGAATCATAGTTTTTCTCTTTATGGGATCTAAAGTTGTTATTTTCGGTTTTAATGTATTTTAAATACATGTTAAGCTTTACCTATTAATTAATAGAGATTTAGTGGTTTTATTTTTAACATATTGGTATTAGTATCAATTATATAAATTAAATAAAAATGGATACCCTTTTTTGGTTTTGTTAAAGAGAATGATCTTAGTATTTTTATAATATCTTATTATTTTAATTCTCTATGGCGGTGGGTTAGAAAACCTTATTTTTCTCTATTCTCTTTCAAAATTGTTTTGATGACTTGTATATATAATGTAATTTCATATACTTGAAGGGTGGTGACCTAGTAGGCTTTATAACTCATACCCATTCATTTTAGGTTCCTAGTTCTTTTCTAGCTTAGTTATTTCTTTTTGGCAGGTGATTGTGAGTTAGGATATAGAGTATAGTTGTGGGTTTCATGGCGGTGTTTAGGTGGTTTGGTTCAACTTTTTATTTTATTTTTTTTATTGGTGTATCATCCAAGATTACTATTCTCTATTCTGTATTTTTTTATAGCTTATTACAAATCTTCTTTAGATGAAGTTTTATTTTTATATAACTGAGTTAGATCATATGTATTAATTGTGACTCATTTGTATTCTCAAAAAAATCGGTTTTACTTATCTTTTGTTATCATGGAAGCCCAAATGATGTATAGTCCATTCCAAATTATATGTACATGGTCCATTATCATGATAGTTCAAATTTAAGGTCCAAATCATTCCTAATGCACTGACTTTGATTATCGTGCACTAGTTTTCATCTCATGGTGATCGGTAATTCCCTTTAGGCTAGTGGTGGGTTGGTTAAGGTTTCAATTCAAGTGAAATATTGGTTTAGATCATTTCATGAAACATATTTATAATTTTTTTCATTGAAAAAACTAATTCTTTAATAAAAAAGGATTATTTTTTTATTATACCAAATAAAAATTGGGATATTATTTCAATACTCATACTAAAAAAACTATTTATTGATCAAAATTTTATTTTCCTTAGGAAGGATGACATGAATATAGGATTCCATTTGAGGAATGTTGAACTTGGATATGTTCAATACCAATAAAAATGAATTGTTCTTAAGAGATAAGATGAGTTACTTCCACAAAATTTTGAGGATGAATAATTGAATCATGTTAACAAGAACCTCAAAGTTCTGGTAATATTTCTTTGGATCTCAATAGATAAGGATTTATTATAGAAAATTATGATTAAGTAATTTTTATAGGTGATTAAAAACTAACTACTAATAATCCCTTGAAAATTATGACTATGAGAAATGGTTAAACTCTATAGAAACTAAAATGGGTTCCATATGGACTAATAATGTTTGGATCTTGATAGATGTTTCATAAGGGGTGATACTCATAGGCTGAAACCAGGGTTTTCATAAGAAAAATGACATAGATGGTAGAGTTTTCCATGTGGAAAAGTTTTATAAAAAATCATGGTATTTAATAAGAAGATTAATTTTCACCAGTTATGATGATAATTTCTATTATGTTGTCTCGCTCCATAGAAACTATTATTATTATGAGACATATAAAATTTATTGAAAAAGTTATATATTTAATGGGAATTAAATTGAGGTAATGTAGATGATAAAACCAAAGGTTTGGAAGTTCTAAATTATACTATTATGGTTGGCAATTTTAAATGGTTCATTTATGTATTTAGTCAAGCCTCTCTGAGATGGTATACTTGGTTTTATTTTTTGATCAATGTTTTGGTTTCATTGAAAATTTATTTGTTTCATTCATATAGAATAATATTTGTAGTAATATTAAATATTTTATGATATTTTATGTGCATGACATACTTATTATCAAAAATTATGTCCCAATTTTACACCATATATAGATGTCATTGAGAAATTTATTCTTGATGAAAGGCATTGGTAAAGAAACCTCCATACTATGTATAGATATATATATATATAGATCTAAGAGGATACTTAAACTAAGTTATAAAACATATATTTAAACATTAAAAACTTATTTATCATGGGAAAGTCCAAAAAAGTGTACTTTACCAATGTTTCATGGCCTGAATAATAGAAAATTCATGATCCTTATAAAGTGTTGTAATGAATGGATATTATTCCTTAACAATTATTCATCGGATCTATCATGTATTACATGTTGTGTGATCAATCCAATGTCTCTTTTTATTCTATAATTATAATAATATCCTAATTAAAATCTAGTGGGAGTCACTAGATTTATGTTATGTACATCATTAAGTACATTGAAATAAGTATAGATATGTTCTTGTTATTTTTAAGTTAGTATATACTCTTTGAAAGAGGTTACAATGATGCAAATTTTTTATCTAAAAAAAGAGTATATTTGATTTAAATTTATTTTCTTATTTTTCCTAAATATTGGAGCTATCAAATAGAATATTTAAAAATATACAACCATCACAAACTTGAAAATAGAGGAAGAGTACATAACTACATGAGATGTTTTGATTGATAATTTTTAGATAAAGGAGTTCATTTCTTAACATGGTATGGTTTTTATCCAAAAGGGATAAATATATTTTTTGTAAAAATAATGAAGTTTATTATTAGTTTAGGGAACCTTATTCTCACCAAAGAATCAAAAAAAACCTTTCACAAATACAATCCCATTATAGATATCATTAATAGACGAAATTTAATTTTGTATTAAGTGGATGTGAAAGAGAATGTAGTAGATCAATTAAGAAGTTTCTATCATTGGAAAATCATGAGGTTCATATTGAATATCTCAATATAATATATATGATATATTGGATGTAATGGTTGAAAAATGTATCCAAACTTTATAATAAATTTAATCTTAAATTTTTTTATTCATTAATTTGTTATTTAATACATATTACATGAACTATTGTGACCTTTAAATTTCATACATAGATATTACATATTTTTGTATAAATATTTTTTATAATTTAAAAATAAATTCTAGAGGACCATAATGGTTTAGTTTATTTAGAAACTCGGATACATAAAAAACTCATTCATAAAATACATACATTATCTCCTATTTATATGTTATTAACTAGAAACTTTATCAGACACATCATAATTAAACAATTTCTTCAAAACCTGTGGAAAAGGAAACATAATAAAGGGTAAGATTATATTCTTAGTTAGGGTAAAAAAAATATTTATCAATGATCACTTGAAAACAACATGATAATAAGGGCATGAAAACATGATCATAACATTTGAAAATCATACCCTACATATCATAGATCATAACCTTGAGTCATGGAAAAAATATTGGTAGTTCGTAATATAGGAATCATATAGGAATCAAAGAACGTAATATAAGATAATGACATCAGTATAAGGCATATTTTTTGGTATCCTCTTCAATATATAATATCATTTCCTTAGTAGTCAAGTATCATTACAAATACTATCATAGTCGATTATGTTCACTCCTCAAACCATCATAGTAGTCATGGTTCACCCACAATACTATCATAGTGGATTGAGTTCACTCAAAAAACCATAATAGTGGACAATATTCACTCTCAATACTATCATAGTAGATTAGGTTCACTCCAAAAACCATCATAGTAGTCAAGGTTCACCCCTAAGATTATCATAGTGGGAATATTATCTTATTGAACTGGGTTCACTTCCCATTCAAGTCATGTTTATCTCATGAGATATAAATATTTACCCAATGCATTATAGTGTTATATATTTCTATTTATACTAATAAAATAATGAAAAAACATATAGATATTTTCAATAATATCATAAAAATTTCTTTATATCAGAACCCATAAAAAGAAAAGGGTTTTATAAAAATTTCAACCTATCATAACCCATAGAAAATAAATGGGTTTCATAAAAATATTATCATCATATAAATAAGCCTTATAGATAAAGAGTAAGGATGGTAAGCTTGGAATATATCCATATTATACAAAAACTATAATAATGTATTATTTTATTTGATCAATATAAATTATATTACAAGATAATTAAAACATTCTTGAGAAAAATAACCTTTCCAATTTGTAAATAAATTTTCAAAAGCTAATAAATCACAAATTATTGTGAAAATAGATTTCATAGAAAATAAACTTTGAAACATATAAAGGAATATTTATATTATTTCTTTTTCATTATATAAGGAAGTTTTTTTTATTCTGCATATGTTAAAATAAAATATTCATCTCATATTTTTGGAAAAAACTAAAAAAGTACCTCATTTATAAAATGGAAAGAATAATCCCTTTAAAAAATTACATAAAAATTAAGAAATGGGAAAATGAATTTAAAAATCATGTGATACAATTTAAAACCTTCTTTAAAACATTTTTAGAAAAAATGTATATTAAATTAAATGTTTTTTTAAACAAAGAGAAAAATAAATTTAATTATCCTTATAAACATTCTTTCAATATCTTGAGTACTTAAAGATAGTAAAATGAATGTAAAACATATATTATCTATAAATAAAAATAGTATAAAAAATTCATGAGGTTTTTAGAGTTATTTTACAATATTTCATCATCTAAAACTAGATCATAAACAATCCTAATTAACAATGGCATTGTAATATAAAACTCTGTCTGGTTTTGTAACATTTGAATTGTAAGCCCCATGAAAGAAAATAAAAATATATAGATATTTAAATAACCATAAAATTTAAAATAATAATCATAAAATAAATTCATTAGTAGTATATAAATCACATAAATAAAAAAATTGAATATGGCTAGTGTTTTATTAAAATAAATGTTAGATGAAAATCTCTTACCTAGAGTTCAACTAGCTTCAAAAGTTATTTAACCTCGTATATAATAAATTTAAATTTGTTACAACTGTATACCAGAATCATGTAAATTATTATTATATAATAAATTTTTATTATATATATATATATATATTCATAAAGTTAGAGGTAGAAAAATAAATTACATTGTTCATAGAGAATGAGGTCGTACATACGCATGAACGTTATTTTAAATTTTTTGATAGATGGAATGCATGAAAGGTAATTATTTATTAAAATTTATAGAATAATTATTATATAATATAATTTATATACATTCATAAAATCCATTGTTATTATAATCTATGTAAAATGTAAATGAAAAAGGGATCACATCGATTGGTGGCGGTGGTAGTTCACATGTACGCATGAGAGACATTATCATTTTATAATAGACTGGAAGGTAAGAATATAGATAGTGTATAATAAGTAAAGATTCATAAGTATGTCATAAATATCATATATAAACATTAAACTAATAATAATACCATTCTATAAAATATGGTGATGAAAAATGAATTGTATTTCTATGTGGAGCTGGTAAGTTGTACGTATGCTCGTGTGATACTTCCACTTTAATTTTGATAGTAAAGAGGGTGTGTTGTTATGGTTACATAATAATTATAAAATTTAAGTATATTTGGGATAATTAATTTATTATTTCATGTTATATATCATATATTTATAAGATTTTAATAATAAGTAAAAAATGAATGGTTAATATAGTTACCTCTTCTTCAAAAAAACTCTTTTAGATCTCCTCTTAAAGATACTAGGGTTGGTAATTTTGGAAGAAAAAATACTCTATAATGTATACAGGTTATTTTAGAATATATATTTGTAGGTTATGGTCAATATAGATGGTATAAAGGGTTATAAGGAAGAGTAAGGAGGGGTGTCCTTTTATAATTAAGGTAAGAGGCACTTTAAGAATTTCTTAAAAGATTAAATTATAATAAAATCATTATCATGATAGATAATTTAAAATTTATAAATATTAGAATATAATGTATTATATGGTTTTAATATCATCAACCAATAAAACATATATGGTTTTGATTGGTATTTTAAACTTGTATCTTGTGTTTTAACCCCTTAGTTAACCTATTTTAACCTTACACCATTAACATCTTTTTCAATATTAAAGGGATATAAATTTAATTATACGGTGACAATTGGATCATAAATGACCAATTTATAACATTTTTGACCATATAGTGTCTCCATTTTCTTATTTAAAAATTTTAATGATTTTTTAATAATTTAATAGAGTATTATTTTGATAAAATATCATCAATGTCAATTTTGGCACTATTCATTCAATTAGACTTAATAGACAAAAATAAAAAGTAGGATTTCAAATATAATAGTTTAAATAAACACTAATGTTTAGTATTTATTTTTAAAATTCTTTTAAAACTACAAATGAATCAAATTATATTACATTTTATATTTTTAATTTTATTTATTTTATATTTCTATTAATTGAAGAAATACTCTATCGGCATTGCATAATCATTTAATGTAATTATATAATTACTAAAAATTTATAAATAAATTTACTTCATAAAAATAATTTAATTATTATCAAAATAGACATTTTTATTCATTCATAACTTTCTTTTGGCCCTAGGTGGACACATAAGAAACATTTAAAACTAAGAGAGTGACACATTATAACTTTCTTTGCTTTAAATATTATATAGATCGTTTTCATGGAAAAGTATCATTTAAAAAAATAAATTTAGATCCAAATATGTTAATAGTTTAATTAAATTCATCCAATAATAATTTTGATGCAAAATTATGGCCTTATTATTTAATTTTAACCTCAATTGACCTAATTTACCTTTTAGCACTATTCATAATGAGAAAAAATAAAAGGGACATATTTACCAAATTTGGACCTCCTAATTCCAAATATAGAATGAATTTTTCATGACTAAATTTCCATATGTGGAATAAGTTAATTTAATATTAAAATTAAAAATAAAATGAAAAATAATTTTTTAGAAAAAAATTCATTTTTTAAGTATAAAAATATTTTTATACTACATTAATGTATGAATTTCATTCCAAAGAATATAATTGGAATATGTTTAATAAAAATTAATTAATGAAATTTTAAAACTAATATAAAATATAATTTTTATATTAATATACTTTAAAACAAAATATGGTTTTAAATTAAAACCAATATTTTTTACTATTCAGTTAAAAATCTAACTTTTCATAAAAATATAAAAATTTCACCTTAATATAATTTTGATATGATGATTTCATAAATGATTTCATTTTTATAAAATAAAATTTTTATAATCCATATAAATTAATTTCCATATTTTCTCAGAAAAAATAAAACCATTTTTGAAGGAAATATATTTTTTATGAATAAAATGACTTTACTAAAAAATAAATGATTAATTACTAAAACTTTATTAAAAAATTTATATTGAGTAAGACCTTTATATATATATATATTTCATAAATTTGTTAATCCTATTCATACCTACCAATTTTGCAACTAGGTTATAATGGTCATATAATTATATTTCATGGTTATTTTAGGCTCTGTGTTGCATGTAATGAAAGATATTGAAGAAATTAAATTTAATTGAAATAATTAGTTCATAAAATGATGGGGTGTTACATGTACTGTGGAATGATAATATCATCTAAAAATATGAATTTTATTTTTTTCCTAATAGATGATCATCACATAGTATTATGGGTAGTGATGATATGTAAATATTAGTATGAGTAGAATATTTTACTCTATATAATGAGTTATATATGATATATGGAGAATATAATCATTAAATAATAAGTGGGAACTTATTATTTGGACTGACTAGACAAAGTATATCACATGGAATGCTTTACAGACATTGATACACTTAGGGGTGTATGCTTATTAGGCATCCTCATTAGCTAAGGTTGTAAATATGACTGTCATGAGAACCTTAATACATTCATACCATCCTTATGCAGTCCTTAAATCATAGAAAATCCAGTGGTAGTTTGGTAAGTTATTGATTATGTCATCTGTTGGAGCTCAACTAGAATGGGATATGTTCACTCATGTGATGAGAAAATGCATATAATTCCTTGATTTAATTGGATTGAGGAAATTCTTAGCCATTCATAGTGGAGTGACATGTGATATGTTCAGTTACATGAAAGAGGGATATGTGATGTTATGAAGTTCTAAATGAATGACATGTGGTATATTCATTGACCTGGTCTGTTTATTTTAGATGATCACAAATTTGAGAGTAGATCTATAGTATATTAGAACGGTCTATGTCCCATGATCAATAAATTTCATTGAAAATTAGATTATATAGGTAAAAATATTATTTATATGATATATTTTTATGTGTACATTTTTATTTAGAGATGTGATTATTTTTTTATTTAGATCAAACCAAATCCTTTATAGCTTGATTGTAACTATAGTGTTGTAAAATTATGCTATTTTCTTCCATTTATAAAATCAGGATTTCATATTTGTTTTCAATTTTATAAATAACTATATGTTAATTTAGTTGGAACTTAAGATAAGGCTTGAATTTTAGAGAAGTTTCTTATTTAAAAAAAGAGATAGTCTTCTAAACTATATCCAAGGATTTTGAATGGGTTCATAAAGAGTTGTGATGATTTATATAAATCCCTTATGGTATTTTAATTTATGTTGGAGATTATTGTAAATTAACTATAATAAGGATAATATATATTATCATATCTTCTGAGGTGTAACTATTGATATAATAATATAGATTCCTATATCAAATTGAAATACTAGTATCTATTATTTTGTTTGATAAATAAGTGATATGTGATATCAATTTCTTATCCCGCACCATATATTACACTATGGAGTCCTTCGGTTATGAATCAATATGAAATTTTATTCATGGATACATGTATATATCATGATAATTTTATGTGTTCAAATGATCATATTTCAATTGTAGTATGTTGTTGTAATTTACGACGGCAATAAATGGTTGACAGACAACACTCGCCTCCTTTTATTGAATAAAGAGATCCTATTTTAAGAGACCCCCCATTGATTTTTTGTGTAATTATCTAGCCTAATCCTATGATCTATTCAGTCTAATTCACTATTTATCTTCATAGATAATGTTTTAACATTCCTTTTGTACTTTTGGGTCCTCTCATTAGAAACAATGATCTTAGTGGATAGTGTGCCACCTATGGTAGTGAGAATAATTTTCTATTTCTTGGGGATCTCTATCAAGTGTACTTTATCAAAAATAAGAATATATAGTCCACCAAATTTTAGGTACACCTATTTATATTAATTTTTTCATTATATTTTAATTTTTTTATGATAGATCAGGTGTATATATGGTCTCTTAAATTATGGTTGATCATATAATTATCCTAAAAAACTCATAATAAAACACTTAATTATTTAGAATAACTAGTAAATTCTTGAAGTATATATGTGTAATATAATAATGTGAGAAGTTTTTAATTGAATGGAAATTTCTCTAAATTAAGGCATAGTGTATGAAAGAAAAATTATAAGAATCTGTGAATATGAAATAGATTTAAATTCTTATTATAATTCTAAATAATTTAAAATATTAGTGGTCATTATAATGTAGAATTATCATTTAGATTTACCAAAATAGATTCAAAAATTATTGAATAAAGTATACCACAAAATTTATGAAAAAAAAGTAACAATTAATATAGATTTTCCTTGGGGTGTATATTAAAAGAAAAGGTTAAACAAAACACACCCAATAAGACAAAAGGCAATGTATAACCAATAAAAAGGATCAGATATTTCTACATCAGGATAAGCGGATATATCATATATTTATAGAAATATTCCATTAGTGTTTTGGTTAATTATGGTAAAATATATACAAATGTAAAATAAATTCAAGGAATACACAATGGGATTGGTTTAGTTGGAGGAATCTCTAAGAATGGAAAAAGTAAAGAAATTCGTGATATGAGAAGTTTCCAAACAAAGGTAAATAAAATAATATTAAGAAGATATGTGGAAAATTAATACATGTTTTACATGTTGCTAAATATAGTATGATCTTACTTATATAAAAAATAGATATGTTGAAATTGAATATGAAAGCAGCTATGAATTATTGAATTATTTTAACAAAGATTAAAATAAACTCTAATTCATAAAAAATGATGAAAATGGAAGAATACTATGCTTCCAATGTAGATTATTGTTTAAAATATTAATACAGAAATAATTAATGGTTTTTATAATATTTTATTTTAAAATAATTTATTTTATAGGTTGATAAAAAAATATCAAACTTTACACTCTCTAAAGAGACAATGTAGAGTCAACCTCGTTCTGTAAATATTTTTTATATATTTAATTGCAAGGAATTGAAGGTATTATGTTTAGGGGGATAAATATAATGTTAAGAATGTTTTGGATTTTTATGTTAATAATATATATCTATAATATATTTTCTTATCTTAGGTGTCATAAATTTTTAAAATTCATCAAATATTATATCTACTAATACGAAGAGTTGATGGACTTCACCCATTGAGAGTGACATCTGTTGGGAAGTTTCTGGAATATTTTAGTGAATAAATTGAATTTGGAAAGTGATATGAATTTAATTACTGAGTTTTAATTGTAATATTTTGTCAATTATTTTTTATAAAAAAATATGTAATGAATTAATGGGGGGATAAATTAGATAATTTAATTACATGTGAAATAATACTTAAGGAAACATTACTATGAAGTACAAGGTTAAGAAATTAAATGATCTCTCTTGTTTTGTACATTTATCTTACTTAATTATTATTACATTTGGTTAATTAACAACTCATTGGAGGAAGGAATTATATTTATTTCTAATAAGGTAAATAATAAATATTGTGAAAAGAAGAAATTTCTTGACAAAATACGATCTTTGAATTCTTAGATAGTGTTGACAACAATTATAAAGGGGATATAAAATTTAATGATGGATTAAATAAAGATTATTTCACTTATGAAGATTTTTTTCACATGAATATATTTATATTTTTTAATAAGTTATGATATCAATATGTATTTTTTAAAGATAAAAACCAATGAAAAGGGGATGGAAGAATTAGTAGATTGAAATAAAACATAGATTATTTGTTATTAATATATTGTATTATATATATATTCTAATGGAGTAAATAATAAAATTAATATTTTGAATATAAAAATTATTTTTTTCAATATTCACATAATAATGTGTTCATTCATTTTTTGAATATATAAAAAGTAAATATGATATGGGTGAGAAAATTGAAGAATTATATATTATAAATTAATGTATGTAAATATTTTATAGAGTGGGAAAAGTTAGGTTGATGTGTAAAATTGATGGGATGGATAAAATGAAGTTTTTTTATGAATTAAAGTATTGAAAAGGTTTTGAATGTATTACTGTATTAGAATAAATTAATTTCATATCAATAAAGCTCTAACATTTTACATGAGAAGGATATGGAATACTGATGAATCAAGGTTGTCTATAAATAAATGTAATTTTATGGATTATATTGTTTATCTAAATAAATAAAAACAATCATGTTGAAGATTTAGGTGAGACTCGGAGTATAATGATGCTACTAAATGATATAAATTTATAAATAATAAAGTTTTTTCTATAAATTATAATAATAATTCATCCTTTTTTTAACATAATTATTGATGTATAATTAAAATGAGTAACACTTAGATGATGAATGGGAATGAGAGATATAAATTATATTGAGATTAGACAAGTGATGTAGAAATTAATGTAAATTTGAAGAACTCTTCTTAAATAAGTATTTATATAGTAAATAATAAATATGTATTTGTGTAATTTTTTTTTTGAGGTGTATTATAATTTCTCTAAAGCCATTATTTTTAAGTCACTTAAAAACTAAAAATGAGTTTGAAGTGTAATTGTTATCGAGATGTAATATAATTTTCCTTATGTGATGTAGTAGGTACCGTATCAGGTAATTTTTGGTATTTTAGCAGCTGTAACTATTCATCTGTTTCACTGGTTTGGACCTCGAGTCCTTCAAGGACTTCAGGCCACCCAAGGCCTTCGGGCCACCTAAGACCTTCGGGTCGGTAAGTATTTCAGACCACATCAATGCCTTCAGGCCTCCTGAAGGCTTTCAGGAAACCTCAATTCTTTGGGCCATATGAAATGCAGATGCAACCATATATGTTTCATAGTAACAAGGCTCCGGATAAGGATTCAAATAAGGTGCATTTAGTAGATTAGATCTAATCGGAATTGTAAGAATGAGAAGGTATGGCATTATCATCAGTACTAGTCATGTGCATATCTACATAAGATAGATATCCAATCATCCTTGAGAAGGTGGAGAGATAAAATCAAGATATATGTTGGGGAGGGCCAGTTCCATGTAGTCTACTTGGAATGAATTCTTCTAAGACATTCAGGTCATGTAATGTGTCTCTAAGCATACAGGCCATGTAAGTGTTCCCCTTCAACCCTTAAAAAAGGTATTATCAAAATTAAATAAAAACTGTAGGCCTTCGATCCATTAAGTAAGGTACAAAAGATAATTTGAGAGGTGGGATAATGTCTTAGAATTATTATATTTTCTTTATGATTTCTTATGATTTCAAAAGGATGAAGAAGTTTAAATTCTCTACATATGTTTAATAATTCGTTTCAAAATCTATATGAGAGTAAAATTTATCCTCAAATGATAATGTACAATTAACTCAAATGATTAAAAGAGTATATAATATTAATATTAAATATAATTTAATATTAAACTAATATTATGATTAAACCCATATTTTTAAAATGGATTTAAGAATCTTTTTTATGTGTTTAAAAAGGCTATATAATATTAAACTATATTCTCTCTAAAAGTTATTTAATTAATTTCATTACATATTTAATTCATTTGAAAACTATTATATGGTGAGATAAATGAATAAAAATACATGGATATTGAAGTATATATTTTAATGATATTTTTGGAGTTTTAAATGGGAAGAAATTTTCCCACATATTGGGGATCAAGGATGAGATATCTATAAGATATTATTTAACCCACATTGAATAATTATCATGAGAACAAAATTCATGGAGTCTCTAATAATAAAACATTGAGTCAATCCCTTGTTAACTTTATCAAGTATATTTATTATAGATTAGAGTAAAATAATAGTTCTAATGAATGATACATTTAGAGTGACCAATAAGTAATTATTTATAAATAAATAAGAGTCAAAGTTCTTGAGTAAAGGGAGATAATATTACTAAATTTTATATATAAAGGTTTAACCAAGGAAAAAAATATTTCAAGGTTTTTTATGATTTATCAATGTGATGTTCTTCTAAGGATGGAATACATTTTTATTAATGATATGAATAATTTTGGGAAGATGGTGATGGAGATATTATTTTTTTGAGGATGATATATGTATTTAAAAGGATTTCTAAAACATTATTTACATATGAAGTTTATACTTTATTTCATGTTATGATATCCCTAATAATTGTGAAGATATTTTTCAAAGGTGGAGAAACAACCATTAGTTTAAAAATAATCTCTTACAATGCATCATTTTAATTATGTAATATCATATAAAATAGTTAGGTTACATAATATATTAGAAGAAAAATTGATGGGTTAAATATAATGCATTCATTAAGGTATTCACTTTATGATATTTTTAGATATATGTGATACAGATTTTATTGAAAATGTAAAGGATATAGATAACTATATTATGGGGAAAGCATCTAAAAATATTATTCATTATTTTCTATACATGTCATTCATTTCATGTGGAATGATATATTTGAGTAATATAAACTAGATCCATTCATCCAAATAGGTGCAGAGGTTTTATAGAAGTTATTTATTAAATCATATCAACGATAATTTACATCCATCTCAATTTCATAAAACATTTTTACTAGGATCCATATTATTATTAATATATAATAATTTTTTATATTAAAATGGAAGGTGGGGAATTAAAATGAAAGCAGAAATAACCCATTTGGGTCCTAGAGGGGGTGACGCATGGAATATGTCCCGAAGGCTATCAATATCTTCCTTTATCACTTCCAACTAGTTATTATTACATCATAATTTGATATAGGATTGATGTATGAAATGAATACACCTTAAAAGGGTATTTTATGTTATTTGTCTCCATTTATAGTTTATAAATTAGGGATGAAATATTTTGATTTCACGAAAGAAAGGTGAAATCATGTATAAATATAAATATTATTTAATAAATCATTTAATAATGTTGATATTAATTATTTAGGTTCCCTTAAAAATTATTAATACGTCAAATATACCTAGTAGGATTTTAGAATCACACTAAGAGGGTGTAAATCATTGTGAACCAATTTTACCAAATTATTTTCTCTTTTAAATACCACACTTTATATTCAAACCTCCTCACCTATTAAGGTGAGAGGAACTCATATGTTTCAATTTATTTAAGAAAAATTAAATAAATAATGTAAATAGATCATGGTTTATAATATTTTTCAAGTATTTTTACCAATGTGGTTATCTCTCAATTTTTGGGTCATGTATAAGATGCATGTAATTTAATAATAATGTCATGTTAATACAAAATTGTCTCTCGATTGTTTTAGAGTCTCTCAACTCATTATTTACACTGGATCCCACCAATTTAATATTTTTTTTCAAATATCCCCCTCTTGGAAGTGATCTTCCAAAATCTATAAGTTGAATTAAGAAAAAAATTAAAATATCTTGTTCCTCAAACTGAGGTCGTTGATAACTAATTAATTTTTAATGGTAACAGCATGCAAGTATTACTATTATTCTCACATTTTGAATGATCTATGTGTGAATGAGAAATTGAAATCACCCATTTTCTTCTTTTATATATATAAAAATAATTCCATTGATAAGCACTTGAACCATATTTCTTATACATAGATAGATACTTGAAGTAGCAGGTTCCCAACGATATCACATCTTCTTCTTGCATATTATTTTCTTCATTTTATTTTCTTATTCTTTTTACCATTACTTATAATCTTTAAAACAATTTGGTTTCCTCTCTTTTATATTTATCACTTTTTTTACTTTGATAATAATTTAATATTTAATAGTAGAGTCTAATTTTTAATTAACTACATCCACCTCTTCCTATCTTCATATGTTTTTATAAAAATAATTATTCATGTGGATGATATTATTTCATATTTGAATACAAAAAATCATAAAATTATCCCTATGGGATCTTCTCATTTAAATTAGGTCAAATAAAATTAATAAATTATCTATATTTGACCATTAATAATTTATTTCAATTACTAAAATTTGAAACATTATAATTATCACCCAAATAATTTCTCAATTTCTTCATATTTACTCTCCTCAATTATCGTCATGAATAAATACTTATTAATTATTCAAGTTTTTTATTTATCACTCATAAATTTTATTTAAGTAATATCATAGTAGTTATCTCCTCATTATTTTTCCTTACATCATTAAATTTTTTGGCCTCTATTTTTCATTCAAACTCATATAATCACAAGGATATTTCCTCTAAAAAATAAACAAAATTTAAATCCATGGCTACATGAACTGCATATTATGAACCCTATCATTATGAATATTTCACTCATGACATTACCTTTATATCAATATTATTTAGGTTTTGTATGGTCTCAGTGAAATGATCATTTTTTGTTCTAATTTATTATTTCATATAAATAATTTCAACAAGATGTTTCCTTAAATTATCACTACATCACAACTTTATACCTCAGTTATTTATTCTCAGTAAATTACAAAACAATGTTATTAAATGAAAAAGAAATTTTTGAAACATAACTTGAATCATGATTTCACTTTGTGTTGTTTAATATATGAAATTATATATTAATCATTATCATTTCATTTACTATTATTCTACTTTAATTTTTTTGAATATTTTTAATATCAATCTCAAAAAAGCCTTTTAGAAATATCCTTACAAACTATTCTTTTGAAAATATTTGATTATTTAAAATGATAAACCTTCAAAAACACCCTAAAAATCTTATATGGGTTTCGGAAATATATTATGTACAGTTCAAATGATATCTTGTATTCTCCATAAAACATTACATTTCCAGAATGATTCTGATGGGGCTAAGTGTCTATAATAACTTAATATTATAAAAATTCATACAATATTGAGTTATTATAACATTAAATTGTATCATATGGACCTTATATCATGTATCTTTGTTTTATCTATGATAAATTAATCTTCTCTTTCTTACAAAATTTTTTATTGAATCTAACAAGGCTCCATTCTCCAAAATAAGTTAATATTATGTATTGTATAATAACTCATATATATCCATGCTTCTTCTACAAATATTATTATTATTATTTTTATAGATTTAAAAATTAACCCAATATATTTTCAAAACATTTGGATTTCATCTTCCAAATACGTGATTATATAATCTTATGAGAGATCTGCATGCTACTAGGTAGCATTTGATTAATCCTCTACAACTCTATTTCCACCTCATTTACTCTTACATAGATCATTTATTCATGTATTGAATCATATGTGATCCTTTATGTTCTTATTTAATCGTATGTCGTAAAATTTTATTCCCACATAGCCTCATATAATTAGGAATAATCATACATGAAAGTCTGATATATCGTATTTCCAAATTTTTAATCTAGAACATTCAAAACCGGATTTCCAGTCTTCTCACCTCCACTTCAAACTTCTTGAAATGCCTATAACCACATTAAAAAATCTCAAATACATAAAATGAATTTATAAAATTCATTACAATATTTTCAAAGCTCCTAAACATAATTCTAAACAATTGGTAATAAATGATAACTCCTTATATTATTCTAATAATTTTCCGTTGCTTCATGTATAATATCAACTTTTTTCAAAAAATATTCTCAATATTAGTGACTCAATTAATCACCAATAAATATATCTCTTTATACCACTATAATACAGTTTCCACAATTCACCATCATCCAAAAGATATATCTATATGTTATAGAAACAATCAAGAATAAAAATCACTAGGATTGATCAAACTCTTCTCACCAAGATACCTCCTATTTAGCCTCTTCCATCATTATCATCCAACACATATTGAAATCATTCAATAATTGAAAATAAATACCATCAGAAACATATACCAATGGACTCTTAAATCCCTCATTTATAATTTTTTCAACATCATTATATAAATCAATATCATTATGTTTACAATTAATATCCATTTTATCTCCCCTTATTGACAATAAATATAGAAGGAAACTTTGTTATGGGTGATATAATACTTCATTTAAGTAGTGAACCATAAATTAACCATATCATATCTATGTGATATATCTAATTATAGAAAATAGAAACTATTAATCAATACATAATTTATATATAAAATAACATAATATGTGATAAAAACATATATTTTTTATTCGAAGGGATTTTCAATAATATTGTTAATTTACTACATACACTCAACTCAATAAACACATCAAAAAAATTTATTCATGTCAAGTTTCTCCCCATTTATTATTGACTTCTTAAAATTTCTCACCACATCCCCCCCTTAATTTTAGAATTAATTTAATCCAAAGAAAAATTGGGATAGTGTGATTATCATACCTCAAATATAGATATGTCTAGAATTTTATATTTTACATATAAAATATTAAATTTTTGGAATCATCTCAAATAAAATCCCCCAAGGGAATAACTCCCATAATTCTTTATCTTGTATAATATCTATTTGAAATAAGTTCCAAGAATCTTCTATATAGGTATTGTTTAATAATTGATGAAATTTAACATATCTAATTCCACGATTGTTTTATATTTATATCATAAAATCATAAAAACACTCATAAAATTATTCCATTACATGAATTATGATAAATTATATGGAAAAATAAACAATAAAAAATATATATACAATAATAATGTGTGTCTTGTATATCTCCTTAAAGAAAACAACATGTATTGGAGTTGCATCTCAACCTAGAAAATATTTTCCTCTAAAATGTATTTTTTAAAATGAATTCATGCATGGAAATCCATTTATTTTTTGTTTATGAACTTCCTTGGGTAGCATTTTCTTCTCACTTATCTCACTTATATCCCCATGTGAAATTTTTAGTTTTAAAATATCTAGTAATGAACATCAATTTTTTTTTATTTTTTTATCTTTGAAGTTAATTCCATTGAGGTTGGCAATATGATCATGTATTTTTTAGAGTTTTTACTTCCTACTTTCATATTATTCATGGTTTCCCATGAGTGTTTTGGTTACCCTCTTTTTGGAACCTCTTATAAAATTTTAATTACTCATCATTTTTTCCTCCACCAAAAAAATCCTATCGTTTTTCTCTTGGATTTATTAGATTCAATTATTAATCATTTTTTCTAGAAATTATTAATGATATTCCATTCTGTTCCCTTATAGAATTATGTCATATTTTGTCTATTATCATCCTGAATTTTCTTCTTAGATATTTTTTTAATGTTTTGTTTACTATTAAACACCAAGGTAAACTCATCATCAATTCTCATATCTTTTGGAATTTTTTATTTAAGATAAAATGATTTGGGATTTCTAGGTTTGAAAAACACTCATCATCTCAATGAACACTTATTTTACAATCCTAATAGAAATTATCAAGTTTCTCAAACCTATTACAAGTGACCAAATTTGCCTTTTTAATGATATTTATCTATATTTATCATTTATCCCAAACATTTAAACCTTCTATAATTATTATTGATTGAAATATTATTCCAAAAAGATATTTTCTATCCAAACATTCTGTAGCACTGAAATTGGAAAAAAATCAATTTATTTATTTGTATTTCAATATATCTATCTTGAGATCCCTATTTTTTTATAGTGAAAACATTATTCATTTGGAAACAATTTGGGGAACTAATATTTATCCAAGTTATTACATCCACCCTTAATATAATGGCGGGATCCTCAAAAATTTTCTCCACCTATTTATTCCTTTATTTTTTATTATAACAAAAAAAATTCTTTAAAATATAATTATTGGACACATTTTTTTTAATAAGATTTATTTGTTTCATTTAGCATGAAATGAAAATATCATAAGATGATTTGAAAATATTCTTTCCACTAGAATGATTATTTTTTTATGAATGACTCTTATCAAAAGAATTAATGGAATAAATTATTTCCTCAGATTCTAGTGAAGATTTATATTGGGTTACTAATATATTTTTCTAATTTACATACAAATCATGAATCATTATATTTAGTTCATTAATATATCATTTAAATTATTTCACTCTCTATTCACATTTTTTTTATCTTCTCAACTTTATACTCATGAAACATACACATTTCTTATACGGAATTTTCATTTTCCTTTATCTATTCATCCTTAATATTTAAGTGGTCATTTTTTAAATCTATGGTATCTCTTTTGTTTCTAATATTGTGTAAATCTTCTCTTAAAAATATATTTTATCTCATATTTTTTATCATGATTCATTCAAAGTTCATCTTAAACCAAGGAATATCTTCCTATTGGGGAGAAGGCGAAGGCTGGTTTTTTCAAGGGCTCCTTGACTCCTTCCTTCAAGGAGGTGGTCTGTGGGAATAGGCGGTCAAGAGTTTTTCCACCGATTCAATTTTCTCCTAGTCATCCGGAGATCTTGGAAGGCAATCTGGTGGTGGTAACCGCTGATAAAGATCCAGAGCATGCTGCGAAGGTGCATAACCTCACTCTGGTGGCCAGGTTTGGGCCGGCGAAACCATCCTTGGAGGTTTTTTGTCGATTTTTGAGCTCCTGGGGTATTCAAGGTCTGTCGGTTGTGTCAGAACTTTCCAAGGTCGCCTTCAGCATTCATTTCTAGTCAATGGTTGATTTCGCTCGTGTTTGGTCAAGACCGGAGAGACGGTGTGATACCTTCCGGTTTTCTCTGGCTCGGTGGGCGTGGGACTTCCACTATGGTAGATACTCTCATATGGGTGCGGTGTGGATCAAATTATTGGACCTTCCCCTTCCTATTCAGAACCCCTCGATCCTAGCAGTGGTGGGGGATTCTTTGGGTAATTTTATTTGTGTAGACGAGAGTACTGAGATGTTTTTGGATGTAGCTAATCCTAGAATCTGTGTTGAGATGAACTTAGCGGTGAGGTTTCCATCTCGAATTCTGATTTGATCCCATGAGGGGTTGAACTGGTGGCAACGGTTGTTGTATCAATCTCCTCCTAGGTTTTTCATGTCATGCACTATTCAAGGTCATGATGTGGATTATTATAGGAAGGGCAAGAATGGCCTTCGCCATCAGGGGTCCTCAAAACCTAGGGTTAATCCGGTGAATTCCTTGACTTTTGGATTGAAGTAAAAATCTCTTGGTTCTTTGGAAGGGCCTGGGGATCCTGGTTCTTTGCCTCTTGAGGAGCCTGGTACGTCACCTACCTCAATGGTGTTGGTGAACTCCTTGGACCCGGATAATTATTTTGTTGTTACATCTGATGCTGGATCTGGATCTCAATGTGGCTCAGTGTTTCATGGCATGTTTCTGGATGATCTGCTCTCTCTTGCGGGCCATGTTCCCCCTTTGCTGTTTCTGTTGAAGTTGTGGTCTTCTAGTAGTCCCTGCTTGGATAAGTCTTTGTTGAAGAAGATGAATACAATTCCCTATACACAGACCGTGAAAGGGAAAGGTAAAATGGTTTATACAGTAGTACCTGGTCCTTAAAGCTCTAATTTTTCAGTGGGTGACTTCTGGGGTCCTAATGATTCTTCTGTGGAGGTGGAAAAGTGGTATTTGTTGATGGCAAAGTATGGGCTTTTGCATACGATCTAGGGATCTGCATCTAGGGGTTTTCCAGAGGGGATGGCCAAGGATATTTCAGTTTCTCGGCAATACAGGGCTCAACATCTTATGGTCGCCTTTCTTGATGAAGAAGTGAGTCCAATGTCATCTGCAGAGGATAAGGGGAACATGTTCTCGCTCTTAGAGTATTCCAACAGTCCTATGAAAAAGAAGATTCACACACCGAAGAAATGGTGTTCCATGGAGAGCTCTTCTAGACCAGTGACTCAGTCAATGGTCAGGGAAGAGTGTGGTAAGATTCTTTTCAGACCCCATATAGGTAGCCCTGGCCAGAAGGCCAAGTGTTTCTTAGGATAATGTCATCGGTGTTTATATAGAATGCTCGTGGCTTAGGGGGACAAGCTAAATGTGTCTTTGTTGCCTCAGAGTGTCGTAGAAATAGGATCCCTTTGGTGGTTATTTTAGAACCTAAGCATAATTCTTGCAGGATGGGTTTTTTCTCCAGGAAAATTGGTTTTGGTCACTTTATACATGGCCATAAATGTAACAGTAATATCTGGATTTTTTGGAAAAATTAACTTCAGGTGGATTTGAAGTAGGTGCATCAGTAATGTATCACAGTGAAGCTGGGATTTAAAGGTTCTTCTATTTTATTTACCTCTTTCTATGCTATCTGTGATGTTTTAATCAAGAGGGAGCTATGGGATCACCATGGATCCTTTGATCCGTTGGATTTACCCTGGTTTGTGGGAGGAGACTTTAATGCTTTGTCTGACATGCCCGAGAAGAGGGGAGGGTCGTTGTTGTTTAACAATAGTCTGCTTGAATTCAACGGCTTTATTTCTATAAAGGTTTTTATAGATTTGGTCTTTAGTTAGAGTAAATTTACATGGTGCAATAACCGTAAAGGAGGAAACCAGATATGGTGTAGACTGGATAGATGCTTCTCTAAGATTCAAGGGATAGATTCTTTTTCATGGACCTCAGTTTTTCATATGTCCCAGGGCCTTTCAGACCATTCTCCAATTCTTGTGAAGCTCATGTAGGAGAGACATGATGATAGAGGGTTATTATATTCGGCAGATTGGCATGGTAGGGAAGGTTTCATTCAAATGATGTGAGAGTATTGGATTCAGGAAATGGATGGAAGGTCTTGGGTTGGTTTTCTTAGATGTCTCAAAAGATTGAAAGATAATATTTGAAAATGGTTTATGGATCATCCAACATCAAATGACCCTATCGAGGTGCTTCAAAGAGATATTGAAGGTTTGGAAGATTCGCTACTTCAAAGTTGGGAGGATACATCCTTCATTCTATTATGCGATAAGTGGGCGATCTTAACTCAAAGATTGTTGAAGGTAGAGAAGGTTTATAGGTAGGGTGCTAGAATCAGGTAGTTCAAATAAGGGGAAATAAATACAAGCTTCTTCCATGCCTATTTGAAAAAAGGAAGAATTCCAAAATCAACATCAGGTTGGAGGACGGGTCCTTCTCCTCTGACATCAATGTTGCTGGATTCTTGCTTTAGGACACTTCGAATGACTGTTGAAAGGAGAGAACCAGCAAACTTCAGGAGACGATGAGTTATTTCTTGATCAAGAAGCTTTTATAAAAAACATTGCAATGAGGGTTAACTCCGGGGATAATGAATGTTTAACATCCCTACCATCTAAGAGGGAGATATGGGAGGTGGTTCGTAATATGTCCTTGGATAGTGCTCCAGGCCCGGACGGATTCCCTACGATTTTTTATGTGACAAAATGGGATTTTGTGGGTCCTTTTGTGATTGAGGTTGTGATTGACTTCTTTAAGGGAGGTACCATCAACAGGGGCTCATGTGAGTCTATAGTGGTAATGATTCTGAAGGTGAAAGATCATTGTTCCATCAGTTAGTATAGGCCTATATGCCTTTTCAATGTCTCCTATAAAATCATGGGGTCCATTATTTCCAGGAGACTAAGTAATCTGCTCCCGAGAATCATTTCCCATGAACAACATGGATTTATCCAAGGAAGAGGCATCCAAGGGGATGTGGGAGTGAACTAGGAGTTATTTACTGATATTGATATAAAGGTGTTTAGTTCCAATGTTATTATTCAAGTGGACATGGATAAAGCTTATGACAAGTTGGAATGGAGCTTCATTCTCCTGGTGATGAGAAAGATGGGTTTCTAGGAAGGGGTTTGTGATTTGTGCTTTCGATGCTTTTCTTCCCCTTTACTGTCCATATCCCTATTGGGGAAATTATTTGGTTTCATCAAGAGCGTGAGAGGTGTTAGGCAAGGAGATCCACATTCCCCTTCCTTATTCATCCTTGCCCAGGAAGCTCTATCGCAGAATTTACAGAATTGTTTCAGGAGCATGAAGATCAGACCTTATCGATCTAAAGTTTCGTATATTTGTTATCATATTATTTTTGTTGATGATATTATTATATTTTTGAATGGAAGGAGATCTTCCTTGACTAATTTCATGCATCTCATGTTAATTTACCTAAGCCTCATTGTTCAGCAGGTGAATTCTGGTAAAAGTAATGTGTTCATTTCCAATAATTTTTCAAGAAGAAGAGTTCAGGGAATTCAAGCCATCCTGGGAATTAACCAAAAGCAGTTTACCATGACATACCTTGGGGCTCCTATTTCAAGGGTTTGGGTGAAGAAGGTTTTCTTTGAAGAGATTCTAAGCAATATGACTGAAAGGATCCTAAATTGGAGGAATAGGTTTCTTTCCTTTGGGGGAAGGGTGACTCTGATCCACAGTGTGGTCTCTTCCATTCCCATGCACGTGTTATCTATTATTACTCCTCCCAAGAAAACTATTGCGGCAATGGAGAAGGGGATGTACCATTTCATTTGGGATTCTAATTTTGTGGGTAGGGAACATTGGGTTGCTTCGTCTCGGATGGCTAAACTAGTGGAAGAGGGTGGTGTAGGACTGAGGGACATTTCTGATGCCATGAAATCTATGCAAGCTCGTCTGGTTTGGGATTTTTTGGAGGGGAGATCGATGTGGGCACATGTCATTAGCAAGAAATATGGAAATAATTGGGAGGAGTGGGAGGTTAGAAAGTTGTCCAGATTGGGGAAAACAATTAGGTCCCAGCTGGAGATTCTTCAGGATTCTGGTAGGTGGGTTCTGGCTCATGGGAATGTCAACTTATGGAGGGATAATTGGATTGGAGAGAGACTCCATTTTCCATATTGTCCGGTTCCAGACATCTCCGTGAAGGAGGAATCTACACACCCTATGCTCATGGAAACCATTCTGAACAAGGACCAGTTTCAATCTTTTAAATAAATAACCCTCTCAGAGGAGGAGGATCGACTATATTTTACGGAGGCAAAGTTGGGGCGTTTCAATGGGAGAGATTTCCGCTTACTAATCCACCATGACAGTGTTTGAGATGATCTGGGGGTGATTTTTGGTGAAAAAAAATTCCAACTAAGTTTGGTTTTTTGGTTTGGCGCGCCAGAAATTCTTCTCTTCCTACTGACGACAATTTCTAGAAGAAGGGGGTTCAGATGGCCTCAAGATGTTACTATCGTGTCTCTCCTCATGTGGAGTTGGTTACTCATCTATTTTTTCAGAGTGAATGGGAGAATGAACTCTGGTCCAGCATGACTAGAGGGGGAGTCTCGGCCGGGACATGCAATTATTTTTCGGAACTCTATTCGGTATAGTTCTCAGGTACAGAATCTGAACAGCTAGAATCAATGTTTAGGTGCATCTCATGTATAGATGTTTTTGGACGATTTGGGAAGCTAGAAACATGGATCATACAAAGAACTGTCCTTCGGTTTTCCTGCTCTAGCTAAGACTGAGAAATTTGGTCCAGGACCTCGGCTCCTTATTAAAGAAAGGTCAGTACTCTCTTGCCCTCTGCAATTTCCTCAACATAACGGTTGGGTCTCCAAGTTCTATTGGTTCCTGGAACAGCCGTAAACCGTCGGAGAATGGTTTTAAACTCAACATGAATGGGTCCCTACTTCATGTAGTGATGTGCGGAGGAGGCCTGGTTCGTGATGGGATCAGTTCTGTTGTGTTGGCCATCAGTATCTACCACGGGTTGGGCTGTTCTATTGAAGCAGAGATCCAGGCTTTTCTCACAGGCCTAACTCTATGCAGCAGATTTTTCCTGGAGTGCGCTAAAATCAAATCTGAATCCGAGGTATTGGTTCGGGCGATCATGGCTAAGGGTGAGATATCGTGGTCTTTTATCTATTTGATATGTAACTACATCTTAATGTTACCCAGAGACTGCATGGTTCGGCATGTCCCAAGAGAAGCCAATATTGCTATGGATTCCCTTTCCAGAGGCGGGAGACTGGAGGAACCCTTGCTGATCTACTCTTTTTTTGGCTCATTACCCTGGAAATGTAATTTGTTTGTGCAAGGAGATGCATTAGGCCTGCACCACTACAGACCACCATGACATGTTGATTCCATGTAAGTCTTTCACCTTTTTATAATAAAAAATCATTTTCAGTCAGAGTAAAATTCACAAAGTGATTCAATGAACACCAACTCTTCACCTATTAGACTAGATTATTTAATAAAAAATCATCGATATATATTACATAATATTTAATAATTTTATTATCATCAAATAGTGGTTGATAAAAATTCAATTTTTACACTTGTTAGAGATATCTCAACATCTTATATTCTCTTTTCATTCAGTTATTCAAATTTTTTTCTAATATAGCCTCCATATTCTCCTTCTTAGTTAGCTTAAAAAATTCATCAAATATTCACATCAAATAATAAAATAACAAACAACTAGGAAAAATATATCAAATCAAGAGTGGAACCCTAGGCTATGATACCCAATGAGATGCAAAAAGTGTCTTGCAGTCACACTGAGGGGGGTAAATCATGTTGAACCAGTTTTATTTGATTTTTTTCTTTTAGTAAGACATAATAGTATTAAAATATTGGTACCTTTTAGGATGAATGTAACTCATATGTTTCACTCAATTCATTCAAACCACTTGCAACAAAAAATTTAAATAGATCCTAAAATGCCATATTTTAACAAGATTTGATCCCAATGTGGGTATTTACTTCTTGATTTGTTTTGTTTGATTACGGGGTGAAATTGGTTCACTAATAATGAAAATTGAATGAAAAACTATCTTGAAATACTTTTATAGCCTCCCACATGTTATTTAGAGTAGCTTCTTCTAGTTTACAATATTTTTTTAATATCCCCATATCGAATAGACCTTATTTAATCATTGGGATGTCTCAACATGAAATGAAAATAAATTCTTCCTCAAATTCAGGTCTTCAAATACCATTAGATGTTTTAAAATATAAACACGAAAGTTTTCTCATTCATATAACATTCAGAATGATTAATGTGCTTATGAGAACATGAAATCACTCATTGTTATCATATAATTCAATAAAAAGGTTTTTGTTCAAATGATCTTTGATCAACTTTACTTGACATAAATGGAAAGTAACCATTGAAGGTGATTTATGGTATCACATATACTTCTTACTTCTTCTTTTCTTCCTTGTTATTTTATTATTATTTTCCTTAACACTTTTAATCTTCAATAGATTTGGTTTCGATTCTCATATATATTTATCTCTGTTACTCTTTTTATGATAACTATATATTCAAGAATATAAGATTATGTTTCTCAATTATCATCATCCATCTCTTCCACTATTATTATGATTTTTTAAATATTATAATTCACATGAATAGAATTATTTCATATGTTAATATGAAAATTTAAAAAATTCTCCCAATATGGTGTTCTCAGCTAACTTTTTTAATGTCCTCAAACCAAAATCCACTAGACTGGTTCTCTGAGATGGTTTTCAACATGACCTTATGAGCGCAACCCATATGCTAGAGGCTGCCGACTAGAAGTGAGGGTCTAATATATCACATGGGAGACTATACCATATTTATCATAGTAATCCATTGGTGATATCATATGAAATTAAGGAAAAAATAATTACAAACCAGAACATGTATCACCAATCATTTTCCAAACTATGTACAAACCAAAACAAAACAATAAATATTCCATGTGATTATAACAGTGCCAAAAGTGAAAGAAACCCAAAATAAAGAGTTAAAAAAAGCATCCCCAAAACAATTCTTGACTCCAAGTCCAAATCCCTCATCCATTTATATCCCATTCCCAAATCAACTCTCTCCCATAGGGACTTTTCCCATGTCCAAGCCTACAACCATGAGATCTTCTATTGTACCCCATGAAGGCCCAACCAAGGTGTGAGTTTAACTCAACAGTGCACCAACAATAGTGTCTACAAAATATCCAATAAAAATAGACAGTGAAATCAATTATTAAATAAATAAATAGATAAATAAAAGATGAATCAGGTTCTGTTAGTTAACAATATTCACTTCAACCATTTTCACCATTTTTTCCATGGATTAGGTAATACATCATTCACACTATATCCCAATTCGGTCAATTATCATTATTATGGGAATAATTCAAGCTCCCTATCTCACTAGGGTTAAAAATTTCATAAAAAACATCACACATACCTTGGAGTCTCGGTCCAGGTAGTCTTATAAAATTAAACTATTAAGGACATAGAGCCTTGGTCCCCTTCCCTAACTTGTGAACTATAGGTTGGGGTTTAGATCCTCTATCTGAACTGAACCATGGGAGTAGATACTCAAGTCCAATACCCCATGACTACCAATCCATATTCACATTCTTATTTATCTATTTACTATATATACTACATCACATACCAGACCCAAATCAATACACATAGCATTCACATCTCATAATTATGAAACATTTGAATTAACATTAAGACTTAACCCAATATCACATTTACATATTACATTTCATAACCCATTTAACCCATTTCCCTTTACCATGCCTTACCAATTAGCATAATTAACAATTCCCATACATTGGACTATTTTACATATTCATAAATTCCCATACGTTAACCCGTTTAACACATTCATAAATTCACTAGAAGTTACCCATTTAACATGTTCATCATTTCACATACATCAACCCAATTATGAATTTCAATTATAATTCATAATTCATTTAGCACAATCTCATTATTTTTCCAAACCCATTTCATATCAAGACAAACAATCCCTTACAACATTATCAAATTCTAGAAACCACCAACAACCTTCCATTTTTAACTCAACTAATATATCACCATGTTCATCATGGTGTATACTTTATCACAAGTCAATTATATTTTTAATATTAAAATTTTCCATATTCTGGAATTTTGGTACATCCCATGGGTGGCCCTAAATCGATCTAATCATGTAGCACCCCGACCTGGTGCGTTGTATTTTATATTTCTTTTTAACATTTGTTGTATAATATTATTACTAATATTATTATTAGTTATATTATTATTATTATGTTTTTGTTTTTGTTTTTGTTTTTTTTCTGTCTTTTTTTCCTCTCTTCCTTTCTCCAAGGTGTGTCTCGTGATCCCTCCTCCCTCACCCCTCCAGTCGCATGCCTCCCTCCCCTCAAGTCAACCCCCTCGCTCTCCAATCCACTAGCCATGCCGAAAGCCTCCTCCCCATATCCCATTGTTGTTGTCACCACCATCTCAGGCACCTAATTCCACTACCATCATCTTTGGTCCCCTCCTCCCTCTTCTCCCATGGCTGCACAACCCCCCTCCTTCTCAAGCTCCCTTCCGTAGCCGTTTCTACCCAGGTTTTTGAGAATTTCATATCCAAACCTCACAATGAGTCCTCTACTTATCTCTCCTTCCTTTGGCTTATTTTTTATCCTCTTTTCACCTTATTTTATTTGTATGAAACCTTAGGGTAGGGTTTAACCAATTTTTGTTGTTTATTACCTTACTATGGATTGTAGGAAGTATCTTGTGTCCCCTCCTTTGTGTTTCAACATCCACTGTCGAAGGAAAAGCATATTTATTCTGTTTCTAACTTTTTGGTCACCATTTGGGGTGATTTTTATCTTGTTTCCTTGTTCAATTTATTTTTAATTTGATCATTTGGTAATTTTTATACTCTCTTTAATCATTGTAGTGTGTTTTGTTCACCGCGGTGTGGGTTCGATTCATCAGTATCAAAGACTTATATGGATATACATGGGTAAGAATATATATATATATATATCCCACTTGCCCATATTCCATCATGGTTTGGATAATGTGTACTTTGTCCAAAGGTTATATATAAATATATGAAAATGTATATATGTGTAGGTGAAGCAGCCCCCTAGTTTCCATCATCTAATGTTGTGTGTCTTGAGGTAGGTTCCCTATGCCTGTATTTTTAATTTGAAGTCCTTGATTTCCTGAACATTTTAAATATAGATATAAATATATTCATGTCATTGTGGTATATATATATATATATCTCTGTGTGTATGTTAGGTAGAATTGTTTATGCCACTTTGATTTGGTTTTTTATTTACCTATATGATTTGGCTAAGAATGGTTATGTGTTGTCTTTAAATTTAAATTTTCATAAATGTGTAAAATAGTGTTCTAAATGATTTTTAGTAGTCAATTTCAGTTTATGGAACTCAAAGGTTGGGTATAATGTATTATTAGTTACTTGACCCGTTTAGCACATTTTTAGGGTGGTGGGTGTTTTTATTCTGGATATTGGAAATGCCCTTAGAAAAAGTGAATTTTTATGTTGGAAAATATAAAGGCCCAGTTAGAACCTTTTGTCATTTTTGGAAGTTTGAATTGGATTTGAATGTGTAATATATAATTCCAATGTCATTTTTCCCTTTTGTCTAGTTTCATAATAAAAGTGTAATGAAATATTTGGTTTTTCAAAAAAAACATCTCTAATTTGATTTCCAAGCATGGGTTTTGGTGTGAACTCGTGATCAAATGGTAGTTTGAATTTCTTGAAAGAATTGCATCATTGTAATAATGGGTTCAACATTTTTTTAAATGTGTAGTGCATTGGTTGTTCAATTTTGATTTTAAATGGTCTTGGAAACATAAAGGTGCTATTGATTATCGGTTCTAAAATGAAAATTATTCCTTATAAATAATTATCCTCGTTTGGAACTTTAAGAGTGGTTGGTGAAAAAGTAAAACCCCTCTTGATGCATTCCCCCTAGTTTGATAAATGTGATATAAGTGTGAATTTTTGCTTTGTGATATGTGCATAGTGAATAGGCTTATATTTTGTTTTGTGACATGTAAGAGGGGGGTGCGCTTAATGGGGAAGAATGGTGGTGACTGGTTGAATGGTTTCTAGATAAAGAAAGGGTTATGTTCATTTATATTCCCTTGATAAAAACTTAACAACATTAAAAATATAGAACATGGGTAGCCCTATGTATCTAGGTAGGTGGACTAGGACTAGTACGCTAGATGATACAGAAGTGGTTTTTTCCAGTTTTGTCTGGAAGGATTGATGCTTACAATACTGATTAAACATAATGATGGTTTATTAGAGACCACAATGTTATACATGTGTCCCTTACTAGTGGATTTTTCATGAGAACATAGTTCGTTGGGATTTTTATGCCATTTTTTCACTAAGGCACGAGGATCCTACGTCCCCAACTAGCACTAGTTTCTTAGGGATTGTTCATGGTGCTTGTGATCTTATTTTTCATTTTAGTTGTTTCGCACTTGTTTTCTCATTTTGAAAAACTGAATTTCAATATAAACTATTTCCTTTTCATTTATAAATGTTAATGCATGGTTGGAGTCTATTTTGAAAATATATTGAAACAAAAATTCTTTCCATAAAAATGTAAACTTGTGACCTGAACTTCAAAAAATAAAAAACATTAATTTATTATAACTTATTTTTAAACTAGCATAATTGGATTTATTTTTAAAGGTAATGGAATAGGGTGTTCTCTATCCTTGTCATTCCTTCTAATAATCTTGGTGCTCATGTCTACTTTATTTTTTAGTTTCAGATTTCTCTAGTTTGGATCTCTCTTGGAGTGTGTGTGGTTTTGTGTTCCATGGTGACCCATGAAGTCACTTGATATATGTTCTGCTACTTGGTTTATTGTTATTTACACTATAAGTGTTGTTTTTTTATTTAGTTTATATTCAGTTGTATAACTATTTTTTATGGGCCAAACAATTCCCAACTATCTGATTTTGATGTCTGGCACTAGTTTCCAGCCTGTGGAGATCGGGAACACCTTTTGGGACATGTCGCAGAACAACTTGGGTGATTGGTTCAAGATCAACCCGATATGGTTCATGAAAAAATGGTATCAGAAGAGTTTTATCCCATGTCCATTAATGATGTATGATATTTTGGATTTAGGATTTTCAGAATCCAAGTGGTCAATTATGGGTAGGATCTTGATCACTACCTTTTTGGAATGACACTTGAATTGAAAGGGTGGTCTGGGATGGTATTCCCTCAATGTATGTACTTGGTTATCAGTTTTATTCAAGGTACCTAGTCTTTTCTGGGTGCTTCTAGTTAGTTTTGATATTTGGTGGTCATCATAAATGGTTCATGGTTGTTTTTTCTAGCTTGTAAATCAATGTGTAGACCATGTAATTGCATCTGCTGACATCCTATGTGCTCGCCCGATTAGTGCATGGTTTTTCAAATTGTGTGACCAAGTCATTTTTAGCAGCTTTTTATTTGAGAATTTGGAATCTTGATTCGTTGAATAAAATAGTTGTTTTGGGATGTTCTTGGTGTGAGTTTTAGTTGGTTTTTGGGTGTTTTTCTCAAGTTGAAAAATTGATTTTTGGTCTTTTGGAATTGCATTTCCCAAATGAGAATCATGGTTTGTTTGAAAATGAAATCAGTTTTTTTGGGGATGGAAAGTGTTTTAGACAATGTTTTAAGATCATGAAATATTTTATGAAATTTTTAATGGAAAATGTTTTGGAAAGTGTTTTGGTTTTTTTTAGTTACTATGTAATATAACATGAGAGTTTCTTGGAAATGGAAATTTGGAGATACTTTGTTTTAGGATTGTAAAGGTTGTCTTCAGCATTTCTTTGGAGTTTCAAATATGGGTTGGTTTTTTTATTAATGAGAAGGTTTTGTTTTTATTTGGTATTCTTATGGATTCCCACATGTATGGATGAATGTAATTGGATGTGGATAGTTATTGGTACAAGGTCATGGGTGCCCGAGTTGGCATGGGAATGTATGTATGTGTGGTTTCATGGAATACCAATGGTGGCTGCTCATTTTTCAATTATTGTTTTGTTTTCTAAAAGCATGTTTTGATTATTGATTTGTTGGGATGATTTTTTTTATTGAATTTTAAAAAGTAAAGTGGGTTTTAAAAAGGTGATTTTAGCATTTGGATGGTTTTGAAATGGGGTGGTTTTAAAAATGGTCATTTGTGAAAGAGGGGTTTAGGATTGGTTGGTGGTGTTGCTTAAGTATTATTTTGGTTGATATTTGATTTGGGTATGGTTTAGTTTTTTGGGGTATCTATTTATGGTCTTTATTCTTGTTTTCTAGTTATCATTTCAAGTATGTAATGATGTTTTGAGTTTGAGTAAAGGATTTAAGGTTAAATATGAAGGCTAGTTTTGTGAGGTGCTTCGGATTGGTTTTGTGATTCTTGTTTAAAGTATGCCTCCTAAAATTGTCCAAAGGTTCTTGATGGGTCATTTTTAGTTTGTTTTACCTAGACCATAAGAGGAGTGATGGGGTTATTTTCTTTTCATTGATGATTGTTTTTTGCTATGGTGACTGAGGTTCGATAGGTTTTGTGGTGTAACTTGATAAAGTCGAGTGTTTCTTTGGGTCTTTAGGAACTCCAGTAGTTTTGAAGGTAAAGTTGTATTGGTTTGGTTTGAAGGGTCATGTTTGGGATGGATAAGGGTGATCAATACCTTATCCATGCATGTTGGGGTCACAGCAAGTGAACTGTGACAAATGGAAATCTAGTTTTTCAAGGTGCTCATGAAGGGTTCCCCATTCGGTGTAGAGGGTGAACCAGAGGCATATTTTTTTATCCTGATTCTTTCGTCAGATCCTGTTTCTCTTTCCTAAGACCACACACTTGTTCATTTCCAATGTGGTCGATTTGGGCTCTCAAAGTCAGTATTCATAATATTATGAAGGATTGTCAATGGTTTGGCAGTTTGGGTCACCCGGGGGATTCTATAAGCGGTCTTGATAGAAGATGAAGCCTTAGTTTGAGGTTGTTAGTTCTTGACTGCAATGAAACCTATGCTTCAATACATCATAGCTCTGGACATAGGTCTCAGAGAGAATATTTTCACACAGTCGGGAAATCGTTCGATGTGGGGGATATGTGAATCCAACCAATTTCCCCAGATGTTAGAGAGGATGCTGATTTAATTTTCCTTTCACATTTTTTTTTGTTTTGGGTACTTGTTTTAGAGGTCTTGGTGGCCTCTTTTATAAAATTTCAATGGTTGTGCCTTTTTAGTGTAAAATTTAAATTCTTGGTCTTTCCTTGTACCAATTATGGCTTATGGGTGATGTTCATTGGGATATTTATGCGGTTTATGGATCTTATGAATCATGGTTTGGCTTGGAATTATTCTGGTGTCTCTTTTATTTGGATTCCCCTTGGACTGGGGGTTTCAGGATGGTCTAAATTGAAGTTTCTCCCTATGTTTAGGGTCGGCCTGTGTCGGTGGGTTCATGATGAGAAATTTAATATGCATTTTTGAAACTGAATTGAGAGTTCCCATGTGGGTTCCATTGTACTACATAGTTTATAATATGGCAGGGATACCCACTATGGTTTTTGCCAATTTCATCCCTCAAGCTCGTTCGGTGCAACTCGGGATGTTAAGGGGTCACAGTAGCATCAGGGGTCTTGATTGGTTTTAGGATTTGTTTCGACTTGGGAAAGTTATTATTCTTCTAGAGTCCTAATATGGTTGGGAGACAAACGTAAGACAAATTCATGAAGAACATAGTCTTGAAGTTGTTCTTTTCAGGAAAACTCTTTGCCTTTTCCCACCCCGACCTGATCAATGTAGATAGCTATCCCATACAATGGATCATATGAAAAATTTTCATTAGAGATATAGAGTGGACTCTAGTGACTTCTGGGATAGGGGTAGAGGTGTTCTAGGTTGTGGTTGTGTTTGTAAATGTAGGTCTCGTGTCATTGGTTCTTTCTCTTGGTAGTATGGGTCTCGAGGATTCGGGTCATGGGTGGAAAGTGAGTGTTCAATTATCAAGTGGTAGGGGTTTTGTTTTAAAAATGATTGTTTCATTGTTTTGAGATTTGAATAGCTGATTCTTTTGGGGCTTTCTAGGGGTATGAAGTCTCATAGTGGGGAGAATCTTTGTTCCCTGACCGGGAACATTTTATTTTATTTTTTATAAAAATTTTTTGGGTTAATATTGTTATTAATATTGTTGTTATTAGTAATATTAGTATTATTATGTTTTTAATTTTTATTTTATATAATTTTATTTCATTTTTATTATTTCATTTTCTCCCTTTTTTCTCTCTTCCTTTCTCCCTGGTGAGTCGTGTGAGCCCTCCTATGTCACATCTCTAGCCACGCACCTCCCTCCCCTCGAGCCAACACCCTCGCTCATTGATTAACCAACCACACCGGTAGCCTTCTCCCATGAGCTCGGAATTGCCATTATCATTGTACCAGGCACAGTTTGATACTTCCCTCAGCAATGGTCCCCTCCTCCCTCTTCTTCAATGGCTACATGACCCTCCTCCTTCCCAAGCTCCCTTTCTCCACTTTTTCCACCTATATTTTTGGGATTTTTGGTCGAAACCTCACAGTGTGTACTATCCTTCCCTCTCCTTTTCCTTTGGATGATTTTTCATCTTCTGGTCACCTTATTGAATTCAGATAAAACCCTAGGGTAGCGTTTAACTGATTTTTTTTATTTTTTCTTTTTAGGGATTACAGTGGGTCTCTTGGGTCCCCTCCTTTGCATTTAGACGTCCACTGCCAAAGGAAAAGAGGATTCAGTCTATTTCCAACTCACTGGTTAGTAGTTGGGGTGGGGTTTCACTTTTTTCCTTGTTCAATTTAGCTTTAATTGGTTTATTTGGTAATTTTTACACTTTCTTGAGTCATTGTAGTGTTTTTTGATCATCATGGTGTGGGTTTGAGTCGTCATTAGAAAATACTTATATGTATATACATGGGTAAGCATGTATATATATGTATCATACTTGCACATATTCCCTCATGGCATGGGGAATATGTAATTGGGACAATGTTTATATATATATATATAAACAAAAATTTATATATGTTTAGGTGAAGCGGTCTCGGGTTTCCATCATCTAAAGCTGCGTGTCTTGAGGTAGGTTACATGTACTCGAATTTTTAATTTGATTTCCTTGATTTCATAAACATTTTAAATATATATATTTTCATGTCATTGTGGTGTATATATATATATGATAGGTATAATTTTATTCACTGCATGTATTTTGTTTATTATTTACCTGTATTATTTTTCAAATATTGGTTATGTGTTGTCTTTAAATTTAATGTTTCATAAATGTGTAAAATAGTTTTCTAACTTATTTTTAATTTTCAAGTGAATTTCATGAAACTAAAATGTTGGTTATAATGTATTATTAGAAACATGACCTGTTTAGCACATTTTTAGGATCTTGAGTGTTTTTATTATATATATTCAAAATTCCCTTAGAAAAAGTGTATTTTTATATTATAAAATATAAAGACCCGGTTGGATCCTTATGTCATTTTTGGAAGTGGAATTTGGTTTTGAATGTGTAATGGATATTTCCAAAGAATTTTTTGCCCTTTTTTGATTGTTTATTAATAAAAGTTTAATAACATGTTTTTTTCAAAAAAAACATCTCCAATGTGATTTCCAAGGATGGGTTTTAGTGTGAACTCATATGAAAATAGTGGTTTGACATTATTGAATAATTTCATCAATGTAAGAATGGTTTCAATATTGTTTTTAAATGTGTAGTACATTGGTTGTTAAATTGATCTTTTAAATGATTTTGGAAACTTAAATGTGCTAGTGATTATGTGTTCTAAAATGAAAATTATTCCTTGTAAATAATTAATATCATTCGGTACTTTAAGTGTGGTTGATGAAAAAGGAAAACCCTTTTTAAAAATTCCCCCTAGTTTGAGAAATGTGATATAAGTGTTAATATGTACTTTATGATATGTTCCTAGTGAAGACACTACCACAAAATTGGGTTTCTGCAGTGCCACCCTTTATTAGTGATAAAAAAATTACTGATAAAGGGGATCCCATTATGAGTTCTTTTTTTAGTAGCACTCATAAAAGTTACCCTATGTCAGTGCTTTTTTTAGCGTTGATACTGGCCCCCCCTTTATCAGTGTTTTTTAGCACTGCTAAATGGGCCCCCTTTATGAGTGCTTTTTTTAGTAGCGCTAATAAAGGGGGTTTTATAAGTGTACATTTTCTTAGCACTGATGAATGTGTATATTTAAAAAAAATTCATAAAAAATAATATATTGATATATAAGTATATTTATATTGATATAAATATAATAAATATTTTTTAAAATATGTTTTATATCGATTTGATATGTCGTAGACCCAAAATGGACACCTTAGAGTAGAAATTATGGTCATTTGTAGGGATTAAGGACCTTTTAGTACCTTGAATAATATGATAAGGTGGTACAATGGTCACCATAGTGTAGTTATATTTGTAAGATTCGATCTGATATGTGGTTGAGGGAAAATAGACATCTGGAGCCGAAGTTATGGAAAAACGGACCCCTGAAGCCAAACTTATGATCGTTCAGAGGGTTTTTGGCCCTTTTTTAACATCAAAGAATTTGATAATGGTTTTGGGTGATTACTAGAGCATGTAACATTTCAAAAGATTCGATTTTATATGTGGTAGATCTAAAAAAGACACTCGGAGTAGAAGTTATTGTCGTTTGAAATTTTGCAACTCTCGTATCTCCTAAAAACCTACGAAACCAACAACTCACTAAAACAGGAATAAATTCTACTCTAGTTTTCCATTTTAGCATTGAGACCAATCAAATAGAATATTGTGAAATGATTTATGACCATGTTTAGTCAAAACCATTAGAAGATCATAGGAACAAAAGATATATAAGTTATAGCACTCCAAAAAAAGTCCAATTTCAAACGGCCATAACTTTCGCTCTGGGTGTCCGTTTGGGCTCTACCACATATCAAATCGAAGGAAGTGAAAATATATATACTGAAGGATGACTCAAACATAGTTCTAGTCAAGTATGGGACCTTAAAATCTCAAAGAAAAACCAGAAGACCTCCAAAACTTAGTTTCCGTGTCCGTACCACTGTCAAATTTTTCTTAAAATGATCATAACTTCTGATATGTGTGTTTTTTCAGCCTCCGAAACCTTTTTTATTGTATTTAGTTCCATGATATTCGGATTTACTATTCACAGAGATGAAATAGACACCCAAATCGGACGTTATGCCTTTTTGAGTGACTACAATTTGTTAGGTTTTTCGAGACCCCATTTCTAGCACTTTTGTATATACATATTAATATATAATATTTGTAAATATATATAAATATATATAAACATGTATAATTATACCTATAGATATACATATAATATATATCTATGTGTTTGTTTGTGTGTTGTATATATGAATGTATATATGTATGTATTTATTTATTTATAAAAACACACATAAGAAAACATATTTTATAAATGTATTTAAAACTAATCTTATAAATATATATAATATATATTAATAGAAAAATAAATATACTGATAAAAAATTATAACTATATATATATATAAATATATACAAATATATATTAATATACGGATATATATATATTAATATAATTAAATATATGTATATATTAATATGACTAAATATACATGTATATATAAATATGACTATATATATATATGTTAAAATATATATATATATATATATTAATATACAGATATATATATTAATATAAATAAATATACATATATATTAATATATGAGTAAATATAACTATATATATATTAATAAATGAAAAAGAAAAGAAATATGTTGGAGTGGTAAAGGCTTAGGCACGCAAGCAAGATGTCTTGAGTTCGAATCCTGGGGGAGGCAGGTCACGGACGTAGGTGTGGGAAATTACCTAGTGTTTTTAAAGGGGGGTGGGGCTGGGTAGAGCTAGCCTGGGGCATGCGTGGGCTACCATGGGCAGTGGGTGCTATTAAAGGAGGGCTTCAAGTGCATTTGAAGCCCCCTATAATTGAAAATATATATTTTTTTTCAACATTTCTCATTGCTTTTAAAAAGAGCTGATAAAATGGTCCTTTTATCATCCCTAAAAAACATGCTGATAAAGGACACTTTTATCAGTGCTTTTTTAGCGCTGATAAAAAGGCCCCTTATCAGCGCTTTTTTAGCGCTGATAAAAAGGTCATTTATCATAGCTTTTCTGAGTGATGATAAAAGGGACCCCCTTTATCTTCGAATTGATTAACAGTGCTTTTTTTAGTACTGATAAAGGCCATATTTTTAGTAGTGAGAGGCTTTTGTTTTGTTGTGTGACATGTAAGAGGGGGAATGCGCTTAAGGAGGAAGAATGGTGGTGGGATGTTGAATGGGTTTTGGATAAAGAAAGTGTTATTTGCATTTATGTTCGCTTGATAAAACATCACCACAATTTAAAATATGGCACTTGGGTAACACTGGGTATCTAGGTGGGTGGACTAGTACTGGTATGCTAGATGATACGAAAGTTGTTCATCCCAATTTCATCTAGCAAGATTGACATTTACAACACTAAATAAATATAAATGATGGTTGATTGGTGACCATTGGGTTATGGGTGTGTTCCCTACTAGTGGTTTGTGCATGATAACATAGTTATTTGTGGTTTCTATGACATGTTTCACTAACATATGAGGATCCTATGTCCCCAAATAACACTAGTTTTTTTGGGATTTCCCATAGTTCTTAGGATCTGATTTTTCATTTCAGTTGTTTCACACTTGTTGTCTCATTTATGGAAAACCACATTTCCATCTAAACTACTTCCTTTTCATTTAGAAATGTTAATTCATGCTTGGAGTCTATTTTCCAAATATAGTGTAACACAAAATCATTCCTTAAAAATTTAAACTTGTGACTTGAATTTTAAAATAATGAAATCAATTATTTTATTATGACTTATTTTGAAACTAGAATAATTGGGATTATTTTTAAAAGGTAAGGTAATATGGTGTTATTTATCCTTGGAATTCTTACCAAGCATCTTAGTGCTAACACCTACTTTATTTTTCAGTTTCAGGTTCCTCTAGTTTGGATTTCTCTTTGAGCGAGTGTGGTTTTGTGTTCTATGGTGACCCACGAGGTTAATTGAGGTATGTTCTGCTGCTTAGTTTATTGTTATTTCTAATGGTAGTTTTGTTGTTTTTTTATTCAATTTATATTTAGTTATTTATATTTTTTATGGGCCAAACCATTCCCAAATGTCTCATTTTAATTCCCAACACTAGTTTCCAGCCTATGGAGATCATGAATTCCCATTGTGCATGTGGTGGACCAACTTGGGTGACCGGTTTAGGTTCAACCCATGTCGATTCATTAAAAGTCAGCCTCAATGCTTCCCATGGTGATCATGATGGGTTTGATTAGTCATTTATCCAATAATTTTACCAAATATCACTAAAGGAAATGATTTTACAATAAGAGAGAAGAAATAACACAACCACACATGCACAATTTCACTTCAAGATTATGGGATATAACTTATAGACCAGATACCTTGAATCCAAAGATGAACACACGCTTAACCTTATCCTATGATGTGGATTCAAGAACCCTTTGAATACTCACTCTACGATCCATTAGAAAAAGAGGGTTTTAGGGATTAGTAATAATAAGAACAAAACCACAAGCCCTAATTCTAAAAATAGAACAAAGGGGAGTGTTAGACTTATCCAAATCTTTGATTCTCACCCAACAGCACTCCAAACAGCATATAAATTAAAGAGATTGATACTGGGGAAGACTTGGCCATTTTGGTTCATAAATAGGGTTGTTGGATAAGAAATAGTGGAGGAAATTTTGTAGAACACTTATAATCTATAGGGGGTAATGGTAAAAATAAACTTTTATTGGGGCATGAAATTTATCTGGACAGTTTGAAAAATCATGCGCTAACTATGCTCCTACCTCATTCTAAGAGGGTTCCAAGTAGCATGATTACTTGGGGAGCCTGGACGGTTTAACAAACTATGTGAAAACCATGTAGAATTCTACTTTCTAATACTAAATAGTTAGGATTTCCCCTTTACATGTTTTACCTAAATGTTCACTCCTCCTCTATGAAATCATTGTTTGGGCACACAGTTTCCACTAACCTTATGCCAACTATGAAACATGCACATGATGGCCTAATTTTCCCTTTCTTTTAGGTCCTGAACCCCTAAAACACCATTTAGATTCTTCATTAACTCAATAAGAATTTATTTATCCAACTTTAAGGGATTAAAAAAATAAACAATAGCATACCTCCATGAAATATGGGATTTTATAACCTCCCCACCATATAACGGCTCTTCATAGAGATTCACTCCCAAGAATCACTAAGCTCTCATAGAGAATTATTCAGGCCACTAGGCCCACATATCCATTTCCCTCTCCCAAGTCTCTTCTTGATGTTACCAAATAGTCATTACAATTGAAATGAAGGTACAGTATTAACTTGAAAAACTTTCTCACTATGGTCCACAAAATGAATCAGATACTCCTCAAAGAACACATCAACCTCAACCAACATAAACCATAGGAACACCATAGGGAAACCAAGGAAACACAACCTAAATGATGACTCAGTGAATTTTATTATATATCATCACACCATCATGTAATGGCCAATCAGTACCCCATCGTCCCAATCATCTTTACAACTCATAAACCAAATTCTTGGCACCATCTTACCCTGCTTCCAAATATCTAACAGTGACCTAAACTCAACATCGCTCAAAGAAACTAATGATTTTCCAAACCATATATTTCAACTAAAATTGGTATAAAAATCATGTCCCAACGTTCCCATTCCATAATCAAACATCCAAGTCCCAACCAAAACATTAGAGGCACTCAGCTGGTCAATACCAATCCAATGCTCATTATTAAGGAAAAATCACCATAATGGTACTTACTAGAGTCCATCCAATCCTGAAACACCGATTATGTCATCAAAAAACCAATTTCCCATTGTGGTGCTCCCCACCATACACTTTAGTTCACCATCACCATCTTCTCATGTTTAGAACCTCCGCTACCGAAATGGACCACAATAAACTCAACTAAACATTCAAAACATACTTGAAACATTTTCAAAACTCATCATGTTGTAACATCAGTAAGTACTTCACCAAAAATTGGCATCTATCCTTTCAATAAAAACCTCCCAGAAGGGAATACCTACACCGTCCAATTTCAGGCTAAGAAACCCTCAACCTCTCTCAGGTTATCCTTTATCTTTGAATAGTACCTTCCACTAAGAACATAAAACTGGAGGTGGGAGACAGATTATCAAATCCATTCCCCTTACCACATTGTCCTAGACCACCCATAATTATCTTTTTCTAAAACAACCATATTCCACTATTGATATATTATGCCCCTACCTGCCCAAGGAGCCTTCTTGCTTAAGTACTAACACTATTGTCTAACGTGGCTATCAGGGTAATTTCATTACTTTCAATAAAACTCCATCATCATGGAATCTAATACTCTCCAAGAAATCATCATACTCTACTTCACCAATAAATATTCCTAACCCAAGCACTTCAACCATCCATATATTTAATAAATATAGCTAGGCTCTTACTCAAAACCCATTTCCAAACTTTAAAATTGTTTTTTCTAGAACCCAGCCTCTCTTTCCACAAACTATTGTCATGTCATACCATTCCCTTCAAGGAATTCAACATAGTCATATCACATTTCATTTGGAACCACCATAATCCCAAATACAATGCTCGAATCATTCAAACATAACATCCAAGACCCACCTAGACCATGTTTTTAGGAACTCTACATGCACCTCATGAGTTTCTCATTTACATATTGATGCCACCACATTAACTCCATGCTCTGATTCACACATCCAGGACTGAATTACTACTCCCCACCTTAGGAGTGTCATTATCATTGCTTTATATAAGAAATCACAACCACCACAGCTCATTGTTAGATCATAAACTGAATCCAAAAACATGGACATGGTCATCATTCTTTTCCCAGAATAGAAAAACAAACATCACCGAAAACCCATTTCTAGATTCTGAGAATAACACCAATGGTGTAATTCAACAACCAGTCCATCCTAAGTACCTCACCTATAAACCATATATGGTATAAATACCACTATACAACTCCACACATACTACCACATGAACATAATCTCCTAGATGTCCCATCACAAACCAAAACACATTCAAGTCTCTAGGCATAAATCCAGAGCTTTCTCCGCATACCTAGAATGATGTCAAAATTTTTGGCATGATCCTAACTAGATAAAAGTATACTAAGAATTCATCAATGAACACCACCTCATATTCCCCTTTATCAATGTCACCTACCACTACAGGGATACCTTGACCTGTCAATACTCTGGGCCTTTCCTGCCCATAACGTCTCATCAACACCTTGCTAATACAACTCAAGTGGTGTTACCAACAAAAAAACACAATCTCTTCATGACTCTGTAATAAGTAATCATGACCCAATGTTTCTTTTGGACCCACCACCACCACACCACTCAATTTATTTCAACACAATTCTATAGATTCTCAACAGAAACACAAAGATCCATCACACGAAACTAGAACCAAATGGACCCTCACATAACTAGAACCTTCCACATGATTCAAAAAAATGGTAGTTTCTTACTTATAAGTCACCTATTTATGAATCATAAATGAAATAATTACTTCCCATCATGTTCCCACATTTGTACCTCCTTAGATACCTCTAGGTCTAGCACTTTCCTATGACCATGCACTGAAACTGAATTTTGGTCACATGATCCAAACATCACCCAAGCCTAGCCCAAATGCCTGCTTACTCAATTGACCGTTCCTTTTAGTCCATTAGCCTCATCAACCTCAATGAATTCTCAATATCTCATCCAAAAACCAAACCATTATTATAAAAAATACCAACCATGTGGCTACCCTAACCATGGGTGTCACCTTCATAAAAAATCATTCATCTATGCTTTGGTAACCCTTGTCTCGTCCACCCAAAATCAACATTGAGGCTTCCATTAATCATTGTCAAAAAAACAGGTCATACATCCAACCAATCCAAATCGTAGAAACCATCCTTAAAACCAACTACAATCACTAAGGTTCCTCATTAGAATAATACATGGCATAACCATACCAATTACTGAAAACCGATGGTACTCACTATGCATCAACCCCACCAATGAAGAATCTCCTATTCATAATATTCCAAGATGTATGAAACACAAGGCTAACCACCCTTGAGGTCACCCTCGATTTCCCTAAGATAGTGAACTTATAATCACAACTCGATTTGTATCTCCAAAACCATTGATCTTCCCACTTATACCTCTAGGCTAAACCCGCACCTATATAAATCCAAAACATACACTTATGCCTCACGCACCAAAGATCACTCAAAAATATGGTCAACCCCTCTCAAAGGTCACTCTCGAGGGTCAAATGACACCAATATCCCAAACTATGGTTAGGGGTAACAAGTCACTATGCCCTCTCTCTAGTACATATACATTAATCTTCAAACATGTCTCCAGTCAGTGGTGACTCTTTATCCTACATTATGAAACACTATGTTCAACACACCGAAGAAATCATTTACTCCATGTTCTAATACCATAAAAACACAACCACCACTAATAGAACCCTGAACTAGGACATCCATTTCAAAATCCAATGCAAATTATATGATAAAAATCCACATGGGTTACCACATCCGTTATAGGAAGATACCTCTCAACCTCAAGGCCATCGACTGGCTAATGGTAAAATAGGGAACACCACTCTATCAAACACATCAAACTCTCTGAAGTCTCTATACTATGGCACTATCACTACCCAACCACCCATACATTGGATTTTTTCACAACATTAGGGATACTCATTTCTAATGTCCCTTCATGTTCCACTATGCTGCACATTTGGAACTTGATTCCACCCTTTTCAAAAAAATATTGGAGGGTATGACAACTAAAAATCTCGATATAGATCAAGTATACTTGGTAAGACTATCCCCAAGTCTTATTCTATTAGCTAAATGAAATCTGAAAAATTCTAATGGAATTGCTTCTCCCCTCGATTGTCTTGGACCAACGGATTTTCTTACTCCGCTATTGGGGGAGAATTTTTAGTGATATACTCTTGTCTCCCAATTGGCAGAAACCATCGTGGTGGAATTTTTCTACAATTCCAAACATAATTATTAGAACACATGATATTAATCTTCCATGGTTCAAGTAAATTAATTCTCTCCACTATCTATAAACAACTCATTTCACATAAACTATCCCAACAAATATCATTACACTTAGAACAATACCCTCAATCAGTCCTATCGTGGGTCATGGTCAATATGGGGTAAACCAACTTACATAGTCAAGGGAATTTCTTTAAATTCCATTTTTAAATCCATTTCCACTTTCGCAATGAAAACCACTTTCTTTCAGTTACCCTTTCCATTTCTAAACATGTTACAACCAATATTTTAGCTCATTTACAAAATTTCATTAAGAATAATTATTTAACCATTTTTTCAAATTCTCTCCATTTACTCATTAGTGTCATCCTTATTAGAAATTTCATTCTTCAAATTTTTAAGTAATGGGAAATTAATTCTACATTTCATGTTCCACACATCCATCCAATGTGTTCCTACCATGATTCATTCCACCTATATCGATAGGTTTCTATAATGATCCATTTATGCACAACCTCATTCCATCTCAACCATGAGAAAAGTACAATAAAATAGACACATCACAGAAAAAGTGAATCACTGAATGGTTACATATCATTCAACTATAACAACACACATTAGAAAATAAATTCTCATTATAGGTACTTGGGTTTTCTCTGGTACACGGGTTTTTTATTCCATTTCATAAGATCATTTCTAAGGATCGAAACTTCATAATCTCCTATCAATAGTCCTCAAATAGTAATTTCTAAAAAAGAACCCCTCTAATACCACTTTTTAGCATACCCAAATCAGAAGCCACTAGACCAGTGATTCAAGCCAAGTCACCACATGACCTCAGGCGCGCCTCTCCATACATCATAACATGAATCACCAATTGTTTCCCAAATATGATACAACCCATAACCAAACAATAAATATTTCTTATCATGATAATAGTTAAAAAAGTGAAGGAAACCCAAAATAAAGACTAACAGAAGCTTCCCAAACATTGTTCTTAACACCAAATCTAGATCCCTCATCAATTTTCATCCCTGGCCCAAATCAACTAACTAGCATAGGGCCTTTTCCACTATATTGACCTGCAACCAAGAAATCTCATCAAGTACCCCATAGAGGATCGAAAAGTATGTGAGTAAAACTCAGTAGTCAACCACCAATAGTGTCTATAAAATATATAGACAAAAAATATTTTGCATCCAAGTATAAAAAAAATTACTAGATAAAAAATTCAACATAGGTGTCAATAGTTAATAATAATCACTTTAACCATTTTCATTATTTCTTACATGGATAATGAAATTACATAAATCAACCTATGGCTCAAGCCATTCAATTATCATGCATATGGGAATAAGTATAGTTCCCTGTCTCACTAGGGATAAACATTTCATAAAAAAATATATCACACTTACCTTTGAGCCTTGGTTTTGGTAGTCTCATAAAATGAAAATGTTAGGGGCATATATCTTAATTTCTCTCCCCTAACATGTGAATTATGGGGTGGGGTTTATAGCCTTAGTATAACCCGACCAATGGGAATAGATCCTCAAGTTTAATACCCCACAATTACCGAGCCATGTGTCCATGCTTATTTATCCATCAACTACATATACCATATCACATACTATACAAAAATCAATATACATAACATTAACATATCATAATTTTTTAAAATGTGAATTAACATTAAGCCTTAACCCATTATCAAATTTACCAGTTACATTTCATAACCCATTTAACCCATTTTTATTTTTTATGCCTTACCCATTCGCATAATATATAATTCTCATACCTTGGCCTATTTAACATATTCCTAAATTATTATATGTTAACCCATTTAACAAATTCATAAATTCACAAACACTTAACCATTTAACAAGTTCATCATTTCAAAAGCATCAACAACTTATGCATCTCATGTACAATTCATAATTCTTTTATCACAATAACTTTATTTCACCCAACCCATTTCATATCAATCCAAACAATCCATTATAAAATTATTAAAGTCTAGACACCACCATCAACCATACCTTCTTAACTCAACTAATATATCAATTTTTTTATCAGGGGATCTACTTTATCACAATTTAATTATATGCTTAATATTATAATTTTCCATGTTTGTGAATGTTCGAACACCTCATGGGTAGCCCTAAATCGGACTAGTCAAACTCAATGCATCCCTCGGGGATCATGAAGGGTTAAATTAAATATTTAGACAACCATTTTCCCAAATATCACTAAAGGAATCATTTTCACAATAAGAGATAAGAAATAACACAAACATACATGTAAAATTTGACTTCAAAACATTTAGATATAACTTGTAAACCACCTACCTAAAATCCAAAGATGAACATATGATTAACCTTAGCCTTTTATGTGGATTCAATCACACTTTAAAGCCTTACCCTATGATCCGCTATAAATAGTGGATTTTAGGGATTTGAAAAAAGAAGAATGAAACCATAAGCCCTAATCTGAAAAAGATATAAAAGGGGGTGTTAAACATACTCAGATCATTGATTCGCACCTAACAACACACCAAATGGACAAGAAATTAAAGAGATTGTTCATTGGGAATCCTTTGTGATTTTGGTTCATTACTAAGGTTACTCGAGAATAAATGGGGAATAGATTAGGTGGAACACTTAAAATACAGAGGGGGGAAATGGTAAAACCCCACTTTTAATGGGGTGTATGGTTTTTCCAAATGGTTTGAAAAAATGTGCGTCAACTGTGCACCTACCTTTATCCAAGAGGGGTATAAGATACACAATTACCTAGGTATCCCACAAATGTTTTCAAACTATACGCCAACAAAGAAGAGTGCATCTATCTAAGTCCACATGGTTTAGCTTCTCCCCTTGCATGGTTTACCTAACCTTGTACCCCTCCTTTTGGATAGCATGGTTCAGGTGCACGATTTCCCCTAATTGTGTGCAATCCATGAAAAATTCACAAGATATATTTATTTCCCTTTCTTTCACTTCCCAAACCCCTAAAACACCCCCAAGCTTCCTCATACACTCAATTAACATTTAATTATCCAAATTTAAGGGATTCAAATTAAAATTTAAACATGAACGTACCCCCCATGAAATCCATGATCTTAAAATATGGTCACATAATCCTCAAAAAGTATCCATCTTTGATATTCCTTAATTAGATTCAAATATTCATATTTGAAACCCCATAGTTATTAGCCAAATATATACTTAATTACATCTCATTTACTATCTAATGTTCTTATCTTAAATCAATTATTTCTAATTCTTCCTAATATTAAGTTATCCCTATTCAAATGTATTCCAACATTATGATATAAGTGATCACATCAATAATAGTCCTTATATATCTATAGTTTTTTACCTTCATTTATTATTTATGATCACAAAATCCCCCAATTATTTCCTCTAAAAAATTCAATTAATATAAATATAAGACTCCACGAATTACTTGTAGTGAACTCTAATGAAATTAATCTTACACTCATGATAAAATTTTCATATCTCAATTCCCTAATTTTTTTATACATTTTTAGTTTTATTTCTTCTATTATCAAAAAACCCACTATATAGAATATATCCATAGTTGATCACCATAGTGAAACATTTTCTCATATTTTGTTCTTCCCCAAACATTATAGAATGGTGTTTTTCTTCAAATAATAGAAATTTCTTCAAAATCATCTTGAATCAAGATATCCCTTTATTATTCATAATCAATTAAATAATAGTTTCAGTATTATCATTTTATTCACATATATTACTAATTCATTTTTATTAAAATACCTATAATATTAGTTATAAAAACACATTCTGAAAAAATCTTTTTGAAGTATTCTTCCATAAATTTCTAATTCTTAAAATTGATAATCCTTTCCAAATATGCTGAAAATATTTTTTGATCTTCCAAAAACCTTATGTATCCTTCATATATATTCTATATGATTAAGAAAACTATTAAATTTTGAAAATGATTCTATAATGGCTCTACACATTGAGAAAATTATTCTCACACAAATTATCAACATCCAAAGTTAATATAACATGGTATTCTTAACTTATGATCATAATCTCACATAGATCTGCTTTATCATTAAAAATTTAATCATTCATGGAAAGATAAATTTCCCAGTTAATATGATGTGGTTTATGATTCTAAAACAAGTTAATCTTAGGAAATTCAAGGTTGATCATATGTAGTGCAGCTTCTTCCAAAATTATTCTTACACATCTTTACAAAACTTCTAGAATTAATACTAAATAGCAACTTGATATTTTGAAATTATCTTCTTAATATGATCTTGTTTAATCTAATGTGACAAAATTTTACAACTACATGGAATTTGATTAATTCAATGTAGCTCGAATTCTTCCCCATTTAATATTTTATAGCTTCTTTTTTTGGGTTTAATCATACTGAGTCTTCCAATGAATTTTTATTCAAATATAAGTGTAATATATTCCAACATAGCCTATGGAAAACTATTAATAATCATACGTTGAAGTCAGGTATATCATATTTCCAAATCTATAATTTATAACTTTAGAAACTTAATTTCTAGGATTCTCACCTCCCCTCCAAACATCTTCAAACAACCCCATCCCTTTTCGGTCATCTCTTAATAATTTAATTGAATTTATAAAATTAATAAGAATGTTTCCAAATATCTTAAACCTAATTTCAAATAACTTAAAATAAATGATATCACCTTAGATTAATCCAATAAAAATTCTATTATCTTAAATAAAATATCATCTTCTTTCACAAATTATTCAAAATAATAGTGTATTAATTAATAACCAATAAATATATAACCTTTTATAGATAAAATATATTTTCATCAACTCTCTACCATCAAAGGGGAATATCCATATATTGTAGAATTCTTCAAGATAAAAAATCACAAGGATGGAAAAAAAACTCTTCTTATAAAGTTAAAATTTATTCAACCTCCTATATAATCACCATATATCATATATTAAAATCCTTAACTTTATGGAAATAAATAAAAACAATAATACAAACCAATGTGTTAATAAACAAATTTTCTATGGGCTACCCAAATTTTTTATGAATTTTGTTAAAATAATATTTTTTTCAGGTTGTTAAAAGTATTTCGTTAAGGAATTTTCATGTAAAATATTCATTAGGAAGTGTTTCATGTTTCTTAACTAAATTTTAGTGCACTTTGATAAAAGAATTTGATTCTATAATATTGAAATGGTTTTTTCAGTTTAATAATTTTTAGTCTATAGTTTTATGATCAATTGATTTATATAGAGTTCATAGATGATGATTTTAGTAGATGGTATCAAATCTATATTTTCTATATATTAGTTTATAATTGGATTTTAGCTACCACTATTTTCCAAAATTTTAATAATGTTTACAAATATATATATTTTTATAAAATATCAACATTCATTTTCATTGATTATTTTAATTAATCAAATAATTTTTTCCATAAAATATAATATGGGTTTTTATGAGTAGTTTGGTTAGGTATTTGGTTCTATATCAATTGATGTATTATTTAAAAATTATAAATATTTCTAGAGACTGTGTTATCCTTTTTTATTATTGAATAGAATAAGTGACATTAAGAATATAAAATCATTTTATTTTTATTTTCCAAAAATCTTTGAATAATTACCTATGATTTTTAATTTAATTATGATCTTTAACTCACATGAAAACATGTTTAAAATTATTAAAGAGTGTATAGTTGGATTAATAATATAAAAATGGAGGATATTGATATTATTATATAAATTCCACATTTTTTCATTGAACTTGTAATATTTTTCCTAATTTTTAGATATGATATTGGTTTTGAGGCAACATAAATTTTAAAAATTATAGTTATAATTGTTTATTAATGTTTTAATAATAGAATTAGATATGAGATTATTATTTTTTGGGAAAAACTTTTCTATATGATATGAAAATGTTTTGAGTATGAGATGTGTCAGTTAAAACCAAAACATATGCCTTTATCAATACTATGAGTTATACTCTAATGAAGTTATAAATATAAAGATACATTTGTTAACACAACCTAATTGTATAAATTTTTGTTATGAATTTTTTGTAAATTCATAATTATAAAATTATTTTCTAAATAAACATTAATTTTTCATATATTAATTATATTTTTTATAATTTTTTGAGTACAGGTTTGATTTTAAAATAAACATTAATTGATTCTTGAATTATTGATTATTCCCCATTTACTTCCATTTTTGGCTTACCATTAGTATGTATTAGTTGTAGTTTATGCCATTTTTAGTGATATTTTTAGATAAATATTGGTGTATATTGGTTATATATTGTACCAACACTAAAACCTCATTTGATTGCTACTATTTTTCATAAGTTATTAATTATGTCATTCTTAATGTCCTTTTTATTTTAGCTTCCACTATCTTATGATTGGGATTTTTCATTACTATTTATTGTGGTTATGCATTAACTATAGGTCATTGTCTGTATTTTTATCATGTGTTCCATGTTTATAGGCCACATTGTATATTTATTTTCATTATTCCTTGATGTGATGATTCCATTTATAATATTGAAAATATAAATCCTTGGTATTTTTATATATTTATAAGAGTCAATTAATTGGGATTTTCTGATTAAATATACCATGGTGATGGTTTATTATGATAGATTTATCTCGCTAGTAGTGTACTAAGTTTGTCATTTTGTTGCTCTAATTGGTGAAATTTTCACTTATTCTTTATATATTGTTCCATTATTTATAGAATCATTTTTTTATATATTTTTATAACATGTTTAGGAGTTGAAAATAAAGTATAAAAATTTAAAAATGGGTAGGCAGGGGCACACCAATTTCCCATAAACATGTTTTCACTAGTTAGCCATTATATGTATGTATATTTTATATAATGGGATGGATACCGTGAGTTTACCAACATTGTTTATGGGATCATACAAATGATTAATTAATATAATTTTGAAATCATTACACTATATCGGATATATGTAGGGATAGATTGACTTCATTATAAAATATAACTCTATAAAAGATAGGCCCAGGGGTGCCTTGACATCCTTTATAAAAATGGAAATCTATGGGTTGGATCAGAATATGACCTGAATCATGTTTAGAGGATATGGTTTTCCTAGTGGAGTGTCTATCAATAATGGATAGGTAATCCTATATTTGATATGTTCACTATAATTATAGATTCTGAGCATGGCCTGAGGTAGGTTTGGATCCTCTCGGTGGAACATGATTTATTTGTAACCCATATTACAAATATATGATTTACATTAATGTTATTCACTAACATACATTTAGTGTTATATATTAAAACTATTTCAATTTTATTTTTTAAATGGGTAGTAACATTCTGATTCATACAACTCCCATTTTCTATTTGAGAGTATAAGTTTTTGGTGGTTTTTTTCAAGTGTTTTACTCACACAAAACAAGTTTACTTTGGTGAACATACAGATTTAGTAGAGAATTTTATGTATGAAATATAACACTCCCAAATTTTTAATTTTATATTATTTTAATAACTAATATGTTTGAGAGCAAGTGACACACATAACACTAAACTATATTGAACTGAAAGACTAAAAATTACCTTTAAAATGCAGCCATAGAATTACCATGTAAAAATAGATATATCCAAATTATGATATATAAGTAGAAATAAAATTAATGGTCATTAATAATACCAATTAATTGAAGAAAATTAAATTAGGGTAACTAAATTACTAATAAGAATAATTTTCAATTTAAAATGTAACATTTCTAAAAATTAGATTTAATGTGTTTCTTCAAAAATAAATCTACTTTTGTAAAAATATATTTTTATATCAATAATATATTAACACCAATTTTATTTCTAATTGATATGAAAAAAGAATAATAATATTTATATTTAAAAAATTATTATTAAAAAAATTTATTATATATTTTTGTAATTATTTAAAATTTAAATTATCAAATTTTAGAATTTAAATTTTATAAAATTAATTAAATTTTTATATTAATAATTTCATTATTATATTAAGATGAATTATAAGGATTTTTCTTAAATTATAATTTTTAATTTGAATAGTGAATAATTTAGTTTTTCTACTAAAACTCTAAATTTTGTTTATTCATAAGAAATACATAGAAGTGTATAAAACCTTTAGATTTGTAAAATATTTTTTTTATTATTTATAACTATACATTCTAAAAATATCATGTTTAATTTAGAAAACCTATTGTAAACATTTTAAGGGATTGAGTAATATTTTCTAATAGAAACATTTTTTAGTCTTTTCTTTTAATTAAATAATTTTTTGGTAAAATTTTGTTTTGTATTCTCTAAAAGACACATAGCTTTAATTTTTTTGTAATATTCCAATTTATATAATTAAAATCGAATAAATTGATAGTTTTACCTTACACATAATTTTTATTCTTAAAAATACATTTTTTTTTAAAATAGGTTTTGATATTTGGAATAAATATTTCCAAATTATGTAATATGTTAGATTTTATTTTTAGTTATTAAAAGTAAATTATTTAGGTAAAACCCATTTACCATGGTAAAACCAAAAATGATAAAAGTAAAAAATCTAAGAGTAAATGACTTAGAAACTTCTTTAAAACATTTTTAAAAATTAATAGTTGATTAATGAAGGACCTAATATTATCACCCACTCTATTAATTTACATTTTTTAGTCTTCTTGACATGTGAAACATGTGATCTCTTATATTAAATTTCAATATTTACAAAAATGTCATTCTCACCACTTAGAAAAGGGGTATCTCACCAAATATTCAAGAAAAAACTAAAAAATAGGTTTACTCATTAAGATATTCCATATTTACTTAACCTATAATCTTATTTCTTTTCTTTGATCCTCTGGTCACATGATATCTTCTTAATACCTCCATTTCCAAGGAGTCTTCCAAGGTAAATCCCAAGTCCACAAAATGTGTACAATTTTTTCTTCCTGAATTCTTTTATTTTAAATATTAATTTCCCAAAGATAATTTTATAATTCATATATAATGAAAAAAATTATTATTTTTTATTTAATTTTATTAATTCGAGGAAATAACTATTATTCACCTTTCATGTTATCCCTTAAGAAGAAAAATGAAATTCATGCATGTGTACCGATTACCGCATCCATAAAGCATCACATTTTGTTTTACTTAACAACATAATAAGTATAGTAAAAATGTTGAATTTAATAAATATGTATGATATTTATAACATATTTTATATTCTTAAAAGATAAAACATATTATATATTTCTCTTATTATATGGAAAGCGAAATCATCAACCATGAATACATGCAGGATATCGCCTCCAAGGAACGATTGACTTCCTTCTTTTCTTTTCATCACCTCCTTTAATGGATGGTAATTATAATAGTTTTAATGGATAAATAGTAATTTTATTAAATTATTAAAGTTAATTTAAGACAAATTTGACAACCTATTATGAACATGATCAATAAACAATAGTTATAAATGAAATCATCCCAATGGGTGTTCTAGGATAAGAAAATGATTTATTCATAATATGTAATAGCATTTTATAGGTTATATTATTATTAAAATTATTTTAAATTTAGATATATCACACTAATAAACACTAAATAAGTCATTATTATTCTATTTTAAATATAGTACAACGAAATCACTTTATAATCATTCATTAATGATAGTATGTTCTTGTTTGTACTTGTTTAATCACCCACTTGAACAATGCTATATATTTATATCATGGATGAAGATGGGGATTTAATTTTTAATTATATATTATATAAATAATTATATATTTATTTCATTTTATTTTATTAATGGTAAAATTAATATTAAAATCATTAGTTAAGATAATAACATCCATTCATACAAAATCATCGAAACATGATCAACACTGATTTCATCATTAAGAATCATAAATAAAACTCCCACAAAAGTAAAATTATTAAATTATAAAAATTATAAAAAATTTAAGTTACATTTTTTTATCTATTAATGATGAGCTTTGTTATAATAATGATGTACAACATCACTATTATGAAACTAGTTCAAAATGATCAATATTACGCACACCAAAGAACAAAAATAGATAATAACTAACTTATATACATATATATAACATTTATAAATGATCTTTATAAAATTTTATATATATTAAAATTATATTAAATTTTTTATTAATATTTTTATTTTTTTATAAAGAATATTAAAGTAAATTTTTATTAAGTTGAAATTAAGGTGAGAGTTTGTGATAACTCAATTTTCTTCCACTGAGTTGCAAAATTTCTTATTGAACTCTTTTTTCAATGTTTGATTTATCTAACTAATAAATAATTTTTATTTTATTTCCTAATTATTTTCAATTTTTTTACAATTCTTCCCTATAAACTCGTTATAAAATTATTTTTACCTCAAAGATTATGTTACATGAAAGGGGTTTCTTGTCTCAAATTTTCACCCCTTGATACATATTTCTTATCATACAGAATTTTTATTTTTATGGTGAATCTACTATGTATTTAAAAAAATTATCATTATAATCTCATTAATAATGGTATTTAATGTTCCATTTTAAATTACATTCTTCAAAATGTTTTTAATTGAATGTTTCTATTTTTTAAGGGTTTCTTGTCAAAAAAATTCAACCCTTAACACATATTTATTATAATACACCATATTGTTTTGAATAGGGTATCTAATTGTCCTTTAATATTTTATATCATGATTATATTATATTTAATGATATTTAGTGTTCTATTCCAAGTTATTTCTATTATGGGTTTTTGAGCCAAATTTAAAAAATATGTAAGGGTTTTTTCTAACTCAATATTTTTCCATTGACTTACAAAATTTCTTATCAAACAATATTGTTTATATTTTGATTTATTCAACCTAATAAATTATATATAATTTTATTGAACCATTTTTTATACAGTTCTTCAATTCTTACTTATAACCTCATTATCAAATGATTCTTACCTCACAAATTCTGTAACATGTGATATTTTATGCTAAATAAATTTCTGTCCATTGAGTTATAAATTTTCTTATTAAATGATGTTATTCCAGGTTTGATTAATTATAAATAATAAATAATTTTTATTTTATTTTTTAATTATTTTATTGGGTTCTATAAATATTCCTTATAACATCATTATCAAATGATTCTTACCTCAATTATTATGTTACTTATAAGTGGTTTTGTGCCTCAAATTTAATTTCTTAAGGAATATTTTTTATTATACACAATGTATTCCTTATAATGGTGTACCTAATCCCACTTAAATAATTTTTATAATTATTCTCTCACTATTCATGATATTTAATGTTTAATTTTAAATAAAATCCTTCAGGGGATTTTTATTTGAAATTATCTAATGTTTTAAGTGTTTTTATCTATTTTCAATTCCATGAGATATGTTTGGTATTAAACATAATATTTTTTTAATATTGTATATTAACTACCATATTTTATTCAATAATATTGAATAAATTTTATTTCATAATATTTTAAATTCACGGTATACCTATCATATCCTTTTGATTCTTATGTTACCATTATCTTAAGGGTTTTTGCATCTGAATTTTTCTTGATTGAGATATGATTTATATTTACCACTTGTTTCCATTTTTTGGTGTATATATTAGTTTAATAATTCCTTATAAATCCTCTCATACTATTTTATTTGGGATTATTAAACTCATGTAAATTCATCATTTCCATTGTATCTCTATATCACCTTTTGTTACAAGTATAATTTTTCTTCTAATGTATTTCCTTTGTGGACACTCTATATTTCTATAATTTGATTTACATGTGTTCACCTATATTTCATATAGTGATATATAGGGGAAATTATTGACTTAACCATATACCTCTTTCTCTATAAATCATTAGTTTGAGGACTACTTACATGGAAATAAATTCCACTTATTGATTATATAAATATTGAGAATCTTTATAGTTTTTATTCCAATAATGATATTTATTTATTCTTAATAAATATTAGAAATATATTAATAAATTTATTAAACTTAATTAGATATGTTTTGGACCCTCAATATCTCTTGATGCATCAGTAGTTCTCATTAGACAAACATTATTTTGTATTTTGGTGTATTCCTACCCAGAAAAAATATTTCCTAAACACAAGGTTGTGTAGTTAAGATAACAATGTCTTAGATAACGGAATGGAATTAGAAATTTGGTTTTATGAATTTAATTTATAAGGAACCATTTATTTTTATATATGTGCTTATTTATTGATATTTCAAACATGGATATTTTATGCTCATAGTTTTTTTGGAATTATTTTGATTATGAATTATTTTCATATTATTTATTCTTATCTTAAGATCAATTATGATATTTCATTTCTACCACTTATGTTTACCCTTACTGATTTTTTGATCTCACCCCTTATTATGTTTCTATTTCCCTATATTTTGAATAAATTTATTACACATTATATGTCAATAAGAGTATCATGTATTGTAAGGGCCTAGATCTATCTAGTCTGACCCTTTGCGGGTTTCCAAAGTCGGTGGTTCTTAGAGGAGTACTATAGTGGTTCTTGAGGTGTTTGGATAATAAAATATAGAATAAGGGATAATTCATTATGTGTAATGGGTTCATGTCATGAATGTTCAGTTCACATCTTGTGTGAGGCTAGTTCGTATGGCTATTCATGATGTGAATTAAATTGGGGTTAAATGATTTGAGGTCACTCATTTTTTTAGTGAAACATAAAAATAGATACTTACATGACATAAAAGGTATTCATTCAATGAAATTAAGTTTTCTACCATACATTTATAGTCTATAGTTCCTGAGGTTTTCTCAAACCATATGGATTCTCTCCCAGTTTCAATGAGACTTGTGGAACTCTCTCTTAGAGTATGGGAATCCCTTCGATGGGGATTAATCCTAGCTTTATATATTCAATCCATGTGAATATAAGTTATGTTATAACTGTTATCTCATGTTTATTAAATCCAGATCCTACTATTTCTTCTTTCCAAGTGTTTTATGTTTCTCTCTTTCATTCTCATGAAGTTTTCTTAGTTTTTTTTGGTGTGGGTGTGGTGAGGAATTCTTAGAGGGATATAGATCTTTCATGAGAGGTGATCAAGATCTATGGTGTTGGTCTACTATCATGTAAATAATGTTGATTCATTTTATGTATGGGGTTTTTTTATTCTTCTATTTATTTATTTTTAATTGTAAATTTAGTATGGTTTATACCTTCATAAAGAAAAATAATTAACCTAATAATGATTGAATCGGATTAATAAAGAATTGGTTATAGTGATTACATGTTGTTTATTTCTACTATGATAACGGTTTTCCTCTTGATTTTATAGATAGTGATTTATATATGTTATTCTCATTGTAACATATTTTTATTCTATTTATTATAATATTTTTCTTGATGGATGCTTTTAAATAACATAAATCTGAAATTAATTGATTAATTGGATTAAGAATTAAAGAAGATGTGTGTTTGAATTTTGTGTTTGTTATAATTTGATGATAACCAAATTGATGAAATGTAAATGATTAATTGAATGTGTTCTTCCATTATAATAGAACTGATAAAGAATTTGGAATGTGATAATGCTTATTAATTATGTTTAAATGAAATGTCATATTAATGAGAATGATATTTTTCTAAGTTTGTTGATACTAGTTTTAATCATAAGTGAATGTTTAGATTTTGAAAACTTATTAAGCTTGATGCATTAGATTTATCATTGTTAAAACTTATGAATAATGAATTGGTTAATTCAATATTGAATAAGAACACATTTTGTGATAAAGATAATTTATAGGGCATGTGTTTTACATTTACTTGTGAAAGTCGAGTGGCTTTTGTATTGAGTCATTAGAGCTCATTTGTGTGTGAAGGATGAGCCCCTTGTTTTAGGGACTAGAGTTATCTATTGGATATGATTTTTTGTTTCCATATAATTATGGGAAGTTATCCACATGTGATATTTTTTTATGATTTTATATGCGATGGGGAGGCTCGGATGTTCTATGAGACTAGGTTGGATGAGCCTACGATGGATAATGAGATGTGTATGGGGAGTCTTGGATGGTGTGGAAAAGTTTAATGCCTCTGATGGAGAGAATAATTGTGATGTGCATGTGGTTATCGAGGATAACACTGGAGATTATAGAATGGGTTAAATTTGGGATTAATCATGGATTTATGCTAAGATTCAGGATGATGACTTATGAAATTGTTTAATGGTCAATGGTTAGGTTTCTTGTTTTATCTTCATTAATATCCCCATATATTGATGCATATAGATGTGTTTTGTTTCATTTTTTATCTTGGTGGGGTCTTAATATGGTTATCATAGAGTACATGGATTATCAATTTATGATAATAATGAATTAATAATTCTTAACCTACGGGTTTGGTAATGATGGAATAAAAATGTTAAAAAGATGTTACTATTTAGAAACTATGGAATTGGTTTTGATTATTCCTGTAGGGTATAAACATTACTCAAATGATTAATGAATTAATCTTGAAATAATTATAATAGTTAATGTAATGGATAATAATTAATTAACAAAATTAAATTATAAAAGTAAAAATAGTATTTAATGTTTGTATTTAAATAATTGTGTACTTATAGGAAATATTATCTTCAATAGTGGAAGTTGGGTGTCCAATTGATGATAGATGGAATTGATATTAATACTAGGTTATACCCATAGTTTTTTTATAATCTAAATTATAAATTATATATTCATTGATTTTATATGCTACCTCACCCATGTCGATTAGGGATACTGATACCTAGTGGACTCTGGAAGGGTGTATTTCCCAACATCCTGATGGGAGGATGGATAGATGACTACTACCTCTGGATCCACTCACTTATCTTAGTAGTTACTTATACTAGTATGAATGGCGGTTAGTTTTCCCTTATATGTGTGTACTGTGATATGATGGATGATGGTTATTTTGCACAATTTTCTCTCTAGAAATAGTATTCAAAAAATTATTATAGTAATGATGTGTATAGGATGTGAGGGATTTAGGTAATTACTATGTGTATGGGATGTAATTTCCAAAGATATAATACCTGATGTATGTTACATTTCATATAATCTGTGTTAGATCTCAATAACTACTCAGTTACTATATACAAATATGCAGATGGGATGATGTGGTGATGTGATTCATGATGTGAATGTTTTGATGCCATTCCCAGGATTCTTCTGGCTGGATTATTTTGGAGATAGATGGATCAGGACGTGAAATGTTGGGGTAGAGCATAAAACCAATGTGGAAGCAGGAGTGGGTTCCCCTAATGTTTCTTTACTATAATATATTCAATATTGTATGTGATACTTGGTGATAGTTAGGTATAGTGATGTTGGTAACATCATTTACCTGTTTATGTGATGAGTTAGTTTCAGTGTTGTTCACTATGATATAGTATTATTTGTTTATCTTTTGAATGATAGGCTCTAAAGAGGATCCTAATGAGTATGTTTTTATTCTCACCCAATGTATATAAACACTATTTTTAAGTTCATTCAAATTGGGTTGAATATTTTCCTGGATTTTACTAACTTTAGTTTTTTTAGGAGTTTTTTGGTATTTATGGTCATTATCTCCATTAAATTTTGGTACTTGTAGTTTTCCTTTCAGTTGTTAGAATATTGTAGGGAATTTCATGTTTACACTTTAAATTTAATTATATATTTTTCTGACCATGTATTGTTTGGGGTATTTTTGTTATCTCTCTCCCTCTTGTATATTCTCTTAGAGGGTAATGCCTCTCATATTCTTGTCTATTATACACTCAATGATAGTTACCAACCCAAGGCCTACTAGATGTTGGAATTTAGTAGTCACTATATCCCTTATCTCGTTTTCAACACAGGATGGGTACACTTTGGGTAGAGGGGTCATAAAACAGTGGTATCAGAGGTTTAGGTTCAAGGATATGATGGATTTTGGAGTTTGAATCCGGTGAGATTGCCCATGTTGGTAGGAAAATAATGTCTGTTATACTTAGTGAGCGGTTCAAACATGGGAGACTGGTTGAGACATGGGTATTTAGGGGGACTTGTTTTTTTATGCATAGACCTTTAAGTTTTCTGAGCCTACTAAATTAAGTGATACTAGTTGTAGGTTAGGGAACTATGAAAGGATCATGCAGCATTATTTGTTGTGAATTTGTTTTAAATGGGTAGACCAAGGGATAGGTTAATACCTTAACAAGATAGTAAAATAATTAATTAATCAATGTTTAGTATTCCATATTATAGGTTTAAGATCTCTAATAGTTTGTTATTTTTTTTAAAGGGTCTAATCAATATCCTTGTCTAGTTCATGCCGAAGATGTTCAGTAAGATGTACCAGCAGATCTCTATGGAGTGGAGGTCAAAGAAGATGACACTTATAGGAGGGAACTCTGAAATTTTATTCTTCAGAGTCTATAGAAGTATGATGGATCTATTTTATATTTAGTAATATAAGGTTTGTTAGAGGAGGATAAGATGGATTTTTGTTTGATCTGTTCTTGGAGGGATCATTGGATTTCATTGGTTATGATGATACTGCATTAAGTAATGAGGTAGTGGTGGTTCTTGTTCCATGGGTATCATGAGGAGTTGGCAGCATTGTGGAAGAAGTTTTCAGACCTTTTCTGAGTATATTTCCTTTCATTTACTGAAAATGTGGACAATTTTGTGGACCTTCTTACCCTTCAATAGGGCAGTTCTAGCGTACGAGTATTTTTGATCTATTTTAATAACCTTATTCTATATGCTTCATACATGTTTCCAGATGAGGATTCTAGAATGATAAAATTTGAGGAGCCTTTGAATTTTTTGATATAAAACTATTTCACCCCATTTATGATGAATATTTTTCCTGAGGATCTGGTGAGAGTAGTGGTTATTGAGAAGACTCGAGACAGAACTAAATCGTTAAGAGAGGGGAGTCATCAAGATTCTGCATAAAAAAGATCTATGGTATGGGGTTCCCAATTTCCATGATATAATATATTTCTATTAGCCAATGGTAGGTCTCATACCTCTTCATCACATTTCAATGAGGTTATCATCTCACATACTTATGCCAATAGATCAGACTTGTGTTTTCCTTGTGGAGGGAGAGGTCATTAGTAAAGAGAGTGCCTAACCTTTCTGATTAGTTAGTGTGTCCCATGTGTTTTTCTTCAGGTTCCTCTATTGATGTAGTTGCAACTAAGGCAGCATAATTTGGGCATTCTATTTTGGTGTCATTACATAGGATACGGGGTAGGTAGAGTATATCCCCAAGATGATCCTTATCCTTTTAGAGTAGAGCACAGTCATGGAGGTAGTTATCAGTAGGGTAGAAGAGTTTTTGGAGAGGGTTGTTGTTAGCTTCATGATTTAGTGTTTGTAGTCATGGGTGATACATACTTCATTCTAGGTACCATTTTCTTATTTTTCTACATGGTTGTATGCATTGTTTAATTTAGGAGAAATGGGCTCCTTTTTGTCACCAAACCTTGTTCATGCTTTGGGACTTGAGGTAGAGATGCTTACAGTGCCCTTAGCGTTAACTACACCAATTGGAGATCGAGATGACTTGTATGAAGTATGTTGAGACTGTGAGATAGTTTTGGAGAAGCACCTATCTTGTGGATATTTCTTATGTTTATGGATATATCCTCATGAAATATTCTTGACATGGATTGGTTGTATTCGGTGTAGGCTATCATAGAATAATTTAAGAGGTAGGTATTGTTCTATGATGATGATATAGATCCAGTAGTGTTTTTTTAGGGAGACCCTCATATGGGTCAGAGGTGTTTTCCATACATTTATTCCTTAATGGATGGTTTGATTCTATTTTCATTGGATATTTAGTGGTAAGGGTTTTCTAGGGTTGTAGAAGAGTACCCTAATGTCTTTCCATTATAGATTGTAGAGTTACCCCCTTGATATAAGATCAAGTTTGGGATCAATCTATATTCAGGCATGTCTCTTATCTTGATGTCTTCATATAGGATAGTGCCTTTTGAGTTTTGATAGCAATGAGTACAGTTCAATGGTCTATTGTAGAGAGGTTTTAAATTACCGACTGTGTCAACATGAGGTGAGCCAGTTTTGTTCATAAAGAAGAATGATGGAAGTTTTCATATTTGTATCAATTATCATATCTTGAAACAAGTACCAATGAATAACTAATATTATCTTCCTCATATTGATGATTTATTTGATTAGTTAAAGGAGTAATTTTTATTCTTGAAGAAGAATTTTTGGTCAGGATATCATTAGATGTGGGTGAAGTATTAGGATATTCAGAAGAATTGATTACATTTTCATCATGGACATTAAAAAAATTATGAAATTTTGTGTAAATAATTCTTCATCCATGTTCATGGGGTTTATGAATGTAGTGTTCAGAGTGTTCATGGATATGTTCTTGGTGGTTTTTATCAATGAAATCCTTATGTAATATGTGTCTAAATAGTAATATACAGAGCATCTAAATTCTATTTTGTAGTTCTTCTTCATGAGAATTTGTTTGGTAAGTTTTCAAAGTTTGAAATAGGGGCTCATTAAGTCTATTTATTATGTAATGTTATATCCTAATATGTAGTACCTATAGATCCTTCTAGGATAGAGGTGGTTGTGTCTTAAGAGTCCCCCAAGAAGGTGGAATAGTACTGGAGTTTCTATGGTATTTCAGTCTAACATAGGTGGCTCATATCCAATTTAAATTGAGTTGTGACTCCTTTAAAATCCTAGAACTAGAAGGATCGGGAATTTGTGTGCACTGATCAATGTCAAGTAGCTTTTGAGTACTTGAAGGAGAACTTGGTCATCGCTCTATTCCTTGTTTTCCTAGAATAAGGAGTTTAGTTTGAGATTTTATATGACACTTCCAATCTTGTATTATGATGTTTTCTAAAGTAGTAGATATTTGTTTTCTCTTATGGGAATTGACAGTTAGATCCCTTTTATTCTAACTAAGACACCCTGGATTTTTAGTTAAGAGCAGTTAATTTCTCTTTATAGTTGTGGAAAAATTAACTCATAAAAGATCATTTTTTAGTTTTTACCAACCATAAGATCCTGAGTTGTGTATTCTCCTTTCATAAGATGAACTTTCATCAGTATAAATGAATGTAATTATTGTAGGATTGTGACCTTCATATTTTTTATGTCTAAATAAATGGAAATACTTTAGAATATGTATTTATCAGGAAGTCACATAGTGATGTGGTGTGTGAATCTAGATATTCTTAGAGAGCAATGAAATAACTCTATGTGATGAATCTAGATATGGGAGAGCATATAGGTAGATGATTTATCTCTCAGATAATGGTGTGGTTATCTTTTTTGCAGTATGTGGAGTTTTTCCATCTAAGGGATTTAGAGATTAGTGTCTGAAGAAACTGAATTGTTTTTTGTGATTCCCCCAATGGTGGGTATGAGGATATACAACATTGGGTGTTATTTTGAGGTAGACTTTTTATTCATTTAGGAATGCATGAAATGATTATCCGTGAGTTCCATAGCTATCCATTGGTGTTATATTATATCATTAGAAAATATAACATTCTTTGAGAGGTCGTTTTTGGTGTCCTGGGTTAAAGCATGCAGTTTCAGAGATTGCTTCTCAATTTTAGGTCAACCAGAAGGTGAATACTAAGAACCACGTTCCCAGTGAATTTATCTATCCATTAGATGTTCCCTAGTGGAATTATGAGGACATCACTATGGGATTCATTGCATTTTTACCTTAAGATCAAGGAGGATATGATTCAATATGGGTGATATTGGATTGTTTGATCAAATAATCCCACTTTATAGTGATCAGGGATTTGAGTTTAGTAGAGGTATTTTCAAGGTAGTATCCGGAGGAGGTGGTGTGACTCCAAGGAGTCTTTGGGATGATCATCAACGGTTAGGATTTTTTTTTTACATCTAGGGTGTTTAGAGTTCTCTGGATTTATTTTTTCTCTCATTTATTCCTTAGCACGTCTTTTAATTTTTAGATGGATAGTCAGACAAAGTGGAAGATCCATGCTCTTAGAGAGACATTGAGATCTTGTATACTAGATTTTGGAGGTTCGTGGATGTGGAAACTAGCCTTGGTCATGTTTTATTACAATAATATTTTCTACTCCACAATTGTTATGGAACCATTTGATGATTTTTTATTCCCCACATTTTCATTATAAATTGTACTAAAATGTGTTAAAAGAGCCAAAAATTATCAGGACGAAACTATTATAGAACATAAAAGATATGGTATAGGTAATTTATGAGATGATTAAGGAAGTGAGGTAAAATCATAAATCCTATTTCAATCATAGGAGGAGATTTCTAGAGTTTGATGTTAGAGATCATATGTTCCTGAAGGTGGATCCTCATCATGGTCAGTAATTGTTTGGTCATGGGATTAATCTTTCTCCCCATTTGGTCCTTTAGAGGTGCTGGATCCTGCTAGAGTAATTGAAAATTAGATATAAACTCTCCCATATATTAGTATAATACACAATGTTTTTCACTTGCCATGGTTTAGTCATTATCTTCATAATGACTATCATGTCATCGATAGGGGTGTGATAAATTTTGATGATTATGCAACCTTGATGGAGCGGCATGTGGATATCTAAGACTGCTAGGAGAAGGTGTTAAGTGGGAATTATGTTCCCTTAGTTCATGTATTATGGTGGAATGGTGGAGTCTAGGAGAGTACCTAGGTACGTTTTTAGTATATGTGCACTCAATACCCTAGTATAAGTTTTTTTAGATATTCTCTTGTATTTTTGTTCATTTTTTGGATGTTGACCTTTTTTTATGATATGGTTACCTATTATAGATTATTAGTAACCTTACCCTTATTTGAGAGGTAGTTTTTAGAATCTTGTTTTTCAATTTTGTGGTTCCCCATTTTTACTTTAATGATGTGTTCGAGCTCCAGTGATAGCAATATCCTTGAGAGGTATCTCATTGGGTGCATTTTTGGATGAACACTTTTTGTTTTCTCTCTGGATTTAGATTTAGATTCTTAAGGATGGGAATTTTTTAGAGGTATCTAATGTAAGGTCTTAGATCTATCTAGTCCAACACTTTTCTTGTTTTAGATGTCTATAGTGCTTAAAGGATTCTTCTAGCATGTCTAAAGTTGTTTGGCTACTAAAATATGGAATCCAGGGTAATTCACAATGTGTAAGGGTTTCATGTAATGAATGTGTGGTTCATGGATTGTCTATGGATAATTCATAGGGTTCTTCATGAAATGAATTAAATCAATATTAAAGGGTTAAAGTCTACGCATTTTTTGTGGAACATAAAATCAAACAATTACATGATGTGAAATGGATTTACTCTATGAAAATTCCTGATCCAGTGCACCTTTATAAGCTATAGTTCCTTAGGTTTTCTCAAAACCTATGAATTCATTATCAATTGATAGTCAATCCATGGCACTCACTCCATGATTTTTGGAGTCTCTTTGACATAGATTATTCCTGACCTTTCTTCTAGAACCTGTGGAAATACAAGCATGTTATGCCTCTTATCTCATGGTTCTTCAATCTGGATCCTCTCATTCCTTCTTTCCATGTGATGGTGGTTTCTCTCTATTATTCTAGCAGATTTTTTATTAGTTTTTTTAGTGATGTTGTGTCATAGAATCCTTATAAGGATACATATCTTACGGGATAGGTGATCGAGATCTATAATGTTGTTCCATTCTCATGACAAGAACATTAAAACCTTTTAGGTAAGAAACTCATTTATTCTTTAGTTTATTTATGTGTAATCATAAATTTGGAAAGGTTTATCCCTTTGGATATAAACAAAATTAACCTAATAATTATTGAACTATATTAATAAAGTATTTATTATAGAAATCACATGTTGTTTCTTTCTACCATGATATCAGTTTGACTCTTGATTTTCTATATAGTGTGTTATCTATGTTATTCTTGTGATTGTGTCTTGTAATTATATGGATTAGAATTTTTTTATTGATGGAAATTAGTAAATAACATAAATCATGGATTAATTGATTAATTTTCTTAATAATTAAAGAAGATTCATGTTTTAATCTGTTGTCTCTTAAAATTTAATGATAATCAAATTGATTCAATGTTAATAATTAATTAAATGTGTTCTTCCATGATATTGGAACTTATAAATAATGTAATTCGTGATATTTTTTTAGAATGTTTAAATTAAAATTAATTTTAATGATAATGTTGCTTCCATATGTTTTTTGAAATAAGTTTTAATGATAAGAGAATGTTTAACTTTTGATAGCTTTTTATAGCTTGATGACTTAGTTTTACTATATTTGGAACCTATGAATAATGAATCGGTTAATTAAAGTTGGAATAAAAATTGGTCGTGTGATAAAGATAGTTTATATGGATTTATTTTCTCTTATTCTTGAGAAGGTTGAGTGTCATGAGTTTAGTGCCATGAGAGTTAATTTGTGTATGAAAAATGGATTCCTTGTTTTAGGTCATAGATTACCCTATTAGTTATTCTTGTTTATTTCATAATTCTTCTGTTATTTTTTCTAGATGTGAGATTCACTATGTAATGTGATATTGGGTGGGGATTCTTGGAAGTGCTATGATAATTGGATGGTTATACCAAGGATGGATAATGTGATGTGGGTAGGTAGGGCCAGATGATTTGGTAGTGGTTGATGTTTGTGATAGAGAGATGCATTAGGATATGCATATTGTTTTTGGGGATGGAATCAAAGATGATGGAATATATTGAAGCCGGTCTTACCTATTGATTTGATACTAGGAGATGGTATTCTCACTTAAAATCTATTTATTAGTTAATTTCCAAGTTTCTTGTTTTATCTGTATTTCTTTCCCAACTGGTTGAGGTAGACGTATTGGTTTCATGTTTACTTTTGTTGGTAGCTTATGATGGTTATCAAAGAGTACCTAGATTATGGAATGATGCTAATAATGAATAAATAATTCTTAACCCATGGGTTTGGTAATTATGGAATAGAAATTATGAAAATTTGGTAATCTTTAGAAACCATGGAATCTATAGAGATTGTAACGGGAGGGAATGAAATTTACTCTGATAATTAATGAATGTATCTTAAAATAATGTTAATTATTAATTTAATGGATAATAATTAATTAATTAAAAGAAATTAAAAAAAAATTAAATAATGTATCTCTTTAAATTCTTTGGTGTTTGTAGGATATCTAATCCCTAACAGTGACAGCTTGGTGATCAAGCAAAGATAGCTGCATTTGATCTTAGGACTAGTTTATACCCATAGTGTGTTTATGAGCTATATTATATATTTTATATTCTATGATATCATATTCTACCCCATCCATTTCAGTTAGGGATATTGAAAACCATTGGACTCTATGAGGGTGTTTTTTTCAGCATCTTAGTGGGTGGATGGATGGTTAATAGCCCCCTCTAACCCCAGTATCCTCTCTTGTTAGTTACATGTATTAATATAGATTGCATTTATATTTCCCATATATGTGTGTAGATGATTTTGATGTATTTTTGATATTTCATACACATGTATCTCTGGATATATCGTCTAAAAGATTATTATAGGTATGATGTGTATATTCTATGATGGATTGAGGTACTTACTCAGTGTATGGGTTATAATGGACTGAGGTATAATACCTAATATATGATACAAGTATAATGGGTTGTGTTGGCTCTCTAGAACTACTAGATTACAATATATGGATATGTGGATGGGATTATGTGATTATGTGATGCATGATGTGCATGTTTTGAGGCTTTTATGAAGTGTATTTGATCTTGATTATTTTTGAAAGAGATGACTCGGGACATGTGAAGTTGGGAAGAGTGTCAAACCTGTGGGGAAGAAGCAACAGGGTTCCCTTGATGTCTAATTACTATTTTATTTTCTCTCCTATAGGCACTACATTTTGAGAGATATCCATGGTCAGGATATGAACTCAGTATACCTTTTTAGGTGATGAGTTAGTTTATCTATTTTTTTAATGTGCTTTAACATGATTTCTTTATTTCTTACATGAGAGGCTTCGGTGAGGATCCTAATGAGTATACTATTATGCTCACCAAATGTATATATTATTTTTTTCCTATTAATCTAGATAAGGTTAGAGATTGGGCTGAATATTACTGGCTCGTAGTTCATTATGAGCTATTTGGGCTTCATGGTCACTGTCGTCTTTAACTTTTAGTACTTCTAGATTACATTTCTGTTATTATAGTACTATATAGAATTTCATGTTTTCACTTGTGAACTATTTATATTTTTTTTTATGAAGGTTTTGATTGGTGTATATGTATTATCTCTATCTTTTTCATGTTCTCTTAGAGAGTAATTCCTCCAATAAAATGTTTATTATACCCTTGGTTCAAGTCTTTAACTCAGGTCCTACTTGAGGTAGGACTCATGTAGTCACCATATCCCTTATCCCATTGCTGACTCATGAGTGGTACACTTTGGATGGGATGGGTCATTACATGTGTGGAGAGTTTTTTGTGAGATTTTTAGGAATTATTATTGATTAAGTAGTCACTTCTATACTGGTAAAAAAATGTTCATTTCATGAGAAAGAGACTAGATTTATTGGTTTAAAAAATCAAAATATCTAAATATATAAACGTAAAAGGTGCTTAAAATGTATTTCACTCAATATTTTTTATTGATATTGTAATTATTCAGGGTTTAAATCATGTTTCTTCAGTTAATGTAAAATATAGTATGTAAATAAGGTGTTTATTCACACAAAATTCTATAATTTTCGGTCCAAGGAATCAAAGTTGGTATCGAAGGAGGGTTTAGATAACTTTAAAGGTTAAGATGTTAGTTGAGGATAACATAAGTCTTGATAAGTTAAGGTTGATCATATTTTAAATATACAAATAACCCTTTAGTTTGGTATAAAATTTGATATTGAGGTAATATTTAATATTTTATATTGTATAGGGATTAGGATGTGAGAATGTAGGTGAAATCCATATGGATAATTATAATGGATAATTTTAATTATAGGATAACATACCATAGTTTTGTTAAAGTAAATATTATTTTTTTCCTAATAATTGAATTCATGAATGAATACTAGAAAGTTGATGTGGTTTTGGAACAGGTGCACCTAAGGGTAATCACCTCGAAAAATACCGGTTGAGAGTTGACTCAATCTTCACTTAGTGCATGATGACTGAACCTAAGACTAAACACCTAGAGAGAAAGTCTTAAGGGATATATATTAATCTATATGTGATTTTATAGATAATGATTTAATTGAAAATTGGGAGAATAGATTTTAATGATTTTAGTTTTATAATATTATAATAAATCTCATGGTAATTTTGGACTATTATTTTTAGGATTAATAGGATTAAAGGACCAAACCTAAATCAATAAAGGTTGAACAAATATTGATATAGATTGAACTGAAATGAAATATAAGAAAACATGATGGTTTCATATATTAGTTCATAATGAGGATGAATTTTTCATAATTATATTATGATCCTAAGTATTTATCACTCATGTTAACTATAATATACCAACCTAGGTCAACCCATAATTTCACCTGAATAGACTACCAAAAGGCCCGAAGCATATTCACAATTACAACGGGCTAGTAATAAGCATCAGGGTATCATATAATGAAATGTAATAATGATATAAACCTAAAATATACATATGATATGATTAAAATAATCAAATTATCACATAATATATTCATAATACATCATATGTCAAAAATAACCAAACCAAAAAAGGAAGAACCCAATAGTGGGATAAAATGGTCTGAATGAATAACTAAAATACCCTAAAAATGATACCTAAAGAAACCCATGGGTCCATCTACTTATGACCATAAGTCACCACCATCCCATCCCATTGAAAAATAAAAAATATAAAAAAAATTCCCTCTATATGATTCTCTTCCCTGTATATGTATCCTAAAAAACCATGGATACAAACACCCAAAGGAAAAAAAATAGGGTGTGAGTACTAAAGCTCGGTATGATACCATCAATAATCTATAAAATGTTTATCAACATGTATCTGTTAGTTCTATTAAAAAATATTTCTAAAATACATCAAATGAAATCATGTTTTATATAAAAACATTCATTTTTTCATTTTCTAAGACATTTCATATTCCATAATAAAAATAATATGAAATAAAAAATATTCACGATGAATAAAAAGATACAATAAACAATTTTCAGGCATAAATAACCATATAAATTTAAATTTATAGAATAATAATATCAATACACATGCATATAATCTATTAAAAAATAACCAATGGTAATTAATGACATGAAAGTGTGCACAACAAAGACAAACCTGAGATATTAGTCAGTAGAAGTGAATCCTAATTTCTATTAACCTCATTCTCTCATAAATGTTACAATCTTGAAAACATGGTATTAAAGAAACCCCCCACCCCTAATTATATCTACCTCCACTAGGGATTGTTTATGTTTATTTTTTCCCCAAACCCCAATGTCTCCCAATTTTCTATTACATCCTCATTGTGTTCAATTAAAAACAAATCCATATTTCAAAGAAAATTTCCAAGAAAAAATACACTTCAAATCTATGTTTGCATTTTCCTAAAATATTTATATATAAATTCCACACTACTTCCATGCTTTAAACTTATTTTTTATTTTATAGTCATCTTTGAGTAATTTTATCAAAAACACGATGTGTATAAATCATGTTTTCAAAGAAGTCCCCTTTGGAACCGCATTTTATTTTCACCAAAGATATATTACAATCATAATAATCAATTTAATAAATAAAAAAATGAAATAATCACAATATCAATATGATTTAAAAGTTATATAACATAGGATGAATTCAGCTACTTCAAAAATTTTGAAAATGGTGTTGCCTTCTTGACCCGTGATGAGAGTGGAAGAGATCAGATCTTATAGAACCTAGATCAAAGGTAAAAAAAAGTAATTTATGAATTTCCATGATATATCTAGTTAAATAATCACAATAGGCCTCAAAAACATGGAGAATAAGAGAATAAAAATGTTTTTAAGGATCCCACTTACCATATTACACTCAACAGAGAACTAACATTCCACTTGAAATGAAGAATCACCAAAAAACTGTGGGGTAAAGCTAAAATCATCCCCTAAAAGCTTCTTAAATGAGAGAAATTAAATTATAGGGGAAGGATTCATATTAGAGGAGATAACATGTAATTTTTTGCTAAATGAAAATTTATCCCCTTACTAAATTGCATGCCCAATGGTGTCACTGGATAGTAACTCAACCTCACCAGCTGTTCATTGGTCAACTGACTGGATAGTGGCACCTGTAGAGATACAGGTGTTTTTTTATCCATAACCAGCTTACTAATTCATTATACTAGTTATATGGTGGCCTCTTTCTTCCACTAACTACCAAAAAACCTTCTTTCAAATTAGTATGACCCAAAACTCAAAAATACAAGAATAAAAATGAGAATTGTGCTTGTTTCTTCATACAAGGGTGTGATATTAAATATTTTTATTTTAGTAATGGATAAATCTCAAAAGGAACAAATTGATGATTGATGGAATGGAGATTAAGGACATTTTCTAATTGATAATCCTAATTGGATAATATTTTAAGTGATAAATATTGTGATTATTCCAAACCAACTATCATGAATTTGAAAAACAATGTGAACACTATTAAAACCCAACAAAGAATAGAAGGATAGAGTCTTTTTGATTTTTATGTGATAAATATAATAGAGTAATGAAGATTAAATTTTCTACTATGAAACAATGTGATAAAAACAATGATTTTTAATGGAAAAAAATAATAAAATTAGATAACATGATGGGAAAAAAGATTTGTTTCTATAGTCGTACCTAATATATTAAAGTAGAAACCTTGTTTTATATTTTATCTAGAGTTATGCTTGTCTTTTAGATACCCTAAATTAATATTATTATTTAGTGATAATTAAAATCTCAAGTATGAAAATAATTTAAAAGTAAGAATGTAACACCTTAATATTTTAAATTATATATTATTTTAAGACCTAATATGTTCAATAGTGTGTGATACAGGTAACACTAAACCAAAACAACCAAAAAATAGTATATAAACATTAAAATGTAGCCACATAATTGGTGGGTAAAAATAAATGTAACTGAATAATGAAATATTTTTAGAAATAAATATAAATTTCATTAAACACTATGTCGTTGATGAAACTTCAATTCCTGTATCTAAATAACTAATATGACTAATTAATTCTTTAAAATGTATCATTTAAATAAATTATAATTTCATATGTTCCTTTAACAAATAAATATATTATGGATAAAATATATTTTTGAGATTAATAATATATTAACACTTTTTTTATTGGAAGATGATAGGAAATAAAAATAATAATAGTACATGTTTTTTAAAAAATATATTTTCCAATGAAAAATAATTTCATTATATTTTTATATTTTTATCTAAGAGTTAAATTCTAAGATATTATAATTTTAATTTGATAAGAAAAAATTAATTTTTAGATTCAGCATGTCAAAATTATCTTAAGATGAATTTTTTGGATTTTTCTTAAATATTTAATTTTAGTTTAATTGTAAAAAATAGTTTTTAATAAAATTATAAATTCTATTACTTTATAATAAAGACTTATAAGTTTATAAAACAATTTAATTTATAATAAATGTATTTTAAATTTCAAACTATAAATTTTAAAAATACTATGTGAATTTATAAAACCTATTATTTACATTTTAAGCACTTGAGTAATATCTTCCAATATAAACTATTTTTTATTTTATTTTCATTAAATAATATTTTAGTTAAATTTATTTTTCACTTCCTTTTCAAGGAGTATAAATTTTATTTTTTACAACAAACCAATTTATATCATTAAAATTAATAACTTGTATAATTTTACCTTACACATAAATTTTAATCTTAAAAATAAACTTTTTATAAAAATGGTCTTTACGCGTTACATGCGCTAATGTTAGAATTGATTTTTATTACACATATAAATTTTATATAATAATCTTGATTTAATATATTTAATGAATAATTAAAAATTATGTAATAATATCCATTTTATTTTTAGTCATTATAAGTAAATTACCCAGGTAAATACTAGTTACCATGGTAAAACCAAAAATGGTAAAAGTGAAAATTATGCGAGTAAATTTTTTAGAAACATGTTTAAAACAAGTGTAAAAATTAATTTTTGAGATATTTTATACCTTATTACATCCACCATTCCATTATTTTTAATTTTTGAGTCTTACTGACATGTGAAAAATGTTCTCTCTTTATATTAAATTAAAAAATATTTAAAAAATGTCATTCTCCCCACTTATAAAAGAGGCATGTCACCACCCCTTAAATACCACTATAAATATTAGGTTTCCTCTTTAAAATCTGCCATTTTTACTTCTTATATAATTTTTTTCCATTTTATTGATCCTCGGGTCACATGATATTGTCCTAAGACTGCTATTTCTAAGGAGACCTTCAAAGTAAATCCCAAGTCCTCATCATTAGAACTCTTTTTTCCTAAAAAAATTTCTATTCATTATTAATTTCAAAAATATAATTTTATAATTTAGATATAGTAAAATAAGTATTTTTTTAACATAATTTTTTTATTCCAATTCAATAACTATTAACCACCTTTCTCAAATTCCATTATAGAAAACAAAAATGACATTCATACATGTGTGCGGACTACCACCTTCATAAAGAATCATGTTTTTATTTACTTAAAAACCTTACATAGTTGGTAATAAATTTGAATTAAATAAATAAGTATGATATTAATAACATATTTTATATTATTTAATGATAAAACATAATATACATTTCTCTAACCCTATGGAAAATGAAATCATCAACCATGTGTACATACAGACTACTTCCCCTATATAACAATTGATTTACAATTTTTTATTTTAATCACCACCATTAATGGATGGTTATAAGAATGGTTTTAATGTATAAATATTATTTTTATAAAATTATTAAGGTTTGTTAAAGAAAAACTAGAAAACCTATTAATTATATGTGTAATAAAAAATCATGGTAAATTCAACTATCCAAAAGATCCTTATAAGATAAAAAATGGTTTATTTAAACTATATAATGACATAATATTGTTTATATTATTGTTATAATTCTTTATAATTATAAATAATTGCAGTAATAAACACTGAATAATTCCATCATACTTATGGTATAATAATATGGTAATTGAATCACTTCATAATCATCCATTCATTATGGTATGTTCTTGTTTGGGTCGGTTTAAATAAATACTTGAACAATACTAAATATTATATGATGGATTACTATAGGGATTTAATTTTGGATAATATATTATATAAATAATTAAATGATTATTTATTTTAGTTTTTTAACTATAAAATTAATATTAAACTAATTATTTAAGATACCGACATTTTTTCATGAAAAATCACTGAAACATGAACATTATTGATTTCATTTTTAAGAATCATAGCTAAAAATCACATAGAATGAAATTATAACAATATAAATAATTATAAGACATAAATTCAAGTGCCTTAAATAATGATAAAATCATGAACTTTGGGAGTATAATGAATAACAACATTTTTATTATCAAACTAGTTCAAAATGATCAATATTACTCACACATGATATCAAAAATAGATAATAACTTACTAATATAAATGTATAGAATAATTATAAATTAATTTTATGAAAGGTTATACATAGTAAATTGTTTTAAAATGGGTGATTAATATTTTTTTATATATATGAGGTTATATCAAATTTCTACAAAGAAGGTATTAAATTAAGGGTTTATTTTAACATAATTTTCTTTCATTGAGTTACAAAAATTATCATTAAATAACATTATTCCATAATTTATTTATTACACCTAATGAAAATTTTTCATTTCATTTTATCCTTATTTTATAATTTTTAGTAATTTTTTCCTACAACTACTGGAACCGGGAATGCAGTGGAAGCCCCAAACATGTGGGTTTTTAAAAAACATCTATTAAAGATCGATGTAAAATTGTCTACGTTAGTTAACAGCAGCCTAATATTAGCTGAAGACCATGTGTGAAGGATTTTATGCACAAAAATAAACTATAATGTACCTGGTTTAATTCTGAAGTCACGCACAACGTCTACCTATCGTTGGTGATTGCTGCTCGAAGAATCTGACATCGAAATCCCCTAGATTGTTCACATGTGCTTCAATAAATATGTGGGGGCATAGTTCATCTTAATCTGGGTGCTATCACGGAATTTAAATGACGCTTTTGACGCTTCAATGATCACTACATCGCTTCACAAGCGATGCCTGAGAGAGTGCTCGATCTGAAGTCCTTAGATCCAGATCATCTCTCTCTAGAACATGGGAGAGAGAAGAGGAGAGAAAATCCCCATGAATAGTAATTGGATATATCCTCTCCTCTTATATTTATGGTGGTTAATTAAAATACCCTATATCGCCTCACTGGCCCCTCAATACTTGATGCACTATCAACGACATTTCATGACTACTAAACTAAGTTATAAATATTATTATCTTTCACTGGTAATATATTAGAATATATTATGTGATAATAATTGAGTCATTAACTCGACTTGTCCCTTCCATATATATTAATTGAACCCTGAATAATTTAATATTCTTCAATTAATATTTTTCATGTATTTACATAAAACTCATAAATACATTTAAGAAATAAATACAATAATCTTTATTATAAAGTCGGTTGATATGAATTTATTTATTGCATTAGTAATCGTTTATCCTTGGACAAATCCTCGACCCCAGTGGTGGGTCCACCCATGTCCAAAACTCATATTCAACTGAATATGGCATATTATTGAATACACTATTGTGTGTGACCCTCTAGGACCTTATCTCGACAGTAGTGAATAGTATTCATAGACCAAGAGTGGGATCTAGAAACCCATCATGTCCCATGAAGAGATAAGGATTGTCACAGCAGTGAAAACCAACCTATGAACATGCACTATGTAATATAATCTCTTTGTCTATAATATCTCATAAAGCAGGACGCACTCTCGTGTCATCGCCCTTTTCTTGCTTTATTGTTTATTGTTTTAACTGGATGGATTTACCCTCGATTGCCATGTACATGGTCTTATAAAGGTACTACCATCTATATTAACATAGCCAGAGATATATCACTTACATAACCCAGAAGAAACAAATCCTTTCTTGACTATTCAACTAATTCCATGCCACCAATGATGCACCCAACACAAACTACCTCAGCACAACTTCATCGCCATGGTTTCTACCTCGTATTAAAGTACACAATCAAATGATATACATTAATAATGATCTCAAGTCAGGAGACCATTACACATGATCGTAGATAGAAACATCCAATGACACCTGAAACATGTGGCATTCCTATTTGCAGACCAGTCCTCATGATCTCACTACTAGATATCACCAAGTGGAAACTTTGTTAGAATAAGTCTCAATGCTTATGAGACCCCAACACCTGATAGTCAAACATCTAATGTGACCAATCAGTAAGATGTATCTAGAACATAGAAACATATATTTAAGATTAATATCATAGTATCAATAGGTTCTCATTATAGACTAGGAAATGTTATAACCTTTCGATACGATAATTAATATTTGGACGTTACCATTTCAACAGTGGACGAAGAAAAGTCTAAACTATAATGGTAAGATGACATCATGTATAGAAGACTGTATACATGATATGTTAATCAAAATCACTGAATAGTTGGTTCTAGGGAACTCACTATTTCAACAGTAACCTCATTATAAAATGATTCTTACCTAAATGATTATGTTACTTGAAAGTGGATTATTGTCTCAAATTTTCACTCATTGAGCCATATTTCTTATTTAGCACCATTTTTCAGTTTTAAGGTATATAATTACCAATTAATATTTTGTATCATGATCATCCAATTGTTTTTGGAATTTAATATTCCATTTGAGAATATATCCGTCAAGAGGTTTTGACTCTAAATTTTATACAGTTTTAAGGGTCTCTTGTCTCAAATTTTTATCCCCTAAGACATATTTCTTATTATACACCATGTTTTATTTGGAATGGTTTATCTAAAAACCATTAAATATTTTTTATAATGAATCTATTATATTTCATGGTATTAATTTTTCTATTAAAATTTCATTCTATCATTGTTTTTTGAATCAAAAATTATAAAAGTTGTAAGAGTTTATGCTAACTCAATTTTCATCCATTGAGTTAAAAACATTCTTATTGAACAATATTGTTCAAAGACAGATTTATTATAACTAATGAATAATATTTAATTCATTTTATCATTATTTTTTGGGTTCTAAAATTATTCCTTATATCCTCATTATTAAATGATTCTTACCTTAAATATTATGTTACTAATAATGGTTTGTGATAACTTAATTTTATTTCATTGGGATTCAATATTTATTTTTAAACACTATTAATCCAAGTTTGATTTATTCTAAAAAATGAATACTTGGTATAAAATTTCCTCGTTCTTTTATAGGGTGCTGATTTTCTTTTTTATAGCCACATTATCAAATGATTCTTACCTCAATGATAAAATTACTTGTAAAGGTTTTCTTGTCTCAATTATAATTTCTTGAGATATATTTATTATTATAAAACAAGTTTTCTTTATAATGGTGTATGAAATTTACTTTTAATATTGTATATCATGATCCAATATTTATTTATGTTATTTAATGTTTCATTTAAAATTATATCCTTCAAGGGATTTTGATTTAAATGTTTTTAAAGTCATAAGCGTTATTTGTCTCTATTTTCAATTCCATGAGTCGTGTTTGTTATTGTGAACCATATTTTCATTTACATGATGTATTCACTAACCTATTACTTTAAATAAAAATTAATATCTTTCATTTAGTTTCATATTTATTTCATGGTATTTCTCTCATTTTCTTTTGATTCTTATGCTACCATTACAATAAGGCTTCTTTTATCCCAATTTTTTGTCATTGGGATATGATTCACATTCACCACCTGTTTTCATTTTATTTTGTATATATTAGTCATGTATTACCTTTTAAATCCCCTAATAATATTTTATTTTAGGGGACTAAACTAATAAAAATCCATAACTATCCTTTTCTTTCAAAATCATCCTCTATTACATGACTACTTTTTCTTCCAAAGTATTTCCATTGCGATCACTCTGTATTTTATTCCTTTGATTTAAGGGTCTTAACCTATATTCCATAAATCAATTAATTGGGAAAATTATTTACCTAACCATATACCCCTTGTACTTTATGGTGTAAGTTTAATGGTTTCCTACAAGAAAATATTTCATTTATTTATTGGGGAAATATTGAAAATATATTTATTTATTATTCTAATATAGGTCTTTATTGATTATTAAGGAATATTGGTTACATATCGATGAATGTATTAATCCTAATTAGTAATGAGTGGGGTCCTCAATAGTCCCATGATGCATTGATTGGTCAGATGAAACAAACTAGATTGGGTATATTAGTGTATACCTACCCAGAACAAAATATTTCTTAAGCACCGAGATATTCATAGTAATACCATGGTGTATATGATCATGACGTATTAGCTTATGGAATGGAATAACTATTTAATCATTATGAATTTCATTATTAAGGAACCATTTATTTTTTCCATGCATTTATTTATCAATATTTCAACTATAGATATGTTATTCTCCTAGTTTATTTTCATTATATATTCCTTCCATATTATTTATTCCATTTCTATGCTCACTTATGATATTTCATTACTATATATTAGGTTTACCCTTACTAAGAATTTGATCTCACCCCTTGTTATGTTTATATTTTTATGTGTTATATATAAATTTAAGACACATGATATTTCTATAAGAGTAGCATGTGTTAAGATATTTCTAGGATATGTTAAAGACTTATTATGGATAAAGCAGTTTCTTATATAGTGGGAAAAATTAAATTTTAGGGGAAATACATGGTATTGGTTAGTTAAAATGTTTTCCTAACATGATAAAACTATAAACCAAAAATTTCTTTTAACATTATGTGACTCAAAATGTTTTGGGGATATTGTAATTATTTATAGTTAAATTAGTTTTTGTTGATTCATTTAAAACAAAGTATGTAAAGAAAGAATGGATAAGCATTGGATCTGAGTGCAGGTTTGGGGTGTCACAAGAAAAGTACTCTATTAGATTTTGGATTCTTGTGTCTTAGAAAGATTATATGGTAACTTAGCACATTCAATGACTCTACATAGTGTTGAAGCACAGGGAGATAGCTTTATATAGAGAAGAATTCATATCTACCTAATTTGTTTCTTTATATATTTTAGGTTTGTGTAAAATTTTAGGGTTGAATTTTATATTTTTAAGATGTTTTCCATTAATTTAGTTTCATTTATTTAGAGAGTTAAACACACAAATAGATTTATATTTTTATTTATTTTGTTATATATAATAAGAATCATTTATATATATAATCTATATATTCAACAAGTTGTAATTTAATTTTTTTTACATGTATGAAATATTAATTGGTTATACTGTGTTTTTAATAGAATTTTTTATTAACCAATTTCAATTCTACACTAGTATAATTTTTCCCTGGTAATAATATAAGACCCATAGTACTAGTCACATACCCCTAAAGATTGGTGAATTCTCTTTGTGTTAGTTATGAACCAGTTCGGGTATTGTTCGAGTATCTAGAGTTGGGTCATTACAAAGTGGTATAAGAGTTCTGTTTTAGTTTCTATAAAATTTTATAGAAAATTGATAACATCTTTACGATGAGATAATTAAACTATAAAAAGGATTTACTATCCTATTTATGGAGGAATATCAATCCTATTTACGATATCAAATTATTTAATAGGCATCATAGGTTGAGATAGAATTTATTTAAATGCATCAAATTCGACATGATAAAACTTGAGAAGTGTTATAAGGCTCATTTGGGAGCTTGGTTCCACATGAGACCATGCATCATCATTATAGTAGAATATTAGGACATGTTCATGGAATTTATATGACATGATAATTATATATAAATATAATTAATTAATTATAAATTACTAATGAAGTAATCAGTTCTTTATTGAATATATTATTAGGGGTGATGTAATTAATTAAAATTGTTCACATTTCTTTACTATTTTTATCCCATTTTATCTCTATTGTATTATTATACCAAACGTGTTAATTGTTTTCATATTTAAAGTATTATTATATAAATCCTTTTTTATTTAATAGGATAGAATAGTTTATATTATTTTATTAAAAATGAAAGGGGGTGGAATATAATTTATTTTTTAAAAATAGTAAATTATTTTAAAGTAAAATGAGATACATTTTTCTAAAATGGTATATAAAAAGATTATTTATTTTAAAAAAATAGGATTAGATGGAATTTAATGTGAACTTATATTTTAGAAAAAAACATAACCCTATATAAAAAACTATTTTGAATAATGAATGTATTTGATAAATAAGAAATTTATTGGGAGGGAATAAAAGGAAAACCCCACTTGATTATTTTATTGGGGATCACAGTAATATTTAAATTAAACTAACTTCCTACCAGGAAACTCAATCAGAGGCAAGCCTCTGACTATTTATTAAATAAAAGAAAACCAGCAAGCCAGTACACCAGAGTAAAATTACAATTTCAAATCATATCAGTCCAACCCAACACCACCCCCATGATATATTCCATCCTCTACAGTAGATGATTCCCATTCTGAGCTGTCATAATGTCGCAGAATCTTGGCGTACTTCCTTTAAGGTTTAACTTCTCCAAAGAGAGAAATTCCTTAAAAGACCACGCAGCCCAGCCTTCCCCACCAATGGTGGACCTGGTAGCCATTGGTTTTGGAAGATAAGAATAGTCATTCCTCAACATTCTTTGTGGTGGGGAAGTCATCACTTCTTCATTCCCAGACTCCTTGCTTTTCTCACCCCAGAAAACATCGTTGTAGGAAGCCCGGACCATTCCAACTTCATTTTCCCTATCACTCTCAAGACAATCCCCCCAATTTCCAGAAATGTTCATTGCACGGTAACCCTCCTCCACACCCCGTTCCTGCTGATATTGATTATTTGAATCAAGTATGTCAAGACACTATGAATTACCCACAATCCCACAGCCAACATTTGTCCCCTATTCCACAAGAGAATCATCTGCAACAGCCTCCTGTGAAATTCTTCCATTAGCATTGACTGAAACATCATCCTCAGTGTTAGAGACCTTCCCATTCTCTAACACCTGTAGACAAATTCCAATAGAACCAAGAACGGTAGCAATAACACCATCCTCTTGCCCTTTTAGTGGTCCAAGAAAGTCATCAGGATCCACAACACCATGCTCCTCCAAGGTTTTTCCACCCACAGACATAGGTCCATCACAGTCCAGCACTAAGTCATCCATCACCAAACCAACAAAGTGGTTGCTGATCTCCAAATAAGTCCCCTGCTTCCAAGACTGGGGATGCAATCTAGTTTTAGGCTCTATCTTCACACCACTCCCAACTACAGCCTGTTTTACAGACCCATGATCATCAGATAGCTCCTTCTCTATCACCTCCTCCATAGCACATGCACTACTAGTGACAGCATCCTCTAAGACAGCACCCTCCAATGTTCAAACATCATTATCAGGACCCCTGCACATACTCTTTAGAGCACCCTCTAGAGAGGCCAAATTCTCCTCAGAGTTAACCGAATGACAAACACTAGCCTCAACCAAATACCTTGACTCAAATCCCAGATCACCTTTCAGTCTATCAAACACTTGAAAAACCGATGGGTTCAGAGACGCCTTCACTGTCTTCAGGCCACATGCAGTGCCTGACACATCATCAAACTGAGCCTGCATCAACCCCTTCACTACAAGTCCATCAGATTGCGCTTCACACAGCTGCCCTTCAGAACACATAGAGTCTAGTCGATCCCCCTTCCCAGATGGAACTCCATATTTGGAAAACACAGCCACTTCCACAGGGCTGTCCTTCAGAGCCAACTGAGTCGACATCACAGCATTACGCACCCCGCACCCATCCCCACTATGTCCATCCATCATTTTGGGATAAACATCCAGCCCTCCCCTACGGAAAACATCCTCCAGGTGTTCGAACCATTTACACCTCACACAAAACTTCATCTATGACTCAAAAATAACCTCTTTCATCCATCTAAACTCTTGCTCGTCAGTAATCCAGACACAACTCACAGGAGGTCGCGCAACGTCAACCTCAACACATATGCGTGGGAAAATCGGGTGAGACACAGACTCCCTCAGTTGATCGGAATAAAGAAATAACCCGATCATATTTCCAATTACACAAAGAATCACGGGATTTTGAAAAGAAAGGGAAAGACCAGGAAGACTTACCCAAGTAGAAACCGACGACGGATCACGCTACATATGGAATTCGAAACCCCAAAAAAATAGAAAAAAAGAAGAATCATCGCACCTTCTAGGAGCTCTGGACCCCGAAATAATCAATTATTCCTCAGATCCAAACTGAACCATAATATTCCATCGATCGAGTAACCCGACTACCGGATGTTCATGATGTCCCCAAGATTTGGAGATGGCCTGGGAAAATGCTTCCAACGACGGTTGATGGGGATGAAAGTGAGCCACCAGGGTATACTTGCACAGATCTGCAGTGCAGATTAACTCCGTCGGGAGCAGAGACAACTGAGGCGACTCCTAGAAAAGAGCTGAAACCTTTGGGTCTATGGAGATTTTCAGGGAAAGTGTGTTTGAATTATCAGGGATAAAAAAACATATTGGGGATTTGGTATTGAATCATCTCATGTTATTATTATTTGAGTGTTATTTTATATTGTAAACATATAATTTACATAGTTGATACATGAGTTTATTCTTCACATTGAGTTTTTAATGTGAATTTTGATGTTAGAGGATGAATTTGAGGATGGTTTTATACAAGGTTAAATAAATAGATAACAAAATTAAGGCTTGGGTAAAATTGGAAGGTTATAGATTTATAAAAAACTTCCCTGGTTTTTTTATAGGTTTTTAGTTATCAAGAAGATACTATGAGTTCTTTCCATCATCAAATTAGATGTTTGTTCATGTGGTCTCTTGACTAACCATGGGGTCACTGGTTCCTTCATGCGGTTTCTTGTTCCTTAATGAATCTGCTTAGTTCCATCAAGAAGTTGATTGGTTCCTTCATGTGGCCACTTGGTTCCTTCATGAGGTTTCTTGTTTTTTCTATTTTTTCACTTTCATCCATCTTGTGGTTACATGGTTTGGTCATGTAGTCACTAGTTTGGTCATGTTTAAAAAAAAATTTTTGTGTATTTGATCATTTTTTTATATGATAATTTGTTTCCAACACATGGTTTATTTGATAGTTCTTATGTTTTATTTATTGATCATGTGGTCGATCCATATTCTATTTGTGAAGTTATTTTCTTCATAATTGGGTCTCTCCACATGGTCGATCATCATGGTTAGTCCTTTTCTCCCAAAAAAATGCAGTTTTTCACATAAATTATAGAATGATATAAAACATGTTCTTAACCAAAATTAAGGAAATAATAAATTGAATTAGGTGATTTAAAAACTTAATTAATTAAGATAATAAATATCTTTATATTCTTTAATAATGGAAGTTTTAAAGGAGTTGTTCCGAGGGAATTAAATGTAAAAACTAATTAATATGGTTTAAAATAGAAAATTTAACTAAGTTTAATAGAGATATCCATAAAGGTGTATATTTTTTAAATGATATTTTTCTATTCTCCATTAAATCTAATTAATTTTTATCAATTATGAAATATCCAAAAACTCCTATCTTGGATTATTGAAACCCTTGTATAATTGTTCGAACTCGTTCCTATGAGTTTCCAAGCCTGGATGCACCTCTTTCTTTCCTCTTTTTTCGTGTAACAAAATCATGAAATGTAACATATTTTTACAAAATTTTAAGCATTTTCCATATTTTATTTTTTTTCCTATTGAATTGGGTGTGTCGTACATATCCCAAGGATGGATAAAATTATATGATAAATATGACCTAAATTTCCGGGATGCATTTTTTTTATGTATGGATTTCAAGTGTAAATGTTTTAATTGATTTTAGGGGTTCTCCCTATGTTTAAAGAATTCCCAAGGTTGTTTGAATTTTCATGTTAGAATCTATGGTTTTTTTTATCTTCCAAAATTTTACATTCCATGTGAATAGTACACGATGTGTAATGGTTGTCAGGTTCATGTTTTGATATGAGTACATAAAATGAATGATTACACATTGTGTAATGTTAAAATATCAATTTTTAATAAAAAAAGATATGGGTTTTTTAGAATATCTGAGTCGCAGGAATTTTATGATGTGTAAAAAGATTTCATGCCATATAACTATCATGGATAGGGATTTTTAGGGTTCTTCTAAACTAAAATATGTTTATTAATTATTTTTCATCTATCACCCTCTCAACTTAGGGATCTTCTCTAGTGATTTTGGGAGCCTTCATTCGATCCAGATTGATTCATTCAGAGTGGGATCATTAGGTAAGTTGTGTTGCATCTTTTTGGGAAATAGTTCCTTTCTTATTCTTCGTTTACTTTTATGGTGGTATCATTGTTTCATTACACTAAATGTTTTTTTATTGGTGTTGAAATTGTTATTGATTCTATTCTATATACATTATATGATCTTGTTTCAGGGGTAGTTTCCTTTATTGGTTGTGGTATGATGGGTGTGGATTCTTCAGGTATGTGTTATTTCATCTTCTTTGATGACCCACTTATTAAATTGAATCAATTTTTAGATGGGTATATTTATTATAGGGAATATGTTGTCATTTTTTTCATCCTTGGGTTGGAATCCATTGAGGGTTTCTATGACCCGTGTTTTGAGGTAGGTGGTTCTACCTCAAGACTATGCTGTTGAACTGCATTACTTCTATTTTGTATAAATTATTTTATTAAATTAAATGGAATGGTATGCCTTTTTTGTGTGGAACTAGGTTTTTATAAAATATTTTTTTCCCTTAGTTTGGGTAAATGTAAATGGTTTTTTAAAAAATTTTGAAATGGTTTCATGAAATGGTTTTCAAATAATGATATGATCAAATGGTTTGATGAAATGGTTTTGAAAATAGAGAACATGGGAGGCCTTGGTTACATAAGTGGAAGGTATAGTAATAGGTATTATCCACTATAGGGGATTTTCTCCTGGGTATTTCTTCTACTCCTTAGGCCAATTATTCTAGGGACTTGTTGGACCTATTGGGGTTTCAAGTTCAAGTGTGTTTTTCTTCACTCTAGGATTGATTCATATGTCTAGAGGCTTGATGTGTGCATGATTTTCTATATTTATCAATTCAAGAAAAGAAGTCTATAACAACGGTTTCAGACCATTGGTATATCCTATACCAATGGTTTTCAAACTATTGTCTAGTTAAGAATTGGGATAGACTTATCCCAATGGTTCTAATTCAACCATTTGTATAGAGCTCTGTAAATGTCAGAATCCCAACGGTTTCAGAACAACTATTGGTATATATTTATACCAACGGTTTATTAAATGTTCATATATAGTATAATTTAATAGTTTACCAAGGGTTTTAAAACTATTGGTATACATTTTTACCAATGGTTTTAGTAAATTGTTGGTAAGGCCATTCTTTTGAACACTATACCAATGATTTTAAACCATTGTTATAGATTTTTTCTCGAATTCTACACAGCAGCCAGCTAGAATCCCCTCCATTTTATATTCCTTTACATAACACCTAAAACAACACAAAAACACCTGTAATAGCACATAGAAATTGAAGAATCTTCCAAACATGGCACGTACCAGAACATAGTATTCCCCATTTCAATCTTCACATGAAAAACACTCTTCCAACTAACCCATTTCAATTTCTTTGGTTCAAACATATCAAAAAATTTACTTTAATCAAAATTCTCACAAATATTTTATCATCGAGTATTCAATGGTGTGTATTCTACTACACCATGACATAGTTAAAACTTATTTTTTTTAAATGACTTGTTAAATTCTCATTTCTTAGGTATAAAAACCCTTTTACTTCCCATATGATAATTATACATCCTTATTGTGTTTCTACTATTGATGGATGAATTTATTATTTACAATACTAATTATTTTTTAGAATAGGTTATTGATCGGAGGTACTGATTTTATAGATGTATTTAAATAAAGGTTTTTAATTAAATTTAGTAGAATGTTTACTCAAAGAGATATTGAAGAACTCAACCATGAATTTATGGATGAAGGGATCCATCATCATCACCCCGATGGTGAGAGACCAATCACATTTAGAAAGTGAAAATGGGATAGGATCAAAATGGTGTCCCATAATGTAAAGCATCAAAAGACAATAAATCAGAGTAAGATGACTAATAAGTGGTATAATGATAATGAATAAGCTCAAGTTCTTCAGCCAAGAGTTTTATTGTATGCTTTGGTGGATCTTGTGACTCACTGAAGGATACATTAGTACTGTGAAGGTCCATTAGGAATCCATTGAGAGTATAATAGACATCAATTTGATGTAATTTTTTTCCATAATGATGTAAAATGATGTGTCTATGGACACTTCTATAAGAAATTCCATGAGTAGTGGAATAGTGCACACCACCATGTCCTTGAAGAGATTTCATGGAAGTATAAGAGGGTGATGAGGAGATAACATATAAGGGGATACTAGGATGGTCCATTAACATGGGTGGTTTTGGTAGGGATGGTGGTGAATTGGGAAGGGTTTCATGGATAAGGATGGGTATGGTTGTGAAATAGCTTTGATACAATGTAAAAAGATAATTCATAGAATCTAGATATCGATAAAGAAATAAGTATACAAGTAATAACACTGACTTAATCAATACTTTGAATGTTGAATCATTTATTAAATATCCAAATACACTAATTACATTATAAAAAAGATGACAATACATTAGTAAAAGGTGATCTGATTAAAACTATATATTATTTTGGCTACCTAATACAAGAATAATGTGACCTACCTAGTCACACATATATTCAGTCATATAAAATCAGGAAAAAAAATGTCAGTAATATCAGTCAAAAATATAATGGATAAAATTATCCCTCATCATCATCATCATCACTATCATCACTGTCATCATCTACCTCATCCTCATCCTCATTCTCATCCCTACCCCTGTCCTCATCCTCGTACTCATCCCTATCCTCATCCACATCATCATCCTCAGCCTCATCTTCATACTCATCCTTGACCTCATCCTCTGCATCGGACTCTTCCTCTCCCTTGGCCTCAGCCTCGTCCTCATCCTCACCTCAGCATCATCTTATTCCTTGTCCTCTTCGTTGTCATCATCATTTCCAGGAATTAAATCATCTCAACTACAACTAGAACTGTCGCCTGGTGCACTATATATTGAATGCATTGATGACATATATTCATCACAAGCTGTGCAGACCTCTGGTGGAAATGTTGTACATAAAACTTTCATCAGTTTCATAAATTCAATGTTTTCCCTAGAAGACCATTATTCCACCTATGTGGCCATTTTTTCATCCTATTCTGCATGTGCCTTAAACTTTTGAAACTCGGTGGCACTAAAATTGGTACCTAAAGAGGGCTAATATGTCTTTGGGACTATACTCTACCTAGGTTTATAGCGTACTCTTCTATAGTTCTCATCTCCAAAAACCTAATGTAAGTGATCATTTGGACCAAAATTATCATGTTCCAGGGAATCAACAGCCTCCAAAACTGCCAGTTAAAAAAATATCTAAAAAATATATATTTAAATTTTAATTCAACAAATTAAAACTTAAAATATGTTGTTGTGTTGGTTATTTAACCACACTTCTATATTTTTTCCTTCTACTCAAGGAAAATAGTTTTTCTCGAGGTGCAAGTCCTTGAATATTCAATACCTGCCTTTAAAAAGACATTGAATGTAGGAAACCATAATTAAAAATAGGTCACCAATAATTAATTTCATAACTGAAGTTATATAAAAACATTAAAAATAAAATAAATTATGAAGGAAACAATATGAATTGGAAGTACTAAAGAAAAATTATAAACAATTGTCGTACATTCTTCCTCTCATGATCTGACATCATAGTACATGTCATGAACCATCCCCAGGGCCCATGTCGTGGCTACCCCAAGCTGGCCTTCCATAGGCCAAGGGCTTGTTACTAGCACCAAAAAGGCATATCTCAAAAATGGAAGGCATTGCCTTTCAGCCTTTACATGCACACGCAGCCCATACTGTGTAAAGTAAGTTGAAATTGTAACCAACAACAAGTAAAAGTACTACAGAGAGTAAAATGGGCCAGAATACAAGCCCAACTGAAAGGAAAGTACAGAAAAAGATGTAAAAGCTTCGAAGGTTATCCGCCAAAGATCCTACCTGATGGGTAGGTACATATCACTGTCAGGTGTCACTGTATCACACCACGTCAATCGATCCACCTATGAGAAACATCTAGCCATGGATCCCCAAATTCCAAGTTAATGTTTTCCACCATCTATACAAGACACAACACATGTGGTTGAATCCCATGTATGGGTGAGTATAATAACTCAGTAGGTACCTTGAGACCCCTGAAGGTATCTCATAAATCCACAAGGGAAAATACCACAAAGTAAAATACCACAAGGCAAGATCTCCAAGTAAATCACAAAGAAAAAGACACAGCTCAAACTAGGTATAACATAAGTACAAAAGTAAATACGATTAGTCACAAATCTAGATCATTTTATTCTATTGAGAGGCTCTATTTCTGATCTATGAAGGTTCTCTCCTATATTGATCCATGAAGGGTCGCTCTGTTATTGATCTACGAAGGGTCTCTCTCATGCTAATCCATGAAGGGTCCATCTAATGCCGATCCACGAAGGGTCTATCTCATGTTGAGCCATGAAGGGTCTTTATAATGCTTATCTACATAGGTACACTCTACTATATATCCATGGAGGTTATCTCTTAGGTTGATCCACAAAATATTGCTCTAATGTTAATCCATGAAGGGTCTCTCTCATGCTGATCCACAGAGGATCGCTCTCATTTTTGACGTCAGATCCAGCCACTAGATTCTCACACTTAACACGCTTGATTCCAGTATGATCTTATAATCAATACATCATTCATTCCTCAAATTCTAGTAAGTCCCATATAGATTAATTCAAAGTAATTTCTTGTTGTAAGGGTCTCAACACAACATACGGTGCGTCGAACGGATGCCCAGGCTGTAAGATATGGGTGTTTTTATAAAAAGGTCCTTATTGGATTCAAGTATGATACAACCTATCCATATGTCAAACTTCTTCAAAACTCACTTAGATTATGTCATAAGAACTGCCTCATTTCAAGGGTCCTCAATCTGTGGAGGGCGCGTCAATTGGATGCCAAGTCTGTTAGTTATTGACATTTTTTCCAAAATGGGGCAGGTTGGGTCTAGGTCAGGTCTTGCCCAACCCGACCCAGCATGGGGTCCACCAACCCGACCAGAGTCTTCCGACCCGACCCAGACCCAACCCGACCAGGGATCGGACCATTGGGTCATGGGTCTACTGGGGCAGTTCCATCCCACTGGCCTACCGAGTCCACCAGAGGTGGACCGGTTCGTCACCTTTCCAAGACACGGCTAGAAGCTGCTTATGTCTCCTCAATAACCCTACGGTCAATGCGGGGTGGTTTCCCCCTCCACAGTCAAGAGACTGTGGCTTGCACCATGTGGCCAGTCAGACTCGCGCACATGGTCAATAGACCGCATGCCTTCAGTGCATCTAAGCAGCCTGAACGTGGGTTGCCCCCTCCACGCGGTGCTAGTTGTCACTGCATCTTTATTCCATTATAGCCATCTATTTGTGGATTTCTCCCACTGTGGCACGCCGATGGGCATTCCGCCTCCCTCCGTATGTGGCTGCCATCGTGGGTCACCACCGGTCTTCATTGGCCACTGATGGTCTCTTCTACGGGCCAATAGAGTTGCTTTGGTGGTCCAATTCTTGAACTGTCAGTGCCTATAGGACCATAGGTCTTCCCCCATCATTGTAATGGCCTCGAAATCTCCTTTCTACCATTTTGATAATTCATCCATAAATAATGCATAAGGTGGAGGGTCATTGGCCTTTTTCGTGTCAGCATGCGCCCTCTGTATTAAAAGTTTGATACGGTGGAGTTTTGGGATCATAGTTCTATCAAGCTATCAACAATCCCCATGAAAAACCCCAAGTAAATCACCCTTCCTCAAGAACACCTGATCCGTGGATCAACCTGTTCGTGGGTTGATCAGCATTCATTGTTTTATAATGATGAACAGGGAATTCAAGCACAAATAAATCCCTATATAGATTCAGATCTGTCATAAGTGATGGATGATAATCCAAGTCATCATCAACTTTTGATCCACTATCATTCTTCATCATTCATCAATTCCAATATCTGATCTTGTTCTGACAAATATTTTTCATCGCACACCAATCCTCTATCATTCGTCATGGGTGAGGGTTTCTCGATTGTTTTTTGTTTTTTGTTGGAGAGGAATTATGCCATATGTTCATCAAATAATCCCCAAGGTTTAATTACCAACTCTCCAACACATTATATTAATAAAAATAAACACGTCGTAGCGTTTCTGTTATGCTATGATGTTGTGTTGTTACCCTATTTCATTTATGAAATAGTGTAGCAGTTTCTCTTGAATAATGATCCATTAATGATCCTCATTTAATGTTCCTTGTTTCTACCTTGTCACCACACCACAGTGCCACCGTCTTCTACTCAACGGTGTGAAAGAAAAATAAAATAACTTTTCCTAAGTTATTTTATTATTTTCCGAAAAGTCCGAAAAATAACTTTTTCATCTAAAACATTCCAGTTGAAATTAAGTCTTTTCTAGGTGAGTCTCAACATTCCATGTTCAATGGTACCCTTTAATTTTTGATCCAATCACTGGTTTGAAATCTATAAAAACCAACTTGCAAGATTACTTAATTGAACTAAATGAAAGTTCAAAATTACATTCTAGGAACCCTGGGCCTCAGAATCACTTATCGTCTCAGCACTTGGTCTCAAAATAATTCCATATAATTTGAAAAAAACATTACACAAAAATTACATGACTTTAAATTCTCTCCACCTTATTATTTACATATCTAAAAGCCAAAAAAGGCTAATTAAAAAATTCGGGGTACTGAGCATGAATCTGAACCTCTCACTCCCATGTTCTCTCTTGGAGGTTCTCGTGCTACCACTGAACGCGCACCAGAAAAAATCGATAGTCAATTAAGGACCTACTCTTGTCGATAATTTATCTCCACTGGGAACTCTGTAAACATCTCCTCGTCGTCAATGTTCAGCTCGCCTCAATCATTGACGTGTGATAGATCATGCCCGTAACTCTTCAGCTGTGACACGTGAAAAACATCATGCACCAGTTTCATCTGTGGGGGAAAAGCTAGGTGGTACACCACCTCTCCAACTCTGCTAAGAATCTATAAAGGACCAATGAACCTCAGATATAACTTTCCTCCCCATAAAAATCTATGTTATCCTCGTCGTGGTGATACCTGAAGAAAAATATGGTCTCCCTCCTCAAACTCCAAGGGTCTTCATCTCTTGTTGGCATAAGACTTTTGTCTACTATAAGAAGTCCTCACCCACTTCTGGATGATATGTACCTTCTCAGTGGTAGCCTGTACCAACTCTGGACCCATTAGTGCTGACTCCCCTGGGTTTATCCATCATATACGTGATCTGAATGTCCACCTATATAAGGCCTCAAGTTGTTCCATGCCAATGATGGAGTGATAGCTATTGTTGTATAAAAGCTCCACCAATGGTAGGTGGTCCTCCCAAATATGACCAAAATCTATGACATAATAACAAAGCATGTCTTCCAAGGTCTGTATGGACCGCTCTGTCTAACCATTTGTCTACGGGTGAAAAGATATACTCCAATATAGCTAAGTCCCAAACACCTCCTGTAACCCCTTACACAATCAGGATGTAAATCATGCATCATGGTCTGAGACAATCAGCGAAGCAACCCTATGAAGCTGCACTATCTTTTGGATGTATTGGAATCTCAATCCCTCTCCTGATCCCTACTCTCATATGGATAGGAAGTGAGCCGACATGGTGAGTTGGTCAATGATCACCTAGATAGAGTTTTGGCCTCTCGATGTGTGTGGTAACCCTATCACGAAGTCCATGGAGATATCATCCCACTTACACTTTGGAAACTCAAGCGATTATGTCAAGCCTACTAGGACCTAATGCTCAACCTTCACTTGATGAAAAGTGAGGCATCATGAGATGTACTGTGCCACTACTTTCTTTATCCCTGACCACCATTACTAATGTTAGAGGTCATGGTACATCTTCACCACACCAAGATGTACTGTTAAAGGAGATTTATGGAACTCCCCCAACACCTCCTCTCATAATGTCACTGGTACCATGGTTCACCCTCTAAAAAGGATGATGTTCTCCCCACCTATCAAAAACCTATAAAGAGCCTATCTTGAGTATATCTGAGCACATCGGGCCTCGCAGTCAACATCCACAAGTCGTGCCTCCCTAACTCAATGAAGGAGTGGGGGAGTGGAAGTCATAGACTAGATGTAATCTGCTCCATCCTCATCCACGAAGGATATCTGCATCGCAGCAAGCTTCTTTATCGCCTCACTCAGTAGCTACAAACCAGACCTCCTAATGAGTGTGTCAGACACCACTTTCCCATTCCTAGGTGTAGTGACTATCTCAAATCTGTAGTCCTGGAGGAACTATGGACATCACTGTTGTCTCAAGTTCAGGTTCTTCTCTGAGAATATATACTTGAGACTCTTTTGTTCAGATTATAAGTTAAATTTTTCACCCATCATGTAGTTCCACCACATCATCAAGGAAAATAACACTACTGCTAACTTCAAGTCATGGGTCGTGTAGTTCCTCTCATGATGCCTCAACTGCTGTGATCTGTAGGTGATCACTGCTCACTCATACATCAGGACACAACCCAGTCAGGTTCATGATGCATCAAAGAAGACTACATACCCAACACCCTCTTCTGGTAGTCTCAGAATGGGGGCACTCTTCAGTCTCTTCTTAAACTCCTAGAAACTATCTTGGCACATATTCATCCATAAGAATGGTTTTTCTTTCTTTTCCAAAGCTGAAAAGGGTATTGCTACTCTAAAAAAGTCAGGTATGAACCTCTGGTAGAACCAAACCAACTCCAAGAAACATCGCACCTCAATCACACTCCCAAGTGGCTCCCAAGAAATAATTTCCTCTATCTTCACCGGATCCACTGCAAATCTATCCTTTGAGATGACATGTTCCTAAAATTGGACCTCCTGAATTAGGAACTAGAACTTTAAGAGCTTACTATAAAGTCGGTTCTATCGGAGTTTATCCAGGACTATCTGTAGGTGTGTAATGTGCTCATCCTCTAACACCGAGTATGCCAAGAATTCATCAATGAATACTACCATGAAACGATCAAGGAATGGCTAAAAGATCCAGTTAATGAGTCCCAAAAGCACTGCTGAGGCATTGGTCACACCGAAAGGTATCACTAAAAACTCTTATTGGTCATACCAGAATCTAAAGGTTGTGTTTGGTACATCCTCATCCCATACCCAAAGGTGATGATAGCCTGATTTGAGGTTGATCTTAGATAACCACCTCTCTCCCTTCTGCTGATTGAAGAGGTCCTCAATCCTCGGTAGTAGATACTTGTTCTTCATGGTCACCTGGTTCAGGTGCCAGAAGTCCACACATAGTATCTATCATCTATCTTCCTTCTTGTAAAACAACACTGGGGCTTTCCATGGAGAATAACTGAGTCTTAAGAACCCCTTCTTCTACAAGTCCTCCAACTGTACTCTCAACTCCTGGAGCTTTGTGGGAGCCATTTGATATGTAGGTGTAGATATCGGTGTCGCCCTTGGGTAAAATTCAATGAAAATGTATACCTCTGTGTGGGGAGGTAGTCCCAGAACATCCTTAATAAATACATCCTCGTACTCATCCAACACTACATGAAAACTGAAACACCTCTTGTCCACCACACCGAGGGAGAGGCTAACTAACTAGTGAGTGATCAGCTACAGCATCCTCTAAGAAAGTCCATATTATGCTACAAAGGCTCCCTTCTCACTGGTGAAAGAAAACCTAGTCTCATCCTCATGGACACACCCCCATTTTCACCTAAAACAGTCAATCTGAGCATGGACTATAGTTGACCAATCCATATATAAGATGATGTTGTGAGGACTCGATAGAGATACTAGGATATCCCAGCCGAAGCTCTAACCTCCTAGTGTAATCTCACACTACCAGCACAAGTGTAAATTATTGGATCTCCTCTCATAAGAGTCTCTAATTGTAAGGATTTATCCAACGACTCCACCGGAATCTCCAAGCCTAAAATGAGGTCTATGGAAAATAAAGAGTGACTGGAAGTTGTGTCTATAATAACTACATCTAATGTGGAGAATACAGAGATCTTACCTCTAATCATATCTAGAGTATCATGGTCATAGGCCTCCACTTCCTAAAGCTGAGATCGCCCCTATCCGTCGGCTCCCTGAGCCCATGGTGAACCATCTGGGTTTGGTGGAGTTAGTACATCGAACTGTCATCCACCGCCTGTCGCTAGGCCTACTTCCCTACCATGTCCACATCCCTATGGACCTCCTTTCTCAAAACTCTGCATCTACCTTGGTGGTCCCTCAACCGTCTGTTGATATTCTATGTAGTGGTTCAGGCAGTCATGAACCATTTCTCCCTACCCACTGTAAGAGCAAAAAACTCTATCCCTTAGCTGACTTCCTCTGCCTTGCGAGCTTCTCACCTCCAACCCTGCATCCTAAGGTCATCCTTTAGAAGTTCTATCTTGTTTGGGCCTCTGCATCATCTATCTACTACCTACTGAAGATGGCTTGGCCACATGTCACCTGGTTGTGGCTCTCATTGTTGGTGCCCACTCGGCTAGGAAGCTCTCCACCAGTAGAGCTCGCTCTAACCTTCCAGCCTGCATCGGGATGCTGAGAAAAAACATTGATGCCCTGATCTCTCATCAGAGTCCCTGATCAAAGTTCTAGGGCCTAAATAAAGGGTCTTGTACCATATTGGTGGAGTAGCAGGATAGGTCGGTAAACCTCGTTGAGTACTAGGCCACAGTCAGGATGCCCTGTTGTAGGTGCAGTGGCTCCTGAATACGCACTGAGTGTAGTATCACTAGTATAAACTCCGCCGTGAAGAGGCTATTGAATTCTAACCAATCAATGGTCGCCTTCTTGTGTGTTTGGAATGTCAATATCCACCATCTCCCTATTGTTCCATGAAAAATTCTAGCTTCTTGGACCACTATCTAGTCTGTAGGGTCTCTACCAAGTGAAAAACCTATGTAACTACCTCCAGCCAGTCCTATGCTTCCTGAGGATCTATCTCACCTCAAATCCTCGGAGGCCACTGCCTCTGGAACTCATGTAGTGTGCTCAATTGACAATCATTTTCCACTAGTGGGTCTGGTAGAAACTGCTACTCTACGAGTGGTGGTTCTTCTGGTACACCACCTGAAGGTGTTGTCACTATAAGTGGTCCCTACACCGACACCTCATCACTCGGTGGGCCATCATTTTGATCCCTTACTAGAATCATGGTTGGATGTATTTGTAGAGGAATACTATAGGGAAATAGATGTTCTATAGTCAATAATTTATACTTAATGAGATGACTCAAAATATATCAAGAGTGAAACAATTCCAAAACACATGAAACCAGTGTTTTCGTGTACCGAGTAAGACAATAGAATTCGGGTCCTAGTGTATGGATACGTCGGCCACCACACCAACACTGGACTCCCTAGACTAAAAGATGAACTCAAGACAGTTAACATTATTTCCCCCATTGAAAATATAGACTCTTAGATCTTCTATTATAACTGACCACCCTTTGATACAACATTGTCACAACCCCTCCCCTAGGGCCTATGTTGTGACTACACAAAACCCACTTTCTAAAGGCCATGGGTTGGTGACTAGCACCAAAAAGGAATATCCCAAAAAGGGATGACATTGCCTTTAAATATATACACACACACATCCCATACTATAGAAAGTAAGCTGAAACTGGAAAAAACAATAAGTACAAGTACTACAGAAAGTAAAATGGGTTGGAATACAATCTCAACTGAAAGGAAAGGGCAGAAAAAAATAGTATAATCTCTGAAGTTCATCTTCCAAGGATACTACCTAAAGGGTAGTTACAGCTGAATATTGGATTCCACTATATCCTACCATGTCAATAAGTTATACCTGGTGAGATTACTCAAAAGAGACAAGAGAAAAACATTTCTAAAACACATGAAATCATTGTTTTCATGTATCGAGTTAGAAAACAGAATTCAGGTTCCTGGTATATGGACATGTCGTCCACCGCACCAACACTAGAATCCCCAAATTGAAAGATGAACTCTAGACACTTAACACTATTTTCCCCATTGAAAATATAGACTCTTATTTCTTCTAGTATAATCGACCACCCTTTGATACCACTTTGTCACAACCCGTCCCCCAAGGCCTATGTTGTGACTACCCCAAGCCTATTTCCGTAGGCCAGGGGCTGGTGACTAGAACCAAAAAAGGAATATTTCAAAAAGGTATGGCATTTCCTTTCATTCTATACACACACACACAGACCATACTATGGAAATTATGTTGAAACTAAAACCAACAACAAGTACAAGTACTACAGAAAGTAAAATGGTCCAGAATACAAGACCAACTGAAAGGAAAGTGAAGAAAAAGTAGTACAATCTTTGGAGGTTGTCTTCCAAGGATCATACCTAAAGGGTATGTGCAACTCACTATTATATGTCATTTTATCACACCATGTCAATCGATCCACCTCCAAGCACCATCTAGCCGTGGCTCCCCAAAGTCCCTGTCAAAGTTGTTATAGTCTGCACAAGACACAACACATGCAAGGTAATTCCATAAAGGGATGAGTATAACAACTCAGTAGGGAACCCAAGACCCCTAAAGGACTCTCATAAATCCACAATTGAAAATAGAACAATGGAAAATACCACAAATCAAGGTCTCAAAGTGAAGAATAAACCAAAATACACTGATCACACCAGGTATAACTTAAGTATAGAAGTAAATATGATTGGTCATAAAGATAGAGAATATTATTCTATTGAGAGTATATACTAGTGATCCACGAAGGTTCATTCTGCTGTTGATCTATCAAGGGTTGCTCTTCTGCTGATCCAAAAAGGGTTGCTCTCATGCTGATCCACATAGGGTCGCTCTCATTTTGATCAACGTAGGGTCTCTCTCATGCTGATCCACAGAGGGTTGCTCTAATGTTGATCCATGAAAGGTCTCTCTACTACTGATACACAGAGGGTATCTCTCATGATGATCTATGAAGGGTTGCTCTACTACTGATCCATGAAGGATCTCTCTCATGTTGATCCACATAGGGTTGCTCTCATTCTTCACATCACAGCTTACCACTGGATTCTTGTAATTAGCATGCTTGATTGAAGGAGGATCAGCTACTCAATCCATAGGTAATACCTCAACCACTAGTAATTCCCAGATAGAGTAACCCAAAGGAAAATCTCTTCATAATGGTCCCAATGCAATAGATGGTGCGTTGAATGAACGCTCAGTCTGTAAGATATGGGCATTTTTTTAAAAAGGGTCGGTTGGGATTCGAGTCTGATCTAACCCATCCATTAACCAACCTCTTCCAAAACTCATTTATAGTATTTCAGAAGGACCGCCTCATCTCAAGGGTCCTCGTGACGTAGAAAACATGTCAATTGGATGCTTAGTCTGTTAGTTATTGATGTTTTTCCAAAAAAGGGACGGGTGGGTCTGGGTCCGGTCCGACCTAACCCGACCTGGACTGGGGTCCAACGAGCCACCCGGGTCTGCCTAAATGACCTGTAATTGGCCTATCCTAGGTATGGTCGATTGTTTTGAGGGATCTTTGGGCTGCAGGTTTGTCTTGTTGGGGCGGGTTCGGCCCCCTGGGTCGGTTCCGGCCAATTGGGGCCGGTTCGGCCCACTAGGGCAGGTCCAGCCTACTGCCTGTCCAGTCCGCCATAGGTGGACTGGTTTGTTTCTCGACCAGGACTCAGTTAGAATCCACGTCAGGCTCCCTTCTCGCCCCATGGTCAATGCAGGGTGGTTTCCTCTACCACGGTCAAGCGACCGCCGCTTCGCCACGTGGCTAGTCGGACTCTCGCATGCGGTCGATAGACCTTGTGCCTGCAGCGTGTCTGAGCATCCAAGATGTGGGATTCCCCATACGTGTGGATCCAATTGGGGCCTTGTATCCACACCACTTTGGGCCACCGTTGGCTTCCTCTGGCACAAAGATGGTCTCTTCTGTGGGCCACCAGAGTTTTTCCGGTGGTCTGTTTCTAGAACCGTCTATGCCTATAGGACTATAGGGCTGCCACCTTCATTCCAATAGCCTCAAACTCACATTTCCACTATTTGGAGAATTATTCCGCAAATAACTCCCAAGGGGAAGGGGATCAGGCCTTGTTCATTTCGTTCTTCACCCTATGTGTTAAAAGGTTGAAACATGGAATGTTCGGGATCACACTTTTATAAAGATATCGACAATCCCCATGAAAAACCCCAAGTAATTCACCCTCCAACAAGAACACCCAATCTTCATATCAAACTATTCATGGGTTGATCTGCATTCATTGTTTTATAACGAATAACGGGGAATTCAAGAACAAAGTAATCCCTACCTAGACTCAGACCTATCATAGGCGATGGAAGACAATCCAAGTTATTATCGACCCATGATCTGTGGTTTTTCTTCACTGTTCCTCAATTCTTGGATCTAATCTCATTCTCCATGAGATTTTTTTTCGTGCCCCGATCCTCTAGTGTTCATCATTGGGGAGGCTTTCTCCAGTGTTCATTGTTCTTCATTGGAGATAAATTCCACCGTAAGTTTGTCATAGAATCCCTGGGGTTTAATTCCCAACTCTCCAATGTGTTAGTTTGATAAAAAGAAACATTTCACAGTGTTTCTTTTATGATATGATGTTGTTTTGTTACGTTGTTTCATTTATTAAATGGCGTAGTGGTTGCACTTGTATAATGATTCATTAATGATCCTCATTTAATGTGCCTCATCGTCGACTCGTCGTTGCACCGCAACACCATCATCTACTGCTCAATGGTAAGAAATAAAAATATAATAACTTTTTCTAAGTTATTATATTATTTTCTGAAAATTCAGAAAATTAACTTTCCCATCTGACCCTTTACAGCCAAAGGTAAGTCCATCCTAGGTGAATCCCAACATTCTTATTTCAATGATGCCCTTGTATTTTTTATCTGATCACTGATTAAAAAGTTAGAAAAACATGCTCGCATGTTTTCTTAAGTGAACTAAATAAAATTGAAAATTACATTTCGAGAACCCTAGGACTTGGAATCACATGCCATCTCAGTTCGTAGTCTCAAAATAATTCCATATAATTTAAAAAAATACATGAAAATTCTGAGACATTACAGTATGACCCAAAGTGTGGAGGTATTTTTTAGCATCAATGTTTTTTTATTTTTTTCGAATGATTCTAAAATAAAATTAAATAATAAAAAAGATAGTATTAATAAAATACATAAAAATTTATATTTAAATACCTCTAATGTGATTAATACCTTAAACTTGATATTCTTCCAATGAGTAATCATTTGTTGATATTGTTTAATTGGACAGTCATCCATGATAGGTACCTTTTCTAACTCTATGCCAATTCTAGCACATCATCCAATATACAACTCATGCTTATTGGCTCTCCAAATCCCACCTAACTCCTTTAGACGTGATAGGTATGCACCCTCACCATCGGGAAAATTAAACCGAAGCTGACACCAAAATATTAATTCATATAAATACAAAATTAATATTACATTAAATCCAACATATTTTTGCCACATATTTGTGCCCAAAAATTATCACTGACTTTGTTTGTAAATTGTCTCCATGAGATGAAGTTGACGGGAATGGCGTCAGAGTATTTGGAAAGCATCGCCAAAAAACATTAACATTTCTACCCTATTTTTTGATCATTTGGTTGTATTAATTATAGTCCACCATCATCTTTATGTGGTATTTCAACACTTAACGCATGCGTGTATGCCCCACCCCCCGCCACCTATCAGTAGATGTATCTGTTATTATATAAAGAAATATTATATAAATACATGTTATAATGAAACAAAATTATGGTAAAAAAATTTAGGGTTCTAAAATATACTTGTATAAGTCTACTCAATGGGCGCCTCTGGATCCACTACCATTGATGTAATATCACCCTGTACTGATGGAGTGGGTCCTAGTGTATGCTCTATAGGCATAGACTTTGTCAGAGCAGGAGTCAAAGAAGGAATGTAGAAGCTGGGAGAAAATGAAATAGATAGTTAAGAAGATGGAATGAACTATAAAAAACAAACCATATAGTGGCGTATTTTTTAATGTAGTGATGGTTTAAATTTCTGATATATGGTTCTGTGGTGGTTTCAAAAAAACTGTTTCTAAAAATGGTGTCGGCAATCATCATGTGGTAGTTTCTTCCATTTAGCGTCGGTTTTTGGAAAGTGTCATAGAAGATGTATTTCAAAATGGTTTTCTTTGTTGTAGTGTCAGTTTTCACTTAAAAATAATTGGGATCTAGTGGAGGTTTTCAAGCACTGCTAAAGTCTGGATTTTTTACCAAAAAAACTACCACTAATACGGATAAAACCATCTTTAAGTAAAATTTTGTCTTATTTAGTGGCAGTTTTAGCCGCTTCCCCAAAAAAACAAAATATAGTAGCGGTTTAAACCACCATTAAAAAAATCTATCTCAAGTGGAAATTTAAACTATCACTATATCATGAATTCAGGAATTAAAGAAACAAGATACAAGTTCTACAGCCCTAGAACCTACAACCATAACAACAAAATAATGACACCGAAACTTTTACCAAATATATCATCAATGTACAAGGAAAAAAATATGTTAAAACTAAATAATAAACATACCTTGATTCACACCAAAACTTAAATAATTGATACATTGACCAAGGAAAACAACAAATTGAAATAAATAATGCATTTCTTAATATAATGAAAGAATCAAACAAACCACAACACATTAAAAGAATCAAAATATATGTAAAAGGGAGGCAGTAAACTAAACATCATATATGATCATATAGAAATTTCAATATCCATATCTAGTTGAATCATAGTATATAGACACATGGTTATTCAAAACATACATAGCGAACACTTTGTCCCAATCCCATCTAAAATAAAAGAAAAATATAAAAAATACCCACATTGTACATACTCATACATGAACAAACGCTCTCCACTAATCATTAACTAATGATGAAATCTTATCATCACCCTCTTCATATCCATCTTTACTTCCTACTACCAACACCTATAACACATTTATATTTAAAATTAAACAATGTTTTATATTTATATTTAAACTTAAAATCAGTAAAATTTTGTGAACTAAATGATTTTGAAGTTGTGTGAATTACATTCTCACCACCATTCATCACTTGAAATCATTGTTTGTCTACTAATGACCTTAGATGGTAATAGTACCAAACCCATCCATGCACTCAACTAGGATGATCCTTCCCAAGGACTTTACCAAATGGGTCATCCTAGGAGACTGAGTAGGATTGTGCGGGATTGAAATCCCATAGTTCATTAATTTTTATCTATAAATCAAATATTTATCATATTACAATCAATATATATTAACATAGTGACAAATGATAATAAGTTATTATAATGAAAAATGAATTCATACCCTGCCTTCTTTGTCAATCTCATTAACAAAACTCCAATCATATTTTTTATGAACATTCAACCACACTTCTATTTGGGATGCTTGGTGGCCTAAATTAAGTGACTGCATTAAACAATGATAAATCAACAATTTATTATATTAAATATATATAATTGTATAATAAATATTTAAACTAATGAAAATATTAAAATATTCTATTGGATTCTAAAAAAACTCTTTGACCCCACATTATGAGTATAATGCTTCCTCGTCAATACTTTAATTTAATAAAATAAAATTAATTTCAGAACATATATTTTAAAAAATTCATGCAGACAAGAAAATAGAAATGTTAAGAGGTGAAAAACACTAACAAATAAAATATACATAACAATGACAATGAATGACTGCAAAAATTACATAAGTGGTTGATAAATGATTAGATAACTGCACATACAATCATTTTCTCCTTCAATCATGTTGGTTTCCTACTCCATCATTACTTCATCTACTTAATCCACTCTTGCAAGACTAAAACTTTTAATATCATTATGGAAAAATAATTCTTCTTATTTTTGTTTATGGGATTCAATGTTAGAGGTCAAATCTACCACACCATCACCCATATCATACAAGTCTTTTGGTTTTACAAGAGAAACTACACACCACCCTTCATCCACAACATCTTTCATATAATATACCATTTTCGATTGTGATGATAAGATATATAAATCATGTAGTTCATGGTCACCAACATCCATAAAGTGAGATAAGTTCACATAAGTAAATTGAAAGGGATCTGTTTTAACAAACATGATAATATCCTCTAAATTACATTTGAATAAAACAGCTTGAAAATGTATGTGGTAGTTTAATTTGATAATATCAGTAAATTTTCCAAAGTATTCCACTTCATAAAACATAAATATTCCACTATTATGTGTTTTCAAACCCTATTCCCGATCAACTGTATAGAATCCAAATCCATTCATGTTATAATCATTGGAATTTCAAGCTTGTTTTAGAGGTCCTTGACAAAGAAACTTCAAATCTTTTGACAACTCTTCTCAAGTATCAGTATTCATGATCTGAAAAAATTAATATAAATTATCATATTTAAAAAATATATGTATCAACCTAATATTTGTATTGATTGCAAAATTTATGAACTTACACGTCATGCAAACTAGTCTACAATCTCTTTATTAATCTCTTTTGTTATATCTTTCTCATTTCCTGTTTTTCCTCTCATTCATCTATTTGTATCCTCAACCCTTCAATAAATGGATATGAAATTTCACTATTTATAAGCCCATATCTATGTGCCAGTAATAATTTCATTTATGTTTGTTTACATTTGACCTCCTCCCAACTGATCATCCAATAGCAGGAAATAGTTTTAATTTCCCATGTATTTAAGATTGAGTAGATGTGTCGTCAATATTTCCAACTCGAATGAATCATGTATCAATAACATTCAAGTATAAAGAAAAAAATTTAAAACACTACTCTTTCAAATACCCATTATAAATTGATCCTTTAGGTTGAGATTTATTTTTCACATATTATTTCAAATTCCCATGATATTTGTGAAATAAAATAAAAAAACAAAATTATGTATTTAATTAATTTATAATAATTTTTTACTGAAATATAAAACATATAAATAAAGTACATCTCAATCAGATACATCCATTAATAATGTATGGGTCCTTCTAATTTAGCTTCCTCAACCAAATACACAGTTAAATGTATCATGAAAGTAAAAAATGACAGAGAAAATATCATCACTATTGAACAAAGTGTCAATAAAATTCTCTCCGAAATGTTTTAAAGATAAAATAGATGTAGAGTTTTCTTAAATAGTTTTCTAAAAAATGTGCAGAATTGGAGTACAATAGGAGTAACCTTTTTTGGTAATAATGTACTCAATTCCAATGGAAGTAGCTGTTGTAAAATAATATGTGAATCATAGCTTTTCAATCCATGTAACATGTGACTCTATAATTAAACACACCTTGATATGTTACTTGAATACCTATTAGATACCTTCACATGTTTTAAAATTTAAAGGAATGTATCTTTATCCCAATTTTTCAATGTAAAAAATGTCAGAGCATACTTTTCATTCTCATTTGGCCATAAATCATGCTTTATGTTCATTTCTTGTAAGTCTTTATAATAATTGACATGATCCTTCAACTTTCCATGCTAATTAAGAAATGTGGTGATAAAATATTCATAAACATTCTTCTCAATATAAATTAAATCAAGATTATGCTGCAACAAATTAAATTCCCAATAAAGAAGTTGGAAGAATATACTTTTTTCTTCCATTGTTTCATTCTGATTTAACTTGACGATGCACTTTGAAATCTTTTCACGCTATTATTCAAATGATGAACCTTCTCCAATTCTATTTCAACATTTCCAAGTTGTGTCAATATTTCATAACCTTTTAACAACTTTGGAGGGGGTCTGGAATCAATGAAATCATTGAATTTTGACTTGTTCAGACGAAATCTAGGAGATGCATCGAGAAATATTATATGACACAAGTAGCAGCATTTTTTACTGTAAGGTAGCCGCCCATGATAAAAATATAAGCTACAAACAGGAAAATCCAAACCTATGTAAGTGTTCCAACCAGATAAATTCCCATGTACAGGGAAGTCACTAATGGTCCACATTATAGCATCTTGTATTTTGAACATTGTTCTAGAAGAAGCAACATATATCTCAACATCATTGCTCCATAACTCCTGTAATTCTTCAATTAAAGGCTATAAGTATACATAAATATCATTTCTAGGAATTTTTTTTCCATGAATAATCATTGAAATGATAAAATACATTTGTTGAATACATATCCATGGAGGTAGATTTTAAGGGATCAAAACAATAGGCCAAAAGTTATAACAGGTTCTCAATGTCCCAAATGGGTTGAATCCATCAATATCCAATCCCAATTGAACATTCCTAGGATCAGATGAGAAATCTAGATGTAATGAATCAAATGTATTCCACCATTGTGAATCTCTTGGATGTCGCATTAACCTATCGTTGTTATTATCTACAGAATTCCACTTCATGTGTTCGGCAGTTTTTGATGACAAGAATAATCTTTACAAATGAGTATTAAAAATAAAGTAAATAAAAACCATTTTAGGTGTGTCCATTTTTTTTTCTTCATGGTAGTATGTTGATTTAGACTTCCAATATCACCCATAGACTTCCATATAAAATAATAACATGTCTTTCAATCTTGTCTTCTTGAATCCTCTCCCCAAAAAAGCATACAGTCATTGGGATACTCGTTAATTTTTGTATAATTCAAACCAATCTTGTTAAGAAATTTTTTTCATATCATAAAAATACTCAGGGATATTTTCTTCATGAAATGAATCATGCAACAATTCCATATCATATACATCTCCTTATTTGTAATTCCACATAGGAATTTGATATGGTAAACCTTCAGTAGAAAAGAAAGTTTTGAATATTTCAAACATCCACTATACAACTATTGATTTCCATCATCAACTAAACTATTAAATGCATCTATCTTCTAAATGAAGTTTTATCTTACATTAGACCCCACAAAATCAAGAGGAGTATCCAATGATATGTTACAATCTTGGTATGGTTTTCCTAGAGTCTCAAAAAAATCACTTGTCACGTTGCTATTTATAGCACCATCAATTGGTTGTTCTGATATGTTTTGATGTGGATTTTGGTGTCTTGAAATACCGAATGCATCATTTATAAGGTTTTTCATTTCATTTTCTATTTTCAATGAAGATGTGATCTCATTTTGTGGATTGACATTAGTGATGAACCTTTCTGTAATGTTTGATTCTCTGTGCCAAATCCAATACAAATAATGAGCAGGGAATTACTTCAATATCAAGTGTTCATAAACTTCATCTCTCTTCAACCATATTCTAAATTTACATTTCATACATGGACATCTTATTATCCCATCAATAGATCGATTGGAAATTGAAAAATCTAAAAATTCCTCCAAACCCATAGCATAATGAGGTGTGTTCATCAGTAATTTGATCTAGATTTTATCCATATATATCACAATGTGCCTACACATTATTAAAAAAATTAAAATGCATAACTATAACTAAATAGGAAAAGAGATTCATATATACTATTTGAAAAAATATAAATATGTTAAATAACTATACACTGCCTTTTAAATATACGTATAACCATCTGTAAAATATAAATTACAGACACTTATAAAAAATAATAAATCTATTTGGACTATTAGAATATTTCGAGGAAGAAACTGGAGTAGAGTAGTAAACTTCAACCCTTCTATAATTGATACAGAATAAGGAAAATTTGTGAAACTAGAAATGCCTCAACAAATCAGTATAATGAGTCCATGAAGTTCTAAATTTCTTTCTTATTCTTTATCCACTTCTTTCCTTAGAAACTATTTATAGACAAAATGCAAGTGGATAAAAGTATTCATAAATCAATTGAATCTTCTACACATGGGTGTTTTCTAATTCTTCATCATACATTTAAAATCCAAAATTTATAAATTAAAATATAAACATATTACTATTTAAATTATCACACTCAAATTCAAAAATACTCAATGTATTTAAATCCTAGTATTATTTTCTAATGACATGGGGTTTATAACATTCAAATAGATTAGATACACTACTACATAAATATAGTAGGGAAATTTTATACCTATATTGCCCGTGTAAGGGTAAAATAATTTTGGCACAGGCTGCATGATGGTACCTCATAATTTTTATAATTTTCATAAAGTTAACCATTAAAATATACATCTCACATAAAGGTAAGATTCATTTTACACATTTTTTATATAGGTAAATTATAATTCAATTTAAGCGTAAGAACAAATTATAAGTATTGCATAAGGGTAACTAGTAAAGTTGTGTAATGTTAAGATTTTAATTAAACTTTTCATGTAAAGGTTACTAGAAAAGTTTTATAAAGGAACTCATAAGTTACATAGAAGTAATAATCATTTTCTAAAGCACATGTAAAGGAAACACATAAATTCCACACACTATATAAAGGTCTCTAGTTCATTATACAAGGGTAACTTACATTTTTTTTCATTTCTCTTAAGGGTGTCTTAGAACTTGAGTAGAGGTAATAAACACTTGTGTAAAGGTAAGAAACACTTGTGTAAAGGTAAAAATTACTTGTGTAAAGGTAGGAATATAATCAATTCCAATACTAGAAATTACATACATGTTTTTCCTATGATACAGTCACATTAAATTTCCAACTAATTTATTTTATGACATGCTTGATATACAAGATTCCTTGCATCATCCCTCATTTTTTTACTCTCTCAACATCAATATTTTCATTTATTGTATCAGGTATAATCATACCATTGTCTTCTTTATATGTTACATTTTATTTCTCATGAGGATGGATAAATGGAAACCATTCAAATATTGAATTCTTTATTCTAATCCTTTCATTTTAATCATTAATATACTGAGACTTATTTCTCTCAATTTCAATACCAAAAATAATTCTTTATCTGGAAAACAACTTTTTTTTAAATGGTAACTCACTTTATTAAGAATTAACCAAGGTATTATAATGAAACTATAACAATGGAAGTGTATAAGTAATCCATTTTAAGCATTATTAAATAAAAAATAAAAAATACTTAATATGAAACTCAATTGATATCCAATTGGTATCATACATCTATATTCTCTCTATTATGATAAAAAATATTTTTTAAAAAAATAAATTATAGATTATAATCAAAAAAATCAGGAAAAAACTAAATATTTTGAATAAATATTAGTATAAAAAATAAATCAAAAACTAAATACATATGTTTTGGTCATGGAAAACATTTATTAAATAAGAACATTATTCCACACTACATGAAAAACCTATCTTTTATAAAAACAATTTATCATGGAAATCATTTATAATATTAGTATGAAATAATCCAATATCGCATATCTAAAGAACAAATCCAATAATATAATCCGAATACCTATTTTAATTTGAAGTTCATCAAATCATGCCAGTATTTATCCAAATAAACCATAAGATATGGAATATGATATAATTGATGCATACTAATAGTGACCCAAACAAAGTATAAGAAATGGAATAAGAAGCAACTAATATATACTAGTAAAATTCCAATCAAAGAACATGTATTGGATTAAGTAACAAGAAATTTATTCTAAAATAATAAATATATGTTCTTCATCCAAATAAGTTTTCAATGTTTTAAAACATAATTTTGGGAAAACCTATTTAGAAAAATAGATAGTATCCAGGGAAAAAAGGTTTTTACACATTGAACACTTTCAATATAGGAAGTGTTCCATTTATACAAAATATTTTTACATATTAAGAAAAATGAAATGAATCAAATATGGGTAAAAGTTGATAAATTTGATTGAATTATAAAAAATAATAAAAACTTCAAAAGGATATGTTTTCAACATAGAATATCTTATATAATTAAATTGTGGTTCATGAACTAACCCATACCTGAAAAAGTTTATAAATAGAATGGAAAATTTTTTTATTCAATTTAATGATTGGTTTCAAGAAAATCATTCACAATAAATTTCCAAAATAAATACAACTAGTGTTTATAAAATTGAATTTTTGTTCAAAATCCTTTTTTATACTCAACACGTTTTCAAAGTAAATGAATCTAATATAAATATTGTTACTATTTTTATTAAAAACCCAATTCATGCTTACATAATTTATTAATTATGACATACCATAAATGAAACATCTTAACTTCATTTCTTAACCTAAAACCAAAATATAAAAAAAGGCTTTATAATTTATCCAAGTAATAACATAGCATAACAAATAAACTCCCCTATTTATATAACATAACCATGAATACATTTCTTTAATAATCCCAATCATGTAATCATAAACATGGGAACTTGCTTCTAGTTTAATATAACATAACAAATTGAAATTGTATTCAATTATTTCAAGCACGTATCCATGTCATTAGTAGCTTTCCACTAAATTAAAAACCTACATAGAAATATTTCATGTTATATAGAAAGAAATAGATAAAATAATTTCTCATGATTAATGATAATTACAAAATTATAGAATGAGAAAATTAATAAATTATTTATATAAGGATAATATAATCTTCAATAATAATTAAAAATTTCATGATAACACATCAATTGGTATAATAGAAAATAAATAATCAAAATAAAAGAGAAAAATGTCAAAATAAGTTACCTTTATTAATGGGAATATGTTTTTTTATTTTCCAAGAGTTTAGAAGCCACAACAGAGGGGAGGTGAGGCTTAGGACAGGCTGTGAGAAGCGGGGAGGGGCGGTGAGGCTCAGGATCGGCGGTGAGGTATGATGAGGGGTGGTGAGGATCGAGATCGGTGGTGAGGCACGGTGAGGGTAGGGCTAAGTTAGGTTGGGGGTTGAAGGGGTTGGGGAGTGGGGGTTTCAGGGGAGAAGTATTGGGTTTTTAAAAAAAATAATGTTTTCGCGGCGATTTTTATCAAACCACTACTAAATTATTTAAAAAAGTCTATGACAATTTAATAAATTGCCGCTAAAAACCGCCCCTAAACATTGATTTTGGTGTAGTGATGGATGGATATACAGTTTCATAATATGGATGAGGAGTGGTAATCATCATGGGATATGGTAAAGATGGGTGAGGAGGCTCGTATGTAATGTGTCGTGAAGACATGGGAGGCCTAAATTTCCCCTTTGTCCACAATGACGCAGCGGGATCAGAATGTGTGGAAGATGGTACATCAGTGGGAGGGGAAGGGTCTAAATGGGTATTCCAACTAGAGTTTCTATTCCTCATACCCCCCCCCCTTCGTACCACTGACCTGAGTACTGGGGCCACTACTAGGATTCTTGTCGAATAACTGGCACCTAAGTGGTGGATCATGCATTAAAGTTTAAAAAAAATTAATCACATGACATTATATGTTATTGATATATATATATATATATATATATATTTGAAATAAAATACTCATAATAAGTACTAATGGAGGAATTCCCATCTCATCCATTCAATTATTGTTGGCAGTCGTCTTTTTTCTTTGTTTCTCCTCGTATGGTTTCATTTCCTTCATTTGAAAAAAATATATGTAAGTAATTTGAAAAGGATAACTGCTCTATAACCAAAAAAATTAAGGCAAGTCTAATTTATCATATTCCATTTGGTTCTTCTTTTAGGTTAGTTAATTTAGCTATTTTTTGTGTTAGGTAATTATTTTCATTGGTTTTTATTTTCATATAAATTAGTTTAATGTGTCCAATTCAATTAATCTGGTTTTTTATTACAATTTAAATATTTTTTTAGTTTGGTAGGCTTGAATACAATTCAATTCAATATTATAAAATGAAACTCAAAGAAAACTACAACCAGTAAATATTGAAAATTCACATAATGTTCTAGTTGGATACAAAATATTTGTAATCAATGGTAAATCAATTTTTATATCACAAACCACAAAAACTCATGTTGAGCTAAACCAATAGAACTAAGAACACATACTAATGCTTCTATATATTTTCCACCACAACTTCAGGTTCGCAATCAACTCGAACAATTGAATTATTATAGTCATCATATGTAATAAATGTATTGGGGTTAATGGGAGCAGAGATGGTGTGAATTCTATCATCACCATCATCAAAAATATGTCTTGGGATTACTTCAATAATGACACCAAATTCAGGTCGAATATGATCTTTGACATAAAAAACCTATTTCGCCATTAATTCCAATACATATGATTCATCGATAGCAAGAGTGTGAGTAATTTCAATAAATTGAAATCCACAACCATCAATAAAGGTTCCCTACCTCATCACTGAATCAATCCATTGGTTTTTCATCATAGTGACTCAACCATGAGAGTAATAATCTAATATTATTATTTTTTCAATGACTCCATAATAAGAAACATTTAAAAATGAGGTCTATTATCCAATGCACTAGCATAACAGTCTATTTTGGTAGTTAGAATAACACCATCATGTTATGTTCTCATGTTACTTACTCATTTTATGATAATAAATTTGTACCCATGATCATAATTGATTTACATTCATGAACCATGGTATTAGGAGAAAAATAAAAATCTCTTATTTCCTTAGAGACAGTGCCAGTTGGAATACCACTTTTGATGTGTCACCATGTATATTGGTATATATATAAGTATGTATCCATATATATTCACTGTATATTTTGTAATGAATATACTCATATATTTAGATGTGTAGTACATTCCAAGACCCAAGACCATTATCCAGTGTCCCTATATAATAATAAGAGTCTCATAATTTAAATAAGGGTCACCATGCCCAATTGTTTCATAGAAAAATAATGGGAACCAAGATTTAATTCCATAATTAATATAGGATTTCATGATGAGTATCATAATCAATGTATGATTCCATGACAAGTATTATAAATAACATTGATAAGGTTCATAACCATCATCTCAATAGAGGGGCATGGAATGTCATTCCTGGCACCCCAAGTGATGTTAAATTTCATGAAAAACATCCTAGACTAAGGAAGTTTTAAATTCCATGTCCAAAAAACTAACCAAGTTACCTCTATAATAATTCAGTATAATGTAGTCTCACTTCCCTATGATACCTTATCTAAGGAAATCCATAAAGAAGAACCTGACATCCCTTGTGGTCCAATGTACCTTTATTATCTTAATTCCATTAAAAATATAATAACATCCAATTAGATCATACATTCCTTAATATAATTTATCAAAAAAAATCTTAATCAAATTATAATTCAATTAAAATAAGAATATTTTTCAATAGATAAACATCATACATAAAGCAATATATCAAGGGAAAAGGGTTTCGTAAAAACCTATTTCAATATATTAAATCATTTATAACAATCCAAGAAATTTAAATAATACACCCAAGGGGTGGTTTAACCCTTAGTCAAGGATGGTGAAAAATCATGTAACTGCACATAGAATCAGAATCTATGTGTATAAAGATTCATTGTATCTATACAGATGCAATATAATTAATTTTTAAAAAATTAGGGTATAAATATTTCATATATTCAAAAGAATCAATGAATATATGTGTATACAGATATAGTATATGAAACATAATCAATACATCTAAATGAGGAGAGATTATAGGACGATGGGGGAACGAAAAATAAATAGAAGACAACATACTCACTAATTTTAAGATAAATATAAAATGAAACTGATTTAAAGTGGAATAACCCTATTTAAATTTGATGAAACTGATTTAAAGTGGAAGAAGCTGAATTAAAACAATGATGGATCATCAGTGGAAGAGTGGTCTCCAAATGGAAGATGGAGTTGTACACTGTTAGGAAAAACAATGGATTTAGAATAGGGAGGGGGCAGCTCAGACTGCATTTTAGGGAAATCTATCCCAAAGGTTTTTAAAACCCATTGGGATATATCATCTATACCAATGGTTAATTAAAACTGTTGGTATAGAGTGGTTTAAACAACCCTTTCACAATGGTTTTGAGAAAACCATTGGGAATGGGTACCCTATCCCAACGGTTTTACAGAATTGTTGGGATAGGGGCATTGGTAAAAACCATAATTCCACTAGTGTAGGTATGAGTGTCCTAGATATCCTGACCTAGTGTGATCCTTGGTGTGTTGTTACCTATGCTTCTTAGCTTATTTAGGATGATTTTGGTTCCTGATATTTTTATTTTACTCTCATCGATTTGATATGATATGTGATGCATGATTTGTTTTGACATGATATGTCTACTGTGATATATGCATATGAAATTCTATGAAATTTATTTTCTTGGTTTATTTGAAAATGTTGAAAAGGGGGAAATTAAATTTTTTCTCATGATTTAGATATAAAAACTAATAAATTGTATATCCTACATTTTTTTCTTTAAAGTTGAGCATGATTTGATTATTATTTAGAGACTTGATATAAAACACCTTGTTGAGAGCCTACTGATCCAGTTAGCTCATACTCTGCATAGCCCTTTGATTTTACGTAGTCCTGGTTATGTATTTCAATATTGGGAAATATAGGGCACCATAGTGAGGCATCGAGGTTTTCTATCTGCTAGTTTTGGGTAGCTGGATGGTGATATGGTGTGGATTTTTCCATACTATCATATAGAGACTATTAGAGTAGCTGTTTTTTTTCCTTTGTTGTTGGACATGTATCTTGGTGATTTTTTTCTACCTTTTCAGTTGTATCACTTCTATTATTCACTTTCTATAATATATATATATATATATATTCATGATTTCTTCTATTGTTTCTTTCGGTACATGTGTATAAATTTTATGTTGCCTTCTTCAAGTTGGAAAAAATCATTCCCTCTATTTGTTGTTGTTTCCTACTATCTAGAAACCTGCCCATGGGGGTTGTGAATTCCCTTATGGTATGTGACAGATTGGTTCAGGTACTAGTTTGAGAGGGTATTCAAACCAGGTTCATCAAATTTTGGTATCAGAAGAGGTCTATGAAGGTTCTGGGCACAGTAGAAGCATGGTTGGGCTGACACCCAACATTGATTTTTACCATGATCAATGATTGTTACGGGATCAATACGACGATGAATGCTAGTCTCCACAAAATAAAATAAAATATTTAGATAAATAATGAAGAGGCGCAAAACCTTTAGAGAGGATCTTTCACATCATGTTTATAATTAATTTAATTAATTTCATAATAAAAATAATACCTGGATCTTCAGTATTTTCTTTGTTGATGATGTTGATCATCTTGAATGACCCTTACGGATTATCTTGTTTCTTCTGTAAGAATCCAAACTCGAATACCTCTAGTGGTGATACACATGTACTCTAATGTCCTCCAATCAACATTGCTCATTATCCAGGTGCTAGCGTGGTGAAGTGAGTGTCTTGTGTCGGTCGTTCTTGATTTCTTGTTCTTAATCCTTGAAGAATGTCTCTCATTCTTGAGAAGGGATGGAAGATGATTTAAGAGAGAATTTGTTTAGCACAACAATTCTCAATTCACCAGGTGTGCAGTTCAATGCATGGCACAATAGACGTATGTGTTTATTTATTGACATGGGGTTTCATTACAATATTTAATTGTGTAATAGAAATTGAATACATACATAACCTTAGAAAAAACCCAGGCTATTAATAATAATACTGCATCATTATTTATGGCACGCTAACTTTCACAAAATGGAATTATAAATAAAATTCAACATCACAAAATAATAGCAGCATTATTTTAATGTGTTCCAATTAGTTAAATAATTATTTATCGCCTTTCAAATAATTATTTTACTACCAGACCAGCCTTGGTCCTCTCAGACTCCACTTCCATTTATTGAACACTCAAATAAATAATAAGTAATTTATTCTATTAAATAAATATTTTATTTACAAACTAATAAATAAATATTTATTAAATTTTCAATAAAATAAATATATTTTACCCATAATTCGGTGAATAAATATTTATTTAATTTTTGCAATAATTTTAAATTGAATAAAATTATTCCATTGTCTTGAGAATAATATTTATTAATTAAATTCAAAAAGAATTTAACTGAGACCACCAGAAACACTTAGTGTGTGACCCTCTAGGATTCTTTCTCATTGGCATTAGGAGGGCTTACCTAAATTCCAAGAGTATTGTCTAGAAACTAGTTAAGGCACCCAAGAGAAAGAACTTAAATTCATAACAATGACATCCACATACAAACACTTACTATGAAAAATAATCCCTTTGTCGTAATAACTCTTCAAAAAGGTTTCATGATAGTGTCATCAACTTTTATTCTTGATATATCATTCTTTGACTACCTGAAATAAACTCATCATTGCATCATGGCCATGGATTTTCACATGATAGTTCTATTTCAATCAAAGGTCCAAGATATAAAATTCCATAAATGGAAGGTAAAAATCCTTCCTTGACTTATCCATTAATAACATGCCACTCGTGACACGCCCAACATACCTCACTTCCCACCAACTGTCTATGTGATGGTTTTTGTCAGTAAATCCAAGTGCGTGAGTCGTGACATGTATTAATGATAATCTTGAAGTCTAATGATCATTACACACACTCATAGATATAAATATCCAATGATTACAAAACATGTGGAATTCTTACTTGCAAGTCTATTCTCATAATATCTTGTCTTGGAGATTACAAAGTGTGAACTTTATGAGAGGAAGTCTCATCTACTTATGATTACTCACACCTGATGGTATGCTTTCTCATTGACCCATTATATTATGTCATCCAACCATAGAAATATATTTAAGAATATTTTTATATAATTTCAAGGTTCTCATAATAGCGGGGAACTTCCATGAGCTTATCAATGCAACAAATAATATAGGATATTATTACATCATAGTCATGCAGAACAATGAACAAAATGTAATAAGATGTTTAATATTTAAATAGATTAAATATCCATGTAATCAAAGTAAAATGAGTTCATTCTAGGACACCAAATCTTACAAACTCCCACTTGGACTATAGCCAACTGCCTACGACTTTCAGTCCACTAGACCTCACATGGTGATCATGTTTCTAATGAGTCTAGGATTTAGTCAAGGGGTCTACCACATTGTCTTCCACGGAAATAATTCTCACTGCAACTTTACCTCTCTAAGAAAAATCCGTCAAGATATGATACTTCTGAATTATGTGCTTCATCTGCTAATGTGACCTTGGATCATTTCTGAGATCCACCGCTATAGTATTATCACAGTACAATGTGATGGATCTTTACTGATAAGTATCACATATAGCTCTTGGATAAATCTTTACATCCAAGATGCTTCTTTATCTTCCTCAGAAGCTGCGATATACTCGGACTCTTCTATACAATCTGCAACCACACTCTTCTTTGAGTTATTCTAGCTCACTGCACCTCCATTCAAAGTGAAGACATATCTCATTTGTGACTTCATGTCATATTGATCATTATGGAAACTCTCATATGCATATCCTCTGATGACTAGTTCCTCATATCCCCTATAAACTAGGAACATATCCTTAATAATCCTCAGATACTTTAGGATAGTATTTACTGCCATCCAATGGTGGTCACTTGGGTCAGCTTGATATCTTCCTACTGCACTCAATGTGTAGGAGGCATCCAGTGTAGTACATATCATGGCATACATGACTGACCCAATCACTAGGGCGTATGGATTACTTGCCATTATTTTTCTTTCTACATTTGTTTGAGGACACATTTTCTTGGAAATATGAATGCCTTATGATGCTGGCAGCAATCCTCTCTTTTATTGTTCCATACTTAATCACTTCAGTGTCTTATCAATGTATGTACTTTTATTAGGCCCAAAAATCTCTTGCATCTATCACGATGGATATTGATCCTAGGAATATATGTTTCCTCACCCAAGACCTTCATAGAGAAGAATTGATTTTACCATTTCTTAACAGACTATAAGATTGGTATCTCATTTCCAATAAGTAATATGTCATCAAGATATATTATTAAGAAAAGGACTATACTCCCACAAAACCATTTGTAGACACAAGTCTCACATTTTTTTGATAAAACCAAATTTCATTATGGGTTCATCAAAATGAATGTTACATGACCTTAATACTTCCTTTAAACAATAAATAGATTTTTTCAACTTTCATAACTTATCAGCATCCTTTGGAGTCATAAACCCTTTAGTTTTTGTCATGTAGACATCTTCTTAAAGGACTCTATTAAGGTAGGCTATTTTGACATCCATTTTACAAATCTCATATTCATGGTAGGATACAATGGATAATATAATTTCAATGGATTTTATCATTGCAACTAGTAAAAATCTTTCATCATAGTCAACACCTTGACGTTGTTTGAACCCTTTTGCAACTAGACGTGCCTTATAGGTACTGACTTGTCCTCACATGTACAGTTTCTTCTTGAATACCCATTTTCAACCAACATGATTTACATCAACTATAGGATCTACCAAAATACGGACTTGGTTTTGGTGCATGTAATCCATTTCAGAATTCATGGCCTCTTGCCACTTGGAAACATCTATGCCACTTACTACTTTCTTATAGGATAGAGGATCATTATTATCAACTAATAATGATTCACCATCCTCAGTAACTAGAAAACTATACCATTTCAGTTCTCTAACCTCTCTTGTACTCCTACGTAGCTCTTGTGTATCTAGAATAGATCTTTCTTCCACAAATCTTGGTAGAATTTTTTCTTGTACCAACTCTTGTGTACCTTGAGCCTCAACTTCATCAACATCTATCTCACTTCTAGTATCTCTTTTTTATATGTTCTCCCTCTCAATGAATATGGAATTTCTTTCCACTATAACCATTTTTTCTGAGGGGTTGTATATGTAATATCCCTTTGTTTCCTTAGGGTATCCTATAAAGGTACACGTTGTGCCTTAGAGTGAAATTATGTTACCAGATGATTCCTTAACAAATGTATTTCTTCCCCCACACATGTAAATTCAATAACATGGCTTTCTTTCAACTCTAGAACCCGTATAGAATACCATTTATCAACTTATTTGGTATTTGGTTTAGTATGTGTGTCGTTGTTTGTAACGCATATCCACAAGAGGACAATGGAAGACTCGTATAACTCATCATTGATCTCACCATATCCAATAGGGTGTGGTTCTTCCATTCTATAACACCATTCCACTAGGGTGTGTATGGAGAAGTGAGTTGGGATAGGATCCCAAATGCCCATAAGTAATCAATGAAGTCTTGATTAAGATATTCTCTACCTCAGTCTGAGTGGAGTTTCTTAATCTTCTTACCAAGATGGTTCTCAACTTTATTATTGTATTCTTTGAACATATCAAAAGAATCTAACTTATACCTCACTAAGTAGATATATCCATATCTACTAAAATCATTAGTAAAAGTTAATATATAGGAGTACCCTCTACTTACTTCAACTGGAAATGGTCCAGACACATCATTATGAACTAATTAAATAGGTTCTTTCGCCCTTTCACTTTTCCCACTAAATGGTGCTTTGGTCATTTTTTCTTATAAACATTCATGACATACGCCAATTGGTTTTAGTTTGAAAGAATATAAATATCCTTCTTGATGTAACTTTTTCAAGCATTTCTCGTTTACATGACCTAGCGAGTGATCCCAAATTTGGGTGTGGTATGAGTCATGTGAAGTGTCTTCGTTATTGATATCCATTACTTGGTTTGTGTAATCCAACACATAAAGACCGTTGTATAAATGTGCCCTACCAAAACAAATGAAATCTTTGTAAATAAGAAAAATTTATTTCCAAACATGAAAATAAATCCATCTGTATCTAATCTGGATATATAAATAACTTTTTTAGTAATAGACCTCACATAATAACAACCCTTTAACACCAAGATCATCACAGTTGGAAATGTGAGGTGGTAGTCCCAAACAGCTACAACAACAAGTTTGGCTCTGTTGGATGGTTGTATATCTACCTCCCCTCATTCAATTTTTCTGAATCTACTTGGTTCATATATTTGGATACATATGTGAGTACCACAAGCTACAAATAATACCCAATTTTTAGAAATATATAGATTTCATTCGATAAAAAACACACCGGAAGCTTCCACCTTCTTTTTAGGTTGGATGCAGTTCTTCATCTAGTGGCCCTTCTTGCCACTTGCAAAACAGATAGCATCATGTTCCCTTTCCTCACCTTTGATCTTACTTTTCTTGGAAGGTCGTGAAGAAGATTTGGATTTAAAGCTCTTCGTCTTCCCTTTCCTCTTATTCACCATAAGGATAGAAGGCTTTTCACACTTCATATATTTGTCCACTTAGATAATGAGGACATGAAGATCAGATAGATACTTCTCAATGTTTCTTATATTGAAATTGAAAACAAAGTTAGAGAATATCTGAGGGAGTGATGTGAGAATGAGATCAGTTCCTAGTTATTTGGGGAGTTTAAACCCTAGAACCTTTAGACGCTCAATGTATCCAATGAACTTGACTACATGAGGCCTAACTGGGGCACCTTCTCCAAGATTACTCTAAAATAGTGCCTTAGAGATCTCAATCCTTTCATGTCTTTCTCTCTCCTGGTAAATACCAGAGAGGTTCTTGATCATGATATAAGAATCCATGTTTTCATGAGAATTTATGAGATCACTAGACATTGATGATAGCATCAAACATTGAATGTTGACCACATCATTCACATGTTTCTAATAGACTAGGAAATCCTCATCACTCACCTCTTTGGTAGGCAGATCAGGTAATGATGACTCCAACACATAAGACTTCTGTTCATGGCGTAGGATAACCTGAAGGTGTATAAACCATTCTTGGAAGTTAATGCTAGTGGGGATGTTGTCTTTAACCAAAATTGATCATAGGGATAGTGTGGTTGATGAGATTTATATTTTTATTCTAAAATTAAAAGAGTAGATCATTAGTAATTTTTTGATTACATTTTATGAGAAATGATAAATTTTATTAAGTCTCCCACTATTTTATCAAGTCCTAATGACCCTCACCATTGATCTTGAAATGTCCTGTTTCCATGAAATTCTAGTGTCAAGGATCCATATTCCCCTTCAAATAACCCCAATAAGGTTTGGTCAAGCTTTAAGAATTTATTTATGTAGGTAGGTCTTTTCCAACTACAGGTTTGCAGCTCCTTGATCTGTTGAGTGGACTCCCAAATCCTGAAATCATGACTTTGGATTTCTTCAAATCTTGCCTCTAATATTACACCAATTCTATCACGGGATACTCCTCTCAATGTAATATGGTTAAGTAAACCCAAAACCTTTTATAATGTCTTCCTGTATAAAAGTAAATGTCCCAACAAGGGTTGGTCAAACACATAGTTTTATTGATTTTTTCCCTTAATCAAGTAACAGAAGGATTAGTCTGACAAAATATTTTATCTGAGGGATTTTTATCTCTTATGCGTGAATTTTTTATTATCATTATCACATGCTTGTTAATACTAAGTGGAACTTACTTATGTTATTAACAATTTCCTGATAATTTATACACATAATTCTAGTTTATTTTAGTTCCATCTTGCATGCTTGTTTAATTCATTAATTATGTGATCATGTAAACACATCCATAATGATAAACCACACAAATTAAGGAAATAAAATAAAGTAAAAGGCATGATCATAAGCTTTTATATAGTTCATTTTATCTATAAGTTGATAAACTAACCCTGAATTATGAGAGAAACATCTTGAACCTTTTCGGTTCATGTTTACAGCTTTCCACATGTCCACCTCTGTATCTCTTGGGATTGGTTTCATCTCGGATCCAACTTGAACCACCTCCACTAGCATTGGAGTTCCATCCATTACATATGACTTTTTTAACTAACATAAAGGTGAGGGGTAAAAGGGGGTTTTACATAAAAGAAGCATTGTACACGCAGGCCCTACATATTAATGAGGAGAAGGCATGCAAGACAAAAAATTTAATTTAAAAAAATAAATTAAAAGAAACCATCCACATACAAAGGTATTGGTATAGATCATGATCATCCATACATGAAACGATATTTATGCATAAATAAGACTAGAATTAAATTCTTTAATCATTCTTATTTAAGATAAATCATGCACGAATCAATTAATTATCATCTTTAATTAATCAATCCTTTTATATTAAACCCTTTTCTGAATTTCCTTGATATTCTCATCCATCATAATTTTAAAAAAATAAATTCATTTAAAATTATCTTTTTATGTAACATGTACCTTGGAAGAAACCCAATGAATTCTTATTCATAACAACCCAATGAGTAGAAATGAACATTATGTAGATGTTAAATTAAACACACACATATATATATATATAACACCTATCATGTGTTGTGCCTCAGCTTTACGCCCACACGATGGTATACGTATCAAGGGTTTGTATAATATAATAATAAATTTTAATAAATTTGTGTAATTTGGATGAGTACACGGTGTGTAGCTCTTACTACATGGAGTGTACTATTTTTTCACCATCCATCCGAAGTACACGCCCGAAGAAATAACATGTGAGTCTAATTTAGAAATATTCAGAGTACAGGGTGTGTTTAGTGGGCCATATGTCATGTAGTTCCTCGTTACATGGTCTTCATCCAGGCAATCCATGTACAGGGTACATGGTCGAAACCTAAACCTAAGGGACTACACATCATGTCTAATGGGATGCACAATGTGTAATCTAGAAACTACATGCCACATGTTCCTGGTCAACACATAGAGTCATTAAGACTTAGACAAACTCCAATGACATGGCTGGTTTGGCGGACCAGACCCAATGAATTGAACCTTGGATACATGGTCTGTAATGCTGAATACATGTCCTGGTTTCTAGTGTTGTACGGATAGGAACCTTTGGTACCTCTAGATGAGATCCTCTATTTTATTTTATTCAAAATTAAAAGAAAAGATTGTTTCTCTGAGGTGAACGAGAAATGAAAGAGGAGGAAAGAACTCTAGTTTCATATTTGTAAAATGATTAACTTGAATTAAAACAAATAAATTATTAAATTTGTAAATCATCAACAAAATATTTAAATAATTATAAACTATGATGTAACCGCTCTGATACCACCTGAAGGTTCCAAGCATAGTGGAAGCATGGTTGGGTCGGCACTGAAATTTGATTTTTACCATGATCAATGATTATTCAGGGATCATTACGATGATGAACACTAGTCTTCACAGAATAGAATCAAATATTTAGATAAATAAAAAAGAGGCCTGAAACCTTTACAGAGGATATTTCACATCATGTTTATAATTAATTTAATTAATTTCATAAAGATAATAACACATGAATATTCGGTATTTTCTTCATTGATGGTGTCGATCATCCAGAATTACCCTTATATATTATCTTATTTCACTTTCAAGTATCCAAACTAGAATCCTTCTAGTGGTGATCCACACGTTCTATGATGGCCTCTGATCGACACCACTCGTTCTCTGGGTGTTATCACGGGTAAGCGAGTGTCTTGTGTCGGTCGTTCTTGATCTCTTGTTCTTTAGCCTTGAAGAACATCTCTCATTCTTGAGAGGGCTGGGAAGAGGATTCGAGAGAATTTTTTTAGCTCAACAATTCTCAATTCACTGGGTGTGAGGTTCGGTGCATGGAACAATAGATGTATGTTTCTATTTCATGACATGGGGATTCAGTTACAATATTTAATTTCACAACAGCAATTAAGTACATTTATAACCTTAGATAAAACTCATTCTATTAATAATAATATTGCGTCATTATTTATGGTGTGCCAAATTGCGCAAAACGGAATTATAAATAAAATTCCATGTCATAAAATAATAGCAGCGTTATTTAAAATTGTGCCAACTAGTTAAATAATTATTTATCATCTTGAAAATAATTACTTTAATACTAGACCAACCTTGGTCATCTCAAACTCCACTTCTATTTATTGAACACCTGAATAAATAAATAAATAATTTATTCTCTTAAATAAATATATTACTTAAAAAATAGTAAATAAATATTAATTAAATGTTCAATAAAATAAATAAATATATTTTACCCACAATCCGGTAAATAAATATTTATTTAATTTATGCAATCATTTTAACTTGAATAAAATTATTCCATTGTATTGAGAATAATATTTATTAATTAAATTCAATTATAATTTAATCGAGACCACCAGAAATGCTTAGTGTGTAACCCTCTAGAATTCTTTCTCATTGGCATTAAGCGTGCTTGCCTAAAGTCCAAGAGTACTATCTAGAAATGGTTCAAGGAACCCAATATAAATAACATAATGGAACAATAATGACATCCACATATGAACACTCATTGTGTAATATAATCTATTTTTCTCAATATCTCATCAAGTAGGTTTCACGATAGTGTTATAAACTTTTATGCATGATATGTCATTCTTTGACTACCTGAAATAAACACGTCATTACACCATGGTCATGGAATTTTGCATGATGGTTCTATTTCAATCAAAGGGCCGAGATATCAACTTCCATAAATGGAAGGGACAAATCCTTCCTCAATTTATCCATTAATAACATGCCACTCATGACGCACCCAACATATCTTACTTCCTGAAAACTATCTGCATGATGGTTTTTGTCAATAAATAAAAGTGCTCAATTTATGACAAGTATTAATGATAATATTGAAGTATAAGGATCGTTACACATGCTCGGAGATAGAAGTATCTGATGACACCAAAACATTCGGAATTCTTACTGGAGGATATATTCTCATAATATCATGTCTTAGAGATTACCAAGCACAAAATTCATGAGAGGAAGTCTCATATACTTATGAGTACTCATACCTAATGGTCTTCATGGTATGTGTCCCATCATATTATGTCAACCAAATGTAGAACTATATTTAAGAATATTTTTATAGAATTTCAATGTTCTTATCATAGCGGGGAACTGCCATTACCATATCAATGAAACAAATACTCTAGGGAATTATTACATCATAGTCATGCAGGATAATGAAAAATATGTAATAAGATGTATAATATTAAAATACATTAAATATACAAGTAATAAAAGTGCAATCAGTTGGTTTTAGCACACCAAATATTATAGTCTACCCTCAAGAGTCCTTATCTTGGGACATTTGGTAGATAGGATATAGGATTGTTATGTAACAAACCAGACCTAAACAGCCACCTGAACAGTGCTAAATGGGTCGAGTGATACTACCTTAGGCACACCTCCTCAAACGCCAAAGGCTGCTAACTAGCAGCGAGGATCTTATAGGTATAGTGGGGAGGATATACCCTCTCTGATGATAATAATAATCGTACTGGTTTGAGTATAATAATAAAGATGCAGTGGAATAAACAACTCCGCAGACTCAAACTAGACCCGCAGAGCGGAAGCCCATTCAATATTGATAAACAGCAGAAGTAATAAATATAAACAACAGTGGTGGAAATAAACACAACAACATGCTAATCACTTGTAACTACTACTGAACAAAAAAAACATGCATCCAAATAATGTCATACATATCTAAATATATAGGGTTCTAATGGGAAACCAACTGTAACTATAAAAAAGCATGCTGGTATAGGAAAGTATGCAAAACATAGTAAACTTCATCTAGAAAAGACCTCAAGGTCCATACAATCTCCATGCAATAGCTAATGCAGCCCATCTCCTAAAGATGGCCTCTTTCCTGCACGTAAATCCATAAAGTCTATAAACATCCCAAAGGGCCCATGTAGGGTGTGAGACGAATCTTAGTAAAATACCACCCAATGGTGCATACCTAATATAATTGTTTAAGCATGCATGCATTTATAAGGAAAGCAGTAAATAGAACGATGAACAAATAACATAAAACCCACTGGTTCTCAGTAGCCACCATTGAGTGTAACCTGCTTCTGCCAACACTGGAATATCTGTCATGTAACCCAACACCATGTGCCCCCCGAAACCGTGTGTCTCAAGTACCAACATCCCAAAGTCATGCCTGAGAAACAATAACCTGGAGGAATAGTGATGCCTATTTTTAATAAGTAACTAGAGGGACAGTGATGTCTGCCCTCAAAATAAGTAGCCGAAGGGACAGTGATGTTTGCCCTCAAAATAAAGTATCCGGAGGGACAACAATATCTTCCCTCAAATAATGGTGATCCTATTCCCCAACCTAATAGCATCAATGCTATCCTTTGAAGGCTCCTCATATTCCACGTGTCTTACTACGACAATCACCCCAAAACCAATAGTACCTAAACTGCAACTAACGGGGGCCTCTACCCACATGAGTGGTCAAAACCACCTCATCATGGAGTCTCTCTGTGTTCACACTACTCAAAGTTTTCGGGTGAGCAGTAATCACCAAAATAGTACCCAATCCACAACACATATGACACCTCATGTCCCTATGACCATGTCGCTCAAGTCTGATGGTCTCACCATCCCAATAAACCAGGCCATGCCCAACCTGACATTCACTCTGCCTCAAACCAACGCTCATGACGCCCAATATCGTGGTCAAAAATACCCAACGTAACCAGGGCCAAGCCCAACCTATGATCAAAATCACTTAGAAATACCCAGTCCATGCCTAGCACAATCTGAAGGTTCCAACATATGCAATATCACACGTCATATATATAATCACAATAGAAAACTTTAAATAAGCAAGACAATGAAATAGTTGAATTACACTAGCAAGGTGTTGTCCCATACCAACACTGAGGTCTTAAAAGACTCTAACAATTCATATAAAGGCTTAATAAACTAAAATTATAAGATAAAACATCAAAGTTCAATCATAACCATTTTGGCTCCCCCCCCCCCGTCCAAAATGCCACATTTGAGTAACAACCCCTTGCCCGACCCCGATCAAGTAAAATAGATAAAGGGAATGCTGAAAGGCATCCCATGGGTCTAATAAAAAATTTAATTTGCAATATCAGATAAAAATAGGTCCCACTCAAAATACCCAAAAATGCGCTGAAGGCCGCACCACACAAGTGACCACGAAAACACAAAAAGAGGTATGCACCACCTACCTGAGACTCATATAATGCTACTCCTCCGATAACAGCATCCAATTAGGTATAAAACGTGGTATATCTACAAAATAATCAAAACCGATCAAACCCCTATAACTTGTTCTAGAAAAAAAATCAAGAAAAACAGATCAAGAGGAATCAAGGCCTTACCGAGGGGGTTCTAACATATTAAATGGTGTTCGAATCCGACCTCAAATGAAGGAACGGGAGGGAATTGAATTCATGGTCGGATCTCCTTACTCAAACCCGTCGAAGGTCTAAGGTTCTGCCTCAATATGAGGATACTACCCCTTTTATAGAAAAGAAAATAAAATACACTGCGTGTATCATTTTACTATTCATATGACGGATGAAATTCTGCCAACATACGTTCCAGAACCTACCGACATGAGTACACATCATGTACCTAGGGGTACACAGCATGTAATTAGTTTTTCTTCTCTTCCATGCCAACTTACCCACACGCCATGTATATCCCTCATACACGACTAAATTACACGGCGTGTCCAAGGAGAACACGGCGTGTCGATAACTACATGTCTTGTAGTAATAAATTCTTACACGGTCATCACACGACATGTACTTGGAGACACACAGTTAGTACTCGCCCAACCCATACATGATGTGTACTCTAGAGTACATGGTGTGTAGTTTGGAAAATTATAGAATATCACATATTTTCCCAAATTCCTCAAGAACAATTCAAAAATTCAAACAGGGTTAAGAATTTGACCCATTCTAAAATCCTAGGTTCTTACATGTTAGGACTTGAGAGTTATATTTTGGTGAGTAATTGGACAACCCTTTTCATTATGAGACTCAAGTTATCATGGTATTTTGGTATGTGTGTCTTCTATTTTTAGTTCTTTATGTAAATATCGATTTTTTCTTAGGGTTTTTCTAGTTTAAATTGATATTACTCTGTTTTCTGATCATTTCTTCTATTTCGATGTGTAGTAATATGACTCAGAGACATGTTTTTCAAGTTCCTTAGGAAGGTGTAGTTGATGAAACTTAAGGTAATATATCTATAGATCATAACATTATCAAGTCTATCATTTTACAAGATTGTGTTTTAGATCCAAATTTTTTGCAAGATCATAACATAGTTTTTGACGTACATCCGGGGGTTATGGGAGACAAAGATCGATCATGGGATTTCTTACATGAGAATTGATCTTCCATTAAAGGTATGAATGAACCTCAAGAAGAAGAGGAGTGTATTGACAAAATTGATCAAATATTTTAATTCTTGGATAGACCTGTGAGTATCAAGTTAAAGTTTGAAGTGTTTAGACTTGAGGGTCCTAGCATGCGTTTGTGGGATTCTATGGTACATACAGATAGTCATGTGAGGTTGGATTGAAATAGTTTCATGATTTTGTTCTTATAATAGTTTTTTCTAGATTCACTAATGATGATTAAGTCTCCAGATTTCCTCTATTTGTAATAGGGAGAGTTTTTAGTGTTCACGTATAATAATCGGTTTGTGGAGCTAGTTCATTTATTCACCAGAGGATGTATAGAATGACTAGTTGAAAGCTCAAAAGTACTTGGAGGGTTTAAGATTGGATATCAAATCATAAGTATTTATGATAAATATTTTAACCTATGTGGAGACAGTGGATAGAGATATGTGGAAGAACATAATATGGTAGGAAAGGTTGGATATTCTACCCCTTATCTTCCCCCTAGTGGAAGCTTCAGTGGTATTCCAAAGAAAAATAGAAAGTGTGAATATCATCACAATATTGGTGGTGGTGGTTCTCAACAACAGTCCTCTTTGGAACCTCTAGTTTTAGCTATAAATGTGTATATTATTTTCACAAAGTTGGTAAACTTAAACACACACGATTTTCTTGTTCTTAACCTTCAAATATGTTTAACAATTGTGATTTTTATTATCATCTACAAAATTTCTATCAGACTATGTCTACACCTCGATATAGTCAAGGATCGTCATCTCCAAAGGATACTATGATGCATTCAAATACTTTTAATACTGCAGGGCTCCTTCCACAGACAATATGAGTGAATCAACTTTATGTAGTAGATTAGTTTCTAATTGAGGTAAATGTGGTTTCAGTGATATAGATAGGTACCATCTATATTACATCCTTGGTAATGATTGATTTATTTGATATCAGTTCCTCTCACTCATTTATATCTATTTGTTTTATTGTTATTATTAACCTTCTAATGGAACTCATATACTTTTTTATAGGGTTAGAGACACCTATTTGGATGATGAAAGATCAAGGGTTTTGGTTTCCTTCTTTTATGCTATTGATAGATGATGTGGAGTCAGTTTGGTATTTTCTGGTTCTAAATAGGAATTTTTTTATGTTATCTTCAGGATGGATTGGATTGTATCTCATTGTGCTGATATTTATTATCATAATCAATGGGTCTTATTTATCATTGTTGATGGGAGCTCATGGGTGTTTCAGGGAGAGTAAGATATGTGGTCTGGTCATGAAAGACATTTCCACCCAGATATCAGATGTTTTTTCTCTGTTTTTTTAGTTGATCATGATGACATTTCTTCTGTTTTTACCTTCTTGTTGTTGTTTTGTATTTTCCTAACATTTTACCTGATGATTTATTTGTTCTTCCACTAGATAGGGAGGTGTAGTTCATGAATTATGCGGTTACATGTATGAAACCAATTTTGAAAACTTCATATCATATGACACCAGCAGAGATGAAATAACTCAAGATTCAATTGGATGACATGATAAAAATGGGTTTTTTTTCACTAGTGGTTTGCCTTGGTAATCCCCAATACTATTTTCTAAGAATTAAGATGGTTCAATTTGATTGTGCATGGATTATCATATGTTAAAACATGTAACAGTTAATAAAAAGTATCATTTTCCTCATTTGGATGATTTGTTTGATCAGTTAAAGGGGAAAAGTTTTTTAGAAGATTGATCTTCAATCGGGTTATCATCAAATCGTAGTTCAGGAGTCTGGTATAACAAAGATTAATTTTAGGTATAGGTATTTACATTTAGAATATCTTGTTATACTATTTATTCATACTAAATATACTTTAGTTTTTATGTCTTTGATGAATCAGATATTCCATCAGCATCTTGAAACTTTTTTCATAGTGTACTTGGATGGTATGTTTTTACTCAAGATTGAAGCATAACCACAAGTACCATTAGGGTTTGGTTTTTAAAATCATGAGGAGTCTCCATTTGTATGGAAATCATTCAAAATGAAATTTTTGGATCTATGAAGTTATGTTTTTAGGGTGTGTGTTTTTTTATCATGGATTATCTGTTGATCCTGAGAAGGTAAATTCTGTATTGTCATGGGAAGAGCCACAGAATTTCTTTAAGATTCATAGCATCCTTGGTCTTGATGGATATTATCAATGGTCTGTCAAGGATTTGTCAAATTTTTCATCACCTTTGACTTATATTAATAGGAAATGGGTGAAATTAATATGGGAAGTAAAGTGTTTGTCTTATTTTGATGAGCTCAAATGACTTTTGACATCAACTCCTATTCTAATCTTATCTTATCCCGATAAGTGGTATATGGTTTTTTGTGATGCTTATGATGCGATTTTTTGTTGTATTATTATGAAGGATTATTATTTGGTTTCTTATAGCTCTTATCAACTTCAACCACATGAAAATAATTACCCCACTCATGATTTAATGCCTGGCACTGTTATTCATGTGAATAAGTGATAGAGGTACTATCTTTTGGGGAAAGGTTTGTAGTCTTTTCTGACTACAAGTGTTTCAAATTTATATTTTCTCAGAATGAATTGAATCATATGTAGAGATGATAGTTGGAATGTATTTAGAAATTTGTATTGGATATCTCCTACACCCCGGGAAAGGGTAATGTCATTGTAGATTTTATTAGTATGAAAGTGTCATCACAAGCTGTTTTAGAATTGAAGTAAGAGCTTAAACTAATGGGTATTTTTCTCAGTTACATATTGATTCTAAAGAGAATGTTTCATGCATGGTTTTGATTAGTGCTCATTTATCATCATATATCCTTGATTCTATTCTATAGTTTAAATACTAGGATGATGAATTCATAAGAATTTCAGAAACCCTATATGGTGGGGAGATAATTTCTCATTAGTCTCTCTTTCGATGGAATTCTCAATTTTGAGGATTTGTTTCTCGATATAACATCAGTGAGGATATCAATTTTGTTTGATTTTCATGGTTATCCATGGTCTGTTCATTTGGTAACTATGAATATGTATTATTACATGATACGGAGATTCTGATGGTTGTGTATGAAGTGTGAAATTGATGATTATGTGTCCCACTATTACACTAGCCAATAGATAAAAGCAGTGCATATACACCCTTTTGGTTTTCTTCAGCCTTTTATGGTGCCTATTTTTAATTAGGATGAGGTATCCATGGACTTTTTAGATAGATTACCGTGTGATACTTAGGTTATTAATATTATCTTGTTGGTGATTGATCGGTTGACAAAGTCGTCTCATTTCATTCCAATCAGGGACACCACTAAAGTTAAAGATCTAAATAAGTTGTATGTACAGTAGATTGTGAGGTTATATAGGGTTACTTATTCCATTGTTTTAGACAGGTATACTAGGCTTAATTTGAGGTTCTATTGGAGTCTTTAGGTGGTTATAGTCACTCAACATAGGTTGAGTACATCTTATCATCCGCATACATACAGTTAGAAGGAGTGTGATATTTAGGTTTTGGAGGACATGCTTTGTGCATGTATCTTGGATTTGGATGGATCTAGGATATCCATCTGAGACTAATTGAGTTTTCTTATAATATTATTTATCAGTCTTCAATCAAAATTTATCCTTTACAGTCTATGTATAGCTTATTTGTTAGGCATAGCTGGGTGAAGATTATTTGGTGGGAATGAGTTTGTTTTAAGAGAAGTATTCGAGGATTCTTGATATATATTGAAGTCTAGGTACATATTATAATACACCAATATTTCAAAGTGTGTTATCTCTTTAAAGTATTTTAATAGCTTATATTGCACGCAACACTGGATTAGCTTGCGTTATACGCAAGATTGAGTTTTATGAAACAACACAATATTATTATAATTATTAAAATGATATATGTATTTATCAATTAAATATTTTAATATGAATAGTAAAAAATAAATTTTAAATTTTATTTATAATGTTTCCACATAAATAAAACATATTTATAATGAATAGTTTTATATTTAGAAAAAACTATTTTCTTAAAAGAAATACTTTTTATGTCCTTTTGTGAACAATAATAAAATTAATTTTAGACACTCCTAAAAATTGAATTTGGTAAAATAGACTTTATTTTTTTGAATTTGGAATATTAAGATTAGCTTAGGGTGAATTTTTTGTATTTTTATGAAAACATTCAATTTTTTATGAATAGTGAGAAATATTGCATAGTACATAAAAACCGACTTTTTCATTTAAATAAATATTTTTAATTAAAGTTTATATTAAAGTAAAAATAGATACATAATACATATAATTTTCTAATGTAATTCATTTGATCCGTTTTATTATAATATTAGATATATAAAATTTTGTTGAACTTTTTAACGTCTTTTACCAACCTTCTAGGCACATTTCCAAATTTGCATAAAACAAAATTTTACTGTTTCTGTGAATTGAATTTCAAAAATCTGATAGACATGGTTTTCATCAATAAGTAAAAATTGGTTCAATAGGAGGAAAATAATTTTTTTGAATCGTAACTTTTGAATTTTATTTACCATTATTAAAAGTAAATAGGGAAATTAAAGGTAAAAAAAATATTAAAATAATATAAAATTAGCCCCCAAAAATGTCCTAATTCTATTTTATAAGTGTTTTTAGACCAAAATAAATATTAGGACAAAAATATGATCCTTTTTATCCACTTTGGTTAGATTAGGAAATTTATTATATTTTATTTAAAGAAGAGTTAAAAGTGTTAAATTCAAATTTTAATAACTAAAAAAATTAATAGTGTTATAGATAATATAAATGAGACTATAAATATTCATTATAAATATAAAAATATTTCCTACATCATGGTATTTTATTTATAATTTTTAGACATTAAATAATTAAATTTATTTATGACACAATGATGATGCAATAATTTCCTTGTTAATAAAAGATTAAAATAAATGATATTATAAATATTATAATAAATGTTATTTAAAACTTTTAATGCCATAAAAATCTTTTATAGGTTACTATGACCTGTTATGATTGATTCAATTTTTTTTTGGAGTAATCATGTTTTGTATGACATTTACAAAAATCAAGTATTAAATAGTAACAAAATTGATATAAATGATATTTTAAAATAAATACTATTTTATTAAATAATATGAAAGTTTTAAAAATCTAAGGTTCTTCCAAATAACTTGGATAGTGTTAATATTTTATAAATTATCTACTTTAGGTTCTTCTGGAAACATATAGTAACTATATTAACCTTGTAGTATAAAAATACAAGAGGACATGGTAAGAGTTAACTTATTTTACAAATGGTTGAATCTGAAAGATAAGGTTACTTTTATGACTTAAACATGTGTAAAACATATATATTGATAGTATTTAGACCCATACTCATATTAGACTCTAAATAAATTAATTTTTATCTATTTTAAACTGAAAAGTATTTTATAATAAATTAATATTTCAACATTTTTTCTAAAGTGTCTCTCGCCTCACTTATAAAAGGGAACCTCCCTTTTTAATTCACACCTCCAAATCCATTTTGATCTGCCAACCCCTACCCAAATCTCCTCACAAATTCCCTTAATTAAACCTAGAGTACTTACCTTGATCAAAAATCCATCCTAAGGATCCCTTTTGTCCAAATCAAAAATAAACACCCGAAGAATAGGTAATTATTTTATCACCTCTTTCAAAGTTATTTTCTTCTTCTATTTCCTCTTTCTTTGTTGTTAAAATACTAAAATAATAACTCCAATAACTTATAAAAGCTTATATGTTATTATAAATATGGTACAACCATATTCATTATTCTATCCATCCTATGAATTACAAAGTCACCATGTGTGCGTACATACGGCTTACCGTCTCCACATCGTGGTGTAGTTTGTTATTCAACACTGAATTATTTAGATGGGCATAATAATTAATATAATTAATGTAAATAATAAATATATAATGTTAATGGTTCTGTATATATAATTTATCATCCAATTAAACACTATTTTACCATCAATATAATGATATTGTTGCTTGTGCGTACGTACGGCATACCGTCTCCATGATGCGATAAGATTCGTCTTCAATGATTACCGTTCAAGAATTTTTATAAAAATATATATTTTGATTAATTATGACATATATTAAATAATATTATTTCTAGAATAATATATATTTATGTAGATAAATATATGTCATTTACTTACTTCCATAATATATGATAAGAAAACAGAAACAATTTTTATGCATATGTATGGACTACCATCTCCATGAACGGTGTTTCCACTTCATATATCTATATATTATACTTATTTTTATTCTTAATATATATGATATATTAATCATGTTTTATAGTTTTTAAATATTTAAATCATTATCTAACTGATACGATCAAGAATAACAAGTCAAAACACTTATGATAAAGAAAGTGATTATTACATGAAATGTTACTTTAACATGGAACTTTTGATTAAATTGATATTATAAAGTCATAAATGAATCATATATGATATCAAAAATATTAATATGGTTCTGGTATAATTTAATAACATAATATAGTCATTATACATGAGGTTAAACATACCCTCAACTTAAATAAAGTACAAGGTAAGGGTTAATTCCTCAATCTTATTATTATCCGAGATTGTTTATGTGTAAGTATTTACTAGGAAATAATTATCATCCATGTCTATATTTCATAAAAATATTTTCAATAGGAATATTTTATGTTTTTTTAGAAGGTCATATTTAACTATATCATCATTTTAAATTTTTTAATGATTTATTTTTCTAAATATATTTAATTAATGTCTATGTTTTCAAAATGATTTTAAGGATTTATTTATATGCACATGAGTGTTTTAAAATTTAAATTAATTTATTAAAATTAAAAGTGTTATGGGACACTTTGATTCAAAAATATCCTTTAAATAAATTCCAATAAATTTTTTTCAATTTTTAAATGATTTCAAGAAAAAAGTGATATTTCTCTCAAATATTCTTACTGGTTATTTTCATCTTTGTCAACATCCTTTATTAAATATTATTCATGATTGAGGTTGATTTATTATAATAAAATATTCCATATTTTATTTAATGAGTTATGATATGTTTGACTATGGATGTACTATTTTTATACCTTTCATGGTTTATAGTTAAAGTATTGACATTTTGTATGTTAGTTTTAATACAAATGATTATGTTATGTTTTTTCATTTTCATATGAGGAATGCATTGGACTTAGTAAGTGATGGGAGAGGCCTACTATAGCCCCTTGATGCATCAGTAGGTCACATGAGACAGAATAGTGTCTTGGAACAAGTCATTGATTGAATATTTGAGAATGTTCTTGGCACAAGTCCATGATGTAATAGTTATTTTTTTCCAGCATTTTCCATTCCCTCGTAATGAAATTAGTTATTACATATGAATATTGGACTAGTAGAATATCCATTTTCATTTTTATATGGTAACATTTGACTTATTTTTTCTATATTATGTTCAAGTTTTATGTTTAAAAGGATTTTGTTTTTATTATACATATTTCTTTAAAAGTTTAATGCTTCAGCTGAATTATTTACCCTTAATGAGCATTTGAGCTCACCCCTTTCTATTTTTTTATTTTACCATGATGCCAAGAAGTGAATTATGAATGATATGCAGGGTTAATATAGGGAAATAATGGCATCCTCAAAGGATTATCTATGCTATATTTTATGTTATAAATTGTATTGTTAAGTTCTTGTATGTAATCTATTTTCTAAGACTGCTAAACTGATCGGTCCTTTGGGACTTGATTCCTTATAATCATTCCAATTTATTAAAATAATGAACCAGCTTCGGGATTATAGGGTTAGGGAATTACAGTTGTTATCAGAGAAATTTTAGAAACAACTATAGAAATAGATTTAGAAAACATAGATTAGGGATCATAACCCTAATATAGACTTTGAGGATAAATATAGAAGAACCCCCTAGAATTTTGGTAAAGTAATAATTACATGGATATTCCAAGAAGTAAATCCATGTATAGATACTACATGTGGATGTGGTTCTAGAACAGATGTACCTTGGGCTGAAAACTCTGACAAGGTGTTCTGGGCTTGACTTCGGGTAACCTGGTACATGACAACAGGCCCTACTGCACACCTAGTTTGACACTCCTGGGAGATATTCTTAGGATAATTCATATTTTATTTAAAAACCATTATGAATTATTTATGAGTAAATATGTCCTCAAAGTAACCATATTTATGATTATGTATTATCTTTGCATAAATTTTTCAATTTATGTTAAGTATTTTACTATTTTGGAATTATGTATTATTATTCATCACTTAATCTGGTGTATGCCATTGTTTAGAAATGGTGCCTAGTGGAAGAAATGGAAATTGTATCAATGCATGTAATCCATGTTGGAATTTCCTTACTATGTAAGATAATAATATTGGAGCTGGTGACACAACTAGTACTGAACATCTTATAACCATACTGGGATAGTTGACTCAGGTTATGAATAATAACCTTACCCGTATGGAGCATCCTGATCCACAATGCAGAGGATGAATGTTAGACCGCTTCATGAGACAAAAAAATCCAACATTCAATGGGAATAAAAATCCTTTTGTTGCTGAGAAGTGGATAAGTTCCTTAGAGAAAATATTTCTTTATTTTGGAAGTAACGAGATGGAAAAAGATATTATAGAAGTCTATCATCTTTCAGGAGATGAATATCAATAGTTTTCATTGATTCAAAACACAAAGGAGGATGAATAAGTAGTAAATAGGGAATGGAGGGAGTTTAAAGAACTTTTCCTAGGGAAATACTTTCCTCATGAACAACAATCTGATATGGAAAGAAAATTTCTGATTCTAAGACAAAAATAGGATGAGAAATTTGAAAATAATGAGGCTAACATCACAAGGTTATCAAAGCACCCTGGAGAATACATAGGCAACCAAAGATATAAGATTGATCTATTGTTTGAGGGGTTAAAACCATTCCTCTAATGGGTATTGGTATCACAATCATTCTCATCATACGAAGATATAGTCTCATGTGCTATTAAGACAGAAAAGTCATTCTCTAAGTCTTATGAAATTAAAGTAAATAAAGAGAAGAAGAAAATGGTGGAGAAAGAGATAGATAAAGGGGAAAAGGAAAAGAATTATTTTCTTTTATGTGATAAATGTGGGAAGAAACACCTTTGAATTTTCCTAAAAGAAATGGGAGTTTGTTACAAATGTGGAGAAAAAGGCCACCAAGTTGGTGATTGCAAGGGGAAGAAAGAGGCTATCAATGTTCAATGCTACAATTTCAAAGAAATAAAACATTATAAAAATGATTGTCCAAATCTTCAAGAAAATATAGATCAGAAAAATCAAATGGGATAGGGTCAAGTTTATGTTGTTACTACAGTCGATGTGAAATAATTAATGTATTTGTGTTTCTGGAATGAAGGATTGTGTCATTTGAGTTTTTTATCAATTATGTACTAGTTATATAAATTATGGAAATAAATAAGGATTGTACTGCAGTACTATTTCATTGAGGATTTGAGATTTTATGGTACTAAGAAAAGTGACTCAGTAGCAAGTTAAACTTTTTTGGAAAATACATGGTTGAGGGAAAGATAAACCTTAATATGGTTCTAATACTACGGTTGTGATTTTGGAATAAGAGATGATTTATTTGGATAAATTATATTGGATATTCTTGAATAACTTGGAACTAATTAATTGTTTATTTATTCCTTAATTATTAGAGTTTACAACATTTTTTTATTTAAGAAGTATAACCAGTATTTTATAAGGAATAAGGGAGCATGAATGTATTCAATAGGGTTTTATAGTAATTTAGGGTCTTACCATGTTTTAATTGAATTCATTATGAAGTTATTCACATGTTATTATGTGGACCAAAGATATTTTCATTATTTTTACCTCCTATATAAAATTTTGGATTGTGAGTTTGGACACATGTATTTTGGATAAGTCTAAAGGTTGGAATGGAGAAAGTTGAGCACTTAATATTTTGTTTGAGGTTAAAGTATAATTTATTGGATAATTTTACCCATTATTTTGGATTTAAATAAACATATATAGGATTAAAGAAATACTTGTGGACCTTATGATTTATCAAATTCACTTCAGGCATAAAAAAACCATTTTTGAAAACTCATATCCTAGTGTAAGGGATGATGTGAAAATAGATCAAAGCACAACCAAATACTGAGATTGTGATTATGATAAGTAATGAAATAAAGTATGTTTTCTTAAGTTATTATCTTGATAATCCATAATCTTCAAAAAAAAGTATCTAAAAAAATGTGTTATCTTAATACCTTATGATTTTTTGAACCGATGATACTCTAAATCATCATAGATTTATGGCATTGAGGCCCTCAATTTTCCATTTATTGTGATTGATGATCTCAATCACTCCCTATAATTATTTAAGTTTTTACTCGAATTATGTGTCTCTAATTTCCACCAATTTTCTCCTATTATAAATCCTAATTTTTGGTTACTTTTTCATTTCTCTTTCCCTCTTATTAATACTAAATTTTATTAACCCTATTTCTGATGTGGGTTTTCCACAAAGGTATTTTATATTTTTAACATTTTATTTTAAAAGAACAATTTCAAATTGTGACAATGAAATTTATTGAATGAGGGAGAATGTAATACCCCAATATTTCATAATATGTTATCTCTTTAAAGTAGTTTAATAGCTTATATTGCATGCAACACCAAATTGTCTTTCGTTATATGCAAGATTGAGTTTTTGCAAAACAACACATTAATATTATAAATATTTAAACGATGTATTTATTTATCAATTAAATATTGTAATATGAATAGTAACAAATAAATTTTAAATGTTATTTATTATTTTTTCACATAAAAAACATATTTATAATGAATAGTTATATATTTAGAAAAATTATATTCTTAAAAGAATTACTTTTTATGTCCTTTTGTGAACAATAATAAAATTAATTTTAGATACTCATAAAAATTTAATTTGGTAAAATAGACTTCATTTTTGAATTTGGAATATCAAAATTAGATTAATGTGAATTTTTGTGGTTTTTCTGAAAATAATCAATTTTTAAGAATAGTGGAAAATAGTTCATAGTAAATAAAAACTGAATTTTCATTTAAATAATTTTTTTAATTAAAATATTTCTTAAAGTCAAAATAGATACATAATACATATATTAGTACAATTTAATTAATTTGAGTCATTTTATAATAAGATCATATATATATAATTTTATGAAACTTTTTAACATCTTTTATCCACCTTCTAGGAACATTTGGAAATTTGCAAAAAAAACTTAATTTTACCACTTTTGTGAGTTGAATTTATATAATCAAATAGAAATGGTTGTCATCAGTGTGTAAAATGTGGTTCAATATGAGGGAAATATGTTTTGGTGAATAGTAACTTTTGAATTTTATTTACCACGGTCAAAAGTAAATAGGGTAATTAAAGGTAAAAATAATATTATAATAATATAAAATTACCCCAACACATGTCCAAATTATATTGGATAAGTTTTTATTTAGCAAAATAAACTTTGGGAAAAAAATATGATCCTTTTTTATCCACTTGGGTTAGATTAGGACATTTATAATATTTTATTTAAAGAATAGTTAAAAGTGTTAAATTAAAATATTAATTACTAAACCATTTTTAATATAGGGTTAAACTTAAGATAAATTTGACTATAAATATTCATTATAAAGATAAAAATATTTCATAATTAATGGTATTTTATTTATAAATTTTATACATTAAATAATTAAATTTATTTATGACACAATTATGATGCAGTAATTTTCTTATTAATGAAATATTAAAATAAATGATATTATAAATATTAAAATAAATCTGATTTGAAAATTTTGATGACATCCACTAATTTTTATGTGACTATGACATGTTAGTATTTATTCAATGTATTTTTTAAGGAATCAAGTTGTTATGACTTTTACAAAAATCAAGTATTAAATAGTAACAAAATTTACATAAATGATATTTTAAAATAAATACTATTTTACTAAATAATATGAAACACATAAAAATATAATGTTCTTCCAACTAACATGGATAGTGGTAAAATTTCATAAATTATCCACTTTAGGTTCTTTTGAAGCTTATAGTAACTACATTAACTTTGTAGTATAAAGATACAATAGGACGTGTTAAGAGTTAACTTATTTTAAAAAGGGTTAAATCTAAAAGATAAGGTTAATTTTATGACCTAAACAAATATAAAACCTGTTGTTTGAGATGATTTAGACCCATAATCATCTTAGACTCTAAATAAAACAATTTGGAGCTATTAAAAATTGAAACATATTTTATAATAAATTAATATTTCAACATTTTTCCTGAAGTGCCCCTCACCTCTTTTATAAAAGGGAACCTCCCTTTCTTTTTAAGTCACAACTCCAAATCCATTTGTCTCAGCAAAAACATGCCCAAATCTCCTCCCAAATTACATGAATTAGACCTAGTGGTTTTACCTTGATCATAAATCCAACCTATGGAGCCCTTTTGTTCAAATCAAAAGGAAACATCTGAAGAAGAGGTAATTATTTTATCACCTCTTTCAAAGTTCTTTTCTTCTTTTACTTCATTTTTATTTGTTTTTACCATACTAAAATAATAAATCTAGTACCTTATTGTTGGTTGTAGTGGACACTCAAGAGGGGGGTGAATTGAGTTCCAATTAAAATTTATGTTAAAAATATTTTTTATTAAAATCCCCCAATTTATAAAACAAGTAAAACTGTAGTGAATTTGTAAAACTGTAAAGGTTCAATTAGATTCTCAAAAGATTGATTAGTTCTCAGTTAATCTAATCAGAAGATTAAATTATATTTTGAAACTAACCTACTGATTTACAATAGATACAAACACTTTCTAGATTAACTATCAATGTAACTTTAAAACAGATTTGTATTTCAAAGTAATAAGAAGGGGAATTTAAATTAGATACTGTATATTTTGAAATTAAACTAAAAATGAACAGCAGATATAACCAAGAGGTTCATTCTCAAGCCGAGACTTATTCCTCTCAAATTTATATATAAATTTCATCCACACCCTGGATCGGGGTTAACAATAGTAAAATATTGTCTAGGCCACACGGGGACCTCTACCACTGTTCTTCGTGGGAAACAAAAATAAAGACCAGGCCACAAAAGGACCTCTTACACAGTTGTCATGGGTAAACAAGAGTAAGGAGTTTTGGTGTGAGGATTGTGATATCCTCCAGTTCGGCACAGAATACAGTGTGTGTGTAAGATAAAAAGGATACACACAATACTCGAAAGTAAATAATAAATCACTTATAGATAGTATATGAAAGTTAAGAAAGTTCTAGTGATTAGAAGTGCAGCTCTAGACTCGTTGGATTCAGCAGAAATGCTTCTGATTCCTTCTCTGGTTTTTATGTTGAAAAACAGAGTGTCGTGGTTCAGCTTTTGTTTCTCCAGGAAAGAAGATGTTCTCTTGACTCCAGAGTACTTTGTGTGTTCTTCAGTAATGTAGGATTTCTTGTATGGAACTTATTTGAGGATCATGCAATGTGTTCTTCACAGTTGTGCTCAGGATTGTTCTTCGGTTCAGTATAGAGCTCGTATGTATTGTAGTATATGTGTCGAGATGTGTCAAGTGCGAGTGTCTCCTCTACTGCAGCTCAATCTTCTTTAAATTCCATGAGCTCTGGAAATAGTAATGATTTACTTTCCATAGGTATGAGGTACGCTTTCCTGACAGACCAACAACTATCATTAAATAACATTAATTGCATTAAAAACATCAAATATGATTGTTAGTATTATTTAAATAAAATTGAAAAAAAGGTTAAGAAATGGTGTCACGGTAGTTGTTCAAATGGTGTCTCTTTGAACTGGTGTCTCCTTCATGGTATGTGCTTCACGGTGTGTCCAAGTCATGGTTTCTAGCTCACGGTGTCTGACTCACGGTGTGTCATTCACGGTGTCTGGCTCATGGTGTGTCCTTCGCGGTGTCTGGGTCACGGTTTTTCCTTCACGATGTTTGGGTCATGGTGTGTCCTTCATGGTGTATTGTTCACGGTGTGTCCCTCACAGTGTCTGGGTCACGGTGTCAGGCTTACTGTGTTTGTCTTACACTTTACGGTGTCTGTGACTTGCACACAGTCTGTCTTACTATGTCAAACATCACGGTGTCTTGATACTTAGACAATTAACTATATTCAAACTTAAACAGTAATGTGCAGAATATGAATTAAGCTTAACCATTATCAAGTAATATATCTTGAAACATAAATACAAGGGTTTGATAAGATAAGTGGGAGTTGTGATCATGCAAAATATTTTTAAATAATAATGAGAGTAATTGACAGTAATAAGATTTGCAATCATTATAACATGATGTGTAATTATTATTGAGATTTGTGATCATTAAAAATGATTAATACACGGGGATTCTAACAATCTCCCCCTTTTTTATGATCAAAAATCATGTATAGTCAAAGTATAAATGAAATTCAACGTTAGAGAAAATAACATATCAAATAAAATACTAGGAGATAATAAATCTAGATAATAAGATAATAACTAACTCTTCTCACATTTTCTCCCCCTTTTGGGATTATCAAAAGTAGAGAGAATGGAGTGAAACAATGGATTTGTCATTAAAAACGTTCAGAATAGTTCATACAATAGAAATAGAAAAATCAAAGACATCCCATCAAAAAACACGTAGTCACTGGACTCTTCAGGGCTCAGTTTTTTCTTTTCTTTTGTCAGCAGGAGCTGGTGCTGATGTAGAAGAAGGCATGGAGGTAGTAGACAAAGATGGTAAAGGTAGACCTTCAAATATAGAGGGAGACAAAGTAGGAGATGTAGAAGATCTAGTCTGTGGTTGATCAAGAATGACTGGTCTGATCTAAGAAAGGGCTTGGCTAACTGACATAGCAGTTGAGGCTAGGGCAGGTAGACCTGGTCTAAGAGGTGCAGCAGCTGGTGCAACTATAGTTGTACTCTGCACATGAAGATACGGCTTCAAGATATTGATGAAATCAGTAATGATTTCTCCACCATATTTCATAGCCTTTTCAAAATCTTCCTTATTCTCCATGAATTTTTCCAACAATCTGGTGAACTATGTATGCTTCTGAACTTGAGATTTAAAATCTTGAGTCACTAGAGGGATTTTCCGATTCTCCATAAGATACTTAACGTGATTTGTCATGTCACTTTTAGAGAAAATCCAAGTGAGATAAAAATCTATCTTCTTGGTGATCTCATGTTGAGCATCATTGGCAATCTTAGAATTAATTCTAACCAGGCCCAAAGCTCGATCACTGTTCTTAACCACTTCTGAAAAAAGAGACAGATCTAAGCCACTGAAAGCATTCTGAATTTCTTCCTTGATTATGGATCTAAGAATAGAATCATCCAAAGAAGGAACAAAAGTCTGACCAGAGGGAGGAGAAGCCTTGACAGCTTTGATTAGAACATTGAGATATTTCAAAACTTTTTGCAGACATCCATTATACTCATCTGTGAGCTTATTCAGATTTTCAACAAGATCTCTCGTGAGTTGCAGCATCTTTGTGTGTCTTGTTCCTATATTATCATATAAAGATAACAGATAAGGATGCACTTGAGACACAATCTCTCTAGAAAGTTTGGAAACTTCTGGTTCAGGAGAAGCAGCAATAGGTGTAGGAGCAAAAACAAGAGCAAGCTCTGATCTTGAAGACAGTTCTCTTTGAATATTTTCCATCATCTCTTTCAAATTTGAAACATCAGCACTAAGCAACTTATTTTCAAATCTGACTTCTTGAATTTCACGGATCATCCTCAGTTAAATATGCAGAATAATATTTTCCAAAAGAATCGAGGAATCTTCTTGACTTAGTTGAGTCACTAGAAGAGGTTGAGAGGATATAATCTTCTCAACTCTAGCCAAGATAGTCTCTCCAAAGACTTTCAAGTCATCCTTAGTTACAAATGATTGCTGGTCAGGTAAGAGAGTAGGTGAAGGTAGTGGTACAGGTTCTTATACAGATTCTGGTTGCGGTTCAGAGCTAGTTTCGGTTTCAGATTCAGATTCAGGTTGAGGTTGAGGCTCTGGTTCTAGTTCTGGGTGAGCTACTGACTTCAGTTGAAACAAATAAGAGAGATCTATACCAGTTTCAGTCACTTGTTTTGATTCATTCACATTATAAAAACTTGGAAATTCATACCGAGTGTACACAGAATATGTGACAGTTGGTTGAGAGGTTTCATCTGATCCAGCTTCAACAATCACAAGGTTTTGAGGTTCCTCCCCCTCAAAATGTACTTCCATTTCAGATTCTTGAGGCTCAAAAAATGGGTTAAAATCCACAAGATCAGCTCTAATCTCTTCAGAAAATTCTTGCTTTTCTAGCTGAAAGGCAATTTCCATCCTCTCTTCAGCAGAGGGTATGTACTTAGGATCCAATTGTTCCATTGATTGTGCTTCCATACTTGCTTATTTTTCAATAGGGGGATCCTTTCTATTAACATTTTCCCTAACATGGATTTCTCCTAGATCAGCTTCTTCCATGACAGGGATGTCTTCTACACCACCAGACTCTTCCATGGCTTGCTGCTCTAAATCAGAGATAATCAAATCTCTTGCAGCCTCATACTGAATTTTCTGATCAACAAAATCTCTAGAAGCATAATATTATTCTCTAAAAACAACAGAAAATTCCTCTCTAGAAGGTATTTCAGCAGGAACATCATCAGGGACCGCAGTCCTTTCTTTCTCAACAGGAGTTGTTTCCTCTTGAGGTATTTCAGCCTCTTCTTCTTCCTCCTCCTCTTCTGGGTACTCAGCCACTTCATCTGTTTCCAAACCAGGATCAGTTATATTATTTGGCCTTATTAGATAATCAACAGGATTATACTTCATATAAATTTGATCATTATCCTCAGCCCACTACTTCTTCCAGGGGTTCCAATTAATCTCTATCCTTCTTATGATAGGCTTGGATAAAAAGAAATAAAAATACTCTAGCTTTTCTTCATTCGGTCCAACCACTCCCTTGGCAACTAACATGGCTGAAATCATCCTTGAGTAAAACAAATTTGTGAATTTGGAAGTGACCTTAATCAGTTCACATATGTGATGAATGAAATACTTTCATAGGTTGATCTTATGGCCATTCTTCATCAGATGAATCAGGAACACATATTGATACTTCATAACAGCAAAATCTCTTTTTCTTGGACTAATCAAATTCTGAAAAAACTTGAACAGCAGTCTTTTCTCTCCATCCAATTCAGCTATTATGGCCCTTCTCTTGGTGTCATTTCCAGTCAGGATCTCTACTGCATTTTCCAGATCAAATATGTCAGTTGTTAGAGGAGGGGCTCTCTGGTAGTCATCAGAAGTCCCTTCATGAGGAATCCTCAAGAATGCAGCCCTTAACCGTGAAGAGAATGAACACTTTTGTCCATTGATCCAGCTTATCACTATAAAAATTTCTCCATCATCAAATGAAAACTTTACATATTGGTAAAATTGAGATGCCAACCTCGGATAAATCGGTCTATATTTTCTAGAGAACCATTTGATCCATCCTTATTATCTTAAGATTTTCAAAACCAAATACTTTCTAGACAGCAGCCACTCAGGTAAAATATCTTTTTAAGGAACTAAAGTACGACTTACTAGGTTTGGATTTAGAGGTCCTTCGGGTGCTATCCTCGGTGCCCTCTTTTGTTTCTTAGAGCGGCGCTTCTCAGATGAGGGTGAAGATGGATGCTTCATCCATGGAATTCACTGAAGGTTCAGGATAGAGAAAATAGAATGTTTTCAAGGTTGAGAAGGTTCAGGAGAGAGCTCGGGTAAGGAATCGAGTGAAAAAAACTTTTTTTTTATCATTTGGGAATGTCAAACATCATAAAAACAAAAACGCGGGAAATCAAATAGCCGTGAAATAAAAATTACTACGATACGGGTTAAAGTAAAAGTATAAATAATCTTTATGGTGAAACCGTGAGTCGGTATTATGGTGTGATGAAAAAAAGTTGTCACAGTGAGACAGTTAGTGGTCATCATGGTGAGACAGTGACCATTCTGTGCAGTCATAGTGAGACAGTTAGGTGATAGACCGTAAACACAAGGTGTTAACTATGAGAGCGTAAACATGAAACAATAACTGAGAAACAGTGAATCATGAATCCGTAAAGTAAAATATAGTAAAATATTAAACAGTAAGACCAGTAAGATATCTATTTATGATTAATCATACCAATATCATGTATGATGTAGTCTAATCTCTCAGAATTTAATGGTTTAGTGAATATATCATCAAGTTGATATTCAGTACCAATGAATTCTAAAGTGATATCACCTTTTTGGTAATGATCCCGCAAAAAGTGATGTCTTACATCAATATGATTTGTCCTAGAATGTGAAACAGGATTCTTTGAAATGTTAATAGCACTTGTATTGTCACAATTTATTGGTACATGTCTGAATTGATATCCATAGTCTAGTAATGTGTGTTTCATTCACAAAATTTGTGCACAACAAATTCCAGCAGCTATGTATTCAGCTTCTACAGTAGATAATGCAACAAAATTTTGTTTCTTACTACACCATGATACTAGTGACTTGCCTAAAAAGTGACATGTTCCAGAGTTGATTTTTCTATCTAACTTACATCCAGCAAAGTCAGCATCAGAATAACTAACTAATTCAAATTATTGTCCTTTTGGATAGAACAGTCCTAAATTGGGAGTATGCTTGAGGTATTTGAATATTCTATTTACAGCATTTAAATTTGACTCTTTAGGGTTTTCATGAAAACGATCACACATACACACACTAAACATAATATCAGGACGACTAGAAGTCAGGTAGAGTATACTTCAAATCATTCCTCTATAAGTGGTTTGATCATTATATTTTCCATCTTCATCAAGATCCAACTTACAGGTGGTACACATGACAGTGTCACTACTTTTTTTGTTATCCAATCCAAAACATTTTAAAATATCTATAGTATATTTACTTTGAGTTAAAATAATTCCATCATTATTTTGAAAGATTTTAAATCCAAGAAAGAATTTAAGTTCACCCATTAAACTCATCTCAAATTCATTTTGCATCATTTTAGAAAAATCAGTACATATAGAAGTTTTTGAAGATCCAAAAATAATATCATATACATAAATTTGTACAACTAAAACATCTTTATAAATTCGTTTTATAAAAATATTAGGATCAGCTATACCTTTTTTAAAAACTTTAGAAATTAGAAAAGTACTTAATCTATCGTACCAAGCTCTTGGAGCTTGTTCTAAACCATATAAAGCTTTTGATAATTTGAAAATATGATTTTGAAAATGAGGGTTTGTAAATCTAGGTGGTTGTTCAACAAAAACATCCTCAGCTATATACCCATTTAAGAATGCACTCTTGATAGGAATTTGATATAGTTTCAAATTTAGATGTGTAGCATAAGCAAGTAAGATCCTAATGGATTATAGTCTTGATACAGGAGAAAAAGTCTCCTCATATTCAATTCCTTCCTCTTGACTATAGCCTTGTGAAAATAACCTAGATTTGTTTCTAATTATATTTCCATATTCATATACATTATTTCTAAACACCCATTTAGTGCCTATGGTGAAAGTGTCCTTAGATCTTTCTACTAGTTTCCAAACATTATTTCTTTCAAATTTATTGAGTTCTTCTTGCATAGAAATTACCCAAAATTCATCATCAATAGCATCATCAATGTTTTTAGGTTCAAGTTGTGACAAGAAGGCTTGATGTTCAATATGATTTCTAAGAGAACCTCTAGTCTGTGTCCCTCTATCAAGATTACCAACAACAACATCTAAAGGATGATTCTTTATAATCCTAGTTGATCTAGTAAAGGTACAGCTAGAAATTTCAAGTACTTCTCTAGGTTCGGGTTCATTAGGAGAAGATTCTGAAATATTTCCAGAACTGGTTGTCTTTACAGTAGGTTCATTTATTTTATCATTAAGGTTCATAATAGATAAATCTTCTTCATGATTTTCAAGAGATGACTTAGGTTCATGTGGATCAGTTTCATCAAATTTGATGTGAACAGATTCTTCCACACACTTGGTTCTCTTATTGAAAACTCTATAGTATTTTCTAGTTATAGAGTATCCTAAAATGATTACTTCATCACTCTTACAATAAAACTTATCCAGATTATCCTTGGTATTAATAATAAAGACTTTGCAACCAAATACTTTAAAGTAATTAACCTTAGTCTTTCTATTATTTCATTGTTCATAAGGGGTCTCCTTGAGAAAAAGTCTGACTAATACTCTATTGATGATATAACAAGTTGTATTTACAGCTTCATCCCAAAAATAAATAGGCAAGTCATACTCATTAAGCATGGTTCTTGCTATTTCTTGAAGGGTTCTATTCCTTCTTTATACTACACCATTTTGTTGAGGTGTTCTAGGGGCAGAAAAGTTGTGACTATAGCCATTGTGTGATAAATAAGATTCAAACTCTTGATTTTCAATCTCACGGCCAGGATCACTTCTCAGGGTTTTAATCTTAAGTCCACTAATGTTTTCTACAGACTTGGAGTATTTAACAAAGTAAGAACAAGATTCACTTTTGTGAGATAATAAATATACCCAAGTATATATAGAAAATTCATCTACTAAGTCATAGACATAGTGCTTCCTATTTAAGCTAGAAACTCTAGATGGTCCAAACAAGTTCATGTGAACCAACTCGAGAGGTTGAGAAGTTGAAACTTCTTTCTTTGATTTGAAATATATTTTGTGTTGTTTTCCCTTTTGATAGGGATTACAAACTTTGTTATTTGGAAACTCAAGTTTGGGTTAGTCTCTAACTAAGTTATTCCTAGTTAGTTTTCTAAGTGAGTATATATTGAAGTGTTCTAATCTCCTATGCCATAACCAAGATTCTTTATGAAAAGAATTTAAACAAATAACATTTTTTTGGCTAAGGAATTTAAATCAACAGCATAAACATTTTCATTTCTTAAAGCAGAAAATATAACAAATTCGTAGAATAAAACACATTACAAGAATCATTTTCAAATTTAACATTAAATCCATCATCACATAATTGATATATACTTAACAAGTTATATTTCAATCCATCAACAAATAAAACTTTAGAAATTAAAACTAAATTAGTGTTACCAATTTGGCCTAGGCCGATGATTTTTCCCTTAGAATTATTACCAAAGGTGACATGGACTCCATCAACCTTGATTAGGCTTTTGAAGCATGAGTAATCCCCAGAAATATGCCTTGAACATCCAATGTCCAAATACTATGTCTTCTTGTGGGAACTCTTCAAACAGGTTTCCTACAAAACAGATTTAGATGGGAAATGACTTTGGTACCCAGATCTTCTTAGGTCTAGAAAGGTTAGAAATCAAGGATTTTGGTACCCAAATTTGTCTTATGGGTCTCATATATTTTATAGAATCAAAATATTTTGAAATATAAAGTCTATTTGATCCATAACTATGTGAATAACTAACTGAAGAATATAAATTTCCATAACTAGAACTAGCAGAATTTTCTCCAGATTTAGGAATAAATCTAGTTTTAGTGAACTGTCTTTTTTCAGGTTGGTAGCCTATTACAGTAGTGTATTTTGGTGTAACTTTCTTTCATATAATTTGAGTTAGAGTATCTTTTACATTTGTGATCTTTTTTAAGTCCTTTCTAAGTTGCTCGTTAGAAATTTTCAGTTCTGTATTTTCCTTTAACAGTTGAGAATTCTTTTCTTTTTCTATATCAAGGTCGGATTTAACATTTGCATTGAGGGCATGTTGCTTCTTTATTGACTTATTTTTGTCCTTAAGTTCATTGCATGTTTCCTCCAACATGTTACAGTGTTCAGATAATTTATCTTTAGTCATGTCTTCAGAATCAGAATCTGATTCAGCATCAACTCCAGAATAATAGGAATTTAAAATAGGAGTATCTAAGGTTAACTCGGATGTGTTGGTCATGAAACACATGTTGGTAAGATTATTTTCACAGTCAGTAGCTTCTGATTCACTTGTGCTGTCTTCTGAAGCACTCCAAGTATCTTTCATGGCTTTCTTGTACTTATTGTCCTTGTATTCATATTTCTTTTTGAATTTCAATTTTGGACAATCAGCTTTTATATGTCCTTTACTTTTTCACTCATAGCAGAATACTTCATCACTTTTATCTTGCTTTTTCCAATCCTTTTTTCTATGACCTTTATTGTCATATTTACCTTTGTAGTTTGTTTTTCTGAAGAATTTATTCTTCCTATAGAATTTCTTAAACCTCCTGGCTATCTGTGCCATTTCAGCATCACTATCAGAGTCTGAATCGTCACTTGTAGAACTTTCAGTTTGTATTTTAACTTTGTCTTTGTCCTTTCTCTTTGAAGTAGTAGACTTAAATTCCACATATTTTCTCTTGGGTTCATCATCTTCTTTCTTATTCACCTTGAGTTCTTCCTCATACATCATAAGCTTACCAATAAGCTCTTTGACAGACTGATCTCCAATGTCACATGATTCTCTGATTGAAACCGAAGTGCCTCTCCATCTATCTGGAAAACATCTCAGTATCCTCGTGATTTGTCTCTTTGCTGGAACAACCTTTCCAAGTGAACACATTGTATTGACTATCTCATTGATCCTAAGATACATATCAGAAATAGGTTCATCAGTTTTCATTTTAAAATTATCATATTTAATAGTATAATTATTTATTCTCATTTCTGTAACATTAGTTGTTCCCTCATGAGAAACACCTAAAGTATCCCATATTTCATAAGCTATATTATAGGAATATATTATCTTTAATTCATCATCTCCTAATTGAAAATACAAAGCATTTTATAGCTTTATAATTATTATTGTAAGAAGTTTTTGTAGGTTCATCCCAAGTTGTTCTTTCAGTTTCTGGAATTTTATATTGAGACTTTATAGCAGTCCAGATATCAAAACCCATAATTTCCAAATGAATTTTTATTTTAATTTTCCATTGAGAATAGTTTGTACCATTGAAGAAAGGTGGAATGTTAGTAGTAGCACCTTCTAGTCTATAATCAATAGCTAGATTTTAGAAAATAAATTTAAAGAGATAAAATTTAGAACTGACAGAAATTTAAGATTTTTAAAGATGCAACTAAAATAACAGTTGAAAAACAGAATGTTTTGAAAACTTGAATTAATAAAAACAACCTCTGATACCAAATGTTGGTCGGAGTGGACACTCAAGAGGGGGTGAATTGAGTTCCAATTAAAATTTCAGTCAAAAATATTTTTTATTAAGATTCCCCAATTTATAAAACAAGTTAAACTGTAGTGAATTTGTAAAACTGTAAAGGTTCAATTAGATTTTCAAAATATTGATTAGTTCTCAGTTAATCTAATCAGAAGATTAAATTAGATTTTTAAACTAACCTACTAATTTACAATAGATACAAACACTTGATATATTAACTATCAATGTAACTTTAAAACATATTTGTATTTCAAATTAATAAGCAGCAGAATATAAATTAGATATTGTATATTTTGAACTTAAACTAAAAATGCACAGCAGATATAACCAAGAGGTTCAGTATCAATCCTAGACTTAGTCCTCTCAAATTTATATATAAATTTGATCCACACCTTGGATCGGGGTTAACAACAGTACAAGACTGCCCAGGCCACACAGGGACCTCTACCATTGTTCTTCTTGGAAAACAAAAATAAAGAACATGCCACACAAGGACCTCTTCCACAGTTGTCGTGGGTAAACAATAGTAAATAGTTTTGGTGTGAGGATTGTGATATCCTCCAGTTCAGCACAGATGACAGTGTGTGTGTGTAAAATGAACAGGATACACACACTGATCGAAATTAAATAATAAATCACTTATAGATAGTATATGAAAGTTATGAAAGCTATGGTGATTGGAAGTGCAGCTCTGGACTCGTTGGATTCAACAGAAATGCTTCTGAGTCCTTCTCTGGTTTTTCTATTGAAAAACAGAGTGTCGTGGTTCAGCTTTTGTTTCTCCAGGAAAGAAGATGTTCTCTTGACTCCAGAGTACTTCGTGTGTTCTTTAGTAATGTAGGATTGCTTGTATGGAACTTCTTTGGGGATCGTGCAATGTGTTCTTCACAGTTGTGCTCGGGATTGTTCTTCAGTTTAGTACAGAGCTCGCGTGTATTGTAGTATGTGTGTCCAGACGTGTCAAGCGTATGTGTCTCCTCTACTACGGCTCAATATTCTTTATATTCCACGAGCTCTGGCGATAGGAATGATTTCCTTTCCATAGGTATGAGGTACTGTTTCCTGACAGACCAACAACTATCATTAAATAACATTAATTTCATTAAAAACATCAAATATAACCGTCAGTATTATTTAAATAAAATTGAAAAAAATGTTAAGAAACGGTGTCACAGTAGTTGTGAAAATGGTGTCTCTTTGAACCGATGTCTCCTTCACGGTATGTGATTTATGGTGTGTCCATGTCACGGTGTCTAGCTTATGGTGTCTGAGTCATGGTGTCTGACTCACGGTGTGTAATTCACGGTGTCTGGCTCACGGTGTGTCCTTCACGGTGTCTGGGTCACGGTGTGTAACACCCCAAGATTTTATTCTTTTTAATTAATTTCCTGTGTTTTACGCTACAACGATCTTTCACAACATGCATCCCTGACATTCCTTGCATTACACGCAATCGCGACCTTCCTTGATAGCGTGTGTAGTACGCAATACCGAGTTTCACTAAACGAGATATTATTATAATATTATTATGAACTAGTCGTTATGAATAGTAATACCCACTTTTTGAAATTTTATAAATTTTATCTTTCAAAATGGACTTAATTTTTGGATTTGGAATATCGAAATTAGCTTAGGTTGAAATTTTTGTACTTTTCGGATAACTGTCATATTCTGATGAATAGTGAAAATTACTAAAATTTAATTAAAAACAACTTTTTTAATCGAAATAATTAATAGTGATAAATTATTAATTTGAGTGGTTTTAAAGTATATTTAGAATATATTTTTACAATTTAATACAATGTTGTTCATTGGATGTAATTTCACATTTAAACCAGACCTAAACAAGTGTCAATCTTTTGATAGTTATTATCTCTTAAAAACTCGCTATTTGTTTTGACGATGGGAATTAATTTTTAAATTAGTTAATGTAACTGATATGTTTTGAATTTGGTAAAATAGACATCATCTTTGAATTCATAGTATCAAATATATCTTAGGCCTAATTTTTGGTATTTTTCTAGAAACTTTCATTTTTTGATGAATAGTGAAACCACTAAGTGGTAGTTAAAAAAACAGAATTTTTCATAAAGATTAATTTTACCGCTTCTGTGAGTGGAATTTCAAAAATCCGAGAGACACGGTTAATATCAAGGACTAAAATGTGGTTCAATGATATGAAAATAACATTTGGTGAATAGTAACTTTTTACTTTTTTTTACCACGGTTAAAAGTAAATAGGGTAATTAAGGGTAAAAATGATATTATTATTACCCTAAAACATGTCCTAATTCTATTGGATAAATGTAATTAGACCAAAAACAACCTTAGGAATAAAATATGACCATTTAGGCCCACTTGGATTAGATTAGGACATTTATTGTCAATTTACTTAAAGAAGGGTTAAAATAGTTAAAATCAATGTCTAAAAACTAAATCATTTTTAATATAGGGTTATACATAAGATAAATTCGATGATAAATATTCCTTAGAAAAATAAAAAGATTTCCAACATAATGGTATTTTATTTGTAATTTTTAGACTTAAAATAAGTAAATTTATGTATGATACAATGATGATGCAGTAATTATATCATTAATGAAATATTGACATAATTGATGTTATAAATACCCAAATAAATGTAATTTGAGACTTTTTATGAATTAAAATAATTTTCTATGTTACTATGACATGTTAATATTGATTTAATTAATTTTTTTTTGAACTAATCATTCTGTTATGATTTTCACAAAAATCAATTACCAAATAGTGTCAAAATTGACATAAAATAGTTCTTAAAACAAATATTATATTATTAATTGTTATTATATTCCTAAAAAACTAAGGTTCGGCCAAGATACTTATATCATGATAGGTGTATCATTAATAGACCACTTGTGGGTCTATTGGATGTATAAGGTAAGTTTATTAAATATATAATATAAAAATACAAAGTGACATGGTAAATGTCAATCTAATTAACTAAGAGTTAAAACTAAAAGATAAGGTTAATATAATGAACTAAACTTGTCTAAATTATATTGGATGAGAGGATTTATACCCATCCCTACCTTAGCTTTGAAATATATGAATTTGGAGCTTTTAAAAAACTGAATTTGACTTTATAATAAAATAATATTTTTAGTTATTCCAAAGGTGCCCCTCTCCTCCCTTATAAAAGGGAACCTCCTCCCTCTCTTCCTCACACAACTTTGAGCCTTCAAGCTCGGCCAACCCTTGACAAATTCTCTTCTCCACTTCCCTAGAAACATCCTAGAGGTCCTGGTCTTCTTCAAAGACCAATTTTAGTACCCTAAGAGGAGGTCTCAAAGAGGTGCTTCAAAGAAGAGGTAATGTCTATTACCGATTCTTTCAACTTTATTTCTTCTTCCACTTCTTCTTTTTTAGTTTTTTCATTATGAGGTAATAACATCATTATCACTCATATACTTATATGTTATTATAATTATGAAACAACCATATTTCACCATTTATCCATCCTACAGAAAACGAAATTACCGTGCGTGCGTACGTACGGAATACCGTCTCCACGCTGTGGTGTAATCTAATTTCCATCACCACCTTACATGGATGGGTATAATGGTGAAAGTAATGAATATATATGATTATTTTAAATTGATATTTATTCTGTAATATTATACATACACCTTAATAAAATTCCACGATCATGGGAATGATATCATCGCTCGTGCGTACGTACGGAATACCGTCTCCACAACGCGATGAGATTCACTCTCCATGATAACCATTCAAGAATGATTATAAAGTATATATAATAAGTAATCATGAAATATATGACATAATAATTCTACTAGATTTATTTATATATATTCATGTCATCTACTTAATTCCATTCGATTCAATAAGGAAATGAAAACAGCGTTCATGCATACGTACGGCCTACCGTCTCCATGAACGGTGTATTTCTTTCCATTTATCAATCCATTATATATATATTCTGAATATATATTATATATAAATCATTTTTTACATTCTGGATGTAAGTAATCATGATCTAAGTAATCATATAAATAATTACAAGTTAAAACACGAACGACATGAAACGATTTTACCCAAAATGCTACATTAACATGAATTTACAAAAGAACGGGTTATATAAAGTCATAAGTGAACCATATATGATATAATAACAATGAATATGATTCTGTAATAAGTCAATGACATTATTTAAATCATTATACAGGGGTTTTGGATACGTACTAAGTATATCGAACCTAAGGTAAGGGATAATTTTGCAAATCTCATTTTTATCCGAGATTGCTTATTCGTAAGTATTTACTGGGGTTATTGTAATCATCCATGTCCATGTTTTATAAAAGTGTTTTAATTTATGTTTAAAGTCCTTTTTACCCATTTTGACTTTTACCCCATGGTATGTAAGGAATCTTTCTTTTATTTACCCTACAAGGTACTTTTTGACTTTTTAGACAAAAGTACGAGAAGAATTTTTTTTAACGTATACGGAATGAAAGGATTTTTATAGTTTTATAAAGCCTTATTTTCATGAAGCTTCCTCCAAAATATTTCATGACTATTTTCAAAAAAATCCATCTCTTTTAAAATTTCTTTACGTTTTTTGAAAAGAAATTGATTTTGAAGAAGAAAGGATATTTTCCTCAAGAATTAATTTCAAGTGTTTTATCAAAACCATTTTTCATCTAAGATTACATTATTTCATATGTGTATGTTTCAAGTATCATGTATCTATGATTTACATGGTTTCACTTTTCTTATTATGAAATGATATTCATTTATTTTATATGGATTATTTGATGATGGGATGATGTTTATGAAACCCATTTTATTTATTGGGTGATGTATGTTTATTTTGTGGCACAAGTAAGAATGATTTCATTATGAGATGGTTGGGACCTATATCTCCCTCCAATGCATTGGGTAAAGATTTATATCTCATGAGATAGACATGGTTGGAACGGAAAGTTAAACTGGTTCAGTAATATAGGACTGGAACGAGGAGTGAACTCGATTCAGAAAGGGACTTTGTCCACTAAGATGGTCTTGACAGTAATGCCTTGGCTACTATGGAAATCATTACATGTGCTTAATGGATGCCACAATTACATGTTTTATTCCCATGCTATTTTATCATTCTTAATGTTTCTTTATGATCTATGCCTTACGTACTTCCATGTTTTATGTCAATTCTCAAGATTTTGATGTTTAAACATTATGTTCATATTTTTAAGTTCAAATGTATATGGTATGTTTTATTTTATCCATGATTGCCCTTACCGAGCATTTGAGCTCACCCTTTTTATGTTTTATTTTCCCCCAAGATTAAAAGAAAGGTTTTAGGTAAGGAAAAAAAATTGGAAGATATTTATGGGAGATGTTGAAGATCTTTCACCCCGATTAAAAGATTACGTTCCAAGTTTCCAAAGACACTAAACTATTATGGTCCTTGTGTGTCTGTTTTTTGTTATGTATTAAGTATTCTGCAAAAGTAATGTAATATATATGTATGTCAAGCTTCGGGTCTCTACAGTTGGTATCAGAGGAAAGGTTTAGTCAACATTTGGAAACTAGGATGCGAAAACTTTAGTGAAATCCCTAGAGATATTTCTAAGGTATGTCTAGGGATGTCCCTAAGGATTAGTATACGTATAGGTTATAGTCCTAGAATTATGGTAACGATCTTAGAATTAAACCTAAGATGTTAGATATTGAAGGTACTCCCCCTTTATTATGTTGTTTTCCCCAGCATGATTTTTTCCTCTCACACTATTCTTTTTGGGTTTTAGACGATGGCTCGAACCCGAAGGAACCGTGTTGATCAATGCAATGGACAATGCAATGATTGTCATCCTGAACAAACAAATGTTATGGGAGATGGAGTGAAAAAACTTATTGCTATACTTACACAAGCTATGAATCTTTCTGGACTTCCAAATGAGCAGTGAAGGGAACAATACTCTATTGAGTCTTTCATGAGGAAACGTCCACCTTCATTCAGTGGGTCTTCTGATCCACCTGTTGCTGAACAATGGATCAGTACCACTGAAAAGATATTTTCAGCTTTTCAATGTTCTGAACATGATAAAGTCATCTTAGAAGTATATCGTTTGGAAGGTGAAGCTGATCAATGGTGGAATCTTATCAAGAATACGAGGCCAAGAGATGAAATTGAGTCTATGGAATGGGACAAGTTCAAGAACTTATTTTTCAATAAGTACTTCCCTCGTATTCTTCGAACAAATATAGAGAAGGAGTTTCTTGAACTAAATCAAAAGGATGATGAATCTGTTGGTATATACGAAGCGAATTTTACGAGGCTTGCAAGGTATGCATCTGGCTTTATCATCCAACCTGAAAGTAAAGTTGATCGATTCTTCAGTGGCTTAAAACCCAATATTCAAAGGGCATTAACTATAAGAGACTTCAGTAGCTATGAAGAAATTATTCATTTTTCTATTAAGGTAGAAATGGAAGTTGTTGTTACATATCCATCTCATGGTTTTGACAATAAACAAAAGATGGAGTTCAAGGAGAAATCTCAGAATAATGGTGAAAAGAAGATGAATGTTTCCTTATGCTCAAAGTGTGGAAAGAAACATGGTGGATATTGTCTTAAAGTGACTAGAAAATGTTTTAAGTGTTGAAAAGAAGGTCATCAAGCAGCTGAGTGTCGAAGTAATGGAAAAAGGGTTTCTAATGATGTGATTAAAGAAAAGACTGCAGAGAATGCACCACCAACACTTCAATTCTTCAAGTGCAAGGAAATGGGGCATTATGCTAATAAATTCCCCAATCCAAGGGTTAGTGATGATCAACATGAGCAACCACTTAAGGCAAAGGACAAAGGGAAGTCACATGTGATCACTATTGGCGATGTTGAATATGAAAATGATGTGGTGTAATGATTAAGTGTTTATGTAATGGGATTCCAAAATAATGTTGTATATAGTATCGTGGAATATGGGAATATTTATGTATTGGTCTATTGTGGTTTTCAATAATTTTACGGTACCAGTAACCATGGAAAGTGATTGAGATATTATTCGAAAAAAGATGATATGCACATAATAAAGGGAAAATGAGAAAATGAAATGTTTGACAGTATTCATGAGCTCATGACTGATATAAAGAAATAGATATATCATGGTTCGAGGTTTTGGTATGTGAAAAGAGATAAATTTTTACAGCACTCATGTTTTCACTAAGATTCAATGGGTATTCATTTTTTTCAAGAGAATACATGATTAAGGCCTTCAAATGTTTGTAATTTGACCAACAATAAATATCTCATGATATATGGGGATCAACAATGGTATTAACATGCTAGTTGTATGAACTCATTGGTAATCGTTTTCACTATTATATGAGATTGGACAACAGTATTTTGGATAAGCCAAAAGATTGGAATGGATTATGTTGGAAATAAGTTAGTATTGTTTAATAATAGAAGTTTTTTCGATATTATTTATGGGATGTTATAGTAATATAGTTTTAGAAAGGACAACCTGCAGGATGGGCGACAACCCATCGCGTTGGACAAGGTTGTGGGAATTGAACCCACAACTGAAGTGCGACTGGCCTTTATTGCCTACCACTGGCCTACAGGAAGTCCCTATTTATTAGAAACTAGTTTTATTATATTAAGAAGTATGTTATATGAAGTATAAGTCCATTTTAGGAACCATATATGATTAATCTCACTATAGATGGACTTATGTATTTTTTTGATAACTTTTCTAACCTTTTGTTTGAGATAGATGGAAGGACCCATCATTCTATCACATGATCTGATAACACATCACGAATGACAAATTAAACTTCATTTCTTTAAGATATGAAGTGGAAATTGTCCAAAGAATGACCAATGGTGAGACTGTACCAAAATCATGAAAGTATTGCTTCAAATTCCAATTTCATCAACTTTAGGGAAATGATCTTGAAAACCAAAAACATTGTCCTAGTGCTCTTATATCTGATGAATCAGATGGTACCTTAGGTCATCACAAATTTATGGCTTTGTGATTGATGGATTTTTCATAGCCATGTTCTCTACCACTCTCCATCAGAACTTGATGGTTAGATTTTTCTTCCATATCCATATTTTCGTGTATGTTCTCCTACGTGGAAACCCAGTGATGAGTTAATTTGGGTAACCGTTACATTTCAGACTTTAGTTTTTAAAGCCAAGTATTGGTATTCGTTTTTACGATGTGGGTTTCTATTAAAAAAAATTTCGAGTAGTAAACCATTTATAACCCTGACGAATTTCGAGGGCGAAATTCATTTTAAGGGGGGTAGAATGTAACACCCCGAGATTTTATTCTTTTTAATTAATGTCATGTGTTGTACGCTACAAGGAGATTGCACAACACGCATCCTTGACTTGCCTTTCATTACACGCAATCACGACCTTCCTCGATAGCGTGTGTAGTACGCAATACAGAGTTTCACTAAATGAGATATTATTATAATATTATTATGAACTAGCCGTTATGAATAGTAATACCCACATTTTGAAATTCTATAAATTTTATCTTTCAAAATGGACGTCATTTTTGGATTCGGAATATCGAAATTAGCTTAGGGTGAAATTTTGGTACTTTTCGGATAACTTTCATATTCTGATGAATAGTGAAAATTACTAAATTTTAATTAAAAACAAATATTTTAATAAAAATAATTAATAGTGATAAATTATTAATTTTATTGGTTTTAAAGTATATTTAGAATATATTTTTACAATTTAATACAATGTTGGTCATTGGATGTAATTTCACATTTAAACCAGACATAAACAAGTGTCAATCTTTTGATAGTTATTATCTCTTAAAAACACGCTATTTGTTTTGACGACGGGAATTAATTTTTAAATTAGTTAATGTAACTGATATATTTTGAATTTTGTAAAATAGACATCATTTTTGAATTCATAATATCAAATATATCTTAGGCCTAATTTTTGTTATATTTCTAGAAATTTTCATTTTTTGATGAATAGTGAAACCACTAAGTGGTAGTTAAAAAAACTGAATTTTTCATAAAACGTAATTTTACCTCTTCTGTGAGTGGAATGTCAAAAATCCGAGAGACACGGTTAATATTAAGGACTAAAATGTGGTTCAATGAGATGAAAATAATTTTTGGTGAATAGTAACTTTTTACTTTTTTTACCACGGTTAAAAGTAAATAGGGTAATTAAGGGTAAAAATGATATTATTATTACCATAACACATATCCTAATTCTATTGGATAAATGTAATTCGACCAAAAACAACCTTAGGAATAAAATATGACCATTTAGGCCCACTTGGATTAGATTAGGACATTTATTATCAATTTACTTAAAGAAGGGTTAAAATAGTTAAAATCAAAGTTTAATAACTAAATCATTTTTAATATAGGGTTATACATAAGATAAATTAGACTATAAATATTCATTATAAATCTAAAAATATTTACAACATAATTGTATTTTATTTTTAATTTTTAGTCTTAAAATAATTTAATTTATTTATGATACAATGATGATGCAGTAATTATCTTATTAATGAAATATTGACATAAATGATGTTATAAATACCCAAATAAATGTAATTTGAGACTTTTTATGAATTAAAATAATTTTATATGTTAATATGACTTGTTAATATTGATTTAATTAATTTTTTTCGAACTAATAATTCTGTTATGATTTTCAAAGAAATCAATTACCAAATAGTGTCAAAATTGACATAAAATAGTTTTTAAAACAAATATTATATTATTAATTGTAATTATATTTTTAAAAATCTATGGTTTGGACAAGATACTTATATCATGATAGGTGTATCATTAATGGACCACTTGGGGGTCTCTTGGATGTATATGGTAAGTTTATTAACTATATAATATAAAAATACAAAGTGACATGGTAAATGTCAATCTAATTAACTAAGAGTTAAAACTAAAAGATAAGGTTAATATAATGACCTAAACATGTCTAAATTCTATTGGATGAGAGTATTTAGACCCATACCCTCCTTAGCTTCTAAATATATCAATTTTGAGTTATTAAAAAACCGAATTTGACTTTATAATAAAATAATATTTTTAGTTATTCCAAAGGTGCCCCTCTCCTCCCTTATAAAAGGGCACCTCCTCCCTCTCTTCCTCACACCACATTGAGCCTTCAAGCTTGGCCAACCCATGCCAAATTCTCTTATCCACTTCCCTAGAAACATCCTAGAGGTCTTGGTCTTCTTCAAAGACCAATTTTAGTACCCTAAGAGGAGGTCTCAAAGAGGCGCTTCAAAGAAGAGGTAATGTATGTTACCGATTCTTTCAACTTTATTTCTTCTTCCACTTCTTCTTTTTTAGTTGTTTCATTGTGAATTAATAACATAATTATCACTCATATACTGATATGTTATTATAAGTATGAAACAACCATGTTTCACCATCTATCCATCCTATGGAAAATGAAATCACCGCGCGTGCGTACGTACGGAATACCGTCTCCACGCCGTGGTGTAACCTAATTTCCACCACCACCATACATGGATGGGTATAATGGTGAAAGTAATGAATATATATGATTATTTTAAAGTGATATTGATTCTGTAATATTATACATACACATTAATACAATTCTACAATCATGGGAATGATATCATCGCTCGTGCGTACGTACGGAATACCGTCTCTACGAGGCGATGAGATTCACTCTCCATGATAACCATTCAATAATGACTATAAAGTATATATAATAATAAATCATGAAATATATGACATAATAATGCTACTGGATTTATTTATATATATTCATGTCATCTACTTAATTCCATTCGATTCAATAAGGAAACAAAAACAACGTTCATGCGTACGTACGGACTACCGTCTCCATGAACGGTGTATTTCTTTCCATTTATCGGTCCATTATATATATATTCTGAATATATATTATATATAAATCATGTTTTAAATTCTTGATGTAATTAATCATGATCTAAGTAATCATATGAATAATTACAAGTTAAAACACGAACGACAAATGAAACGATTTTACCCAAAACGCTACTTTAACATGAATTTACAAAAGAACGGGTAATATAAAGTCATAAGTGAACCATATATGATATAATAACAATTAATATGATTCTGTAATAAGTCAATGACATTATTTAAATCATTATATAGGAGTTTTGGATACGTATGAAGCATATCGGACCTAAGGTAAGGGATAATTTTGCAAATCTCATTTTTATCTGAGATTCCTTATTCGTAAGTATTTAGTGGGGTTATTGAAATCAACCATGTCCATGTTTTATAAAAGTGTTTTCATGTATGTTTAAAGTCCTTTTTACCAATTTTGACTTTTACCCCATGTTATGGAAGGAATATTTCTTCTATTTACCCTACAAGGTACTTTTTGACTTTTCCGACAAAAGTACGAGAAGAATGTTTTTTTAACGTATACGGTATGAAAGGATTTTTACGGTTTTATAAAGCCTTATTTTTATGAAGCTTCCTCCAAAATAATTCATGACTATTTTCAAAAAAATCCATTTCTTTTAAAATTTCATGACATTTTGTGAAAAGAAATTGATTTTGAAGAAGAAAGTATATTTTCCTCAAGAATTAATTTCAAGTGTTTTATCAAAACCATTTTTCATATAAGATTACATTATTTCATATGTTTATGTCTCAAGTATCATGTATCTATGATTTACATGGTTTCACTTTTCTTATTTTTAAATGATATCCATTTCTTTTATATGGATTATTTGATGATGGGATGATTTTTATGAAACCCATTTTATTTATTGGGTGATGTATGTTTATTTTGTGGCACAAGTAAGAATGATTTCATTATAAGATGGGTGGGACCTATATCTCCCTCCAATTATTTGGGTAAAGATTTATATATCATGAGATAGACATGGATGGAATGGAAAGTTAAACTGGTTCAGTAATACAGGACTGGAACGAGGAGTGAACTCGATTCAGAAAGGGACTTTGTCCACTAAGATGGTCTTGGCAGCAATGCCTTGGCTACTATGGAAATCATTACATGTGCTTAATGGATTCCACAATTACATGTTTTATTCCCATGATATTTTATCATTCTTAATGTTTATTTATGATCTATGCCTTACTTACTTCCATGTTTTATGTCAATTCTCAAGCTTTTGATGTTTAAACATTATGTTCATGTTTTTACGTTCAAATGTATATGGTATGTTTTATTTTATCCATGCTTACCCTTACTGAGCATTTGAGCTCACCCTTTTTATGTTTTATTTTCACCCAGGATTAAAAGAAATGTTTTAGGTAAGGAAACAAAAAGTGGAATATCTTTATGGGAGATGTTGAATATCTTTCACCACGATTAGAAGATTACGTTCCAAGTTTCCAAAGACACTAAACTATTACGGTCCTTGTGTGTATGTTTTTGTTATGTATTAAGTATTCCTAAAAAGTAATGTAATATCTATGTACGTCAAGATTTGGGTCTCTACACAGTGTTTCCTTCATGGTGCCTGGGTCACGGTGTCATGCTTACTGTGTTTTTCTTACAGTTCATGGTGTCTGTGTCTTGCACACAGTTTGTCTTACTGTGTCAAACTTTACGCTGTCTTGATACTTCGACAATTAACTATATTCAAACTTAAACAGTAATATGCATAATATGAATTAATATTAACCATTATCAAGTTAGAGAACTTGAAACATAAATACAAGGGTTTGATAAGATAAGTGAGAGTTGTGATCATGCAAAAGATTTGTAAATAATAATAAAAGTAATTGATAGTAATAAGATTTTCGATCATTAAAACATGATGTGTAATTATTAATGAGATTTTTGATCATTAAAACATTATTAATACATGAGGAGTCCAACACTTATAAATGGTGAGATGTTATTTTAAATATTTTACAACCATATTCATTATTCTATTCATCCTATGAATGACAAAGTCATCATGTGTGCGTACGTACGGCATACCGCCTCCACGTTGTGGTGTAGTTTGTTATTCAACACTAAATTATTTGGATGGGTATAAAAATGAGTATAATTAATTTAAATAATGAATATAACATGGTAATTATTCTTTATATAAAATATACCATCCAATTAAACACTATTTTACCATCAATATAATGATAGAGTCACTCGTGTGTACGTATGACTTACCGTCTCCACGACGCGATGAGATTCATCTTCAACAATCACCATTAAAGAATTTTTTTTAAAATATATATATTGATTAAGTATGAGATATATGTAATAATATTTATATGGGAATAATATATATTTATATAGATAAATATATGTCATTTACTTACTTCCATACTATACAATAAGAAAATGGAAACAACGTTCATGTTTACGGACGGACTACCGTCTCCATGAATGGTGTTTCCATTTTATATATCTATCTATTATAAATATTTATAATATGAATATATATGATATATAAATCATGATTTATATTCTATAATTATGTAAATAATTATCTAAGTGATATGATTAATAATAACAAGTTAAAACATGTACGATAAAGAAAGAGATTATTACATGAAATGATACTTTAATAAGAAATTTATTATTAAATGGGTAGTATAAAGTCATAAATTAATCATATATTATATCATAAATATTAATATGGTTCTCGTATAATTTAATATCATAATATTTTCATTATACAAGAGGTTAAACGTACCCTGAACTAAAGGAAAGTACAAGTTAAGGGTTGATTTCTCAATCTCATTATTATCCAAGATTATTTATGTGTAAGTATTTACTATGATATAATAATCATTAATTTCCATATTTCACAAAAACGTTTTCAAAAGAAATATTTTAAGGTTTTATGGAAGGGTATATATAACTCGATCATCATTTTAATTTTTTTAATGATTTATTTTTATAAATTTATTTAATTAATGTCAATGTTTTCAAAATGATTTTAAGGATTTATTTATGTGTACATGATTGTTTTAAAATATTAATTACTTTAAAAACATTTGAAGTGGTATTGGATACTTTGATTTAAAAATACCCTTTAAATTACTTCCTTTATTAATTTTGAAACTTTTAAATGATTTCAAGAAAAAAGGTATATTTATCTCAAAGATTTTTACTGATTATTTTCATCTATGTCAACATACTTTATTAGATATTATTCTTAATTGTGGTTTATTAATTATAATTAAATATTCCATATTATATTGAATGCGTTATAATATGTTTTACTGGGGATGATCTCTTTTTATACCTTTCATGGTTTTTGGTTAAGGTATTGACATTTTGTATGCTAGTTTTAATACGAATGATTGTGTTATGTTTCACCCTTTTTATATGAGGAATCAATTGGACATGTTAAGTGATGATAAGGGCCCACCATATCCCCTCAATTCATCAGTAGGTCTCATGAGACAAACTAGGGTCTTGTAAAAAGGCCTTGACATAATATTTGTGAATGGTCTTATCACAAGGCCTTGATGTAGTAGTTATTATGTCCATCATTATGAATTCCCTCATTATGAAATTAGTTATTACATGTGATTATTAGACTAGTAAAATATCCATGTGCATGTTTATATGGTAATGTTTGACTATTTTTACCATTTTTTGTTCCATTTTTTCTTTAAAATGATGTTTTTTTATTATACATCTTTCCTTAAAAGATTATAGCTTACGCTGAATTATTTACCCTTACTGAGAATCTGATCTCACCCATTTCTATTGTTTTATTTTCCTAGGATGTCAAGAAGTTAATTATGATTGATATACAGGGTTAAGCTAGGTGAATAATGGAATCCTCAAAGGATTATCTATGCAATATTTTATGTTAGAAATTATAATTTTAAGTTCTTGTATGTAACCTATTTTTCAAGACTGCTATATTGATCGGTCCTTCAGTAATTGATTAATTGTAATTATTCCAATGTAATTGAATAATTCACCAGCTCTGGGATTCTAGGTTTGGGGCATTACACATCTCCCATTAGACATAAATCTTATGTGAATAAATGATGTAATTATTTTTAGTTTTTCCTAGGTGTCATGTTTTTCTTGAATTTTTATCTTTAGTTGGGTCACAATCAGTTTGGAAAACTTGAAAAGTTGGATTCAGGATATGTCAGACTATTTGAGGTCACTAAGATTCATGGAAAGGTTACTTATCAGTTTTCATTTCTGATTCAGTTGATAGGAATATGTGATTTATTCCAAATATCATAGCTCTAGAAATAACATCATGATCCCTCTCACATTCTAAGATGTGAAGATATTGAGTTTGAGATAGATTTTTCTATTATGGAACTATGATTAGAGATTTCTAACTCTCAAGTGAAATTATTTCATGGCAAGTTGATTTTGTGGGTTAGAGTGTCGTGGTGGCATAGATCAAATTCTCATGAGAATTGGGAGTGAGATTCATTGATGAGGGATCATTAGCCTCACCTATATACCAAACTTCATTCTTTCACAAGACTTCCTAGAGATGGAAAGACTTATAGTGAGGAGTTTTTAATATCTCATTACTAGATTTCATGTATTTTCCATCCCTTTATTTGTTTTCATCTTGAATTGGGTGCATCTTTGGACCTGTGAGGATGGAAAACATTTTCTGGGAAAAATGACCTAATGTTTCGGTATGTATGTCTGTTTTAATTAATAGATTCCATGTATAAATGTATTAATGGCTTTTATTGGATTTCTTAGAGTTTTTAGAATGCTCGAGGTGGTTTGTATTTTTATTTTAGAATCTATAGTTTTTTCTATCTTTTAGAAATTTACTAGTCATGTAAACAGTACACGATGTGTAATGTCTTCAAGGATCATTTCATGAGATGGGTACATATAATGAACGACTTCACACTGTGTAAGTGTTATATATTTTGTAAGTGTTATAAACTGTGTAATGTCAAAAGACCAATATTTAATAAAAAGCATATGATTTTTTCAGTGTATATGAGTCATGAGGATTTCATGACATGAAAATATATTATAAATCATGTAAGTATCATTAGAAGGGATATTAGGGTGATTCTTGGCTGATATGTTTATTTATTATTATATATTTCTATCTCCTCTAAACCTGAGTCTCTTCTGTAGTGATTTTTGGAGCCTTTGTTTGATCCATATTGATTTTTTCAGTATTGGATCATCGGGGAAATTTCATTTCATCTACCAGGTAAGAGATCCTTTCTTCTTATTCATTTAATTTGATCACGGTAGTGCCTTTGTGTTTATCTATTGGTTTTTTATCTATGGTTATGTTTCCTTTAATTTTCTTCTAGTTCTATTATGTGATCTTGTTTTGGGGGTCATTTCTTTTGTTCGTTGTGGTGCAGCATATGTGTATTCTTGATATGTGTATTTTTCCTCTTCCCCACAAATTGAATCGATTTTGAAATGTGTATATTGGTTCTATGACCTTTATTATCATTTTTGGTTTCTTCATTATGGTGGAATTTGTTGTTGGTGTGTACGACCTAAGTTTTGAGGTAGGTGGTTTTATCTCTATCTTATGTTACTGAATATCATTACTCCTATTTTTGATAAAAAAGTATTCTATAAACTGGTATGATATAACTATTTTTTTTGTGTGGAATTGGGTTTTTATAAAAGATGGTTTTCCCTTGGTTTTTGGTAAATGGAAAGGGCTTAAAAATCATTATGAAATAGTTTTATGAAATAGTTTTCAAAGAATTATATGATAAAATGGTTTATAAAGTAGAGAACATGGGAAGCCTTGGATACTTGGGTGGAAGGTATAGTAATAGGTCTCATCCACTATCTGGGGTTTTTCTCATGGGTATTTCCTCTACTCCCTGGGGATACAATTCTAGGTACTTGTTAGACCTATTGGGGGTTCAATTTATTGGGTTTTCTTTTACTCTATAGGCTTGATTCATATGTTTAGAGGCTTGATGTTTGTCTGATTTTCTATGATTAGGTATGAGTGTCATAGTTATCATAATCTTGTGTGATCCTTAGAACATTTTTACTTATTCTTTTTTGCCAATATGGGTTACTTTTTGTTTGTACTATTTTGATTATACTTCCATTGATTTTATATGATATATAATGAATACTTGTTTTTGAAATGACATGTATTCTATGATAAATGTACATGAAATACTTTTAAATTTATGTGACTTATTTATTTGTAAACATGGAATAAGGGGAAATTAAAAAAAACCATGATTTTGATATAAAAGTTGCTAAATTATATATCATGATTTGTTTTATTTAAATTTGAACATTCTTGGATTATTGTTCAAATATTTGATATGGAAGACATGGACAAGACCCTACTAACTCTCTTAGCTCACACCCTATATACCCCTTCAGTGGTGTGTAGAACTAATCATGTCTTTCGATGCATGGAAAGGTAAGATGTTGTAGTGAAATGGCATGGTTTTCTATCAGAGGGGTTTGGGTATCTGAATGGTGAGATATTGTGGGTTTTCTCACACAATCATATAGATATTTTTTGAGGATCTATTTTTGATGGTTCATCCTTTGATTTTGGAATTGACACATGGAGACTATTTTTCTTGCTTTTTAGTTGTATCACTTATAGTTTTATATTTCTATTATGATATATATATTCATGTTTCCTTCCACAGTTTCTTTTCATACATGTGTATATATGTCATGTTGTCTACATCAGGTTGGGTGAAATCCTTCCCTCTATTTTTGGTTGTTTCATGTGTTCTAGACACCAACTTATAGTGATCGGGAATGACCTTCAAGTATTTGATGGATCGGGTCAAGTGTCGGTTTGATAGGGTATTTGGGTTGGGTTCATCAAATGAAATCTTATCATGATATAGGGGATCTGATTCTTCTCTTATTTTTTATAAAGTGTTATTTAATCACGATTTAGTTTCTCAAGGTATATGGGATTAATTAATTTTCATAAATATAGTAATTTGTAAATCACATCAATAATAGTTATTTAATAATATATAAAATTTTAATGAAGAATAATATGATGATATAACATGTTGTAGATAAATATTATTATACTTAAAATCTAGAATTGAATGAAGTGTAATATAGTTTGTAACACAAAATGTTAAAATATTGAAACAATAGTTTTATTCACATTTATTATATGACTAATATTCTAGAAATTGTCAAAGAAAGTGGAAAATTGATATTCATCATCCAGATCTATTTTTTTGAAAATTCAATAAACCACTTTGAGGTGGAGTGTGAAGACAAAAGAAAAAATGGTTAATAGTATGCAGTAAAATTTTTTAAATATGGGAAATCAGGTGTAGGAGTTTGTTAATATTTATTCTTGTTATTAGAAATTAAATAAGAATAATATCATCACATGTGACCTATTTTTTATTATTTAATGAAAGTTAAATAAGGTTTGGGGTTTTTATGATCTCATGTGATTTATGATATATTGTTTATGCTTCTTGATATTTACTAGATTGTGTGTGTCTTTTGGTCCATGTTTCTATTTTTATATAGAATAATTGATATGTTTGAAACTAGATAAGTAATTTCAAGTGAGTAATTTTAAGTAAACAGTTAAGGAGGCAGGGTAATTAATTTTTTTCTTCATGGGAATTGTATCATTATATAAATAATACTTAGAGTCAATTTATGTTGTTTTCAATCTCATGCTAGCTACTACATGTAGTTTGTTTGATGTGGAAAACCTATTCATAATGAACCAGTTAATTCTAGATGGAAATTTATTTTTTTATTAAATATAAAATTATTGGGGATAAACAAGCCTATCTCTGATGTGGGGTCTTTAATGCCTTAATGATTTTGTCTAAGTTACCCTAAAATATTTTGTTGGACATATTGTTACCTTGTGTGAATTATCTAGGATATCAGATCCATGATGTGATTTTTTGTGAACCTGGAATAGTTGGGAATGATGATGAGTAATGGTTTGGGATCCTAAGAAGTAGTGAAAGTTGATTTTGGTGATGGAAGGATAGATTATACCATGTGAAATTTCATGGGAATAATATAGGGGTGGAAGAGATGAGTTTAGAGAGGGTATTTCTCAATGACATATATTCTTTATTGATGATTTTATATATATATATATATATGGTAAAATATCATTTTTAAAGTTTCCAATTACTTGATAAAACTTGCTTCTATCCATGGCACATTCATCTTGGTTGTGGTATCTTAGGATGAAGTCCTAGAGTATCTGGATAATTATGAAACGATAAATGAATTAATAAAAGAGCCATGTGGTTCATGATGTTTACATATGGTGATGACATGCATGAGACTATAAGTAATAGATTTTATGGGGTTGTAGGCACTAGCTTATAATATTAAACTATTAATCATAGAAATTACAGATAGAATAATATTAATTAATTGATGATTAAATTATTAATATGGAACCTGATTCTTGTAAGCATGTTTAATATCTAGACCTTAGTAGTGGAAATCTAGGGTATTGTGCAATGATAGCGATAAATAAGTCTAAGTCTATGTGGTTTACCCTCATGCGAATGGGTATGATATTATTCTATATTTTATGATTTTATATTTTTCACCAATGCATCAGAAGGTAAACCAACATGCAAATTGTTTGGAGGTGTTTTCTCCAATATCCAGGATGGTAATGGAATAAGTGGATCTCTTATCTATCTCCCCCACACTCCCTTTGAATGTAGTTATTAGTAGTCATATCCCAGTAAATATTGGATTATGGTATAGGATACATTCCTCCCCAAACTATGATGGATCTCATTTTAATATAAATTTATTTGTAGGCTATAATGGAATGAGGTATATTACATATTTATATCCAGACATGGTAGTTATGGCTTCCCATGGGTGTACATGCATGGACCATGATGTATTGAGGTATAATTCATGTACACTAGATGTAGTACCTTCTAAGAATATACTTGGTTACTACTAGAGATGATGATGATGATATAGACATATGTACTGATGCCAACATGAGATGTTCAGCCCTGAATAGGAATTAGGTATAAAGTTCTAAGCCCTGAATTACATTATGTGTGACTTGACTTATGGATGAGAAAATAATAGGGCATGTGTCATTGGATTGTGAGAGTTAAAAACTAGTGGGGGAGTGGAAGTGGGATACCTTCATTTATATTTATGTATATATATACATACACACTTTTGATAAGGAATGGTTTACTTCTATTTCTCAAGGCCTTCAGGACATTCAAGAAATGTTTTACTTCTATTTATTACCCTGAGAGTGAGAAATGGTGATGATTGGAAAATAGAATTTTTTATTTAAGTAGAGAGTTAGTTTAATTTATTTAACCACATGTCTTTTGTATGATTCTTTCATATTTTTTATGAGATGTTTAAGGAGGATCCTACTGAGTATAAATATTATTCTCAACCTATGTATATATAAAATATTTTTTTGTAGGTCCACAGGATCTGGTTGACGATCGAGTTGGGTGGTTCTAATACATGAAGTATTTTTCTTGGATCTATTAGAGCTTCATGGTCATTGATAAGGATTTATTTTATGTACTTTTTAGTTTGGTTTCGAGAAAAATGAGCACAGAGGCTCTAATATTGATAAATAAAGGAGTTGCACAATACATAAAGAGTGTATTTTACATTTATCCTGAACAAGAAGAGGCATAAATTCATTAGGAATAGCGTTCAATTGCATGCTTCTTTCTTCCAGTACACCTTTTTTTGGAAAGACAATCTATAATATAATTCCCTTCCTGAAAAGTGTGTGTGATAACTTAGTTCATGTTGGAGATCCTTTCAAAGTAGTTAATCCATTTACCTTCCATTTTCCATGAGAGTTGGCTCTCAATCACCCTTATTGCATGCATGAGAATAGTTGATTCACACTCAAACCATATATTTTACTAATTATTTTGAAAAATCATGTTAACTGATATGATAAATTTTATCATTTCAGCTTCCAAAGTGGTATCATGTCTGCAAGGACCATAACTACACCCCACCACATCACCCTGGGAATCCTTGAAAATCACCCCAAAACTTGATGGCCCCGGATTTCCCTAGGATTCACCATCTATGTTACATTTCACCCATCCATTTAAGGAGGGATACCAAAGAACCTCCATTGTTCCCCTTGTCTTAGTAAATTAACATGTAACCTTCAGCCGCCAAAGTATCATGAGCTCCCTTACCGAGTTGTTGCAATGCTTTTTGAGCTTGGAGATAGTAGTTTGAATGGCCATGAAGATGTTTGATAGAGCTGTGCATTCATGAAATTGATCCTGGAAATGAACAATGTTGTTTCGTACCCTAAAAAAAGAATGGATGACTTCCACACAAGCAACCCTAAGTAGCGCATTAAGTTGCTTGGATTGTTGTACTCCAAGCAGGGAATCCAAAAAACTCCAAAATCAAAGTACCATTGGGGGGGAATCATTTGAAAGATGCTAAGAATTGATTTCCACAGGGAGTAAGCAATATTGAAATAAAGGAATAAATGATCAACATCTTCGTAATGCTGATGAAAAAAGACACACCTTGAGCACAAAGAGATCCCAACCCTCTAAATGTTTTCATTCTCTGGGATCTTATTATAAAATAGTCTCCAAAGCAGTGTAAATCTAGATGGGGGTAATAATTTTTTGTTCAAAGCTTCTATCAACTTGTAATCACCCTACATCAAATTCTTGTAGAAATATTTAGAACTCTAAGATAAATAAATGGTGATGAGTTGAGTCTTCTTTGCATCCAGAACATTCTTTCCAAAGTAAATAAAGGATTTTCCCCACATAATTTCCTATCCTAACACACTATCATAATGAATAAGGGAATCTTTGATATTATCAATGTTATTCCTATCTCCCTTTTTAAAAATAACAATATCATCATGAAAAAACAAGTGATAAGTGGTAGAGATACCTTCCATCGCTTTGATAGTGGAAATTTTTCCATTGTCCACCATATCGATAAGAATTATGCTCAAATAATCTTTAGAAATTGAAAAAATAATGGCAAAGAGGGGGTCCCCCTACCTCACACCCCTTGAACATGTTAAGTAACCCTCTGGTGACTCATTTAATAGGATATAGATGTGCACTAACTCCATCAGCTTTTCAATCCATTGAACAAACACCACACTAAAGCCAAATCTATGGAAAATTTTTATTAAATTGCATATATTTTGATTTCTTCCTTACAGTCTACATGATATTGGATAGTTCATTTCTCATCTTATATATTACTCTGTATATTTTTATAGATCCTAATGTCTCTCATGTGTGTGATTTAAATAACATCGATGCTAGTCACCAGCCTATCACCTACTGGAGGTAAGTATTAGGGGGAATTATTTACCTTTCTTAATTACCATACTAAAAGGGGTTCCTTTAGAGGGGTTCGTGACAGAATGGTATCAAAGTATATGGTTGAGAGATGGTATAGATTATGGAGTTAGTAACTGGTGAGGATTCATGGGTTAGTAGAGAAATAGTATCAATTGGTATTATTTCATGTTATAGATAAGAGATTCTAGAAAGGACCTAGGATTTTAAGTACCCCTATGATCAAAATCAAGAACCTTTATGTTTAGTAATCATAATGCATGAAGTTATTATACTTTGAGGGTAGAGACTTGGGTAAGGATCATGTATTATGGTTTTTTACACTTGTGTTATACTTGGGTGGAAATAGAGAACTAGGTTAAAATAAATTAATAAGTTAACTGTATAATTTCATTTTCTATGTGGTTTTAGAGTTTCTAAATTTTTTTCTTCTATGGATATGGATCTAGGTTAATTTCCCCATAAGTTTCATATATAATATGTTTAGGGAGATTTTCCAATGGATATTCATATACTAGAGGTCATTGAAGGTGGTACGTGGAGGATAACACTCTAATAGTTCCAATATCAAGGTCTACATAAGTACTAATGCTCTATTTTATATTAGGAGATAGATGATTTTTTAGAGGATGTATATAGGGGCTTCAATTTGATTCGTTCTAAAAAATATAACTTTGTTTATTTATCTGTAATGATGTTCCATAGACCAACTTGGTAGAAATTTATTTTAATAATTGAGGATTGTGAAGAGTAATATATTAAGTGGGAGAAGATCATGGATTAAATTCAATTTAAGTTTCTATCTTTAACTACTAATGTGGTTTATTGATAGAATATCATTACCCTTCAATAGGGTTCATTCTGGTGTTTGAGAGTATATTATCTTTTATAAGAACCTATTATGTTAATCTTTAGACCTTATTCTAGATTAGGAGGCTAGGTTTAGGGCATTAAAGTATGATTTACATACAAAGATCCAGTTCTATATCACCCTGTTTATGATGAAGTCATATCCAAAGGTTTTGGTGAGGGAGGAGGTCATTGTGGGACATTGTCTAGTACTGGGTCATAATGATATGGTAGTCACCAAAAGTTTCCATGTAGTAGAGATATTATGTGGATTTAATACTTTATAGGATGGATGAATAAATTTAAATCATTAGGGAGAAGGATTCAACATTCTAAAAATTGTTTATTTGTAGATTGTATTCATCAAACCACTTCCATTTGATTAGTAATGGTTTATTTTTCTTGAAAAGGTCATGTATATTATAAGCGTCAAAAACCAACATTACTTATAATTCATCATGTGGCTCGTCACCCATTCTAGTCCCAAATGTTGATGAATTATTAGTCGAGGTAGCAGTAGTAGGGAGATCCATATTATGATCAGTAGAGATAGTATGGGGAAGGCAAAGGGTATCTATTTGATATCCATTTTTCTCAAGTACAACAACTATGTAGTGTCCATGTAGGTAGTTTTCCTCAGGGCCAAAGAGTCTGTGGAGTTAAACATGGTAAGATGAATTCTTTTTCTTTTCCAGCACTAGGTTATCCAGACATTGTATGAGGTATTGTCCTATTATTTTCTACTTGGGTTTATATCTTGTTTGACTTAGGAGCTATGCACTCCTTTGTTTCACCTTCTCTATTACATGATTTTGGAATTGTGTTGGAGATTCTTTTAGTACCCTTGGAGTTGAATATGCTAGTTAGAGTTTGATCTAGCTTATGTTTACTATCTAGAGACTATGATTTGGTGTTGGGGAATCATTTATATAGGGGAGACTTACTATTTTTCAGATATATCTATAAAATATCATCCTTAAAAAGTATTGATTTTATTTGGCATAGGCTATCTTGGATTTATTCATGTGGCACATCATATTCTACAATATTTATGGAGACAAGGTAATTTTTATAGATGATTGATGCCCTTAAATTAATTTGAGGAATTTTGAGTCTCTATCTTATTTGATGGTCAAATTGATATTAAATTCTATGGAGGATCACATAGTGGTGTTTCCTAGGGTGGAAGAAGATAACACTAATGTATTACCTAAATATGCTTTAATGCTACCCCCTTAACGAGAGATAGATTTTGGGATAGAGTCACAACCAGGTGTTTCTATGATATCAATATATCTATATCAGATATCCCATTATATATTGTAAGATATTTGGTTTCATATTCATATTCTCTTTAAGATAGGACTCATTCGACCAAGTGTATCACCTTGGGGAGCACCAGTTATTTTTTTAAATAAGTTATATTATAGTCTATGAATGTGTATTTATTTTCCCTATTTTAATGACGTGTCAATGAAGAACCTATATCCTCTCCCATGGATTAATGATTTTTTCAATAATTTTAAGGGAGAAAGATAGTTCTAAAAGATCAATTTTATTTATATCATCATATATGAGTAAAGGGTGAGGATATTTTGAGGACTATATTTAGATATCATTCTAGGAATTTGATTTTTTTATAAGGTTTGGAATTAAAAAAGTTCCAACCATGTTTATGGGTATAATGAATAAAGTTTTACATGAATTTATAGAACAATTTATGTTGGTATTTATCAATGAAATCCTTGTGTTCTTTAGGTTTGTGGAGGAGCATTCAAAGCATCGGTTATCCATGTTGGGAGTTCTTTGGTTTTATCATTTATTTCAAACATTGTTAAAGTTTATGTTTTTGGATTGTGAGGTCCATTTCTTGGGAAATTCTATATCTCAACATTTAGTATTCATAGATCCTTTAAATTTTAAGTTTGTGGTTTCTTTGGTATCCCCCAATAACATTTCGTAGGTATAGATTCTTTATAGTCCTTCTAGTTATTATAGGAGGTTCATTACCAAATTCTACTAGAATGTGACTCCTATAATAGCTTTGAATATGAAGGATTAGGAATTTATGTGAAATTAAAAATTCCAAACATCTTTTAAGTATTTTAATGAGAATATTGTTAATGGTATGATTCTTCATCAGATAGATAGTGAAATTGTTTTCAAGTATTATTATGAAACTTCACATCTTGTGTTGGATTGTGTAATTATACATCATAGGGTGGTTATATGTTATAGGACTCTAAAATTATGACCTCATGAATATAAATATGATAAATATGATCTTGATCTTTCATTGATGGTGTTCCCTCTGATGTTGTGGTGACTCTATCTCATCAGTGAGAGTTTTGTAGTCCTCGCATGTTAACTAATGTATGTCTTCTCTCAGCATTATTTGAATTTATTATAGTGATGATATATAGAGTTCTTTTAGAAGAATGAATTTGAAATTTCTTTTTCACTTGGTAAATGGAATATTATGGAATATTCCTTGAGAATGAAGTTGTATGGTGGTGTTCTAAGTGATTCTAGAGACTCTTAGAGAATGATGGAAAAGTTAAAAACAATATACTGTAACATGGGAGTGGTTGATGGTAGGGTATTTCTTTATAAAATTAAATTGTATTCATATTTGTTTTAGTATGTATATAATCCTTGGTTGTGAGATTCTGAGGTAGAGATCTTTCATGATCATGTTTTTTATGGAATAACATCCGAGGGATGGTGTAATTCATTCAGTTATATATGATGTGGTACTTCATGAGTTCCATAGTTATCCCTTAGCGATGTATCATATTATAGTGAATTTTTATCATTCCTTAAGAGGATAGTCTAGGTGGTTAGGTATGGACCACTGAGTTGTGGAGTTTTCTCTTTGTGTTTAGTTTTCTAGAAGGGGAAGTTTGGCCATCATGTTCTTGATGGTTTTCTTCAGCCACTTGATATTCCTAGTAGAAGTGGGAGGACATTTGATGGACTTCATCACTATTTTACCTAGAGCTTAATGTGTCTATATTTCGATATTGGTTATCATGTACCACATTAAAAATTCATCACACTTTTTACTGATTAAGGAGTCGATCTCAACAAAGGTTTTTTCAAGTCAGTATCTGGAGTAGGTGGTGAGGATCTATGGAATTCTAAAGATTATAATATATTATCCTGATTCTTATTTTATTGTAAGGGTCTATAGAGGTCCTTAGCATGAATTTGGATCCAAATTATACCTTTTAACCTCTTTTTATTCCCAAATTGATGGTTAAATAGAGTAAAAATGTACATACTTTATAACACACGTTGTGCATATGCATTCTAGATTTTAGAGGTCAGTGTGTGAGACACCTTCCCTCAGTGGATTTTTCTTACAATAATATTTATCATTCCACCATTGGTATGGAACCATTTTAAGCATTTTATATATGTAAATACCCATCTTCATTGTGTTGGACTTATGTCGGAGAGTTGGCTATTCTTGGACCAAAATCAGTGTAGAGTATGACAAAGAAGGTAGATGTGATCTGTTAGTAAATAAAGGTAGTATAAAATTGTTATAAGTCCTATGTTGATCATAGGATGAGGCATATGGAGTTTGGTATTAGAAATAATGTGTTCATAAAGGTATAATATCATCATGGTAATTATAGGTTCATCTAGGGGATTAATCTCTCTCTCTCTATATTGTTGGACCTTTTGAGGTGTTTGGTTACATTGGCGATTTGGCATTTTAGTTAGCACTACCCCAAAAAATGAATGGCACTCATGTTGTATTCTATGTATCAAATATTTTTTGGTAGCTTTATGATGATTCCCACATCATCATTTGGGGTGAACATGATTTTGAATATAGTTAGGCCTTCATGGAATGACCTATTGAGATTTTAGACCATTAAGAGAAGGTGGTTCATATGCATGTTATATCATTGGTTCATGTCCTATGGTGGCATGGTGTCTTGTAAGAGAGAACTTGGGAGTGAGATTCACATATTCAAGATTTGTATCCTAACTTTTGTAATCCTATTTTTTACCTTCTTTTAATATGATGTTTTTTGAACTTATAATGTTTTATAAGATCATTACTCTTTCTCAATGTTATTATTATTTATGGTCTTTCCCTTTTTTGAGATGAATCTCCCCTAAGAGTTTTTTTCGAGGTTTTTTGTCCATGTCTCATGGTTTTTTTATTTTTTTTCTCTATTGTGGTGGCTTTTTTCTTGTTATAGTGATATATTGTAGATATATCTCATGGGGTGGTTGTTCAAACACATTTCTCTATTTTGGTTTTTGTTTTAAATTCTCAAGGATAAGAATTTTTTTAGAAAAATATAACGTAAGTTCTTAGATTTATAAAACTCTTCCATTGTTTAATTTAGGTTTATAGGTTTCAAAAAGTTATTTGCATTCCTTTTCCATTTGAAATTAGATATATGTTCATGCAATCACTTGAGGGACCTTGCAGTCACTTATTCCTTCATGTGGTCACTTGGTCACTTTATTTGGTTTCTTGGTTCCTTCATTTGGTATCTTTTTTGGTCATTTAGTCACTTTGTTTCTTCATGTGATCTCTTTTTTTGGTCATGTGGTGGCTATTTGGGTCATGGGGTCGATTTTTTATTCATACAGTTAATCATTTGTCTGTGTGCTCAATTGGTACCTTTATTTGGTCACTTCGTTTGTTCATGCGGTTGATTTCTTGTCCATGACTAAGATCCATCCACTATTTTAATGATTATTTTCTCATTTTTTTTGTTCAATCCATATGGTCACTATATATAGTCGATCTTTACAGTATGTCATTTGGCTAAAAAATTACCATTTTCTAAAAAATCATAAAATGATGTAAAAACTATTCTTAATGACTATTAAGAAAATAAGAAATTTAATCATGGGATTTAAAACCCAAATTAACAAATAGAAGATAAATACTTGAATTTAATAATAATGGGAGTTTTAAATGATTCGTTCTATGGTAATTAAATATAAAACCAAGTTACTAGGATTTAAAATAAGAATGTTGATATAGTTTTATTGAGATATCCTGAAACATATTTATTTTTATAAAAAGAAGATTTATTAATTCTCCATTAAATATCCATAAATTTTATTAAGGTTGGATGATCCAAAACATAATCTCTTGGAGTTGTACATCCATTTTTTACTTTTTTTATCATTTTCTATGAGTTTCTAGGAATGTACACACCACTTTCCTTCTTATTTTCTAGTGCAGAAAAATTGTGTAATCATATCAAATAGTTTTAGATCCAATTCTTATCTTTTTTTGTAAATTGTGATTTAATCATGTTTCAGTTTCTCTAAGTAAATGAGTTTAATTAAATTAAAGAGATATAATAATCTAGAAATCCCATTAAAACTAGTTATTTAATAATCTCAAAAAAATTAATGAAGAAAAAGATTATGATATCACATATTTTAGATAAATATTATTATCTTTAAAATTAATAATCATGTGCATATTAATATAATTTTGTGACCATGAAATTTAAATGATTAAATCAAGAGTTTTATTCACATATTTTATATGATTACTATTTTGTAAATTATTAATAGAAGAGTAAAAGGTATATTATCATGTTTTTAGACGATAATAATAATACATAAATCATATACAGTTAAATGATATGGTTTCCTTATTCATGGAATAATAATATGAAAGAATAAATGGATTAATAGTATGTAATAAATTATTCTAAATATAGGAAAGCATGAGTGGGAGTTTTTTAATATTGATTCTTATTTCATGAAATTAATGAAAATGAGTACCATAAAATGTTAGAGATTTCTTATTATTTCATGAAAATTAAATAAGGGTTGTGGTTTTTAGGATCACATGTGATTTATTATTTTCTGTTTATGTCTCATTATATATACTGGATAGTGTGTATCTTTTTGGTTGTGTTCTAATTTTTATGTAGAAGAATTAACATGCTTGAAACTGGACAAGAAATATAAAACCAATAATATTAAGTGAATGGTGAAATAGGTATAGTAATTAATCAATATTCTTCAAGATAATTATAGGATTGTATAAATAATTATTATATCCATTTTATGTTGTTTTCAATATCTTATTATCTACTTAATGTGGGTTTCTTGATGTGGAAAACATATGAATAATAAACTGATTAATTCAATATGTGTATTAAAATGGTTTTTTTTAAGATAAACTACTTAGGGTGGAATGGTACCATCTATTTTGTGGGATGATTAAATTCATTGATTATTTTTCCTTGGTTTCCTTCAAATTATTTGTTTTACACCTTTTTTCTTATGTTCATTATCTATGATATTTTATCCTTAACATGATTATTTATGAACCAATAATACTTGGTAATAATGATGAATAATCGGATAAGATCCTAGGTTGTAGTCATGGTTTATGTCAATGATGGAGGGGTAGACTATATTATGTTAAATAGTATAGGAATGACATTGGGGTATAAAATCTGTGTTTATAGTGGGGCTTTCTTTTCAATATATATTCTTGATTGATGATTTTTTATAGTTGTATGGAATGATAACTTTGTTATGGTTTCCAACTTTTTTATGTGGTTTTCTTCAATGCATGGTAAGTGAATCTTGGTTTTGGTAGCCTAGGATGAATTATTAGAGTATCCATATAATTATTAAATGATAAACAAATTAAAAAACCAATGGGGGTGATTCTTGATGTTTAAATATGACAATAACATACTTGAAAAAATAATAATGTAAAGTTATGGTGTTCAGGGAACTAGATTATAAGATTAAAGTGGTCTTTGAAATTGGATATGGAATAATTTTAATTAATGGATAATGAATTTTTAATATGGAACTTGAAATATATATACTTATTTGATTTGAAGATCTCATCAATGGAATTCAAAGATCATGTGTGACATTATAGGTGGATGATTCAAAGGCTGAGTAGTTTACCTTACCATGGATGTGCGTGATATTATTTTATATTTTCTAATTTCATATTCCACATCAACATTTTGATAGGGAAACCAAAGCCTGAAAGTTTTGTGGGTGTTTTCTACAACATCCAGGATGGTGAGTGAATGTATGGTTTACTTATCTATCTCCCCCACTCTCCCTTTGGATGTAGTTATGATTAATAATATCCTGGCCAATAGTGGATTATGATATTGGATGTGTTCCTACTTGAGTTGTGATGGATATCGATTTAATATAAATTTATATGTGAACTATAATGGGTTAAGGTATAACACATAATTGTATATGTTCATGGTGGATATGGATTCCCATGGGTTTACATGCATGGGGTGTGATAGATTGAGGTATAATGTGTTTACAATGGTTATAGTGGAATCCATGCATGCACTTGGATACTATCAAGTATGATGATGGTGATGATATGTATATACGAACTAATTCCAACCTGAGATATTGGGCCATGTGTGGGACTGTTCTAGGAAGGGTTGAGGCCAAATTCACATCAAGGATAACTTAAATTATGTAATGGATGATCATAGAACATGTGTCATTGGGTAATGAGAGTGAAAGATCGATGGGGAAGTAAAATTTGGGTGCCATCATTTATATATATGTTATTTTGATGTCTAATGGTTCACATTTATTCATTACTTGGTTAGTGAGTCATGGTAAAAATGGAAAACTAGTATTACCTATTTAGGTTATGAGTTAGTTTCATATGTTTATTCAATGGGATTCAGTATGCTTATTTCAAATTTTTTATGAGAGGTTTTTGGGATAATACTACTCATTATACATGTTATGCTCATATTAAATATATATAAACTATTTTTAGACCCAAAATATCTAGTTGGTGATTGAGTTTTGTGGTACTTGTTCATAGGAGTTGTTTAGGATCTATTAAAGCTTTATGATCTCTTCTAAGGGTTTAATTTTTGTACTTTTTAGCATCTTTGGTTTTTTATAACATTTCATGTATTTGGAATTATTCTTAATTTTATGAATGGTTTTGGTTGGTATCTTTCTCATCTTATCTCTTACTCCTTAAATTTCTATATAGGGTAATTCCTCCCATGTGTGTGATTTATATACCCTCGTTTCTAGTCTCCAAACTATGGTCTATTGGAGGTAGGATTTAGGGTTAATTATCTCCCTTTCATCATTTTCATCCTCAGAGGGGTACCTTTGGTGGGGGTCATTAAAAAAATAATATATTAGTGGAATTATGTTTACAACTTCATAGGTTTTTGGGTACTTAGTGGAGGCTCATCGAGTACCCAATGAGGTGTCCAATAAAGATTGTGGTCCGGAAATACCAATGTGTACTTGATGGAAGGATAATGAGTTCCTGATACATCAAAGGGGCGTTTTTTATTTTTTTATTTTTATTAGCATAATTTCAGAATTAATATTATATTTTTTATTTAAATTTATAAATAAAGAGATGAAATTTTATAGGTTCCCTTATTTCATAAAATATAAATAAATTGTAATATTTTGGTATCAATGAGTGATATGTATATTTTTCAATTATGGGTAATAATTATATAATATAAATTACATGTTATGAATTATAGAAAATTTTAAATTATCTTTTTATCAAAATTTTAATTAAAATTTTCCTATTGGCGATAACAATGGTATAATTTTTTTAGAAAATATCATATATAAATAAATATTATGATGAAGAATATTTTAAATGATAAATTTATTTTTGATATGTCATTATAATATATGGAATTAATAAATTACTCAAATTCATATTTAATTTTTTTTAGGATCATTGTGCTATGAATAAACTATATAATGTACTATTTTTCTTATATAATGGAATTAATGAATTATTATTATTTAATCACGTATTAATGATTTATATAATGTTTTTATTAGTATAATATAAAATACACATGTATTAAGAATTTTTTTATTATTATAATAATAATGTAAGGAAATACATATGTGTTATTTTATTAACAATAAAATATATATTTTTTAATATATAATAACCTGATAATTATATTTATAATCATATATTAAAATAGATGTGTTTTTTAATAATGAATATGCATAATATATATTCTTAAAAAAAATTAAAGGGGGTCGGGTCCTAAATATAGGGGCCCAAATTTCTAAAAACATCCCTTTACATTTTTATGGGGGATTAAGGAGAGTTCTAGGAATTTTAGGGGTCACCACTCCATGGTGGTGAGCTTAGTGACGTTATTTTTGAAGTTATCTTGGAGGCTTGATCATGGGGTAGGTCATTTTAGCCTTTCTCATTTAGAGGATGGTCGTGGAGTCAGTAGTTTGGTGCAGGGGTGTGCCATAGTGAGTGAAATGGACTGGTTGAATATAATGTTCCACACTTATAATACATAGATATTACATAAAAATAGAATAATATTCATTACATAACATAGAAAACCCATTCCAGAACCATATATGTTTAGTATCTTTGGAAATTGGGAAATATAAACAATTGGTTCATAAAAATATCTACATCATCTCCCACTTATTCCTTAATAATTATAACACCTTTTGACACATCTTACTTAATACCTTTCTTCATATCCTTGGAAAAGAAACATAATAAAAGGTGAGCTCAGATGCTCGGTAAGGGTAAACAAGGGATATATCAATCATATAATAATCATGAGACATAAGAACACAAGAAAAAAATTTGAAAATTATATCCTTCATATCAAATATCATGATATCATGTCGTGGGATAAATCATAGAATATCATAAAGAACATATTTCATGATATCATAACATAAGACATAAAATTGTGGCATACACATAAGCATAGAAAATCATATCAGCATTAGTCAAGGATCACTAACATGACCATCATAGCAGAAAAAGTCCTCTACTAAATTGGGTTCACTCCCCATTCCATCCTTGTGTTACAAAACCAGGTTTACTTCCCATTCCAACCATGTATTGTTGAACCAAGATAATTTCCCATTCCAAATCTATCTATCTCATAAGATATAAATATTTACACATTTCAATGGAGGTAGATATAGGTCCCATATGTTACATAATGAAAACCATACATATGTGTTCTGCAAGAACATAAATCAATCCTCATATCAGAACCCCTAAAATGAAATGGGTTTCATATACATAATTCAATCATAACCTAAATCATGGAAAATAAATGGGTTTCATAGTTATCATTCCAACATAAACATAAACCAACAATAGAATAATATGGATATTATCCTTGAAAAAAACTTCCATTAAAACATAAGTAACCCCAAATAATATTATATTATATGAAAAATAATTTTGAGATATCACTTGAAAATAATTCTTGAGGAAAATATTCTTTCTGCTTTAGAGATGTTTTCATTTCTTAAAATGTCATGTAATTTTAAAAGAAAACATTTTCTTTGAAAATAACCATGTAAGTTTGTAAGGTAATCCTTAGGGAATGAAAGAGGCATGAAAGTAGAAAAATATATTCATTCCATATAAGTTAAAAAAAATATTTATATACTTTTTCTGGAAAAGTCAAAAAGTACTTCATTAAGAAAATAACAAAAACATCCTTTCAAACCATTCAGTAAAAAGTCACACATGGGTAATAAATACTTTAAAAAGTGTATAAGAATAGTAAAAATATTTTTGAAAACATTTTTTTAAGAAATATGGACATGGAAGAAAAATATTTCTAATCATATACTTACATATAAACAATATAGAATAATAATTAGATTTTACAATTAACCCTTACCTTAGGTCTGATTTCCTTTATACATATCAGAAACTCCTCTTATTTGAATAACTTCCTTTAGATGTATTCTTAGGGACACTAGGGTTGATCTTTTGAGAAGACCAGAACCTATATAATGGGTCTAGGGAAGTTAATAAGGGAAATTGGTAGGTTATGGTTGAGCTTGAAGGCATAATGTGATGTGAATAAGTTAGGGAGGATGTTCCCTTTTATAATTGAGGTGAGGGTAATTTTTTAGAAACTAAAAAATATTAAATTATAATAAATTGAATCACAATCCAAATAACTCCAAAATGATGTGTATTATAATCTAAGATGAGATCATGTTAGGAACCAGCCTGGGTACCCTAGTAACCCAATAACCGACCTGACCCTGACATGGACTAAAGTGCATTCCCGATCCCCATGGGTTGGATACTATTACCTGGAATCATACAACATGAAAGTGGGAATGAATTTTTAACAAAACATGGTAGAAGTAAAAGAATCAAGACAATATGCATATCAAAAGAAAAATCCACTAGTATTAAAGTACCAAAATAAAACAAGTCATAAAAGCCCAAATTAGTACAACCCAAAACACTAAAATAAAAAAAATATCCTCAATATCCCTATGGACAAAAATCACCAGGACCATAGTTCAACAACTAGATCCACCTCCAAGTGATCCATTCCCTTTGATCAAACCTGGAATAAGAAAATCTACATACAACTGAAGGAAAATATAGAGTTTGAGCCTAATCCCAGTAGGATTCCACTAAAGATTCCATAATAGATGCCAAATATATATTATCCAAATAAAATGATTTCAATTTTCAAAAATAAATAGGTTTGGCATTTCAAAATCACAATTAAACAAAACATACTATACATTTTCTAATTATGGAAAATACTATTAATGAACAAGATATACATTACAAGAGATGGAAAATTTCTAAAACAATGGATTAAGTAAAAAATTTATATAGAACAGTTTATATAAAATCAGTAGAGACATGTAAAGTAGTTTCACAACAATGGAATACATTTATATCTCATATATAAATAAACACGTGAGTAATATGGTCATTTTCCAAAAGGTTTGATAGTATTAAAAAGATATAGTATTTTTTACTCTCTAAGTGGTCTCATAAAACTGAGTATACCCATGTCTTCCTCACACAAGATATAGGTGACTCTTCACCCTCCCATCAGGGATTTGAAACACCACATGTATGTTTTAGAACATCGTAATAGCGTAGAATGTATCCAAATAACTCACCAAATACTTAAGGATGGCATTTGATCTTTCATGAGGGGTAATTTATTTTAAGGCTGATTAAAATAAAATTCAATATCATTCTTCTATTTCAAAAAAATTCAATTTCTTTCCATTTAAAACAAAAATGGTTTTTAATCAAAAATGTTCCCTTTCCACAAGATAAACCCACTGGGTTTCTATCAAATCATTTTAAAGCCATTTTCGCAAGTTTAAAATCCATTCAAACCCAATTCCAACTTTTTCACAATTAATTTCCACAATTAAATTCAACAATTTAATTGAAAACATTTTTATCAAATTCACTATTTAAATTCAACAATTTAAATCATCCAGTTTCCATAAACACACCCCAATTCAATGGAATTGGGGGTTTTCCAAATTTCTGTGCCAAAACCATTTCAAAACTCCTAATTCACTAGAATATGGTTTTTATCAATTTAATTAAAAGAAAATACAAGAAATTTAATTTAAATAATCAATTGGAATAAATCAATAAATTTAATAATAATAAATTTGTCTAATCGGGACGAAACCACTTATATTTTCCTAAAATCTAAAACTTTCAACGGCACCTGTCAATAAGAACAAAGGCATAGAAGATCCAAAAAATCAATCTAGAACTGAGACACAACATCAATGAGGACATATCCATCAACTTTAGGATGATCCATAGAAATATCAAAAGAGGATAAAGAGATATAGATGAATAATGATGAAAAATTATTACCCGGATATCACCAGCCAAAGCAATGAAATTGATCGCAAAAGGAATGGATCTGAAAGGGTTCGAAGACTCCACAAATTATTGGGGAAGGATTTAGGTAGAGTGGATGGGAATCATAGAGGAGAAAATGAAGAAAAAACATGTGTCGTTTCCCTTTTATAGCCTGCTTTTGGGGCCTCACACGGTGTCTAATTCAGTTACACGTCGTGAAAGTATTAATTTCTGTAATAGAGAAAACACATCAAAATTGTAACGCCCCTTTAATGTCGAGGTATTACAAAATGTGTAACCCCTATTTACATAGTGAAACTCTATAGATTACTAATGGTTGAAACCTCATCATCATATTGGTAACTTTGTATAACTACACAACAAGAACAAATTAAATATCTAATATTAGTCTTCAAATGACCGCCTCAATTTTAGGGTCACACTGCCACGGACGGCGCGTCCATCCGACATCGTATGAGGGAGTTATGACTAAAATGGTGTTTTGACGACGATAATAATAATAATGAAAACATCAATTAATATTATTATTAAATAACTCACATTATTAATAATAATGATAAAAAAATTATATTATCAAATCACCTTCATAATTTTCATCATTAATATTATCTTTCATAAATAATAATAATAACAATAACTACAATTATTATTTTAATTGATAAATTTCTATAATTATTTTCACTATTAACATTTAAGAAAAAATTTCTCCTTAAATACCAAAAATATAAAACACTCATTTAATCCATAATCCAACATAATGTTAATGGTGGAGTGTGTAAATTCAACGATTAGTGGAATTACCACCAAATCATATTAAAATGGTTACGAAATGGAGGATTTTAAAGCCTTTCTACATAAATCATGATGGTGTAGTGACTTAAGAATAGTATTTTCTATTTTTATGTTAAATTAATAAATTAATTATTTAATTTATTTATTAAATATCTTGATTTAATAGTCAGCCTAACCAAACGCGAGTTGAGTATGAAATTTATACCCTACCTAGGGTAAATCCCACTTTTCAGACCTAATAGTGGTCTTCGATTTCTTATACAATGCACCGTTTGACAGAAATTAATTATTAATTAATTAAAAAATGGAATAATTATTTAATTAAAAAATGGTTTTTTATTGTGTAACACCCAGACCCCAGTTTCCAAAATCCAATGCATTACTTATTTCATTGGAATGATTAAAAAGAATGAAATACTGAAGGAATGGTCAGTTTAGTAGTCTTGAAGAATCTAGATACATACATGTAACTTATATTAAATTGAGAAAGGTAAAAAAATACAATACATAACAAAAACTAATAAACTGCATCCACAAGAACTCAATAAATATTCTCATCTTCATAACCTATTGAAGGTAAAAAATGAAAGGGGTAAGCTCAAATGATCAGTAAGGGTTATTAATAGCAGAAGCACAAATCAATAATAACTAAATCATAAAAAACTTGGCATAGTCAATATGGAATGGTTAATAAATGAAAAACACACACCATTAATAAATTGATAATGAAACTATATCCATAGGTTTTGTCATAGTGAAAACATAACGAATAGTAATAATTGAAAATGAATAAATAGATATTATTATTAATTGTACTTCAAGTATTTGTAACACGATATCACTATACCGTCGAGACAGTTTAAGTCTGTGGGTAGAAACCCGTCAGATTTTTTGGAAACAAACTCAAAGGGTTTGTTGCCAACTGATTTGTCTCATAAGACCCGTCGATTCATAGAAAGGATATTGTCACGAACCAGGATGGGTCGCCATCCAACCCGGCGCCCGACCTGGTCCGCGACAAGGCCCGAAGGGCGTTCCCGATCCCCACGGGCTGGCACAAGTGCCCGGGTATCGTAATTAACAAGTGGGAACGATTTTACCCAAAATAAAAGACAGAAAAACAACTAGCCAGGTAAATAAACTGAAACTGGAAAAAGACAACCAAACACGTCTTTTAACTATGAACATTTTTTTATGTCTGCAAATCGAACCAATAACTAAAAATAAAAGACGATAGCGGAAACTAAAACTCATACTCAACCCTCCCAGAAAATGAGAGGCCACATCAGCACCACTCTGCATGAAAAGACCAACTGCAACCTGAACCACCATCACTGAGCACGAAGTCACAACCTGGAGTGCAAAAGAAATAGAATCTACATACACCCAAGGGTGTATGTAGGGTGTGAGATAAAAGCCCAGTAGGATGCCACCGAGAAAAGGTTTCACACATAATTATTAAAAGACAAATACATTTGAAATTTAACAGAATGAAAATAAATAAGTGTTTAAGGAATTTAAATGAAAACAGTTTTTTGTAAGGAAAAACTTCTTTAAAAGGGAAAACGACTTTAATTAACTTGCACACACACGCGCACCCCCACACACGCACGCACACACACATACGCGCACACACACGTACACATGAACACACACTTTTCTTAGTATCCCCAACGTCACATCGTGTGCCAATGGTGAGCAGAAAGCAAAAGAAGAGCACAATACATGGGAGAGACCCTAAAGATACTAGCAAGAAGTGGGACCCTAGAACCTCACGTCTCGGTGAACCATATCATACATTCTCGTGCATGAGCCACTGGCAGGGAAACACCTCCTACCATAGTGGTCTCCAATCATCATCCAATGTTTAGTTAGTGTTGAAGTGTCAATCCCGCTAAGTGAAACTGGGCCGAGGCCACTCCCGTATCACTAGCACGCTAGTCTAGTCCACCCACCTAGTACCCAGGCTTCCCGTTTATGCTCAAGAAATTCAAATTTCATGCCACATGTCATAATCATGCACTCAAACCCTATCAGACACTACACACGCCAAAACCACCAGTTGCACACACAAAAAATCCATTTGAAATAATACACCGCTAAAACGTTTTCCAAACACGATTCACACTACAGACATAATCTAATAAACCACTTAAAATGTTTATAAAACAATAGAAAAAGAGGTTCTCATGGTTTTACACACACAAAAGTAACCATTTATAAATCTATGACACATTCCAACATCGCACGCACTCAAATACAATATAAAGTGTGAGCCGCACCACCAAAAATATTTGATAGAAAACCCTTACGCCATATGAAAAACACCATTTTATAAGCCACATAATTTAACATGCCAAAAATAAAAGCTTATAAAACAATTTAGAAGAAATCTCTTAACGTTAACCACTAAGCTCATGCAAAAACTTCTTTTATGACCCAACACACCCGACGCCACATCAAAAAAATAGTTCTCACCACTTACATGACTTAATAACACTACCTCACAATTCAAAAGTCACTAATAAAGTTCTCAGTAGAAAACTCCCAATAATATGAACAATTTACAAAACAATTTCAGTGAAAATCAAACTTCAAATAAAACTCACTTCGCACAACAAAAATTAATTAAAAAAATATGTGAAACAAAATAAACATTGCAAATTAATTCATCAGATAACAACTAGACGGGAAACCACCTACCTCGAGATAGTGGCAGACTGGACCGAGGTGAACCAAAACATTGCGAGCTTGGTGAGAAACACCCGCCGCACGACCATCACACCTCAAAGGACCTCACGCAAACCCAAAACACGAATTCAACAAAAACTTCATGTGAGAACCTTAAAAACCACATATTGAAAAAAGCGTTAAAATCAAACCAAATTCATCACAATTTGGACCCAAATGACATTGGACTTTTACCTACAACTCTACTAAAGAGAAAGAAATACTAATCGAAATACAATGCACCTGTGGAAGAGATAAGGGGGGGCTAGCCGGAGCTTAACGGGGGTCAAGGAGGTGAGATGTGCTGGGAAAGAGTTGCATCCAAGGGGAGCAGTGCGCTAGATATTGTGACAACATGGGAGATAGGCATGATGGGGGTCACGGAGCAGCGGGTCGGTTGGACTGGCGAGGGGTTAGGGGGCTGGGCGGTCATCGAAGATGTCCAGAGGGAAGCAAGGGGCATGGCGCAGTAGGTAGGAGGGGGAACAAGGGTCGTGACGGGGAGGAAAAGTGCTGACAGGGGAGAGGTCGGCCAGCTGTGAGTGGGCTAGTCGGGGAGAGTTGTCTAAGGAGGCTTTCCATCGGCTTGAAGGTGTGTGGGGCGGCCGGTCGGTGAGATCGCTAGAAAAGAGGGAGGCGGTGCCGGCAAGGGTGTGGGGCGGACGGACCAGGGGGTTCACCAGAGTGGGAGGCTGGCGAGGGCAATGTCGGCTGGTAAGGAGGCCGGCGGTGAGGAGCATCACCAAACAGAGCAGGGGCAGTGGTCCGGTGCTTCGTCGGACGGAGAAGGCGGCGGGGTGGTGTGTTGCCGGATGGAGCAGGCTGGAGCGGCGTGTTTCTGAGCAGGAGGAAGGAGGGTGGCGCGGCATGAGCAGCTCGCCGGGAAGGTGGTGGCAGTACAACCATAAGGGGGATGGGGTGTAGCCGGACGGGACTGGCCGGGAGGGTAATGCGGGCACCGGACATGGGAGACGGAGGGAAAGGAGAGGCGCACCATCTTTGGGGAAACACCGGAGAGATGGTCGGCCTTCAGCGCGTAGGAGGGGGAGCCCACAAGTGCGGCGCAAAGAAGAGTTAGGGTATGGGGTTGGGGCACGACGGGATGAGGGAAAGTAAGGGAGAGATGTAATAAAAATAAAAATAAAAGAAAAGGAAAGGAAACAAATAGGGGGAAATTGATTAATACCCTAAAAAAACTTAACGTAACATAATGTTAATAAAAATAATAATAACATACATAAAATATTAATAATGAAAAGATAATAATGTTGTAATTCAATATTAAAAACTAAATTAAAGTAATAATAATAACATAAATAAATTTTTCATCCTTTGAACTAATAATAATAATAATAATAAAACTAAATAAATAATAATAATAATAATAATCTCAATGACATTATTATGATTATTATTATCAAAACAATTGTTAATTCATTTTATTTCATTAATTAAACATCGTCAAGGCATGGGGTGAACCGGGCGGGCCCGCACGATGACCCAAGCGAGGCTGTGCAGCTTCGACCACGTTGCGCTGGACGCAAACAAGGCCCAAACACAACGAACTCGAAAATCTTAAGTCAGGTTTGGACCCGGACTATCTAATGTCCAATAACGCAATAACATAAATAATATAAAAAGGGAAGGGTGTGACAATTCTCCCCACCATAAAGCTTTCTGTCCCCGGAAAGCCACAACTAGGACCAAACCCCAAAATAGAAAACCACACTCCCTTAAGTTTAAAAGGGGATAACCACAAACATCAGGTGAAGAGGGGGAAAAGTCTCGTGCTCAGAGAGAGTGACTCAAAGACAACTACAAAAACTCAAATAATGACTTTCTGATATGAGTCGCCCGCCCCGGAGAGCTATAACGCCTCTAGTTGATTGTTTTAGAAAACGAACTCTTGAACCCACAGAAACCAACCTCACAAACCAAAACACCTCAAGCACTATTAAACGAAAACCACAGCATTTGGCTAGAAAGAACAAACAAGGTCAAACCATGTCCACGGAACACTCTTATCACTTATCACCAATCCATATTTAAAAACATAATCAAAAGATCAACATGGGGAGGGCCGAGGGGTTCCCCACCATTAGGAAGTCACTGACGCTTGAAACGAGACTGGAAACCGACACAGAGAAGTTCAAGCAGACTACCCACCATTAAAGAAAAGTACAACACTGATTTATTCTAGAGACATTCGTGTGAGACCCAATGTGGGTCTCCCCACCATTAAGAACCGACCAACACCCAAGGAGAGACTAGAAAACCAACATGGGGACGTCCGGGAGGACTCCCCACCATTCAGGAAAGGCCAACACCAATTTATTCCAAAGACCTTTGTTCGAGACTCATCGTGGGTCTCACCGCCACTAGAACTAATAGAGGATATAGAACATTGAAAAATTCCCGATGGTGACCAAACACCCCACCACAAGGGGCGGGGAGGGAGGGGGCCGACTACTGAGCATCAAAAGCATGACCCAAGACAAACCAGCATTTCCACATTCCTGGATGAGCATTATTCAGATTTTAGAGATATTTACTCAAAAAACTCCCATAAGGGCCACTAAAACAATTGCATCCAATGGGACGCAATCCCCAAGACATTAAGTTAGTGAGACGAACATGCCTCCACATGGTCGCGAAAACCTTATACAACCGGACGGTCCATTCGGAATGGAACAACCTTGGAAACAATTTATACTTCCTCTACTTTTAACATTGGTGACATAAATAAAGTTGGGGTCTCATACGCTCTCGGGGTTCCTGACCACGCGCCAGCTTCACTCTGAGGCCTATGGCTGGAGCCCTGATGTTTGAAGCATCTTATGCCTCACAGTCAGGCATTGAATACTCCTGAGCAGAGCTTCTCATTTTGGTTCTACACGCAACCACACTGCAACCGAGACAACACCATCAAACACAACACCCCATGACATCCAACTGATCATACACTGAACATTCACCAACACAAGAGCTGAAATGGTGCATGTGCATCACCCTTTGTCACACTGGATGAGAACATGACACCAAAAATCATCACCTGAACATGATCATTGCTATTGAGAGGAACATTATACAGAGAGGGACTTCAAACTAAGTCTTAAAGAAACGTGATTCCTGTAGATTACCATAACATCCCCATGTGACTGGGTCTGCCACACTAGTGGCCTAACGTAGACCATTTTTTAAACGAAACCAACAATGGAACAAAGGTCATTTAGAATAGTGGCCCACACCAACCACTCTAGGCTGCTTCCACCTCTCCCCACTGGAATCACCTTTACCGTTTCCAAATAGAACATTCAAATTAATGAGTTCAAACTTCACCCTTGACCATCAAAGAGAACTCACACTGCAATAGGTCACCGAACATGACCCTTGCAACCGATGAAAATACTACAAAGCCCTTCAAGACTCTGGTCAACACTGAAAATTCTGAACTGCTTTCACCCTTCCCTACTGGAATTCCTTTCACCGTTTCAAGGGGGAACCTTCAGATGTAACAACGTCAAACTGCATACCTGATAGCTAAGACGGATCAAAGAAACCAAAGCACCTATCAATTTCCCTCGTGCCTGTCATCCCGTTGTGAGAGGATCCACTTAACCAAAAATAAAAAGGAAAAAACTTAGCACTATCACTCAAAAGGGAGAGTCCTCGCTTTAATCAACTGGATGGCTGGCCAACAGCAGATTAACTATGGCCACACTTCAACCGCATATTAACGCTTTATGGGGGGGAATGCACTAGTCAAGAAAGAAAACTATGGACCCGACCAAACTGGTTCAGTGGTCAAGACATACCAGAAGCGCACACTAAACGTGCGGGGGAACCACTGAAAGGGCTTCCCGAAGAACTTTCAAAAGAATTTACTAACCACACGCTTGAATACCAACTTACAAATAAGAATTTAAACTCAACACACAAATCAGTCAAAAGGATCCTTGGCTCAAAATGCCTCACATCCAACCTTTAAAAAATATAGGGACACACCACACAATCACCGGTTATTTAAAAACACCAAATTTTCCTTTAACAAACCTTTTTTTGAAAAGAAACGAAGCTGGTGGGTTGCACAAACACCAATGGTTCCCCATGGGTCTCGCAAATGCATGTTCTCATGAATCATTGGAATCCACCTCATATCCATCCAGGCACTCATCCTCTTGTTCCATTAACCATTTCATTTTCCCATATACACTCATGCATGTGGTTGCCCATGAGAACACTAAGGATCAAAATCAAACCATTCCATTTTTTTCAGAACCAAAACGTTCAACCCAAACTTTTCAAACCTATCACATCATTTTATTGTTAAAGCGCTTTATTTCAAAGCATTTTCGAAGATCAAATCATTTTTTTACTTTAAAACCAAATCTCCACGAATCCAAAACAAAGATACGAGAAACGATGCAAGAGAAAACTTGTGTCAGTGGGTGGCTGGAACGTATGGTTGGCGGCCACACGCCAGTCACGCCGCCAGCACGGAGGGCATTCTAGGACAGCATCCCTGGCTCCACATGGATTTATAGACCCTACGAGCTCACTAGGACCACTGACCTTACCCCTTTTCATTTCCCTTAGACAAGATTAACCGCAAGGAACAAAAACTCAGACAAACCTCAACATACTTTGGTAACTTGAGTCCCGCCACGAGGTGTGTTGGCCAGGCACCTTACTCGTAGCCAGGACGTCGATTCCCGACAAACATAACTCAAGTATAATGTGACTCTATCCTAAAAGAACACGACCTAAGAGAGCAAACCTTTCCCTCTAATACCATTTTGTCATGCACCAGGCCGGGTCGCCATCCGACCCGGTGCCGGACCCGGTCCGCGACAAGGCCCAAAGGGCATTCCCGATCCCCACGGGCTGGCACAAGTGCCTGGGTATCGTAAGTAATAAGTGGGAACGATTTTACCCGAAATAAAAGACAGAAAACAACTAGCCAGGTAAATAAACAGAAACTGGAAAAAGACAACCAAACACGCCTTTTAATTATGAACATTTTTTTAAGTCTGCAACTCGAACTAAGAACTAAAAAGAAAAGACGACAGCGGAAACTAAAACTCATACTCAAACCTCCTGGAAAAATAGAGGCCACATCAGCACCAATCTGCATGAAAATACCAACTGCAACCTGAACCACCATCGTTGAGCACGAAGTCACAACCTGGAGTGCAAAAGAAACAGAATCTACATACACCCAAGGGTGTATGTAGGGTGTGAGCTAAAATCCCAGTATGATGCCACTGAGAAAAGGTTTCACACATAATTATTAAAAGAAAAATACATTTTCAATTTAACATAATTAAAATAAATAAGTGTTTAAATAATTTTAATGAAAACGGTTTTTTTAATGAAAAACTTCTTTAAAAGGGAAAAGAACTTAAATTAACTTGCACACACGCGCGCACCCCCACACACGCACGCACACACACATATGCATGCACACACGTACACACACACACACACTTTTCTTGGTATCCTCAACGTCACACCGTGTGCTGACGGTGAGCAGAATGCAAAATAATAGCACAGTACATGGAAGAGACCCTAAAGATACTAGCGAGAATTGGGACCCTAGAACCTCACGTCTCGGTGAACCATATCATACATTCCCGTGCACGAGCCACTGGCAGGGAAACACCTCCTACCATAGTGGTCTCCAGTCATCATCCAATGTTTAGTTAGTGTTGAAGCGTCAATCCTGCTAAGTGAAACTGGGCCGAGGCCACTCCTGTATCACTAGCACGCTAGTATAGTCCGCCCACCTAGTACCCAGGCTTCTCGTTTATACTCAAGAAATTCAAAGTTCATGTCACATGTCATAATCATACACTCAAACCCAATCAGACACTACACACGCCAAAACCACCAGTTGCACACACACAAAATCCATTTGAAATAATACAATGCTAAAACGTTTTCCAAACACGATTCACACTACTGACATAATCTAATAAACCACTTAAAAAGTTTATAAAATAATAGAAAAAGAGGGTCGCATGGTTTTACACACACAAAAGTAACCATTTATAAATCCAATACACATTCCAACATCGCACGCACTCAAATAAAATATAATGTGTGAGCCACACTGCCAAAAAGGTTTGATGGAAAACCCTTACGCCATATGAAAAACACCATTGTATAAGCCACATAATTTAACATGCCAAAAATAAAATCTTATAAAACAATTTAGAAGAAATTGCTTAACATTAACCACTAAGCTCATGCAAAAACTTCTTTTACGACCCAACGCACCCGACGCCACGTCAAAAAAAACAGTTCACACCACTTACACGACTTAATAAGACTACCTCCCAATTCAAAAGTCACTAATAAAGTTCTCAGCAGAAAATACCCAATAATATGAACAATTTACTAAACAATTTCACTGAAAATAAAACATCAAATAAAACTCACTTCGCACAACAAAAATTAATTAAAAAAATATGCGAAACAAAATAAACATTGCAAAATAATTCGTCAGATAACAACTAGACGGGAAACCACCTACCTCGAGATAGTGGCGGACTGGACCGAGGTCAACCAAAACATTGCGAGCTTGGTGCGAAACACCCGCCGCATGACCATCACGCCTCAAAGGACCTCACGCAAACCCAAAACATGAATTCAACAAAAACTTCATGTGAGAACCTTAAAAACAACATATTTACAAAAGAGTTAAAATCGAACCAAATTCAGCACAATTTGGACCCAAATGACATTAGACTCTTACCCGCAACTCTACCAAAAAGAAAGAACAACTAATCGAAATGCAACGCACTTGTGGAAGAGATAAGGGGGGGCTATCCGGAGCTTAAAGGGGGTATCTGGAGGTGAGTTGTTCTGGGAAAGAGTTGCAGCCAAGGGGAGAAGTGCACTGGATATTGTGCCAATAGGGGAGACAGGCACGATGGGGGTTGTGGAGTAGCGGGTCGGCTGGAATGGAGAGGGGTTAGGGAGCTTGGCGGTCATCGGAGATTTCCAGAGGGAAGCAAGGGGCATGGCGCAACGGGTAGGAGGGGGGGAACAAGGGTCACAACAGGGAGGAAAGGCGTCGACAGGGGAGAGGTCGGCCAGTGGTGAGTGGTATGGTCGGGGAGAGTTGTCTAAGGAGGTTGTCCATCGGCTCTAAGGTGTGCGGGGCAGCCGGTTGGCGAGATCGCCGAAAAAGAGGGAGGCGGAACCGGAAAGGGTGCGGGGCGGCCGGACCAGGGGGTTCGCCGGAGTGGGAGGCCGGTGAGGGAAATGTCGGCTAGTAAGGAGGCCGGAGGTGAGGAGCATTGGAAAACGGATCAGGGGCAGTGGTCTGGCGCTTCACCGGATGGAGAAGGCGGTGGGGTGGTGCGTTTCCGGATGGAGCAGGCTGGAGCGGCGCATTTTTGAGCAGGAGGCAGGAGGGAGGCGCGGCATGAGCAGCTCGCCGGGAAGGTGGTGGCAGCACAACCGGAAGGGGGATGGGGTGCGGCCGGATGAGACTGGACGGGAGGGTAAGGCGGGCGCTGGACATGGGAGACGGAGGGAAAGGAGAGGTGCACCGGCTTTGGGGAAACGACAGAGAGACAGTCAGCCTTCAGCACGCAGGAGGGGGGCATGCAAGTGCGGCGCAAAGGAGAGTTGGGGTTTGGGGTTGGGGCGCTATGGGATAAGAGAAATTGAGGGAGAGATGGAATAGAAATAAAAATAAAAGAAAAGGAAAGGAAAAAAATTGGGGGAAATGGATTAAAACCCTAAAAAAAGTTAACCTAACATAATGTTAATAATAATAATAATAATAATAACATACTTAAAATATTAATAATGAAAAGATAATAATGTTGTTATTCAATATTAAAAACTAAATTAAAGTAATAATAATAACATAAATAAATTTTTCATCCTTTGAACTAATAATAATAATAATAATAAAACTAAATAATTAATAATAATAATAATAATCTCAATGACATTATTATTATTATTATTATCAAAACAATTGTTAATTCATTTTATTTCATTAATTAAACATCGTCAAGGCATGCGGTGAACCGGGCGGGGCCACACGACGACCCAAGCGAGGTCGCTTAGCTTCGACCGTGTTGTGATGGATGCAAACAAGGCCCAAACACAACGAACTTGAAAATCTTAAGTCAGGTTTGGACCCGAACTATCTGATGTCCAATAACGCAATAAAATAAATAATATAAAAAGGGACGAGTGTGACAGATATAGCTGGGCCCACCCATTTATTTAAGTCCAAATAATTCTTTATACACAGATTTAATATAAGTATAATATGCCTTCTCAATATCTGTATAGAGTAGAGGATACAGATTTATCAATATTTCCATAGTTAAAAGAACATTCCAAATAAACACTGTGTGTAAAAGGGTATACAACTTAAGACAATAATAATATCAATGAAATCAGAATATGGATATATAATATATTTACAATTTCAAATAAAAAATGATCTCAAATGGGCAGTGGATACACCACATAAGAAATATTAGGTGCATAATACCAAGTAAATGACAATGAAATGGAAATTGAGACAAAGTCGCTTACCACGTTGTAATTAATCGAGTCATATGAACAAAAATTAATAACCACCAAATGAATCATATAATACCATGAATATAAATAGAATCATGATAATATATATAGAATTTTAGTACACAATACACCACATTCAAGAAATAAGTGGTGAACAATCGAAATATCACGAAATTAAAAGTGAGATAAGAAACCCCTTACCTTATCCCCGAATGTGTTATCAATGGATATTAATGACCAGAATAATAAAATTTAGATTCATTAATTAATAATTATATAACATACTCTACATTTAATATATTTATTATAACCTTGTTAGGTTCATTCATAGCCTTTTTTATGGGTTTAAGAGGTGCAATTTTACTATTTTGGAAGCATTTTCTTCCTTGGATTTCATGATCGGTTTACTTGTATTCATGAATGGAAGTTTATTTGAAATGTGGTTAAACATGTAGAATTGGTAATATATATTATTAGTGATATTAATGATATATAAATTATCTTATAATGATTTTGGTTATATACCGAGAGGATGAATCATTAGATACAAGTTAATGATAAATGCTTGGATTAACTTGGCGGTTTTATGCACAATGAACTTTTTTTGTATTATTATTTAACATTATGATTGTGTAAGGATTATAGAAATTTAAATGAGATAACATACATATAATATAATATATTTCAACCATTAAAATGTTTTCATGACCATAATTGAATAAGGTAATAAAAATTGAGAACATGTCGTCCTTGGATGTGATAAATTAACACATCTCAGACAATGTTATAATTTTTAGTATAAGAGGAGAGGGAAAAAGAGATGATGATGAAATATTCCATTACCATAATAAAAATACATTTAATTTAAGGTAGTATAATTATCATATAATTTTTATGATGGGATATGATTAAAGAAAAAGAAAATAAAGGAACTCTAAATAAAAGAAAAGTTGAGAAATCCCTCGCAAAAATTCGGCAACATAACGCTTCAATTAAAAATTCATAAAATATTTTTGATGAGATAAAAGGGGTATCTCATAATTATTACATAATATGGAAATAAATAGGGATATTTAATTACATATCCCAGAATAATCTAATTGAAAATAAAAGAGACTAACATAAAATGAAAGCTTTAAAAAGAGAAGGGTGGTAGATTCCCTTACCTAGTAGACTAACTCCTAAAACTTGAAGGTTGGGACATAGGGGGATTGAGTACACCTTGGGATGACTTCTAGGGAGGTAAAAATACTCTAAATTCTAGGATAATGAGTTTGGAATTAAAGAAAACGAATTAATGAGTGGGTATTTATAGTAAATGAGAGGGACATTTTTATTAATTTCAAAGGACACCTCATTAGTGGTTTTTTTAAAACCATGGTCCTGCCCATGGTATTTTCCCTTGATATTATCCACTTGGGACACTTCATATAATATTTTACTATAAAAAATTCTACCATCATTTTATATTATTTTTTACATCATTATGATGTCATTAAACATACCGAAAACTGAAAAATATATTTTTACTATTCACTAAAAAATCAAATATTTTAGAAAAATCCCAAAAATTCACCCAAACCATTTTTCTACGTGTAGAATTAAAAAATGAACTACATTTTTTGAAAATAATTTTCTATATATTATTAATTTAATTTTTAAATAAAATCATAATTTATTCAAAAATAACAATTTTAAATCTATAAGTCATTTTTTCAACACCTTGAAAAAATAATCAGCATCTAATTACCTTATAACCATAAGAAAATAAAAAAAATTATATAATTTAATATTCATAATGGTCATATTACTATTCATATTACTATTTATACGGGTTTTTTATTATTCATCAAAAAACAAGTTGGTACTATCAGACTCCAAATAACTTGCTGATCACAACTGCAGATGACCGTTTTTTGAAATTCAAAACACAAATGTGGAAAATTTAATTTTAATGGCTAGGTTATGAATTTATCCAAGTGTTGTTTCATAGAGACTAGGTGATTCATGAAATATATACTATCTAATGAATATAAAGTATTTAGAAGAAACGTACCATAAAATTTTTTAGGTGTCATATTCTATCCTCCTTCATAAATTTCGTCCTCGAAATTTTTTATGTATATTTCTACCTTAAAAGATGTGGGTGGTTCTTCTTCATAACATCCTCAGGTTCCCATGTTGCTTCCTCTATTTTATGGTTTCTCCAAATAAACATTACTAGTCGATTTGTTTAATTTCTCAATACCTTCTCCCTTGTGTCAAGAATCTCCATAGGCTCTTCACAGTATAACAAATCAGGTTCCAACTCTATTTCTTCATAGGTGAGTCCATGCATTGGTTCTGGAATGTATTTATTTAACAATGATATGTGGAACACGTAATAAACATTAGAGATACTTTTGGCATTGAAAATGGTAAGCTACAGCTCTGATCCTTTCCCAAATTTCAAATGATGTGATGTACCTGGGGCTCAGTTTCCCTTTCTTTCTGAACCTTAAGATACCCTTCCATAGTGATACTTTTAGAAAGGCATGATATCCTACTTGAAATTCCAAATCCTTTCTCCAGTTTTCAGCATAACTCTTTTTCTTAATTTGGGCTGATTTAATATGGGCATGAATTTTATTTAACTTTATAGTTGTCTCTTTGATATGTTCTGGTCCTATAAGTTTCCTCTCTCTAGCTTCATCCCTACATGTTGGAGTTCGACACCTCTTACCATATAATGCTTCATATGGAGCCATTTGAATGCTAGAATTGAAACTATTATTGTAGGAAAATTCCACCAAAGGAAATTATTTATCCCATATACCTTCAAAGTTATGATAGCATGATCTCAACATATCTTCCAGTGTTTGAATGATCATTTCAAACTGTCTATCGGTTTGGGGGTGATAAGAAGTACTCATATGAAGCTCATTATCTAAAGCCTTCTGGAGACTTTTTTAGAATTTTGATGTAAACTAGGGATCTTAATTAGACACAATCGATAGATGTGCACCATGATGTTTTACAACATCATTAATATAAAGTATTTTCAGGCACTCAAGTGGTAAATCCTCTCTCATATCAATGAAATGTGTTGATTTTTTGAGACGATCAACAATTACCCATATTTCATTATTCCTTCTAGGTGTCCTTGGTAGTCCTGTGAAAAAATCCATCATAATTTCATCACACTTTCATATTTTAATAGGTAAATGCTGCAATAATCCTCTAGTATGTTGTCTCTCAGCCTTCACCTATTGAAAAACTAGACACCTTGACACATAGTCAGAAATTTCTCGCTTTATATTGTCCCACCAAAAATGTTCCTTCAGATATTTATACATCTTAATGCTACCAGGGTGTATAGAGAAATTTTACCTATGAGAATCGTCTAATAGTTCCCTTTTTAGCTTAGGTACTAATGGAATTCATAACCTATTCCCAAATTTCATAACTTCATCCTCATACATGAAGTCTGCCAATCTTCTATCCTTAACAGCTTTAATTTTATTTTTTAGATTTTCATCATTATATTGGGATATTTTTATCTTCTCTAGTAAAGATGTTTTATAAATCATTTGAAAGAGGAAATATTTTTCCTCTTCCTTAACAATTCTCATTTCAATTTTTAGTATATCCATGAATATATGATCTCTATCAATCCTCATTTGGGTCAGAAGTTCATGATCTTTCCTGCTTAATGCATCTGCCACCTTATTTGTGTTTCCTGGGTTGTAGTGTATTGAAAAATCAAAATCTTTGAGTAACTCAAGACATATACTTTACCTCATGTTGAGTTCATTATGTGTAAAAATGTATTTCAAACTCTTGTGATCTATATATATCTCATATCTTTCACCGTAGACATAATGTATCCATATTTTCAAAGAAAATATTACGGCTAATAACTCAAAATCGTGAGTTGGATAATTTTTCTCATGAGTCTTCAACTGGCTTGATGAATAAGCAATAAATTTATCATTTTTCATAAGGATGAAACCCAATACATTTATTAATTCATCACTGTATATCAAAAATCCATCATTTTCATACAAAAGATTCAAAATTGGAGCATTGACCAATCTTCCTCTCAATTCTTCAAAGAATTCTGTACATTATCTCATCCATAAAAACTTAACCCCTTTACGTGTGATCTTGGTTAGCAGGTTAGCCAGTCAGGTGAAATTCTAAATGAAATGATGATAGTAACCTACTAAACCAATAAAACTACATACCTATATTATATTTGTTGGTGTGGTCCATTCTTAGATTTCCTTTATATTCACAAGATTAACTAAGATTCAATCCTTAGAGACAATATGTCCAAGAAAAGAAACTGATTGAAGCCAAAATTCAAACTTGTTAAACTTCCCATATAATTCATTTCTTCTAAGTGTTTTCAGAATAATATAAAAGTTATTCTCATGGTCTTCGTAGCTTTTTCTGTATACCAGGATATAATTGATAAATACCACAAAAAATTCATAATGATATTTCTTAAAAACTCTTTTCATTAGATACATGAAAACATAGGGTTCATTAGTAAGTCCAAAAGGCATTACTGTAAACTCATAATTCCCATACCTAGTTTGAAATGTTTTCTTTGGAATATATTACTTCCTCACACATAGATGATGATATCCATATCGAAGGTCAATATTCGAAAAATATTGGGCTCCATGAAGTTGATCAAATAAATCATCAATTCGGGGTAGAGGATACTTATTATTTATTATAATAGCATTGATTTCCATATAATTAATACATATCCTCATAGACCCATATTTATTCTTGAAAAATGGGACAGGGGATTCCCATGGAGAAACACTAGGTTGAATAAATCCTTTTTCACTTAATTCCTCTTGTTGTTTCTTTAAATCCACTAATTCCGCAGTTTCCATTCTATAAGGATTATTTGATATAGGTCTTTCACCAAGAATTAAATAAATAGAGAACTAAACTTCCCACTCTAGAGGATGTCCAGGTAAATCATCTAGAAATACATCAATGTATTATTGCACAATAGGTACATCTTCAATTAGAATATTTCTTTCCTCACCCATAGATATTGTGTTCTCTTCCTCTCTAAGAATTGTATTCAGTAGAGCTATTGGGGGTGGATCTAGATAAGAATTATATGGAAAGTTTTATGCTCTAAAGATAAGGTATTATACACCATTATCAATAATTATAACTTCCTTCTTCTTGAAATAGATATTTGCATCATTATTTGACAGCCAATTCATACCTAGAATTATATCAAATTCAATAATTGGTATGATAATAAGGTTAGAAACTAAAGCATGTTTATGTGTCATGAGGGGGACTAATTGACACATCTTTATTGTAATTATACATACTCTAGGAGTTTTGACTGAAAACTCCTTTATAAAATCAAAATAGGCATGTCTGATTTTCATGGAAAATTGGGAAGATATAAATGAATGTGATGATCCAGAATCAAATAATGCATTGGCTAAGTTTGAGGAAATAATTAAAGTACCTACCACCACATTGTTAGGAACTTCAACCTCTACAGTTGTAATCATATAAGCTTTCCCTTACTCTCATGGTCTATTCTAGGGTATGTTTCCTTAGCACTTAGGACACACATTTTCATAGTGTCCCATCTCTCTAAAATTTTAGCATTGAACATAATTGACTTTTCTCTTCCCCTTTCATTCATTATATTGATGACCCTTTTTCCACACTTATATAAAACTATCATGCCTTTAAAAACTTTCACAAGATGATTCTTTCTATAATTCTCACATAATGGAAAGTACTTTATTCCCTTTTTCTTAATTGGTACTTTAGCTTTTCCATGGTTATTAGAATTCCTATTATTATCTTGATTTCCCTTGAACAAGTTTTATCTAAAAATTTTATTCTCTATTTTTATGGCACTTAAAACAATTTCATAATATGAAGAAAATGTTTGAGAAGTCAGTTCCCTTCAAAGACTTGCCTTAATACCTTAAAAGAAATGATCAATCTTGTATTCCAAATAATGTATGTAATCTATTGCATATATGGATAATCTTGTGAAGGTAGCCTCATACTCCTCAATAATCTATTCTTTCCTTTTCTTTAGGATAAGTAATTTCCTCTTAATTTTTGTTTGTTGTTCATGAGGGAAATATTTGTTGAAGAATATTTCCTTAAAAATCCATTCCATATCTTATATTTATTCTTACTTTGTGGTATTCTAGATCAAGGACCATCATTTATCAGCATCACCCTTGAGGAAATATACTGCTAGTACTACCTTTTTATTTTCATTGCATCTCAATGGAAGAAATATCTTTTCAAGGGACTTTATCCACTAATCAGCTACCACCGGATTAGTGGTCCCACTAAAATATAGGGGATTCTGCCACATGAAATGATCCAGTACCAGTGTATCATGGTTATTCATCACATCTTGAGTATGTTGTCCCAATATATTCATGATCTGATATGCTCCAACATTGACTGTGTTGACATGATTAATGTAAAAATTCCTACATTATCTATGGGTATTTATTCCCCTTCTTCCATTAGGCATCATAACTAAACAATGGAATACACTAAATTAGTTCATAGAACATAATTTCTAACTATAAAACACTTAATATTATCTAAAAATTTATGCCCAACTAATCCTGTAATCATAAACATTATTTATATTTACTTTTAAATCCTTCATAATTGTTTATAATGAAAATGTGAATTATCCTAAGCATATTCCAGGGGAGTGTCAAACCAAGTGTGTTGTAAGGCCCATTGTCATGTACCAAGATACCATGAGTCAAGCCTGAAAGTCCTTGTTGGAGATTTCACTTTTAGGTACATCTATGTTAGAACCACGTCCACTTGTAGTATCTAGACAGGGATGTATTTTCTAGAAAGATCTATATAATCTATTCCTTTCCAAAATTATAGGATTTTCTTTTATATTTATCCTTAATCACTATCTTAGGGATTTTTTCCTAATCTAAGTTTTCTAAATCTAGTTTCTCAGTTTTCTAATAAAATTCCTCTCATACTAACTATAATACTCTGACCCCAGTTTCCCATAGTCTGTGCATTAATTATTAAATTGGCATGATTAAATGGAATGAAATCCAGAAAGAACGACCAGTTTAGTAGTTTTTAAGAAACTAGATACATACATGTAACTCATATTACATTGAGAAATGTAACAAAATACAATACCTAACAAAAACTAATAAATTGTATCCACAAGAACTCAATAAATAGTTTCCTCTTCATAACCTGTTGAAGGTAAACAAATGAATGGTGTGAGATAAAATGATCAGTAACGTTTACTAATAGTGATAGCATGAATAAACAATAACCGAATCATAAACAATTTGGCATAGTCAATATGGAATGGTGAATAAATGAAAAACACACTCCATTAATAAACTGAGAATGAAACTGCATCCATATGTTTTTTCATATTAAAAACCTCATGGATAGTAATAACTAAAAGTGAATAACTATATATATGATTATTAATTGGATTTCATGTATTGGGAACATGATACCACTATACTGTCGAAACGGTTTAATTCTATGGGTAGAAACCTGTCTGAGTTTTTGGAAACAAACTCGAAGGGTTTGTCGCCAACTGATTTATCTCATGAGACCTATAAATGCATCAATAGGATGTAGTGGGATCCACTCATCACTAAAAGTTAAAATAATTATTTATAAATAGATTTAATACATGTAAAATATACCTTCTCAATATCTGTTTAGATTAGAGGAAACAGGTTCATCAATATTTCCATAGTTAAAACAACATTGCAAATAAACAGCGTATGTAAAATGGTATACGACTTAATAAAATAATCATATACATGAAACCATAATATATATATATATAATATATTTAAAATTTTAAATGAAAAAATTATCTCAAATGGGTAGTAGATAGATCACAAAATAAAGATTAAGTGCACAGTACCTAGTAAATGATAATAAAATGGAAATTGAGACAAAGTCCCTTGACATATTGTAATCAATCGAGTCATATGACCAAAAATTAATAACCAAAAAATGAATTAGAGAATACCATGAATATAAATAGAATCATGATAATATATATCAAATGATAGTACACAATAAACCACATTCAAGAAATATGTGGCGATCAATGGAAATCTCATGGAATTTAAAGTGACATAAGAAACCCCTTACCTTATGCATGAATGTGTTCTCAATTGATCTTAATGACATGAATAAAAAAATTTAGCTTCATTAATTAATAATTCCAGAACCTTCTATACATTTAATTTATTTATTATAATCCTTTTAGGTTCATTCATTTTATTTTTTATGGGTTTAAGAGGTTTAATTTTATTTTTTTGGAAGTATTTTTTTCCTTGGATTTCATGATCAGTTTACTTGTATTCATGAATTGAAGTTCATTTGAAATGTGGTTAAACATCCATAATTGTTAATATATATTATTAGTGACATTATAGATATATAAATGATCTTATAATGATTTTGGTTATATACCATGAGGATGAATCGTTCGATAAATTTAATGATAAATGCTTGGATTAACTTTGCAGTTTTATGCACAATGAACTTGTTTTTTATTTTTATTTAACATTATGAGTGTAAGTATTCCAGAACATTGCATAAGATGAAATAAATATATTCTGATCTGTTTTAACCATAAAAATGGTTTCATGACTATAAAACCCCAAGATTTTATGAGATATATTCTTTTTAATATCTTTGATGTCCTCTATTGTACACCAAGATTTGTTTGTACTATATGCAACACCGTATTAGCTTGCAGTATACACAACACTATTCTTGGCAAGTGTTACACACAATTTCAAGTTTGTTTTGTAGAAATTATTCTATGAAACATTAAGTATAGATTTTGTTTAATGTATAAATGAAATAAGTTTTGATTATGTTATACGCAACACCAAACGGAGCTTTCACTACACACAGCCCTGACTTGGCTTACATTACACGCAATCAAGACCTTCTTCGATAGCGTGTGTAGTACGCAATACCAAGTTTCACTAAATGAGATATTATAATAATAATATTATGAACTAGCCATTATGAATAGTAATACCCACTTTTTGAAATTTTATAAATTTTATCTTTCAAAATGGACTTCATTTTTTGGATTCAGAATATCTAAATTAACCAAGGGTGAATATTTGGTATTTTTCTGAAAACTTTCAATTTTTGATGAATAGTGAAAACACTGGATTACTATTTAAAAACCAAATTTTTATTTAAATAATTATTTATTGTATTTAAATTTATTTTAGGTAAAAATTGATACATAATACCTATATAAGTTCAATGTAATTCATTTGAGTCATTTTAGAATAATTTTAGATATATAAAAGTTTTATTGAACTTTTCACTGTCTTTTACCCACCTCCTAGGAGAATTTAAAAATCTACATAGAACTTAATTTTACCGCTTCTGTGAGTGTAATTTCAAAAATATGAGAGACACGGTTAATATCAAGGAGTAAAATGTGGTTCAATAAGATAAAAATAATTTTTGGTGAATAGTAACTTTTTACTTTTATTTACCACGGTTAAAAGTAAATAGAGTAATTAAGGGTAAAAATGATATTATTATTACCCTAAAACATTTCCTAATTCTATTGGACAAGTTTAATTCGACCAAAAACAACCTTAGGAATAAAATATTACCCTTTAGGTCCACTAGGATTAGATTAGGACACTTATTATTATTTTATTTAAAGAAGCGTTAAAATGGTTAAAATCAAAGTTTAATAACTAAAATATTTTTAATATAGGGTTATACATAAGATAAATTCGACTATAAATATTCATTATAAATATAAAAAAATTTCCTACATAATGGTATTTTATTTATAATTTTTAGACATTAAATGATTTATTTTATTTTTGACACAATGATGATGCAGTAATTACCTTATTAATGAAATATTAACATAATTGATGTTATAAATACCCAAATAAATGTAATTTGAGACTTTTTATGAATTCCACCAATTTTATAGGTTAATATTACATGTTATTATTAATTCAATTAACTTTTTTCGAACTAATCATGTTGTTATGATTTTCACAAAAATCAATTACCAAATAGTGTCAAAATTGACATAAAATAGTTTGTTTTAATATTATATTATTAATTGTTATTATATTCCTAAAAATCTAAGTTTCTTACAAATGACTTATATAAGGTTATATATATTAATAATGAACCAATTGGGGTTCTTTTTTCTTGTTATAGTAAGTTTATTAACCATATAGTGTAAGAAAAAAAAGAAAACACTGTAAAAGTTAAATTATTTAACTTAGAGTTAAATCTAAATGATAAGGTTAAAATAGTAATCTAAACATGTCTAAAACCTATTTTTTGAGAGTATTTCGACCCATACACACATTATCTTCGAAATAAATTACTTCGGAGCTATTATAAACCGAATATGACTTTATTATAAAATAATATTTTATGTTTTTTCAAAGGTGCCCCTCTCCTCCCTTATAAAAAGGGCACCCCTTCCCTCTTCTCTTCACACCCTTTTGAGCCTTGAATCTCGGCCAACCCCTGCCCATTTCACTTCTCAACTTCCCTAGAAACATTATAGAGGTTCTGGTCTCCTCAAAATACCAACTCTAGTTCCCTAAGAGGAGGTTAAGAAGAGGCGCGTCAAAGAAGAGGTAATATCCTTTACTGATTATTTCCAATTCATTTCTTCTACTACTTCTTCTTCTTTATTTGTTTCATCATAAATTAATAACATCAGTATCACTCATATACTAATATGTTATTATAAATACTAAACAACCCTATTTCATCTTCTATCCATTCTACAGAAAACAAAATCACCGCGCGTGCGTACGTGCGGAATACCGTCTCCACGTCGTGGTGTAATCTGTTTTCCACCACCACCTTACATGGATGGGTATAATGCTATAAATAAATAACTATATATGATTATTGTAAAGTGATATTTATTCTGAAATATTATACATACACTTCAATACAATTCCATGATCATGGGAATGATATCATCGCTTGTGCGTACGTACGGACTACCGTCTCCACGACGCGATGAGATTCGTTCTCCATGTTAATCATTCATGAATGATTATAAAGTATATATAATGAATAATAATTAAATATATTAAATAATAATGATAATTTATTTATGTATATATATATGTATGTCATCTACTTAATTCCATTCAATTCAATAAGGAAACGAAAATAGCTTTCATGCGTACGTACGGCCTACCGTCTCCATGAACGGTGTATTTCATTACATTTATCGATCTATCATATATATATGTATATTATGAATATATTTTATATATAAATCGTGTTTTAAATTCTGGAATTAAGTAAATCATGATATAAGTAATAATATCAAGAACAACAAGTCGAAACACGTACAATAAATGAAACGATTTTACCCAAATCGTTGCTTTTACATCGAATTTATAAAAGAATGGGTAATATAAAGTCATAATTAAACCATATATGATATCATAACAATTAATATGATTCTGTAATAAGTTAGTGACATTATTTAAATCATTATACAGGAGGTTCGGATACATATGAAGCATATCGGACATAAGGTACGGGATAATTTTGAAATCTCATTTTTATCCGAGATTGTTTATTCATAAGTATTTACTGGGGTTATTGTTATCATCCATTCCCATGTTTTCTAAAAATGTTTTCATGTATGTTTAAATCCCTTTTTACCCATTTATGAAAGTTTCCGCATGTTATTAAAGGAATCTTACTTTTTTTTACCACACGAGGAACTTTTTGACTTTTCCCACAAAAGTTCGAGAAGAATGATTTTTTAACTTATATGGCATGAACGGATTTTTTCAGTTTTATAATGACTTATTTTCATGAAGTTTACTCTATAATATTTCATGTTTATTTTCAATAAAATTATTTTCTTTTAAAATTTCATGGAATTTTTTGAAAAGAAAATGATTTTTAAGAAGAAAGGATATTTTCCTCAATAATTCATTTCAAGTGTTTTATCAAAACCATTTTCCATATAAGATGACATTATTTAATATGTGTATGCTTCATGTATAATGTCTCTATGAATTACATGGTTACCATTTTCTTATGATGAAATGATATCCATTTATTTTATATGGAGTATGTGATGATGGAATGATGTTTAAGAAACCCATTTTATTCTTTGGGTTATGATGAATGTTTTATGTTTATTTTGTCGCACAATTAATAATGATTTAATTATGAGATGGGTGGGACCTATATCTCTCTAAAATGAATTGGGTAAAGATTTATATCTCATGAGATAGACATGGCTGGAATGGTAAGTTAATCCAGTTCAGTAATACAGGACTGGAATGAGGAGTGAACTCAATTCAGAAAGGGACTTTGTCCACTAAGATGGTCTTGGCAGCAATGGCTTGGCTACTATGGAAATCATATCATGTGATTAATAGTTTTCCAAAATTAAATGTTTTATTCCCATGATATTTTATCATGATTGATGTTCCTTTATGACCTATGCCTTACGTACTGCCAAGATTTATTTCACAACTCAAGATTTTGATGTGTAAACTTTATGTTATTTTTTTGAAGCTCAAATGTATATGATTTGTTTTATTTTCTCCATTATTACCATTACTAAGAATTTGAGCTCACCCTTTATATGTTTTCTTTTCCCCAGGGTATAAAGAAAGGTTTTAGGTAAAAAAATGAAGATCTTTATGGGATATGTTGAAGATCTTTCACCAAGATTGGAATATTATATTTCGAGTTTCCAAAGACACTAAACTATTAAGGTCATTGTGTGTTTGTTATTGTTATGTATTAATTATTCCGCAAAAGTAATGTAATTTCCATGTACATCAAGATTTGGGTCTCTAAAATGACTATAATTGAATACATTAATAAAAATTGAGAACCTCTCATCCTTGAATGTGATAAATTAACACATCTTGAATGGTGTTTTTCATTTTTAGTATAAGCAGAGGGGGAAAAGAGATGATGATGATGAAATATTACATTAGAATAATAAAATTAATTTTCATGTAAGGTACTATAATTATCATATCATTTGGATGGTGGGATATTAGTAAAGAAAAGGAAAATAAAGGAACTCAAAATAAAAGGAAAGTTGAGAAATCCCTCACGAAAATTCGGCTGCCTAACGACATCACATAAAAATTCATAAAATATTTTTATAGGAGAAAAGGAGAATCTCATAATTATTAAATAATATGGAAAAAAAGGGGGATATGGAATGAAAAATCCCAGAATAATTCAATTGAAAATAAAAGAGAATAACATAAAATGAAATATTTAAAAAGAGAAGGGTGGTAGATTCCCTTACCTTGTAGAGTAACTCCTAAAACATGATGTTTGGGACCTTGGGGGATTGAGGATAGCTTGGGAGGACACCTAGGGAGGTAAAGCTACCATATATTAAAGTCTAATGTGTTTGTAATTAAAGAAAATGAAGAATGAGTGGGTATTTATAGTAAATGAGAGGTAATTTTTTTTAAATTTCAAAGGACACCTCATTGGTGGTTTTTGCAAAACCATGGGCTTGACCATGGTATTTTCCCATGGTATTAGCCACTTGGGATACCTAATGTAATATTTTATTTTAAACAAGTCTACCATAATTTTATATTAATTATTACATCATTATGATGTCATTAATCATTCTGAAAACTCAAAACTATATTTTTACTATTCAAGAAAAAATCAAGTGTTTTAGAAAAATACCAAAAAATCTCCCTAACCATTTTTTAATTCATAGAATTAAAAAATAAACTCTAGTTTTTAAAAATAATTTTCTAAATATTATTAATTTAAGTTTTTAATAAAATCATAATTCATTCAAAAATAACAATTTTAAACCTATAACTCATTTTTTAACACCTTGAAAAATTAATCAGCATCTCATTACCATATAACCTTATTAAACTAAAATAATAATATGATTTACTATTCATAATGGTCATATTACTATTCATATTACTATTCATAAGGGTATGTTACTATTTATCAGAAAAACAAGTTGGTTTTATTAGACTCCAAATAACTTACTAATCACAACTGCAGATAATTGTTTTTTGAAATTCAAAACATAGATGTGGAAAATTTAAGTTTAATGGGTACTTTATGAATTTATCAAAGTGTTGTTTCATCGAGACTCAGTGAATAATGAAATATAGAATATCTAATTAATATAAAGTATTTAATAGAAATATACCATAAAATATTTGGGGTGTTATATATTGCGTGTGATGTTTCCAAACACACTGAATTCATTAATGTTATACGACTCTTAGGGTAAAATCCCCATTATTAACCCAACGGTGGTCTTAGATTTCTCATACGGTGAACCCTTTAAGAGATATTAATTATTTAATATTAAAAAATGGATTAAAAAATTATTTAAAATAAAATGGGTTATTTTTTACAAGTGATGCGTCCAAACGTCCGACTCTTATAAATGTTATACCACATATAGGGTAAATCCCTCATTCTAAACCCATAAGTGGTCTCATTTTTTCCATACAATGCACCATTTGGGAGATATTTGATTATTTTTAAATCAAAGTACACACTTAATATATTATATTTAATATTTTTATTCAGTCTTCACCGAGACTTTTTGTGCCTCAGAATATCACACTAACTTAGTGTTGAACTCCAAAAACATTTGATTGAACATTCCAAGATGATAAATGGAATTTAAGGTCCTTAATAATTTTATAAAAAATTCACTGATAAATCATCTTTTACCACTTAAGATATTAATAATTTAACACAACAGGGTTTAGAAATACCTGAAATAGTAATGGGATGTTACAACCTCCGACCATAGGAACATTCTATCCCTAGAAAGCCTATGAAGAAGCATCCACGTCAAAAAGATGAGGACACTACTCTTTCATCAATGTCTCCCTCTCCCACATCTTAAGAGAATCAAAACCATGCTACCATAGCACATGTACCAGAGGTGTCGTCCTCCCACGAAGTACCTTGGTCTCAGAATCAACTACCTTGACTATATGCTCTATCAAGGATAAATCAGGTTTTATCTCAAGATTACTCCAACTCAAAGTGTGAGATGAATCAGATAGATACTTTCATAGCTATGATACATGGAACACGTTGTGTATCCACGTCAGCTGTAGTGGCAGTTATAAACAGTAAGCAACTTTTCCCGCCTGATAAAAAACCTAGAAAGGTACCATAAAATGAGGAGAAAGATTCCCTTACCTCCAAATCTATCGATGAACCAACTGAAGTGAAACCTTTAAGAAAACCTGGTCACCAACTGATAACTCCAAAGGTATATGATGATGATCATCATAAGACATATACCATCTTTGTGCTGTCAATATTCTCTGATGACTCAATTGAATATTAGTTGTCATCTCTTAGACCAAACTCGGTCCAAACAAGGGACTTTTACCAATATATGGCCAATAAAATTGGTATTTAAAAGGATGTTTATACCAAACCTCAAAAGGATCCATTCTGATTGTGGACTGGTAACTGTTGTTATAAGAAACTCAACCTCACTTACCAGTGGTAAACCAAAAAAGTCATAAGGAAACATGATGGGAAACCTGACGAAAAATAGAGGGAGATCACCACTCATTGAATCTCAATATCGATAAAAAAACATTGATATCACTTTCCCCAACTCCAGATAATAAGGCTCGGTTTTACATGACCTTGGGTCCCATTTTCCTTGAAAGACAAGAGACACACCACTAGATGTGGTAAGGTAGACCCCTTGAAGATAACAATTAATATGGAATTTATTGGTAGTTGACCAAAGAATTCCCAATATTACATCAAGAGGTTTCATGTCTAGAACCAGAAAACTCCAAGCTAGCTCAACATCAGATGGAGATAATACATAAGTAGGACTAAAAATATCATACTCTCTTCTCGTACCAATGGGCATAGTTATATCCATTCCACAAAATAGTTTCTCAATATGAAAATTTAGAGGATTAATGATATGGGCTGAAATAAAAGAGTGAGATGCACCAATATCAAAAATAACAGTCACTAATGATGATGTTATAGTAATGGTACCTATCACAGTCATTAGACCCATGTTTTCTTCCTCTAGAGATCTTTCACTACATGAATAAGCTTCCTTCTCGATCCCTATGGTTGGAACCCTTTTGAAGGTGAATCATTTGATTTCCCCATAGTTTTAGGAGGAGTTAATGATCCTGTCCCACTACATGGAGTAGAGAAGTGGTGACAGAACCTCTGTAAGTATCCTGAATGACCAAAAGAACTACAGTCCTTGGGTGCCTCAGTGCAAACCCTCTTAGAATTCCCTAGCTTGACACACTGATAGAAAACCAAAGAACTTTCCCCTTGAGCTCTAGGAGGTCTGGAAGGACTCTATCATCGAGAAACCCTCTGAGAATTATCATGCTCCTGTTTTCCTTTTAAGGAACCAATTCTACCACTAGGAGGAAAAGGAAATTCTATTAACCTATAAATTTCCTGCCATGTCCATATCAACCATCATTTCCCTATCCAACAGATCAGCATAAGTGGGTATCTTTATCAAGAAAAAATGATAATGGATATCTAATTGAATTCCAAACTCAAATCATAAATCCTTTATCCTTTCATTAGATACTTTCTCAAGTAAAAACTACACAATCTCAGCAAAGAAATTTGAATACTCGATCACGGTTTCGTAAATTTTCACAATCTTGAAAAACTCTATAGCCTTGGACAAAACCATTGACTCTATATAGAACCATTCATTGAAAATAACCTTGAATCCCTTCCACTCTAATTGTTGATCATGTTGTTTCAACAATACTCTATATTTTTATGAAGATTTTGATTCTCACAAATACCCTTATTTGTTATTCTAATGATTTTACTTTAATTATATTTCAAAAAGATAATATTATTTATATTACCAATTTTGGAATAAAATTAAAGCATATTATTCATGTGAAATATTTTTCAAAGTGTTCAGAAAGCTATTCAACATGTTCTAGAAACACGGTTCACACTGTACATTGGAAAGCATAGTGTAAGGATTAAATCCTATGTTTATTTATAGAAGTTCAGAAAAGTATGGTCAATCAACCTTACATTTGGAAGGAACATTACATTTGTTATATGAGAAAAGTATGGTTAATCAAACTTACGTTTGGAAGGAACCTTATGTTTTTTATGTGAGAAAATTATGGATGAAGAACCTTATGTTTGCTTCAAAAAAGTATGGATCATCAACCCTACTTCTGTAATGAACCTTATATTTTATCTAAAAGTATGGATCATGTAGATTATGATCTGAGGAAGAGAAAATTATGGATCATATATCATATGTTTTAAATTCAATGACAAAAGTATGGATCATCAACCATATGTTTGATATTTGGATTGCTTCTAAAGTGAACCCTATATTTACCTTCTTTAAGCGTTGGATATTTGAATTTGCGACTTTATCATGCAATGGTCTTTTGTGAATTATTTGGATTATTTCAAGCCAGATTAAAAGACTGATTTTAAAGAACATCTTGGAACAATTTAAATCCATTTATACATGATTCAAAGGATCGATTTAAGAGGTGGATTTCTTGTCGATTATTAAGGGAATTTAAAACTACTCTGTTATTCAAAAATTTGAATATTATGATATATTATGCGACTTTTGTGTATTTAAATTTATATATAAGGTGATCGTATTTATTCTATATATTCTTTGTATCTAAATTTTAGATGATATATAGGTTATAATATATCTCTTGGATTCACAGAGTTTTACAAGATTCAAATCTGGAGATATTCAAGTTTCAAAAAAACAAAGTTTCACTAATTATTTAAAAAGGATCTTTTATAGATCTGCTGCTACAAAGAACGATCAGATTCTATTTTATATCAAAAAGGAAAAAGTTGAAGATTTACTTGTTCTATATTAGAGATATATTGTTAATCTATTATAGATTTATTACTGAATATATTTCAATATTATTTTCAACTGGATCGATTCAGAACTACTCTTATCTGAAGAACATGCTTTCTAAAGATGATGGTCCATCTACTGTTAGTTTCATACTGATGCAACTATGAAGAACAACTAGAAAGTATATTAAATCAAATACTCTTTTATTTTGACTATTTGATTCTCATACTATGATGTTTGACTGGTTCTGTGTTTAGAACTAGAAGGCTATGTTCTAGCTTTAAATTGTAAAGGTGTAAATTGTCTCCACTCGGTTGTGGAAGGTCTTGTGAAAAGATGACTGACTAGTGAAAATCACCAAGATTGTGTAGTATAGCATTGGTGGAGTGGACTAAGGGATCTTTGTGACTCAAACCACTATAAATATCTGTGTCCTAATAACTATTTATTTCTGCTGCATAAATAATCTGATAAAGATAAAAAGACATAATTGATTATCATCAATATTTCTCAAAATAGTTTCTAAAGGCACAATTAACCCCGACCCCCATCCCCCCTCTTGTGTATATTTCTTATAATATAATCCAACAATTGGTATCAGAGGAGGTTGATTTTTTAAAGCTATATCAATATGAAAGTAAAGGATTATACAGAGATCTCAATGGCTGATACACGAGAGGGAATGTCAATGGTTCGAGATCCATACTTAAATGTTGAAAACTGTGGATGTTGGAAATTAAATATGATCATCTACATAAAGAATCTTGGATAAATAGTCTACTCAAAAATTATTACTCCTTATGAAATTCCTGATAAACCTGAAACAAGGAGTGCATCTACAGAAGCAAAGTATGACATAAATTTGAAAGAAATGAATGCAATCATCTATGGTCTTGGACTGAATGAATTTAACGGAGTATCACAATTATCTACTGCATATGAGATGTTGGATACAATTGCAATTTCCTGTTAAGGAATTGAAAATTTCAGGAAAATGAGGTATGCTACAACAAAACTGAAATTTGATACATTTAGATTGCTTGATTGTGAAAGCATCACTCAAATTAATGGAAGGCTAACAGAGATAGTCAACAATATTACTGCATTAGAGGATCCTATCAACCAATAAGATCAGGACTTGAAATTACTGAGAGTACTACCAACCTAATGGAATGGGATATCAGCATCCATTATACAATCATCACCAATTAAAAATCTAACACTGAGAGAATTGATTGGAACCTGGATGATGTATAAAGCTGAGATGGAAGATGATTCTAATGAGAATAAAGTCCTGATAAAAATAGAAAATACTGCTCTAAAAGTTACATCTCAGAAGAAGAGTAGAAAAATGAAATAAGAGATCAAAAAGGAAAAACGTTCTTACTCATCTGATTCAGAAATGGAACTGGCACAGATGAAAAAAAAATCAGAAAATTTTATAAGAAGAAGAAAGGATTCAGAAAATCCTTCAATAATGATGAGAAAGATACAAAGGAATTTAGATTCTATGAATGTAAGAAAATGGGTCACATAAGACCTTATTTTCCTCTTCTAAATAGTGAAAAGAAAAAGAATTTTTTCAAAAATACTAATTATGAGCCGAAAGATAAAAGAGCAATAAAATCTACATTGAGTGTTTTTAAAAACTCCAATATCTCATCAATGTATGACTCATAAAATAAGAATAAAATATAAAAGAAAACATGATCTTCATGGTTGAAGATAATGAGCTACAATCTTATTAATCTTCCAATTATGATTCTGACCCTAACTGTTCAAATGACAAACTTGTAGCCTACTACAACATACTAGAAGAAAAATATGATTCATTATTAAAAAATCATAAATCACTAAAAAATATTAACAATTAAATTTTAGGAGAAATATCCACTTTTCTAAAATAGCATCAAGAGTTAATTGAAAAATATAACTCATCTAACACAAATAGTAAAGATCATGAAACTATGATCAAAACACTGCAAGATGAAGTTGAAACCTACAAAAGTGCATCTCTCATTTTTACAAAAGGAGAAAATAATTTAAATGAAATTATTTATAAGAATGTAATTAAGAAAGAAAGATATGGAATAGGCAGTAAAGGTAAGAAACCTAAACTGTACAAAAACTATTTTGTTCCAAATAAAAAAGGTGTAATTTGCAACTACTATGGAAGAAAAGGTCATAAAACTAAAAACTACTATTTAAGAAATACCCAAATTAGTGTAATTAAAAATCCCATTTTTTAAATAGTTTATTTGACTCCAAATATTTCAGAAAAACAAAGCAAATCTAGATTCCAAAATCACTGCTAGCTAATAATGATGGACCCAAGAGAACATGGGTACCAAAACAAACTATTGTTTAAATTCCTTTGTAGGAAGCATGTCACAAAGGGAAAAAAAGAAATATGGTACATGGATAGTGGATTCTCTAGGAATATAAGTGAAAACTCATCGAAATTTAAAAACTTCACTCAAAATTATGGTGGATTAGTCACTTTTGGTTACAATGCCAAAGGAAAAATAATTGGTATTAGAACTATTGGAGATTCAGAAGTTATCTCAATCAATAAAGTACTTTATCTACAATGATTGAAACATAACCTAATAAGTATTTCTCAACTTTGTGATGATAGTTATTTTGTTTATTTTTATAAAAACTGTTGTTCTATTTTTAAATATTAATTTCTTAAATTTAGAGCACCAAGAACTGAAAATGTTTATACCCTAGACTTAAAATCCTTGTATAAACAGAAATTAAATTGTTTAACTGCTAAAATAAATGAATCCTAGATTTGGCATAGAAGACTTGGACATTTTAATATTTATGTTTCACATAAATTATCTATGAAACTATTAGTTTATTATTTTCTTAGTGTTAAATTTGATAGTGAAAGATTTTGTGATGCATGTCAAATTGGAAAGCAACACAAATCATCCTTCAAATCAATTAACAAAATTGCTACGCCTAAACCTTTAGAACTTATCCATATGGATCTATTTGGACCTTCAAGAGTAGAAAGTTTGGCTGGTAAATTATATGTATATGTTTTAGATAATGACTATTCTAAATTTACTTGGATATATTTTCTAAAATTTAAAAATAGAGATTTTACTATATTTGAAAGCTTTTTCAAAGCTGTTCAAAATGAAAAATATTTTAAAATAATTTCATTAAGAATTTATCATGGTGAAGAATTTGAGAATCAGAAATTCAATTCCTTCTGCTCAAATTTTGGTATTAAACACACCTTCTCTGCATGAAGAACACCTCAACAGAATAGAATTTTTGAAAGAAGAAATGCAAATATTATGGAAATAGATAGGACTATGATAAATGAATACAGTCTTTATACCTATTTCTGGGTAGAAGTTGTAAGTATAACCTGCTACATAATGAATAGAGTTTTAATCAGACCAATTTTCAAAAAGGCACCCTATGAACTCTTGAATAATAGAAAACCTAAAGTAAAATACTTTAAAGTTTTTGGATTCAAGGTTTATATCTTGAACACCAAGTAAAATCTTGGTAAGTTTGATCCAAATTCTGATAAAGGCATTTTCTTAGGATATTCTTCTAATTCCAAAGCTTATAGAGTTTTTAATAAAAAGTCAAGGATTTTTGAAGAATCAGTTCATGTGAAATTTGATGAATCTAATCCTTTTTACAAAAAGAAATATCAAATTTATGAATCTGATCCTAATGATAACATAATACTAGAAAACCTAAAAGATGATTTTGAAAATGATATAAACAAAATTCAGTCTAGTTCAGAAGAACATGTCACTAATGAACCTAATTTTTTTTACCTAGACAATCTAGAACTCTAAAGAATCACCCTTTAGAAACTGTTATTGCGGACCTAGACACAAGAATAAATAATAGAATAATTATAGGAAATCTAGTTGAGTTTTCTAGCTTTCTATCCGAATTAGAACCTAAGTCAATAGAATAATCCTTAGTTGATGAAAGTTGGATGATAGCAATGAAATAAGAACTAAACCAATTAAAATGAAATGAAGTTTGAAAATTAGTTAAAAGACTAAAGAACAATCCTATTATTGAAACTAAATGGGTCTTTAGAAATAAGAAATATGATCAAGGAATTATAACTAGAAATAAATAAATACTAGTAGCTAAAGAATATAATCAGGAAGAATGTAAAGATTATGATGACACCTTTTCCCTTATATCTAGATTAGAAGCCATTAAGATCCTTTTAGCCTATGCATCTCATATGAATTTTAAATTATTTAACATGTATGTTAAGTCTACATTTTTAAATGCTTATTTAATGGAGGAATATTATGTTGATCAACCACCCGTTTTTGAAAATTCTCAAAAAAAATAAAAGTTTGTTTTTAAACTTACTAATACTATTTATGGCCTTAAACATGCACCTAGATCATGGTATAAAAGAATAAGTTTTTTTTATTTTGAAAAATTATTTTAATATTGGTATGGAAGATCCAACACTTTTCAAGAAAACCACGAATTATAATATTTTATTAGTTCTAATTTATGTTGATGATGTAATTTTTGGATCAACAAATAAAAAAATTTGTCTTGAGTTTTCAAAATTAATACAAAAAGAATTTAAAATGAGTATTATGGGAGAAATAAATTTATTTTTAGGACTTAAAATCTATCAAAAATATTTTGGAAATGTTTTAAATCAAATAAAATACATTACTGATTTACTAAATATATTTGGACTTGAAATCAATAAGACATATACAACTCCTATGTGTACTAATATAAAACTTGATTTGGATGAAACTGAAAAACCAGTAGACAACAAGTTATATAGAGGTATTATTGGTAGTTTATTATATCGTACTACTAGGAGGCCAAATATTACATATTAATTATTTATTTGTGTAAGATTTCAATCAAATCCCAAATAATCTCATCTTTCAATTGTCTAAATAATTTTTAGATATTTAAAAGAAACTATTTTTCAATCTCTTATCTATCCAAAAACTTCTGATTTTAATATAATTTTATATTAGGATTATGATTTTGTAAGTTCTTAATTTGATAGAAAAATCACCTCAGAAACCTGTCACTTTTTAGGAAAATATTTAGCTTCATGGTCTAGTAAGAAACAACACTCAGTTTCTTTGTTAACAGTTGAGGCAAAATATGAATCTCCAGGCAGTTTTTGTGCATAAGTTTTGTGGATGAAAAACACGCTTATGGAATTTGGACTAAATATTAGTAATACACCTATTTTATGTGATAATAATAGTGCTATAAATATTTCGAAAAAATCCTATAAGTCATTCTAGAACTAAGCATATTGATATTAGACATCATTTTCTAAGAGATCATGTTCTTAAAAAGGATATATTTTTAGAATTTAAATGTATTGAATTTCAATTAGCTAATATTTTTATTAAACCACTTCCCACTGCAAGTTTTGATTTTATTAAGGGGGAGTTAGGTTTATTTAATTTTAAATACTTTTTTTTAAATTATATTTTTATTTATTTTTTAAATAAATTTTATTTAATTTTAATCTTAATTTTATTTTATCATATTATTTTAATATTTTAGTATTTAAAATAATTTAATTACTCGTCTGTTAAATAACCTACACTTTTTTTATTCTGTAATAAATTTTAAATGCACCGCATATGGTTTAATTTATTTTAAATTCTATAATGATTATTATGTACGTAATAACATGGGAATAAAGGATCTTTCATATCCCATTTCAAATTCCAAAACCGCTCATTTTCTCAAAACCTTTCAAACTACCAAAACCCTTCACCTCTTTCATCTCCCTTTGCTTGCACCTTCGAAACCCTATAACCTCAAACCTTCATAGATTTTTGATGTAAATGGTAAAAACAAAGAGAATTGAAGAAGTCGAATCTAGTGATGTTATGCATCAGCATTCAACTGGATGGGAAATCCTTCCGAGAATATTCATCAATCTGGAATGGTTGTATCATAAGAATATAATGTTGAAGCAATTGTTATCCTTTCAAGGTATTAATATAACATTTAGTGAGAACTACACTAAATTTATATATGAAGTTGATTTGAGAAGATTCTTTAACATTGTTCTATTTAGTTTGGGAGATAAAGAAGATTTGATTGTTGTGAAGATTGAAGGCGGGGAGTTATTGATCTCTTCTATTGAAATAGAAAAGATTTTTAACTACCCTCACAAGGTATTTTTTTCATTTTGATCTAAATTCAATCGAGGATAATAATCATAAATATTATAATATTATTTCTTTTCTGTTTGATTCTACTAACATAAGAAAAATGTTAGTAAAAGATTTAAAACCAGATCAGAAAATTTTGTTTAAGTTTATTTAGACTGGAATTGCCCCAAGGATTTCTAAGATATAGAAGATTATTTTTCCAGATATGTATATAAGGTATCTATTTTTAAGTGACATAAAGTTGAATTTTCCAAGATACATGATTAGATATTTTAGTTACTATTGTTAACCTATGGCTTGTATGAGTTTTTATCCCTATAGAAGATTTATTTAAAAGTTGTTATTTAAGAAAGATATGATAAGGATAGTTGATGTGAGAGTCAGATGCCACTATAGTAATGTGATAAGTTATGGAACTTTGAAAAATCTTGTATTTTTCTGAAGCACTATAAAAGGTAAAATCAGGCCTGTTGGAGCTGAAGAAGATCAGGAATCTACTTAGGGGGAGTAACCTGCAAAATCTAAAGAAGTTATGGTTGAATCTAGAATAGGGAAAGTTTCAATGACATAAAGGAGACTTAGATTTGAAATATAAAATGAACCTATTGTTGAAGAAATTCAGGGAGTACTTCTTAGTTCACGAAAAATAAGAGTTGGTTAGGAATCTTCTCATGATAATGTTCTTGATATAAAAGTACTGTTTAGTTATAAATTTTTAAGTGCACCTGTTCAAACATAAATAAAAGAAGAATCTTATTATAAAGCATAATTGGAAGCTTTACCTCATGATGAGGCAAAAACAATAACTGAGGAGGTACCTCAGTTTGAAAAATCTCAAGAAATGGAAATTTAGATCAATCTATGGATCAGATTGACTCTATACATTAGATCAATGAAAAGATTCCAAAAGAAATATCTTAGGAAAAGAACATGTCTTTGGATGTTGAAATTGAAGATCAAATTATTCAGGAAATTTCTCTAAAATTCATATATAAGTTCTGAATGAATCATTCTTAGTTGATATTTCTGGATAAAAATTAGTTGAGAAACCAGTGATGCAGGATGAAGAAGAGAAATAAAATTCTCAATCTTTACCACTAATCCTAGTAAATCCATTTTTGAATTAAGCACAGGGTGCCTTTGATGCTATTTCTGGTCATATTGAGGATCTTGTCAGAAAATTTAATAGGGCTAAATCAGAGAATTCTTCTTTAAGAAGAGAGTTAGATATAGAGAAACAGGGATTTCAAAATCAGAAAATATAGTTCTGTTTCATAGCAAGAAGTTGATGTTTTTAAGAAGGAATTGCTGGAAGAGGTTGGAGAGTTGAAATATGAAGTTGTGTTGAAATCAGATTTTGCAGATTTGAAAACTTTTATGGAGAAACAATTTATAACTATCAAAAGAAATCATGTAAACACATAAGGTACTTCACATGATTTAATAAAGAGATTCCAATCCATTACATCTGTAATGAAAAACATGAATGATACGTTGCAGTATTTATAGTGTAATAGTGATCCTTTGTCTATTCTGTTGGACAACCAAAATTTTTATATTGATCATGATAGGATGGTATGTGACTGAGTATGATATACTCTATAATACCAAATATAGGATAGAAATAAAAATGATATTCTCATATAAAAGAGGGGGTGAATTGTACCTTTTAAAAATTCCCTTAGGAAATTTTTAGGATGGGTATGTTTAAAATGGTTAAACAGGATAGTTCACAAGACCTCTATGAGTTCTAATAGCTTGCTAGATTCTGGAAAAGTGATTCCGAAAATGGAACTTAACTAAAGTTACAAAGATTAAGATTCTACCTTAAAGCATATTGAATATAACTATATCAGAGTACAAGGATGAGGAATTATCAGATAGTATACTTTCCTCAAAAATACAAAATGCAGCGAAAACACTTGTAACAAAAACAAGTAACAAGTAATAAGTCTTTTAACACAAAGAGAAGGGTATCCAACAACCTTGGATAAAGGTCCCTTGATTTATACTTTCAAGAAAGTCTGTCTTACCCACACCAGGGTAATCCCTCGATAGGAAGATTGGAGTCTGTCTTGCTATCCCCGCAAGCCCTCAACTATCAGGTAGTTGGAACCACTATCTTCCTCTGCAAGGAATCCCTCAAACATCAAGGTGTTGGAACCTCTGTCTTCCTATCCCCGGAATCCCTCAATTGTACACAGCAACAATCGGAGTCGCATGAAGAAAATATGCACAAGGAAAAGTTTGAACAAGATGTTCAAACTTCCTGCACAAATCTAGAGAGTTGATAACAGCCTATGCCTCCAGAAATAACTTCAACAGCATGTAGACATAGATTTCAAAGTCGTGTCAAAGTTGTGTGCTCTTTTCAAATGAGCTCTTATTTGTAGGCTCAGCTCCAATGGTCGGCTCCCTCCTCCAACGGTCATATTCTTCCTTGAATTTCGGAGGGACCTGTACATGTGTAACTCAAACAACGGTTAGTTAATAACTGAAAGCACGACATCGTTTTTTAATAGAACAAGTGTAAGCATAACTAAAACTTATATTCGGAATGGAGAAAATTAAAGTTCGGAATGTAAGTAAATTAAAGTTAGGAGTCTAATGAAAAATGTATTCAGAGTCAATAATACATGGATATTCAGATTCTATTTTTCTTTAAGGAATTTGTAATGAGAATTCGTAATCGTAATTCATCATCAGAATTCGTAATGAGAATTCTTAATCAGAATTCTTGATCAGAATTCATAATGAGAATTCATAATCAGAATTCTTCATCAGAAGTCGTAATGAGAATTTGTAATCATAATTCTTCATAAAAACTCATAATGAAAATTCGTAATCAGAATTCTTCATCATAATTCGTAATGAGAATTCGTAATCATAATTCTTCATCAGAATTCGTAATGAGAATTCGTAATCATAATTCTTCATCAGAATTTGTAATGAGAATTCCTAATCAGAATTCTTCATCATAATTTGTAATGAGAATTCCTAATCAGAATTATTCATCAAAATTTGTAATGAGAATTCGTAATCAGAATTCTTCATCAGAATTCATAATGAGAATTCGTAATCAGAATTCTTCATCAAAATTTGTAATCAGAATTCTTCATCAGAATTCGTAATGAGAATTCATAATCATAATTCTTCATCAGAATTCATAGTTATAATTTTCTATAAGTTCGTAATCAGAATTCAGAGTTGAACTTCATAAAAATTCGTAAAAAGAAATTCGGAGTAGAACTTCATAAAAATTCATAATAGAAATTCGTATCCTTAAACAGAATACCTCATATCTATGTATTATATGATTCCATGGTTTTGGACTACAATCCGAATTTTACACTTAGAAAATTTATGATATAAAAAATGAAATCTAGGCAAGGGTAAATTTCCTTGGGGAAGGATATTTTCCTTATAGAAGTAAAATAGGGGTAAAATAAGATTTTCCTTAAAATAAGGTGTTTGTGATTTTCCAAACAAGAGGAATGGTAAAGTCATAAGGAAATCCTTAATGAATTAATAATATCCACCTTGAATGAGGGAATGGAAAAATTCATAAGTAAAACCTTATTGACTTAACAATCTCCCCCTTTTTGGAAAGCACGAACATCCTTGCGAAAAAGAATGTAAGGACTTAGAATAAATTTATAGACTTGGAAATTAAAGCTTATCTCCCTTTGTTTATGGACAATGGTGAATGCGACTAACTCCCCCTTAGGCTTTGGAACTCTAAGAATCATATTGTAGATTTCCCGAATGAGGAAATCTTCGTAATGATAACTCCCCCTTAAATAAGCTCCCCCTTTCTTAGTGATAGTTCTTCTTTACTTAGAAATTTTTCTTCTCCCTTTTAGACTTTTCTTTCTCCCCCTTTTGAGTTCTTTTTCCTTATCCCCCTTTGTGATTTTCAAAAAGAATTTGAGGGAATGGTAAAACAATAAAGTACCTGAAATATTAGTAAAGACATACAAACAACACAAGCAACCAGAGTTTTCATTAAGATTGAAATGATTTTTACAAGGAAAGACATTACAAAAAAAGATCGAATTGGTCTATTTGTCTTCTTTTTCCTTAGGCATTAGCTTATTTAAAAGGATTTTTAGCTTCTTTAACTCTTTGTGGTCCTCCTCAGCATTCTTTTCTAAGGCTTTAATCCTGTAATCTTGAGCCTTTAGAGCCTCAGACTGAGCCTTAAGAACTTCATCCTGCTTTACAAGCTTCTCTTATATCTCAATCTGGAGATCTCTTTCCCTTTTACTACTTTGAGAAATAGATTTATGCTTCCCATTCAGATCCTTCACTTGTTGATTCTGAGTATTTTTCTCAAGGGTGAGATTTTCCAAAAGATTCTTCATCTTGGAATCCTTGGTATCAAAATATTCTTTTACATCATTCTGAAAGTGATCAAGCTCTGCCAAATCTACGTCGATTTTCTTTGACCATAGAGTCATTTTCCTGCAAGATTTTCTGTGGACCTCATAGTTGATAAGATGATTTTTATGATCTGCCTCAATCTTCACACATTTATCCATAACCATGGATACAGATTCAGACTTATGATTCATGTTATGTTGAAGCATCTATCGTCTAGAGTCTATTGTAGGAAATATCGGAATTGTATCCACTAACTTTTTCAAGGACTCAAAAAAAAATCATGTCCCAATGCAGATGATTCTGAATCTGACACTTTTCTTGGAGATTTTTATTCTTCTATTTCCAACATTTTCCCCTTATAATAACCTCTAAATTCCATCTTCTTTATGATATCTTTCATTGGGGTGTCAATAATCACTTGCTTACCCTTGCTGATTTTCAGAACGGCCTCTTCATTAAGGGATTCTTGTTCACTCTCAGATAGTTGTACAATCTTGTCTTCATCAGGTTTCTCATTCTCTTCTCCTTCCTCAATGAAGTTCTTTTCATAGATTTATTCTACAGATAATTCATTTACATCCTCTTCTTCCTTGTCTTCATCTTTCTTTCCATCTTTCCCTTCTTCCTTTCCAGGAGTGACAAGCTTTGAGGACTCGGCCTCAGAAGTTCGGAGTGGTAATTTTTCTGATGGATTTTCTTTATCTTGATACTCTTCAACTTGTTTAATCAGATCATCTAAATCACCACTTTCTTCTTCTACTTATTCTTCTTCTTCTACTTCCTCTTCTTCTTCTACTCTTTCAACACCTTCTTTCTCTTTAGATTTTTTGGGAGTAAAGAAACTCTTCCCCAGAGTCTTAGGTAATGGCTCGACAAGGAAAGTTTTCGGTACTGGAATATTTTTGGAAGATATATATGTGGATTTCAAAATAGATTGTACAAATTCATCCTAAGACATTTTATTCTTCATCTTTTTCTCCTTTGATTGCCTCTCAAGCTCTTCAGCAACTGTTTCTCTTAAGGCCTTAGCCTCAGTAGGGTCCAATTCGAACTGTGGTTCCCCTTCTTTCCTCTTTTCCTTATCTTCCCTCCATTTTGCAACCACTTCATCTGGATATGCTTTTTTTTTCTTCGGTTTTTTAGGTGAGGATTGGGATTCCTTAGCTTTAGGGGTTTTATCTTCAGCTTCCACTTCTTTCAGTTTTCTTTTCTTTCCAACCTTCTTCGATGGATCAGCATTTTCAATCTTTTCTAGATTGGATTCTGCCTCCTCCTATGACAGATCATAGAACTCTCCTGACTGTTTTGAGAAACCAACTTTCATTATCTTCAGAGTGTCATCACTGATTAGCATAACCTTATAGTTTCTCGGCTTGGAGCTACATGGAATATTGAAAGATTCAAGAGTCTAAACAATCAACTTTGAAAGCAAAGCCAGATACATGATGATCTGGGCTCTAAGATTTCCATTCTTGATGTTCTAAATCATAATGAGGATATATCTCATTAGATTCACTTTCCATAGATTTACCAAGAAATCTAGGATATACATATCACTCTTATTCAGAGTGTCCTTGTCACCCTTTCTTAGAACAATGAAGCCTTGTACCCAGAGTTGTAGAATATGATTATTTGTTGAAAGATGGTCAATATTCTTTTTAGTCTTGATATCAGAAATACCAAGGTACTCCATAGCCTTTGTCTTAACAAAACTACCCTGAACCTCTGGAAGTTTGTGTGAGAAAAACTCAGCTTCTCCTTCATATGCTATCCCCACCAAGCATGCATCCTTGGTGTAATAATGTTTATAAGTCTTCCCAAAACTCTTAAAGGAAAATTTTTCTCTACCATCTTCCTCGAAGAAGCAAACTGGTTTATAGAATTCGATGAGAAGATCCAGATAGACTACATCTTGGGATGTTTTCTTAGAAATATCTATACTTTCCCAACCATTTAGCCTGATATTCTTGGAAATAAGGGAGTCATATTTATTGAAGAAATTTGGGTGTACCAAGATCTCACTATAAATCTACCACTCCCAGATTGGCTTGACTGAAGACATATCCTGAGAAGGTGCCTTTTCAGACAATCGGACTCGAGGAACTCGGAGAGATTTGGAACCGTCTTAAGAACTGAGGAAGAGCTTCAAGACGCGAGAGCTTGGAAAACCAATGTGGGACACCATTGGGGTTCCCCTTTATATATGCGATGGTGGTGACATTTAATCTTCCAAAACCAATATAATGGTTGAAAAACTCTCTGATGTGATCTGACAGTTGAAAACACGCCCGCAAGGAAATCTTGAATCTGATCTTTTGAGGTTTTAAGAAAAACATTCTGATTTAAGGAAAAACGAATCCGTGAAATTTTAAAAGAATAGGAAACTACCAGCAAGCAAAAGTGACTACGAAAACTTAAGTAAGGAAGTCATACCTTTCGGATTGGATAGAAAGTTTATTCATAATAGGTGATATTCTTCTTGAACAAACAAACTTAATTATGAAAAGCAAACTTATTACGAAAAATTCACTACGAAAATTTTGAATACGAAAAAGTTCATTATGAAAATTTTAGTACGAAATATTTTCATTATGTAAATTTCAGTTTCGAAAATTTTCATTATGAAAAATTCAGGGTTTGAAGAATTCTATTACGAAAATTTCCATTGCGAAAATTTCCATTACAAAAATTTAGAAAACCAATTACAAAAAATATGAAAAACTTTATTATGAAAAATTTGAAAAGCTTTATTACGAGAAATATGAAAAGCTCATTACGAAAAATATGAAAACATCATTAAGAAAAATGTGAAAACATCATTACGAAAAATATGAAAACATCATTACGAAAAATATGAAAACATCATTATGAAAAATGTGAAAACATCATTATGAAAAAAAAAATTGAAGACATCATTAAGAAAAAAAATTGAAGACATCATTACAGAAAAAAATGAAAAGCTTAAATAAAATATGTACTCCCCCTATGAAAAGGAGTTTATTACTGTAATGAGAATGGTTCAAAAAGAATTTAATCTAGGAAGATTACCTTATAGTTATCATTCTTAACTTTTGTTTAATGTATTCAAATCTATCAGAGGGTAAAGATTTTGTGAAAATGTCAGCAAGTTGATCTTGCGTTCTGATGAATTGAAGAATGATATCTCCTTTTTGTGTGTGATCCCAAATAAAGTGATGCCTAATGTCTATGTTCTTTGAACGAGAGTGATGTTCTGGTTTTTTACTAAGAGTAATGGAACTTATGTTATCACACAAAATTTGAATCTTAGTAAAACTCAAGCCATAGTCTGTGAGTGTGTGTTGCATCCACAACACTTGAGCACAACAACTTCCAGCTGCTACATATTCAGCTTCAGTAGTGGAAAGTGCTACTGAGTGTTTCTTCTTGCAAGACCAAGAAACTAACGAATCTCTTAAGAAATGAAAAGTTCCGGATGTGCTCTTTCTATCCCTTCTACATCCACCAAAGTCAGCATCCGAAAAAACTCTTTAAAACAAAATCATTTCCAGAAGTGTAAAATAGTCCTAAATCCATGGTTCCCATTAAGTAGCAAAAAATTCTTTTCACTACCTTTAAATGAGATTCCTTAGGATTGGATTGATATCTTGCACATAAGAATACTGAAAACATTAGTTCTGGATGACTAGCTATCAAGTAAAGTATACTTCCTATCATACCTCTAAAAGATGTTTGATCTACTGGTTTCCCAACTTCATCAAGATCAAGTGTGTTTGAGGTACTGATGGGAGTAATTATACTCTTAGTGTTGTCATATCCATACTTTTTATGGAGATCTTTAATATACTTATGTTGGGATATGTAGATTCCTTCTGGTTTTTGAGAAATTTGAAAACCAAGGAAAAATGTTAACTCACCCATCATACTCATTTCAAACTCATATTTCATTATATCTACAAAGGAATCAGTTAAAGATTTCTCAGTTCAACCAAATATAATTTCATCAACATAAATTTGAACAATCAAAACATTTTTCTTATCTTTCTTTATAAAAAGGGTTGGATCTGAATTTCCCTTAACATAGTTATTTTGAAGCAAAAACCCTATAAGTCTATCATACCAAGCTCATGGGGATTGTTTAAGGCCATACAAAGCTTTGGTAAGTCTAAAAACATGATCAGGATGTTTTGTATCTTCAAATCCAAGAGGTTGTTCAACAAAAACTTCCTCTTAAACATAACCCTTAAGGAAAGCACATTTCACATCCATTTGAAAAAGTATGAAATTGAAGAATGCTACAAAGGCAAGTAAAATATGGATAGATTCAATTCTAGCTACTAGAGCATAGGTTTCTTCATAGTCTATTCCTTCTTGTTGATTATAGCCTTTAGTAACCAATCTCGCTTTATTTCTTACTATGACTCCATTTTCATCACACTTATTTCTGAAGACCCATTTTACTCCAATTACAGAAGTTTCCTTAGGTCTTTCAACCAAGGTCTAGACATTATTCTTTTCGAATTCATTTAGTTCATCTTGCATGGCATTAATCCAATCATCATCACCTAAAGCTTCATTAGTGCTTTTTGGTTCCAATTGGGAAAGAAATGCTGGATGTTCTACTTCATTTCTTAAGGAACTTCTAGTCCTTACTGGTTGATTGGCATAACCAATGATACTATCACTAAGATTATTATTTAGAAATGATTGATTTGGGTTTTGTAAAACCTATTCATCAACATAGGGTAGGAAATCTTTTGGGGTAAATGTTTCAGAAGTATCTTCTTGATCATTTTCCTTATCAGAAGGATCTTCTATCATAGTTTGATAATCAGTTTTTGAAAACACATCTGAGGATGTAGGTTGGGGTTGTTTAAAAACAAAAGGATCAGTTTCATCAAATTTAACATGTACTATATCTTCAACAGTACAAGTGTTTTTTTGAAAACTCTATATGCCTTAAAAGTTGTGGAGTAGCCTAAGAAAATTCCTTCATATGATTTTGGTGAAAATTTATGAAGATTATCTTTAGTATTTAGAATTAATATCTTGTAACCAAAAAACTTAAAATAGGAAAGTCTGTTTTTCTACCATTCCATAACTCGTAAGGGGTTTTATTAAGAAAAGGTCTAATCAAAACTCGATTTATAGTATAACAAGCAATACTTACAGCTTCATCCAAAAAATGTTTGGCAATAGAATACTCACTCAACATGGTTCTAGTTATCTCTTGAAGAATTCTATTTCTTCATTCAACAACATCATTTTGTCTAGGTGTTCTAGGTGCTGAAAAGTTATGAGTAATTCCTTTTCTACTACAAAAAGTTTCAAAATCAGAATTTTGAAATTCTCCTCTATGATCACAATGAATAGTTTTCAATGGATGGTTTTTCTCATTTTTAACTTGGGATCTAAAACTTTTGAAATAATAAAAAGCTTCATACTTCTTTGCTAGAAAATAGACCCATGTAAATATAGCGTAATCATCAACTAAGACAAATACATAATACTTACCACCAATGCTTCTAGTTTGTCTTTGACCAAAAAGATCCATATGCACTAGCTGTAATGTATCAGTAGTTGAGACTTCACCGACTGATTTAAAACTTGATTTATGTTTCTTACCATATTGACAAGGGTCACAGACTTTTGAAGAATCAAATCTAAGCTCTGGTAGATCCTTAACTAGTCTCTTCTTAGAAATTTTTCATAAGTTCCTAAGTTTACAGTGTCCTAGCCTTCTATTCCACAACCAATAATGATATTTCATTGCACTAAGGCAAGGAAAATCTTGTCTCTTAAGGTCTTCTAAGTTTAGTGTGTAAACATTTCTTTACCTATGGGTAGAAAGAATAAAATCTTCCTTGGAATTGTGTACTAAGCACTTATCATTTCAAAAATTCACAAGGTAGACTTCATCACATAATTGTATTATGCTGATGAGGTTGTGATTAAGACCTTTCACAAATAAAACATTTTAAATCAAAGTTTTTCCAAGAAGAACAATGTTACCTATACTAATAATTTCTCCCTGATCATTATCTCCGAAAGTTATTTTTCATCCTTTCGTCTTGAAAATATTTTCAAAATAGTTTTTGTTACCATTCATATGCTGGGAACATCCACTATCCATTTACCATGTATTTCGGTTGGTACTTTCCCTATTTTTCTGAAAATAAGAAAAAATTTAGTTTTTGAGAATCCAGACTTTCTTGGATCCGGAAATTATAGAAAGTAAAATTTTGTAAACCCACAACTTCTTTGAAAAATAAGCTTTATGGAATCCTAAAGACTGGTTTTTTATTAGAGAACAATTCTTTACCCAATGACCACCACATTGACACTTAGTGCAAAATGGGGCACTTTGAGGAACAAAGTAATTATTGAAAAAAATTGGTTTAGAACTTGTGTAACCAAAACCAGAAGTATTCCTTCGAGGTTGGATTTGTGAATACATTTTATCAAAATTTTCCTTACCTAGGGTAAAGTTTGACAAACACTTCCTCAAGGATAATATTTTGGATTTGAGTTTTATAACTAAGTTCTTGTCTTCAAAAACATTTGAACTAAAGCTAAGCTCAAAAACATTTTTCTTAGAAATTACGTTTTCTAGATCTTTAGAAAGTTTATTCTTCTCAGAACTTACTTCCTCAAGATTTTTTGAAACACTTTCAAAATCAGCATTTTTTTATCAAGATCTTTAGAAAGATATGATATTTCTTTAGTGAGAATAGTATTCCTAGAATTTTCCTTATCAAGTTTTTTCATGAGTTTTGAATTCTCATTCCCAAGAAGTTTAGAAAACCTAGAAACTTCTTCATAGATAGGTAAATTATTATCTTTGTCAGAAGAAGATTCTTCATTAGAAGAGTTATAATATTTACTCTCATTAGAATTCAAAGATACATTGGTCATTGATTCAGCATTGTGTATCATATCCATTAAGAAATGATTATCAATAGGTATCCTGACTAAAAGACTAGTATTCTTCTGTCTAGAAGATTCATAATCCGAAGATTCATCTGAGGAATCTCCACCACTAGCCCTCCATGTGTCATTGGCTTTCAATACTTTCTTAGCTTTGGACTTGTAATACTTATTTCTATTCTTCTCAGAATGCCTTTACTTTATTTCTTTTCTCTTGAGCATAGGGAAATCAGGTCTTATGTGTCCATCTCTCTTTCATTCTTAGCATGTAACTTCAGAATCTTTCTTGTCTTTCCTTTCCTTCTTCTTGTATTTGGATTGAAAGTTCCTCTGTCCAGCTATCTTGTTCATCCAATGAGCAGGATTTGCTAATTCATTTTCTGAGGACTCACTTCCACTACATTTTTAATAGATAACAACTTTCTTACATCTGGATCTAGTAACTCTCTCAGGAGTCTTAGATTTCATATGATTGGAAGTAGTAGTAAAAGCTACACTGTCATTTCCATTTTTCTTCTTCACAATATTAGCATCTCTCTTCATTCTAGTCTCAAGATGAAGAAGAGTTCCAAACATCTCATCAAGGGTAATCTGAGTGACCTTTCTATTCTCATCAATTGTAGTCCTCTTAGATTCCCACTCATTTGGAATGATGTCGATGATCTTGTCAACAAGGGCTTCATCATCCAATCCTTTTTCACCCATTGATTGTAAACTATTCACTATAGTCATGAATCTCTGTTTCACTTTTCATATGGGTTCTCCATAAGGAAAACTAAAACCATTATATTTATCTCTAAGAATGGCTCTTCTGGTCTCAATTACTTTGTAAGTTCCAAAGTGAGTAACTTCGAGTTTCTTCCATATAGAATTTGCTGCTTCACAATATGAAATTTGGCTATATATATTTCTAGTCATTGAAAAAAGTAAAGTATTTTGTACCTTAAAATTCAGTTGGTAATCGTGATTTTCTTGATTTGTAAAGGCACTTACTTCTTTATCTGGGATCTTGTATCCACCAGTAAGCATAAAACAATTTTCAACCCCAGTGTTGATAATAAAAGTCTTCATGCGATCTCTCCAATATTCGTAATCATTACCATCAAAAATAGGTAGTCTAGTAGGATTAATATTGTCTATGGATCCAATATTTAAACCTGTCATTATTAAGAAAATATTTGGCACACAATCTTGTTAGTAGAAAAAGTTTGTAAACAAGGAAAATATTCCAAGTAGGAAATTAGATATTGTAACTCTAAGAAAAAGTGAATCTGAACTATATGAGTCCGAAAAAAAGATTCCAAAAAATATGAATCTGGAAAATGTAATTCTGAGATTTTACTTCTGAATCTAATCATGAGATTAATTCAGATTGAACCAAACCTTTGATACCAATTGTTAGGATGGTATGTGACTGAGTATGATATACTCTATAATACCAAACATAGGATCGAAATAAGAATGAAATTCTCATATACAAGAGGGGGGTGAATTGTACCTTTTAAAAATTCCCTTAGGAAATTTTTAGGATGGTTATGTTTAACATGGTTAAACAGGATAATTCACAAGACCTCTATGAGTTCTAATAGCTTTCTATATTACAGAAAAGTGTTTCTGAAAATGGAACTTAACTAAAGTTACAATGATTAAGATTCTACCTTAAAGCGTATATAATCTAACTATATCAGAGTACAAGGATGAGGAAGTATCAGATAGTATACTTTCCTCAACAATACAAAATGTAATGGAAAAACTTGTAACAAAAACAAGTAACAAGTAATAAGTCTTTTAACCCAAAGAGAAGGGTATCCAACAACCTTAGATAAAGGTCCCTTGATTTATACTTTCACGATAGTATGTCTTACCCACACCAGGGTAATCCCTCGATATGAAGATCGAAGTCTGTCTTGCTATCCCCACAAGCCCTCAACTATCAGTTAGTTGGCACCTCTGTCTTCCTCAGCAAGGAAGCCCTCAAACTTCAAGGTGTTCGAACCACTGTCTTCCTATCCCCAGAATCCCTCGATTGTACACAGCAACAATCGGAGTCTCCCAAAGAAAATCTGCACAATGAAAAGTTTGAACAAGCTGTTCAAATTTCTGCATGAAGCTTGAGAGTTGATAAGAGCCTATCTCTCTAGAAATCACTTCAACATCATGTAGACACAGATTTCAAAGTCGTGTCAAAGTTGTGTGCTCTTTTCAAATGAGATCCTATTTATAGGCTCAGCTCCAACGGTCGGCTCCCTCTTCCAACGGTCATATTCTTCCATGAATTTCAGAGGGACCTGTACATGTGTCACTCAAAAAATGGTTAGTTAATAACTGAAATCATGACATCGTTTTGTAATAGAACAATTGTAAGCATAACTAAAACTTATATTCGGAATGGAGAAAATGAAAGTTCAAGATGTAAGTAAATGAAAGTTCGGAGTCAAATGAAAAATGTATTCAGAGTCAATAATACAAGGATATTCAGATTCTATTTTTCTTTAAGGAATTCGTAATGAGAATTCGTAATCAGAATTCATCATCAGAATTCGTAATGAGAATTCATAATCAGAATTCTTCATCAGAATTCATAATGAGAACTTGTAATCATAATTCTTCATCAGAATTCGTAATGATAATTCTTCATCATAATTCTTCATCAGAATTCGTAATGGGAATTCGTAATCAGAACTCTTCATCAGAATTCGTAATGAGAATTCCTAATCAGAATTCTTCATCAGAATTTATAATGATAATTCGTAATCAAAATTCTACATCAGAATTCGTAATGAGAATTGGTAATCAGAATTCTTCATCAAAATTCATAATGAGAATTCGTAATCATAATTCTTCATCAGAATTTGTAATGAGAATTCGTAATCATAATTCTTTATCAAAATTCCTAATGGGAATTCATAATCAGAATTCTTCATCATAATTCGTAGTTAGAATTTTCTATAATTTTGTAATCATAATTTAGATTTGAACTTAATAAAGGTTCGTAACATGAAATTCAGAGTAGAACTTCACAAATATTCGTAATAGGAATTCGTATCCTAAAATAGAATACCTCATATCTAAGTATTATATGATTCCGAGGTTTTGGACTACAATCCAAATTTTACACTTAGAAAATTTATGATATAAAAAATGAAATCAAGGCAAGGGTAAATTTTCTTGGGGAAGGAAACATTCCTTATAGAAGTAAAACAGGGGTAAAATAAGATTTTTTTTAAAATAAGGTGTTTGTGATTTTCAAAACAATAAGAATGGTAAAGTCATAAGGAAAGCCTTAATGACTTAACAATCTCCCCCTTGGATGAGGGAATGTAAAAAAGTCATAAGGAAAACCTTATTGACTCAACAATCTCCCCCTTTTTGTAAATCACAAACATCCTTGTGAAAAAAATGTAAGGACTTAGAATAAATTTCTAGACTTTGAAATTAAAGCTTATCTCCCTTTTTTATGGACAATGGTGAATATGACTAACACCCCCTTAGGATTTGGAACTCTAAGTATTGTATTCTAGATTTCTGGAATGAGGAAATCTTCTTAATGAGAACTCCCCCTTAAATAAACTCCCCTTTCTTAGGGACAATTCTTCTTTACTTAGAAATTTTTCTTCTCCCTTTTAGACTTTTCCTTCTCCCCCTTTTGAGTTCTCTTTCCTTCTCCCCCTTTGTGATTTTCATAAATAATTTGAGGGAATGGAAAAACAATAAAGTACCTGAAACATTAGTAAAGACATACAAACAGCACAAGCAGCCAGAGTTTTCATTAATATTGAAAGGATTTTTACAAGGAAAGACATTACAACAAAAGATCGGATTGGTCTATTTGTATTCTTTTTCCTAGGGTATTAGCTTCTTCAGAAAGATTTTTAGCTTCTTTAACTCTTTGTGGTCCTCCTCATCTTTCTTTTCTAAGGCTTTAATCCTGTCATCTTGAGCCTTAAGAGCCTTAGACTATGCCTTATGAACTTCATCCTGCTTTATAAGCTTCTCTTCGATCTCAATCCAGAGATCTCTTTCCCTTTTCCAGCTTTGAGCAACAGAGTTAAGCTTCCCATTCATATTCTTCACTTGTTGATTCTAAGTATTTTGCTCAAGGGTGATATTTTACTAAGGATTCTTTATCTTGGCATCCTCGGTATCAAAATATTCTTTTACATCATTCTGAAAGTGATCATGCTCTGCCAAATCTTCATCGATTTTTTTTTACCATAGAGTCATTTTGCTGCAATATTTTCTATGGACCTTATAGTTGATAAGAAAATTTTTATGATCTGCCTCAATCTTCACACATTTATCCATCACCATGGATACGAATTCTGAATTCTGATTCATACTGTGCTGAAACATCTAGCATATGGAGTCTTTTGTAGGAAAGATTGGAATTGTATCAACTAAATTTTTTAGGGACTCAACAACAAAATCATGTCCCAATGTAGATGATTCTGAATCTGACACTTTCCTAAGAGATTGTTATTCTTCTATTTCCAACATTTTCCTCTTAGAAGAACCTCCAACTTCCTTCTTCCTTATGATATCTTTCATTGGGGTGTAAATAAGCACTTCCTTACACTTGCTGATTTTTAGAATGGCCACTTCATCAGGGGATTCTTGTTCACTCGTACAATATTGTCTTCATCAGGTTTCTCCTTCTCTTCTCCTTCCTCAATGAAGTTATTTTCATAGATTTCTTCTTCAGATAATTCATTTACATCCTCTTCGTCCTTGTCTTTATCTTTCTTTCCATCTTTCCCTTCTTCCTTTCCAGGAGTGACAAGGTTTGAGGAATCGGCCTCAGATGTTCAGAGTGGTAATTTTTCTGATGGATTTTATTTATCTTGATACACTTAAACTTGTTTAATCAGATCATCTAAATCACCACTTTCTTCTTCTACTTCTTCTTCTTCTACTTCTTCTTCTTCTACTTCCTCTTCTTCTTCTACTCTTTCAACACCTTCTTTCTCTTTAGAATTTTCCGAAGTGAAGAAATCCTTCCCCGGAGTCTCATGTAATGGCTCGACAAGGAAAGTTTCTGTTACTAGAATATTTTCGGAAGATACTTCTGTGGCTTTTGAAAGCGATTGTACAAATTCAGCCTCAGACATTTTCTTCTTCATCTTCTTCTCCTTTGCTTGCCTCTCAAACTCTTCAGTAGCTGTTTCTCTTAAGGTCTTAACCTCAGCAGGGTCCAAGCCGAACTGTGGTTCCCCTTATTTCCTATTTTCCTTATCTTACCTCCATTTTAAAACCACTTCATCTAGATATGCTTTTTGTTTCCTTGGTTTGGGAGGTGCGGATTGGGATTCCTTACCTTTTGGGGTTTTATCTTCATCTCCCACTTCTTTCAGTTTCCTTTTCTTTCCAACCTTCTTCGACAGCTCCTATTTTTCAATCATTTCCGGATTGGATTTTTCCTCCTCCTATGGTAGATCATAGAACTCTCCTAACTGTTTTGAGAAACCAAATTTCATTCTCTTCAGAGTGTCATCACTGATTAGCATAACCTTACAGTTTCTCGGCTTGGAGATGCATGGAATCTTGAAAGATTCAAAAGTCCGAACAATCAACTTTGAAAGAAAAGATAGATACATGATGATCTGGGCTCTAATATTTCCATTATTGATGTTCTAAATCGTAATGAGGATATGTATCATTAGATTCACTTTCCTTAGATTTACCAAGAAATCTAGGATATACATATCACTCTTCTTCAGGGTGTCCTTGTCACCCTTCTGTGGAACAATGAATCCTTGTACCGAGAGTTGTAGAATCCAATTATTTGTTGAAATATGGGAAATATTCTTTGTAGTCTTGATATCAAAAAGACCAAAGCACTCCACATCCTTTATCTTAACAAAACTACCTTGAACCTCTAAGAGTTTGTGTGAGAAAAACTCATCTTCTCCTTCGTATGCTAGCCCCACCAAGCTTGCAGCCTTAGTGAAAGAAAGTTTTTAAGTCTTCCCATATCTCTTAAAGGAAAAATTTTCTCTACCCTCTTCCTCGAAGAAGGAAACTAATTTATAGAATTCGATGAGAAGATCTGGATAGACTACATCTTGGGCTTCTGTCATAAAAATAGCTATACTTTCCCAACCATTTATCCTGATATTCTTGGAAATAATGGATTCATAATTATTGAAGAAATTTGGGTGTAACAACCTCTCCCTATAAATCTACCACTTCGGTATTGGCTTGACTGAAGACGTATCCTGAGAAGGTGCTTCTTCAGACATTCGGACTCGAGGAACTCTGAGAGATTCGGAACCGACTTAAGAACTGAGGCGGATCTTTGAGACGTGAGAGCTTGGAAAACCGATGTGGGGCCCCATTGGGGGTCCCCTTTATATAGGCAATGGTGGTGACCTTTCATCTTCCAAAACCAATCTGACGGTTGAAAAACTATCTGATGTGATCTGACAGTTGAAAACATGCCCGCAAGGAAATCATGAATCCGATCTTTTTAGGTTTTAAGAAAAACATTCGGATTTAAAGAAAAACTAATCCGAGAAATTTTAAAATAAAAGGAAACTACCAGCAAGAAAAAGTGACTATAAAAACTTAAGTAAGGAAGTCATACCTTTCGGATTGGCTAGGAAGTTTATTCGTAATAGGTGATATTCTTCTTGAACAAAAAGACTTAATTATGAAAAGCAAACTTATTACGAAAAATTCACTACGAAAATTTTGAATACGAAAAAGTTCATTTTGAAAATTTCAGTACGAAATATTTTCATTATATAAATTTCAGTTTCGAAAATTTTCATTACGAAAAATTCATGGTTTGAAGAATTCCATTACGAAAATTTCCATTACGAAAATTTCCATTACGAAAATTTCCATTACGAAAATTTCAAAAACCAATTATGAAAAATATGAAAAACTTCATTACGAAAAATTTGAAAAGCTTTATTATGAGAAATATGAAAAGCTCATTACGAAAAATATGAAAACATCATTATGTAAATTGTGAAAACATCATTACGAAAAATATGAAAACATCATTACGAAAAAAAATTGGAGACATCATTATGAAAAAAAATGAAAATCTTAAATAACAGATGTACTCCCCCTATGAAAAGGATTTTATTACTGTAAGGAGAATGGTTCAAAAAGAATTTAATCAAGGAAGATTACCTTACGGTTATCATTCCTAACTTTTTTTTAATATATTCAAATATATCAGAGGGTAAAGATTGTATGAAATATCAGCAAGTTGATCTTGTGTTCCGATGAATTGAAGAACGATATCTTCTTTTTGTGTGTGATCCCTAAGAAAGTGATGTCTAATGTCTATGTGCTTTGTACAAGAGTGATGTGCAGGGTTTTTACTAAGGGTAATGCCACTTGTGTTATCACACAAAATTTGAGTCTTAGTAAAACTTAAGCCATAGTCTGTGAGTGTGTGTTGCATCCACAACCCATGAGCACAACAACTTCCAGTTGCTACATATTCAACTTCAGAAGTGGAAAGTGATACTGAGTGTTTCTTCTTGCAAGACCAAGAAACTAACGAATATTATAAGAAATTACATGTTCCGGATGTTCTCTTTCTATCCATTCTACATCCACCAAAGTCAACATCCGAAAAAACTCTTTAAAACAAAATCATTTCCACAAGTGTAAAATAGTCCTAAATCCATGGTTCCCTTTAAGTAGCGAAAAATTCATTTCACTGCCTTTAAATGAGATTCCTTAGTATTGGATTGATATCTTGCACATAAGAATACTAAAAACATTAAGTATAGACGACTAGCTGTCAAGTAAAGTAGACTTCCTATTATATATCTAAAAGATGTTTGATCTACTGGTTTCCCAGCTTCATCAAGATCAAGTGTGTTTGAGGTACCGATGGGAGTACTTATACTCTTAGTGTTTTCATATCCATACTTTTTAAGAAGATATTCAATATACTTATGTTGGGATATGTAGATTCCTTCTGGTTTTTGAGAAATTTGAAAACCAAGAAAAATGTTAACTCACCCATCATACTCATTTCAAACTCAGATTTCATTAGATCCACAAAGAAATCAGTTAAAGATTGTTGAGTTGAACCAAATATGATGTCATCAACATAAATTTGAACAATCAAAACATTTTTATTATCTTTCTTTATAAAAAGGGTTGGATTTGAATTTCCCTTAACATAGTTATTTTGAAGCAAAAACCCTATAAGTCTATCATACCAAGCTCATGGGGCTTGTTTAAGTCCATACAAAGCTTTGGTAAGTCTAAAAACATGATTAGGATTTTTTGGATCTTCAAAGCCAGGATGTTGTTCAAAAAAAAACTTCCTCTTGAACATAACCATTAAGGAAAGCACATTTCACATCCATTTGAAAAAGTTTGAAATTGAAGAATGCTGCAAAGGCAAGTAAAATAATGATATATTCAAGTCTAGCTACTAGAGTATAGGTTTATTTATAGTCTATTCCTTCTTGTTGATTATAGCCTTTAGCAACCAATCTGGATTTATCTCTTACAATGACTCCATTTTCATCACACTTATTTTTGAAGACCAATTTTACTCCAATTACAAAAGTTTCCTTAGGTCTTTCAACCAAGGTCCAGACTTTATTCCTTTTGAATTCATTTAGTTCATCTTGCTTGGTTTTAATCCAATAATCATCACCTAAAGCTTCATTAGTGCTTTTTGGTTCCAATTGAGAATGAAATGCTAGATGTTATACTTTATTTCTTAAGGAACTTCTAATCCTTACGGGTTGATTGACATCACCAATGATAATATCACTAGGATGATTCTTTAGAAATGACTGATTTTGGTTTTGTAAAACCTGTTCATCAACATTGGGTAGGAAATATTTAGGGGTAAATGTTTCAGAAGTATCTTCTTGAACATTTTCCTTATCATAAGGATATTCTATCATAGGTTGATAATCAGTTTTTGAAAACACATATGAGGATGTAGGTTGGGGTTGTTTAAAAACAAAAGGTTCAGTTTCATAAAATTTAACATGTACTATCTCTTAAACAGTACAAGTTTTTTTGTTGAAAACTCTATATGCCTTAGAAGTTGTGGAGTAGCCTAAGAAAATTCCTTCATCAGATTTTGGTGAAAATTTATGAAGATTATCTTTAGTATTCATAATGAATACCTTGCAACCAAAAACCTTAAAATAGGAAATTCTAGGTTTTCTACCATTCCATAAATCATAAGGGGTTTTATTAAAAAAAGGTCTAATCAAAACTCGATTTATAGTATAACAAGCAGTACTTACAGCTTCAACCCAAAAATGTTTGGCAACAGAATACTCACTCAACATGGTTCTAGTTATCTCTTGAAGAATTCTATTTCTTATTTCAACAACACCATTTTGTTGAGGTGTTATAGATGCTGAAAAGTTATGAGTAATGCCTTTTCTACTACAAAAAGTTTCAAAATCAGAATTTTGAAATTCTCCTCCATGATCACTATGAATAGTTTTCAATGGAAGGTTTTTCTCATTTTTAACTTGGGCTCTAAAACTTTTGAAATAAAAAAAAAGCTTCAGACTTATTTTCTAGAAAATAGACCCACGTAAATCTAGTGTAATCATCAACTAAGACAAATACATAATACTTGCCACCAATGCTTCCAGTTTGTGTTGAACAAAAAAGATCCATATGCACTAGATGTAATGCATCAGTAGTTGAGACTTCATCGACTGATTTAAAACTTGATTTATGTTTCTTGTCATATTGAAAAGGGTCACAGAATTTTGAAGAATCAAATCTAAGCTCCAGTAGATCCTTAACTAGTCTCTTCTTAGAATGTTTTCATATGTTCCTAAGGTTACAGTGTTCTAGACTTCTATGCCACAACCAAGAATGATCTTTCATTGCACTAAGGAAAGGTAAGTCTTGGATCCTAAGGTCTTCTAAGTTTAGTGTGTAAACATTTTCTTGCCTACGGGCAGAAAGAATAAATTCTTCCTTGGAATTGTGTACTAAGCACTTATCATTCCTAAAATTGACAAGGTAGCATTAATCACATAATTGTATTATGCTAATGAGGTTGTGATTAAGACCTTTCACAAATAAAACATTTGAAATAAAAGTTTTTCCAAGAAGAACAACGTTACCTATACTAATAATTTCTCCCTGGCCATTATCTCTAAATGTTACTTTTCCTCCTTTCGTCTTGATAATCTTTTCAAAATTGTTTTTGTTACCAGTCATATGTCGGGAACATCCACTACACATGTACCATGTATTTCTGTTGGTACTTTCCCTATTTTCCTAAAAATAAGAAAAAAGTTAGGTTTTTAGAATCCAGACTTGCTTGGATCCGGAAATTTCAGAAAGTAAAATTTTGGGAACCCACATCTTCTTTGAAAAATAAGCTTTATGGAATCCTAAAGACTGGTTTTTGTTTAGAGAACAATTATTTTCCCAATGACAACCACATTGACACTTAGTTCAAAATGGGTCACTTTGAGGAACAAATTAATTGTTGCTAAAAATCGGTTTAGAACTTGTGTAACCAAAACCAGAAATATTTATTCAAGGTCGGATTTGTGAATACATTTTATCAAAATTTTCCTTACCTAGGGTAAAGTTTGACAAACACTTCCTCAAGGAGAATATTTTTTATTTTAGTTTTATAACTAAGTTCTTATCTTCAAAAACATTTGAACTAGATCTTGGATCGAAAACATTTTTCTTAGAAATTACATTTTTTAGATCTTTATAAAGTTTATTCTTCTCATAACTTACTTCCTCAAGATTTTTTGAAATACTTTCAAAATCAGTATTTTTCTTATCAAGATCTTTAGAAAGATATGATATTTCCTTAGTGAGAATAATATTACTAGAATTTTCCTTATCATGTTTTTTCATGAGTTTTGAATTCTCATTCTCAAGAAGTTTGGAAAACCTAGAAACTTCTTCATAGGTAGGTAAATTATTATCTTCATCAGAAGAAGATTCTTCATTCGAAGAGTTATAATATTTACTCTCATTAGGATTCAAAGATAAATTGGTCATTGATTCAGCATTGTGTACCTTAGCCATAAAGTAATGATAATCAATAGGGAGTCTTACTAAAATACCAAGATTCTTCTGTCCAGAAGATTCATAATCTGAATATTCATCTGAGGAATCTCCACCACTGGCACTTCATATGTCATTGGCTTTCAACACTTTCTTAGCTTTGGACTTGTAATACTTCTTTCTATTCTTCTCAGAATGACTTTCCTTTCTTTCTTTTCTCTTTTTCATAGGACAATCAGGTCTTATGTGTCCATATCTCTTGAATTCATAGAATGTAACTTCAGAATCTTTCTTGTCTTTCCTTTCCTTCTTCATGTATTTGGATTGAAAGTTCCTATGTCCAGCTATCTTGTTCATCCTTTAAGAAAGATTTTCTAATTCATTTTCTGAGGACTCACTTCCACTAGATTCGTAATGGATAACAACTTTCTTAGATCTGGATCTAGTAACTCTCTTAGGAGTCTTGGCTTTCATATGATTGGAAGTAGTAGTAAAAGCTACACTACCATTTCCATTTTTCTTATTCACAATATCAGCATCTCTCTTCATTCTAGTCTCATGCTAAAGAAGAGTTCCAAACAGCTCATCAAGGGTAATCAGAGTGACCTTTCTATTCTCATAAATTGCAGTCCTCTTAGATTCCCACTCATTTGGCCTGATGTCGATGATCTTGTCAACAAGGGCTTCATCATCCAATCCTTTTTCACCCATTGATTGTAAACTATTCACTATAGTCATGAATCTCTGTTGCACTTTTCATATGGGTTCTCTATAAGGAAAACTAAAACCATGAAATTCATCTCTAATCATGGATCTTCTAGTCTCAATTACTTTGGATGTTCCAAAGTGAGTAAATTCGAGTTTCTTCCATATAGAATTTGCTGCTTCACAAGATGAAATTTGGATATATATATATTTCTAGTCATTAAACAAAGTAAAGTAGTGCGTACCTTATAATTCAGTTGGTAATCATGCTTTTCTTGATTTTTAAAGGCACTTACTTCTTTATCAGGGATCTTGTATCCACCAGTGAGCATAAAAAAATTTCAACCCCAGTGTTGATAATGAAAGTCTTCATGCGATCTCTCCAATATTCGTATTCATTACCATCAAAAATAGGTGGTCTAGTCAGATTAATATTGCCTATGGATCCAATATTTAAACCTTCCATTCTTAAGAAAATATTTGGCACACAATCTTGTTAGTAGAAAAAGTTTGTAAACAAGGAATATATTCTAAGAAAGAAATTAGATATTGTAACTCTAAGCAAAAGTGAATCCGAACTATATGAGTCTGAAAAATAGATTCCGAAAAATATGAATCCGGAAAATGTAATTCTGAGAATTCCCTTCTGAATATAATCTGGAGATTAATTTAGATTGAACCAAACCTTTGATACAAATTGTCAGGATGGTATGCGACTGAGTATGATATACTCTATAATACCAAACGTAGGATCGAAATAAGAATGAGATTCTCAGATACAAGAGGGGGGTGAATTGTACCTTTTAAAAATTCCCTTAGGAAATTTTTAGGATGGTTATGTTTAACACGGTTAAACATGATAATTCACAAGACCTTTATGAATTCTAATAGCTTACTAGATTTTAGAAAAGTGATTCTGAAAATGGAACTTAACTAAAGTTACAAAGATTAAGATTCTACCTTAAAGCGTATAGAATCTAACTACATCAGAGTACAAGGATGAGGAAGTATCAGATAGTATACTTTCCTCAATAATACAAAATGTAGCGGAAGAACTTGTAACCAAAACAAGTAACAAGTAATAAGTCTTTTAACCCAAAGAGAAGGGTATCCAACAACCTTGGATAAAGGTCCCTTGATTTATACTTTCATGAAATTCTGTCTTACCCAGACCAGGGTAAGCCCTCGATATGAAGATCAGAGTCTGTCTTGCTATCCCCGCAAGCCCTCAACTATCAGGTAGTCGACACCTTTGTCTTCCTCAGTAAGGAATCCCTCAAACTTCAAGGTGTTGGTACCTCTGTCTTCATATCCCCAGAAGCCCTCGATTGTACACAGCAACAATCGGAGTCGCACGAAGCAAATCTGCACAAGGCAAAGTTTGAAGAATCTGTTCAAACTTTCTGCACGAAGCTTGAGAGTTGATAAGATCCTCTCTCTCTAGAAATTACTTCAACAGCATGTAGACACAGATGTCAAAGTTGTGTCAAAGTTGTGTGATATTTTCAAATGAGATCCTATTTATAGTCTCAACTCCAACGGTTGGCTCCCTCTTCCAACGGTCATATTCTTCTATGAATGTTGGAGGGACCTGTACGTGTGTCACTCAAACAACGGTTAGTTAATAACTGAAAGCACAAAATCATTTTGTAATAGAACAAGTGTAATCATAACTAAAAATTATATTCGGAATGGAGAAAATGAAAGTTCTAAATGTAAGTAAATGAAAGTTTTGAGTCTAATGAAAAATGTATTCATAGTCAATAATACAAGGATATTCAGTTTCTATTTTTCTTTAAAGAATTCGTAATGAGAATTCGTAATCAGAATTCATCATCAGAATTCGTAATGAGAATTCGTAATCAGAATTCTTCATCAGAATTCGTAATGAGAATTCATAATCATAATTCTTCATCGGAATTCGTAATGAGAATTCGTAATCAGAATTATTCATTAGAATTCGTAATGGGGATTCTTAATCAGAGTTATTCATTAGAATTCTTAATGAGAATTCGTAATCAGAATTCTTCATCAGAATTCGTAATGAGAATTCGTAATCAGAATTCTTCATCAAAATTCTTCATCAGAATTCGTAATGAGAATTCGTAATCAGAATTAATTATCAAAATTTGTAATGAGAATTTGTAATCAGAATTCTTCATCAGAATTCGTAGTTAGAATTTTCTATAAGTTTGTAATCAGAATTCAGAGTTAAACTTCATAAATGTTCGTAACAGGAAATTCGGAGTAGAACTTCATAAAAATTTGTAACAGGAATTCATATCCTAAAACAGAATACCTCGTGTCTAATTATTATATGATTCCGAGGTTTTGGACTACAATCCAAATTTTACACTTAGAAAAATTAAGATATAAAAAATAAAATCTAAGCAAGGGTAAATTTCCTTGGGGAAGGAAATTTTCCTTATAGAAGTAAAACAGGGGTAAAATAAGATTTGCCTTAAAATAAGGTGTTTGTGATTTTAAAAACAAGAGGAATGGTAAAGTCATAAGGAAAGTCTTAATGACTTAACAATCTCCCCCTTGAATGAGGGAATGGAAAATTTCATAAGGGAAACCTTATTGACTCAACAGATCAGCTTACCTCAGATGAACCAGGTATTAGACAGTTACTGAACAGATTCATTGAGCAGCTAAATCAATTTATGGAGAAGGAAGAAAGATTGCCTGAGTTTTTTAGGGTGAACCTCATTGAATATATTCATTTTACCCAGGAAGTAAGGGATCTGATAATATAGTGGGGATATGGTGTAATGAAGCGATTATGGTTATAGTTTTCAGAGTTGAAGGATGTTATTCAGAATCATTGAGATACCCTTTTTCAAATCATTATCCCAACAAAAAAGTGTTATATTCTCTATTATATAATTTTTTTTTGACAACACAAAAAGGGGGAGAAATTTTGATGAACACAAATTCTATAGACTTTTAAGGATAAATTTGGATAAATCAGTATTTTATATTTAAAGATGTATTTAAGATAAATTAATATTGTATATTTAAATAGGTATTTAAAAGTAGAAAATAAATATTGTTTTTTTCCTTTCAAAATTCTAAATTATATGTAAATAATTATATGGGTTTTTGTGATCTTCAAAAAGTGGTATATTTTTCAGCATGTTGTTTCAAAAATACTCTATTTTTTTATAATGATTTTTATCCTCACAAATACCCTTATTTTTTATTCTAATGATTTTACTTTAATTATATTTTAAAAAATTAATATTATTTATATTCTCAAATTTGGAATAATATTAAAGTATATGATACATGTGAAATATTTGTCAAAGTGTTCAGAAAGAAATTCAGTGTGTTTTGGAAACACTGTTCATACCATACATTGGAAATCGTGGCGTAAGGATTAAATCCAATGTTTATTTTACGGGAGTTCAGAAAAGTTTGGTTAATCAACATTATATGTGGAAGGAACTTTACATTTGTAAGGAACCTTACATTCGGAAGGAACCTTATGCTTGTTATATTATAAAAGTATTGTTAATCAACCTTAAGTTTGGAAGGAACCTTACGTTTTTTATATGAGAAAATTATGGATGAAGAACCTTACGTTTTCTTCACCAAAGTATGTATCATAAACCCTGTGTTTGTAATGAACCTTGCGTTTTATTTAATAGTATAGATCATGTACCTTACGTTATGAGGAATAGAAAATTATGGATCATATATCATACATTTGAAAGTAGATGACAAAAGTATGGATCATCAAACTTACATTTGATATTTGGACTGCTTTTAAAGTGAACCATGTGTTTACCTTCTTTAAGCGTCGGAGATTTGAATTTGTGACTTTGTCGTGCAATGGTCTTTTGTGAATTATCAGGAAAATTTCAAGCTAGATTCAAATCCCAATTTTAAAGTGTATCTTTGACTAATTTAAAGTTTTTTATACATGATTCAAAGGATCGATTTAAGAGGATGATTTCATGCTGATTATTAACGGAATTTATGACTGCTCTGTTATTCAAACATTTAAATATTGTGATCTATCATGCTACTTTTGTGGATCTAAATTTATGAATAAGGTGTTCATCTTTATTCTATATATTCTTTGTATCTGAATTTTGAAGAATATATAGGTGACAAGATATCTCTTCAATTCACAGAGTTTTATATGATTCAAATCTGGAGATATTCAAGTTTCCCAAAAACAGAGTCTCACAGATTCTTTAAAAAGGATCTTTTACAGATCTACTGCTATAAAGAATAATCATATTCTATTTTATATCAAAAAGAAAAACATTGATGATTTTCTTTTTCTACATTGGAGATCTATCATGAATCTATTGTTGATTTATTGCTGAATATATTTCAATATCATTTTCAACTGGATTGATTCATAACTGCTCTTATCTGAAGAACATCCTTTCTAAAGATAACGATCCATATATTGTCAGTTGCATACTGTTGCAATTGTGAATAAATACTAGAAATTATTTTAAATAAAATACTCTTTTATTTTAAGTATTGTATTCTTGTACTAAGTTATTTGATCGGTTCTGTGTTTAGAACTATAAGGCTCTCTTCTAGCCTTAAATTGTAAAGGTACCAACTACCTATACTCAGTTGTGAAAGGTCTTGTGAAAAGAGGACTGACTAGTAAAAATCACCAAGATCGTGGAGTAGAGCATTGGTGGAGTGGACTAGGGGATCTTTGTTCCCCGAACCACTATAAATATTTGTGCCCTGATATCTGTTTATTTCCACTGCATAAACAATCTGATAAAGATAAAAGGAAAAAATTTATTATCATCAGTATTTCTCAAGGAAGTTTTTAAATCCACAATTCACCTCCCCCCACCTATTGTGTATATTTCGTATAACAAAATACAACACTAATCCCTCATGATTCCCTATTGTCACTAACATGTCCCACCATATCCTTATCGGTCCCTCCAGCACAAAAGTGGCACACTTCACCTTGATCACGTTCGATGTCTCCAAGAACTCAAGCAGATGTTCTATCCTGATCAACCATTCTTCATAATGTTGAGGATTAGTGGATCCTTTGAAAACTGGTCTCTTCTGCTGGAGTAACTCTTGATAATTATTCTGAAGAACATTCCCCTAAAGATTCAAAACTGGATCTTGAACAGGGATTTTAGGTGGTGCATATCCTAAATCTTGGATAGTGTGAATGATCACCTCAACTAGATTTGGGTCCACTTGGGGATTCTCTTGTTGTGGTTCAGTTGTAGCTTCCTCCTGGATAAAATTTGCACATCTTCTCAGTGGCATGATTCTATACAACATCAGTAGACAATGTTGAAGATATTAGGTAGTTCTCAAACAGAACAATGAAGGAAATTAATCCTAATAGATGGAACAACCATATTTGGATTCCACTCTATTCAAATAAAAATAGGGAAAGGACTATAACTAATACATAAGACTCCCTTCCCTAACAACCCATGGTGAATTAAGGTTCATTGCGGTGAGATATATCCAAGAAATCAATTGTAACTACCACCCATGTCCCAATAAGATTTCAAAAATGCATATTTTCATAAAGGAAATATTTTCAACCTCCCTCTGATACCAATTTTTTAGGAACGGACCTGGGTACCCTGGTAACCTAATAACTGAACTGACCCTATAATGTCTTGAATGGCGTTCCAGATCCCAACGGGTTGGAAATTATCACCTGGAATCATACAACATGAATGTGGGAACATGTTTCCCACAAAACATAGAGAAAGTAAAAGAAGAAAGATAGTATGCATATCAAAAGAAAACTCCACTGGGAGTAAAGTACTAGAATAAAACAAGACATAAAAGCCCAAAGTACTACAACCCAAAACAGTAAAATGGGAAAAATATTCCCAATGTCCCAAATTATAAAACTCTCCAAGACCATGGTTCAGTAGTTGGATCAACCTCTAATAGATCGCTTCCCTTTTCTCAAACATAGAAGAAGAAATTCTACAAACACCCAAAGGAAAAAGTAGGGTGTGAGCCTAAGCCTAGTAGGATACCACCAAAGATTCCATAATAGATTCAAAATATAGATTATACAAATAAAATTATTTTAATTTTCAAAAATAAATTGGTTTGAAATTTCAAATATCATTTAAAAAAACATTCTACACATTTTCAAATGATGGAAAATACTTATAAATAATATGTCATACATTATAATAGAAGGAATATTTCTAAAATAATGGCTTATGTAATAGAAAATTATAAAACAATTTATATAAATTTATAATATGCTTGTAAATAATTTTCACAGCATTTGAATATATTTATATATCATATATAAATAAATAAGCAAGTAATATGGTCATTTTCCAAAAGGTATGATAGTATTAAATAGTTATAAGATTCCGCACTCTATAAGTAATCTCAGAAAAATGAGTATACTCATGTCCCCTAGATACTAACCAGAGGTGACTCTTCACCCTCCCATCAAGGATGTGGCCCACTATAGGTATGTTTTATAAAGTTATAATAGCATAGAGTGTATCCAAATAACTCACCAACTACTTAAGGCTTGCATGCACTCTCACATGATGGGAAATTTATTTTAAGACTGCTTAAAATAAAATTAAATCCCATTCTTCCATTTCAAAAATACCAATTTCTTTCCATTTCAAACAAAATTGGGTTTTAACCAAAAACATTCCCTTTCCATAAGATAAAACCACTGGGTTTATATCAAATGATTTTTAAGCCATTTTCACAAGTTTAAAATCTATTCAAAACCAATTCCATAATTTTCAAAATTAATTTCCAAAATTAAATTAAAAATTTTAATTGAAAACATTTTCATCTAATCAAAAATTTAAATTCAAAAATTTAAATCTGTCAACTTCCATAAAAACACCACAATTCAATGGAATTGGGGGTTTTCCAGAGTTATGTGGCAAAACCATTTCAAAACTCCTGATTCACTAGAATCCGGTTTTTTTCAATTTAATTGAAATAAAATGTGAGAAGTTGAATTTAAATCATCAATTGAAATAAATCAATCAATTTAGGAATAATCAATTTGGCTAATCGGGATGGAACCACCAACCTCTTCCCGAAACCTGACACTCACAACGACACCCATCAATAAGAATGAAGGTGTAGAAGATCCCAAAACTCAATAAAAAGGTTATATACAAAATCAAAGAGTAAAGATACATAAACTTTAGAATGATCCATATAAATCTCAAAATAGGAGAAAGAGATATAGATAAATAACAATGAATAATGTTTATCCAGATATCACCTACCAAAGCAATAACGGTCGATCACCAAATGAATAGATCCAGAAGGGTTAGAAGACTCCAAGAATGTCTGGGGAAGGCTTTGGGTTGAGAGAAGGAGAATCATAGAGGAGAGAATGAAAAAAATAACCATGTAATGCTGCCCTTTTATAGCCTGTTGTCGGGGCATTACACGGCGTGTAATTGAGTTACACGTCGTGAGAGTCTTAATTTCCATATCGATGAAGTCAGGCCGAAATTGTAATTCCCCTTTAATGTTGGGGTATTACACAACTTGTAACCCCTATTCATGTAATGAAATTCTTTAGATTCATAACAGTCGAAACCTCATCATTATATTGGTAACTTTGTTGACATACACGATGATCCTGGATTAAATATCCAATATTGGTCTTAAAAATACCGCCTCAATTTCAGGGTCACACTACTGCTCATTGTGCATTAATCTGACACCATATGAGGGATTTATGACTAAAAAAATGTTTTAACAATGATAATAATAATAACAACAACATTAATTAATATTATTATTAACTATATCATATTAATAATAATAATAATAACAAAATTATATTATCAAATCACTTTCTTAATTTCCACCATTAATATTATTTTTCAAAAATAATAATAATAATTATTATTATTATTATTATTAATTTTCTCTAATTATTGTCACCATTAACATTTTGACAAAAATTTTCATTAAATACCAAAAATTTAAAAAACATGTTTAATCCATAATTCAACATAAAGTTAAGGGTGGAGTATGTAAATTCAACCATTAATGGTGTTTCCAACAAATCGTATTAAAATGGTTAAGAAATGGATGATTTTAAAACCTAAATATGTCAACCATGATGGTGCGGAATCTTAAGAACATTATTTTCTATTTTTATATTAAATTAATAATTTAATTATTTAATTCATTTATTAAATATCATGATTTAATTAGCAACCTGACAAAATTACATTTTCGTATGAAATTTATACCCCGCTTAGGGTAAACCCCACGGTCCAGACCTAATAGTGGTCTCATATTTCTTATATGATGCACTGTTTGATAGAAGTTAATTATTTATTAATTAAACAGTAAATAAAAAAATAAAGTAAAAACTGGGTTTTATTGCGTGCGATGTTTCATTTTCTGCTCTTGAACCCGTTAAAAATAGGATAGTAGAAAGTCTAAATAAAACTATCCAATAAATCACAAAATCTATTTTAAATAAATTTAATTTAGCTAAATATTTTTGGGATGAGGCTATCAATACTTTGGGTTTTACCATTAATTTCATTCACTTAAGTCATTTTCTCAAAAATATACCTTATTAACTTTAGAAAAAAAACAAACCTAAAGTTAGATTATTTAAATTTTTCCATTATAAACACCAATTACAATCTTGAAAAAATTTAAACAAAATTTGATGAAGGAGTCTTTCTTGGGTACTCAAACTCAAGTAAGACATATCACGTCCTTAACACAATGAATAAATCATTTAATTAATTAATCAATGTTTTTTTATCAAAATTTTCCAAAATATATTTTTCAAAAAAAAATTAAAAATTGATGTTTGACCATTAAATAAACCTTTCCAATATAAATAATTTGATGTTAAAAAAGAATCACCTTCAAATTATTTACCTAAATCTTTTAAAAGATATAAAGAACATTCCATTGAAATTTTCATTGGATATTTGGAAGTGGGGACTCATAATAGAAGATAATTCCTAAATGAGGTTTAATATATTTCCTTTATCTCTCAATTTGAACCCTATAATATTAATGAAACTCATAACAATGAAATTTTGTTTTTTCTGAAATAGGAACTAAATAACTTCACATGAAATGGTCTATGGACTCTCATCGAAAGGCATAATTAGGATCCAATCATAGGATCTAAATTGGTTTTTAGGAATAAGTTAGATGAGCTCGGTAATATCCCTAGAAATAAAACTCATGTAGTATTTAAAGGTTATAAACAAGAAGAAGGAATCAGTTATGGTGAAACCTTTGCACCTATCACTTGGTAAGAATCCAATAGAATCATGTGGTAATTTTCCTACCACCTTAATTTAAAAATCTTTCAAATGGATTTCAAAATATACTTTTAAAATGGTTTTATTAACAAAAATTATTTTGTTAAACAACCACTTGATTTTGAAGATTCCAATTTTCCAAATCATGTTTTCAAATTTAATAAAGCTCTATATAGTTTTAAAAAATCCCCTTAGGCTTGGTATGAATGTTTATCATGTTTTCTTTTATCAAATGTTTTTAAAATGGTAAAATTTGATTCAACCGATTTTCTAAAACATATCTCAGATGAATTATTACTTTCCCAAATTTAAATTGATTATGTGAATTTAGGATCTAACAATGAATTTATTTTCTTTAAATTTTATTATTTAATTAAAATTAATTTGAAATGATCTTTATTGGTGAGCTCAAATTCTTTATTGGTTTTCATATTTCTCAAAATAATTGTGGTATTATCCTAAACCTAGGAAAATACACTAATGAAATATTAAAGCATTTTAGAATGGATCAAGATATGTAATTTATTACATTGATGAGTAAAACTTGTAAAATCACATTGGATGAATCTGGTAAGATGGTCGTCAAAAATATTTATAGAATTATGATTGGTAGTCTAATTTATATTACTATGACCCAATGTGACATCATATTTAATGTTTTTAATTTTCACATTTTCAATAAAATCCAAAGTAATATCATATGAAATTTTTTAAAATGATTTTTCTCTATTTGAAAGGATCTAAAAATATTGGTTTATTTTAACCAAAAGGAGCATATTTTGAATTAACAAGTGTTTTTGGTGATGATTATGGTGGTTACTAAGTAAATAGAAAGATTACAAGTATAACATTCCACTAACTTGGAAAATTATTTGTCTCATAGAGTAGTAAGAAAAAAATTGTATTTATCATTCTAAAATTGATGCAGAATACATATCCACTAGGAGTTGTTACACCCAAATAATAAAGATAAAAATCATTATCTTAGACTTTAGGCTTAAATATATCCATATACTTATTCAATGTGATAACACCACTGCTATTAATATTTACAAAAATTCTATACATCACTCTCATGCTAAACAAATTGACCTTAGGAACCATTTCTTAAAGATCACACCCAAAAGGGTGATACCATATTATAATTTTTTTGGATACACTACTAACTTACTAATATTTCCACTAAACTTCAAGCACTTTATCATTTTTATTTCACTAAAGTATAATTATGAATTATTATCTTATGAAACTCTTTTTTATGACCTAGATATATTGAGTAATACTTTTGAAATTTAATTTAATTTTTTTTCCTTTTTAAAATCATGAAATAATTTTTTTATTTTATTTTATGTCTTAGTTATGATCCATATATCTCAATTGTGTTATCATTTTATGGGGATACTTATCTCTTCTATTATGAAAATTTTTTTAAAGAAATTTTTCTTTAAAATTACTTTTTAAATTCAAAAAAATTATCATTTTAAAATCTTAAAGTTATATTTTTTAAAATAAGACCTTTTATACTACTAATAATAGTTTTTAAACTAAATCTTTTTTCAAAAATTCTATGATCAATTTTTATATGATATAATTTTAAAAAAATGTTTTTATCTCCATTAAATGAAGAATAATAATAATAAAAGTGTCATATATTCTTGTATCTATAACAATGTTTTTGAGTTTTCATTGAAAAAATGAAAATTGAAGGATTATATTGTGGTATGTTTTCTCAATCAGTATAACTTCTAATGATTTTTCAATGAATTAATATCTTAATGATTTAAAAATCATTCTTTAAGGAATGGAATGAGTTTCCTAGAAAAGGTATTTACCAATTTTCAATTTTATTCAATTTTATTTTTCATTTTATTTCTCTTCTCATTATTATTTTTCCTTTTTCACATATCTTTATATTAATTTTTTTATTTTTTTTATTTTTTTTATTTTTCCTTATTATTTTCTAAATATTTTTAAAAAAAATATCTTTTAACATATCTCTATGTCTCTCTAATACTCCTATTTAGGGGAGTTTGGAAGTTATGAGGTTTTTTTAAAACCTTTTTATTGTTTTTAATTATCTTTTTCAAAATAACTTTTTCTCTTAGACTATATTTTCAAATATCTATTTTGGTTTTTTCCAAATCTATTTTAAAATATCTATTGGTTTTTTCTAACCTTAGCTTTTAAGTTTACTTCTTCCCTATCCTTATTGTATGTTTGATAATAAAAAAGGGGGTGTTTTTAGTTCTAAAGGGGAATTTTTGAAAGTGGGACAAGTTTTGGACATTATAATTTTTATTTATTTATTATTGGGTTTTTTAACTTATAAGGATATAAATTTATTGAAATTTACTGTTTTTTTTATTTATTAATTTTTTTACAAAGGGGGAGTTATTAAAGTTTGTGTTAAATATTTTACTATTATTTTATATATAAAATTCCATATCTATTTAGTTCATTAAAATATCTAATATATTATGTTGACATATTGAATAATATAGTTATAATAACAAATATTGTATCTTTTTTAAGTTAAGTATCTGTGGTCATCAAAAATAGGGAGACTTTTATGCCTCTGTCTCTCTATCATGGTGTTTTCATGATAATAAAAACTCATTTTTGTTTCAACCATTCTCATTTTTGTTAATTTTATTCCCATTAATTAGATTTTTTTCATGTCATTGATAGAATAAATGAGTATATCCAAGACTATTTGAATCCATTATGTCAATCCTTTCAAAGGCTTATACTAGTATTTTATCATGCTTTGAATTCATGTAAGGAAGTTATAAGACAAAATTAATTCTTGGAGGAAATATTAAAGGGATAAATTTTAGGTAAAAGGTAGAAAGATCAATTGGTCACTGATGTAAGGAATCATCCTGCCAGTGTGAGTGGACAGTTCCACCTCATACAGCATATGACCACCGGCCAGCCGATGATAGGTACAGTGTTCCATAATTATTTCAGAAGACCACTAACCAAATAATGGATAGTAGTAGATTACTATATGGGTATTTTTAGACACATCATCAAAATTTTGAGGTGAAATGAGTAGCTAGTGGCATCGAGGAAGGTCATCCACAACTGCATTTAATGTTTTTAAAATTCCATAAATCTAGTCTACTTAAAGTTTAATGACCAAAGAAAATTCTAGAACCTTAACAGCTCCTTTAAAGGATATAAAAGGATGTCCATAGAGTCCTAAATACTAATGGTGGATTTGAATAATTCTTTCAACCAAAATTGATAACATCATCACATTGAATCTCGATCATTCTCAAAGCATTACTTCAAAGAGCCAAACTAAATCTCCAATTCTCCATCAATATCAAAGTATCTCCTTTATTAAATGTTATACCAATATATTATCCAAATTATTGAACATCCTTTTTAATAGATTTAGGGAGTTAAATTGTAATAGGTGTTTTCTAAGAAATCCTCACTCTTCTCATATTCTTGTGTAATGGATTATCACTACCCCAAAAGTGAGGGATGGGTTCCTTGGCTATCGATGAATTTAAAGTGGGTTCTCAAAAATCATAATTGTAATATATAGGTTTATTTATAACCTCTAATATGAACTTATTAATAACATAAACCTTCTAACTTGAGATTGGAAGATATAGAGGCTCACGCCAAGCTATTTTTGAACTCCTTTATCAAACTGTATTTTCTCTCTCTTTTAATTTACATATTACATAATTTAGTGCATAATCGATTCATAAATATCTAAATTAACTTTATAATATGAATATTATTTATCAGTTTATCAGTATATTTTAATATTTTTCTTTATTGATTTATCTTATTATTTTAATTTATATTTGAATTTACCATTACATTTTTCTTTAATTTTTTGGTGTAATTCACCCCCCCCCCATCTACTTTGACTAATAGAACCATCGATAAATTATAAAATATTTTACCCCAATTATGTATTACATTTTATATAATTTCTAGGATTATGTGAATTTTTTTGAATAATATTTTTTCACAACCCGTACCAGTGGGGCCTGAGCTGCAACTCCCCAAGGCCGCCTCTAATAGGCCAGGGGCTGGTGACTAGCACCGAGTAGGCATGATACTAACATGGGAGGCATTGCCTATAAACCTGTACACATGCACACAGATCTCCAAGCCCACAAAGCTGAAAAGTAAAAACTACTAAAAATGGAAATGCATGCATACACTAAAAATATCAACCAACAGAGTACGACAGGAAGTAAAGTACAAGAAAGTAAAACCCTGGGCCAAAAGTACAATCCCACCAAAAAGAAAGTCTGTAACAAAGTCCAACCTATAAGGAAAGGTACTGGGATAGCAATCTATAGCCGTAGGAACACACCTCAGCCTACCTGATCTCACTGAGCACCGTCCGGTCCTGGTCCACCTAGAATCCTATCAAAGGCTCGCTCGTCTTCACAAGACATGACACGTCTGGGAAAAGCCCGTGCAGGGGTGAGTATAACAATACCTAGTAGGACACCCCGAAACCACAAAGGAAATACAACAAGGTAAATACCACAAAGAACGATTCAATCAGCTCTACACAATATATGTATACCAAACATATAACAAGAATATCCAGATATACTCATACATGATCGACTACCGTGAAACCACCACTAAGATCCAGCTCAAAGGTTTACACTAAGAATGCCAACGGGAGGACACACTCCTAAATCTGAAGAGAGAGATATGAAGTACTCATTTCTGGAGAACACAATCCACAAGTACTTCGAGAACATGATTCTCATATGAGGATCACAGCCAAGTCATGGGGTGATTCCGACAACTCAGACTGAGCTAATCCGCTAAGAAGAGGATTAGTGCCCGGGTAAAGTTGGTCACGTCGATACCAAGAGCTCTACCTAGGGTTCCTGGAATGAATAGAGGATCCAGCTCTAAGTCTCTCAGAGGGGATTCCAACAAAACTATTTAGGAAATTCTACTGAAGGGATCATACTCTTGTGTAATGGAAATGATACCAGAACCTTCAGGGGAAACCAAGGGTACGAATCCTAAGAACTAGTCCAAGTCATAGAATACAAGTGGCTCAATCCATGAAAAAAAGGTTACACTGAATGTAGTATTGTTACATGCCATGTTACTTGGCCCCAGGTATTGCTCGTGTAAATGGCCCGTTTCATTCGTTCAAGCCATGTAAAACCAAACTACATGGCGTTTAGAAAAAGTACACGCCATGTTCCTTGACCCCGGGTACTTCCCGTGTAGCGGGCCCGGGTCATTCGACTTGTTGGATAGAAATAAACTACATGGCATGTAGAAGAATCACACGCCGTGTCCGAGCGCCTGTACTCGCTCCGTGTACACTGGACATGTTCCCGTACACGGTCTCTGCCCATGTCCGCGTCGCCTGCCCGTGTACCAGTACACGTGGTATCCCGTGTATCTGGTCGGGTCTGGCCGGGGAGGGGTATACATGGTGTGTCCTTGGTCGTGTACCCTTCTCGTCTCCGTGTACTCCCGGAGTACATGCTAGGTGGTCAGTCGACAAACACACGCTGTGTAGCCTATACTACACGGCGTGTAGTCGGGAAATTTCCAGAAATGTTACCTTCCTCCTCGCGCCTCGGTCGATTCTCCAGATCTTGATCCAACCGCTCGATCATCACGAAACTCCGTATTTGGGGTCGTCTCACCCCTACGAAACCGATTTCGTCGGTTTCAGGCTCCCGATCGGCCTTAATAGCACGTCCTGATCCATCCACATGAAAAAGATCAAAGAACGGAAATTCTGAACCACATTGATTTGTCCGCCGCCATCGTCATCGCACCTCCGCTAGGCCGTCTCAGTGTTGGATCTTGAATTTCAGATCATTGCGCCGACAAACGAATGCACAACGATCGATTTCCTCCAAGAACGCGTAGAACGCACATGAATAACGCATAAGAACTGGGGGAAAAACACAAAAATCGAGAGGGACAAACCTCGATCGATGTTTGTGTCGATCTTGGTTCTTTACCGTTAGAAGGTTGAACGAAAACCAAAATAATTTCAAGAAATCGAATCCCCATGATTCCCACAAATATCCCATCCCACAAGAACGATCGATCCGTGGGATAATATGTTCGTGGATTAGTCCGCGTTCGTCGCAGAAATCAAAAATGGGGAAGAAATCACAATTAAAACATCCCCCCTGGATTCTGCGGCGTTCGTCGGCGATGATCTGGTCGCTGCGCCGTCGTCGCCGCGTTGGGAGGTTTTCTCCAGAGCCTCCAGAACCGCCAAGGGTTTCAGGGTTGTGAGGTTTTTAACCCTAGACCCATGCGCTAACCTTTGTTTAAAAAGGATAAAGATATCCGCTGCAACAGATTTAATAAAATATTTTAAATTAAATATTTTATTACGGTTACGTCCAAAACCCAGTTTTCGCCATCGGCATGCGTCAGTTCATGTTAGGTCTCTTCTAGGGTAAACTCGCTGCTCTGAACGCAACGGTACCATCAGATTTTTGATCTGAGCTCCCGTTCGGGAGTTATTACACTTTTTTAGGAAAACTGCACGCACACATAATTTAATTATTCATTTAAATTTAAACATTTGTTCTGGGATCACCGGGCCTCAGAACTGCATGCCATCTCAGAGCTTGGTCTCGAATTAATTCCCATATAATATTAAAATAATACATGGAAAAAATCTGGGACATTACATCACACCCACCTTAGGGCTTTTATGTCCCCGAAAAGCCAAATCAAGGGCTACTCAAAACGATGTGGGTATTGCATGCGAATCTGAGCCTCCTGCTCCCACGTGCTCTTCTAGAGATTCTCGTGCTGCCATCGGACATGCACCAAGGGAATACCTCATCCACGAAGGATCTTCTCATGCCGATCCTTGATCCCCATTGGGTACTCAGCAAAGGTCGCTCCATCATTGATGTCCAGCTCGCCCCAGTCGATGACGTGCGATGGATCATGCACGTACCTCCGTCGCTATGACACATGGAAGACGTTGTGTACATGGTCCATCTGAGGAGGTAGAGACAAGAGATATGCCACCTCGCCAACTCTACTCAGAATCTGAAAAGGGCCAATGAACCTCATATATAGCTTGCCGCCTCAGCCAAATCTTCAGAATCCCAGTCGAGGTGAGACCCGAAGGAACACATGGTCTCCTTCCTCAAACTCCAAGGGCCTCCACCTCCTATATTCATAAGACTTTTGCTGACTCTGTGTAGTCTTTATCCGCTTCTGGATGACCTGTACCTTATCGGTTGTATCTCTCACCATATCTGGGCCCATAAGTGCTGACTCTTCTGGGTCAGTCCCGCAAAGTGGTGGCCTGCAAGGTCGCCCGTACAGAGCCTCGAATGGTTTCATACCAATAGTGGAATGATAATTGTTGTTATAAGAAAATTCCACCAGTGGTAGGTGATCCTCCAAGCTACGATCGAAGTCAATTATGCAAGCTCGAAGTATATCCTCCAGAACTTGGATGGTCCGCTCCGTCTGACCATCATTCTGAGTATGAAACGTTGTGCTTAAGTGTAACTGAGTCCCAAAATCTTCTTGCAATCCCTTCCACAACTAGGATGTGAAATGAGCATCATGATCTGAGATGATCGTGGATGGAACTCCATGAAGTCGAACTATCTCCTGCACGTAGAGGCATCCCAATCTCTCTACCGAACTCTGTTCTCGTTTGGATAGGAAGTGGGCCGACTTGGTGAGTCGGTTGACGATCACCCAGATGGCATCGTGTCCCCTAGAAGTACATGGTAAACCCGTCACGAAGTCCATGGATATCTCGTCCCACTTCTACTCTGGAACCTCAAGGGGATGATTCAAACCCTCTGGCACCTGGTGCTCAACCTTTACTTGCTGACAAGTAAGGCACCGAGAGACAAACTATGTCACACCCTTCTTTATTCCTGGACACCAAAACTGATGTCGGAGTTCCTGATACATCTTTCCTATTCCTGGATGCACCGCCAAAGGGGATGTATGGAACTCCCATAGAACCTCCTCCCACAACGTCGCTGGTACTACTGTGCGCCCTCTGAAAAGAACAACATGCTCCCTACCTTCTGAATATTCATCAGTAGCATTGCCTGTGGATATTTGAGCAGGTAGAGTCTCACAACTAGCATCCTTGCACTATGCTTCCCTGACTCGCTGTAATAGTGGAGGGGTAACAACCATCGACTGAAGGTAGGCTCCCTCATCTCTATCCATGAAGGATTACTGTAAGGAGGCCAACAGCCTCATCGCCTCATCCAATAACTTCGAACTGGATTTCCTACTGAGAGAATCTGCCACTATGTTCCCCTTCCCAAGAGTATAAACGATCTCAAAGTCGTAATCCTAGAGGAACTCAAGACATCTCCTCTGTCTCAACTGCTGGAAATCCTGCTAGCATCTCTCGGTCCACACGAAAGGTTGCCCCTTTCAGGTCAAAGCTGTCATGGGTGCTGCAATCCTGGAGAAATCAAGGATTAATCTCTAATATTAGCCTGCAAACCCAAGGAAACTCCGCACCTCCGTCATGCTCCAGGGTGGATCCCATGCTAGCACTGGCTCCACCTTGCTTGGGTCCACTGCTACACCATCTGCTGAGATAACGTGTCCCAGAAAATAGACCTCCTATAACCAGAACTGAGACTTCAAGAGTTTCCCATAAAACTGGTGATCTCGGAGTGTGTCTAGAACCATCCTTAGGTGTCTCGCGTGCTCCTCCTCGGACGCAAAGTACACAAGGATATCATCAATTAAGACCACTACAAACCGGTCTAGATAGGGATGAAAGATCTGGTTCATGAGTCTCAGGAACGCTATCGGGGCGTTCGTCATGCCGAAGGGCATCACCAAGTACTCATAGTGACCGTAGTGACATCTGAAAGTCATCTTCAGTATATCCTCCTCCCGTACTCGCAACTGGTGATAACCTGATCGTAGATCAGCCTTCGAGAACCATCGTGCCCCACTCAACTGGTCAAAGAGGTCATCGATCCTCGGTAGTGGACACCGGTTTTTCACGGTCACATGATTCAATCACCGGTAATCCACACATAGCCTCAAGCTCCCGTATACCTTCTTGTCAAACAGCACTGGGGCCGCCCAGGGTGAAACGCTGGGTCTCACAAAGCCCTTCTTCTGCAAAGTCGTCCAGCTGCACCCTCAGCTCACGAATCTCTGCAGGAAACATCCGATATGCTTATGCTGATATCGGTGTCGTCACGGGTTGCAACTCAATGCAGAAATCTATCTCCCGACGGGGAGGTAGCCCGGGGACATCCTCCGGAAAGATGTCCTCGTACTCAACCACTACTGCTGGAAATTGGACACTCGTAACATCTGCTGCGCCAAGGGATATTCTAGCCAAATGAGGTGAAATCGGTTGTGCCCTCCAATGCACGAGTCCATCCTATGCTGCCTGGGTCTCTCTTTCACCAACAAAAGAGAACCTCGTTCCATCACTACGGACACAACGCACCCTTCGCCTAAAACAGTCGATCTGGGTATGAACTGTGGATAGCCAATCCATACCAAGAATGAAATCGTAAGGCCTAGACGCTACAACCAAGAGGTTCCAACCGAAACTCTTGCCTCCAAGGGTCATGTCACACTATCTATAGAGGTGTGTGATCTCTGAATCTTCCCCAATAGATGTTTCTAAGCGTAAGGTTCGAGTCAACGGCTCAACTAGAATCTCATGGTCTCGAACAAGATAAGCAGCCAGAAAGGAATGACTAGCACCTGTGTCTATCAGTATGGCGACCAAAGTAGAAAAGACACATATATTACCTCTAATCATTCCGGGAGTACCTGGTTCATAAGCCTCTGCCACCTACAGTTATCCCTGCCTCTGTCCACTAGCTCCCTGAGCCTTGGGTGGACCTCCTGGGGGTGGTGGTGGTAAAATATCAAAACGTCGACCACCTCCACCTGCTCCCCCATATCCCCTAACATGTCCACCACCCCGCTGATCTGTCTTCTACACACGTTGACTCTGCCTCGGTAGTCCATCCACTACTCCCGTGTCAGTAGTACGGCGGGTCGGACAATCTTGAGCGAGATGTCCCCTGCCATCACATGAGTATCATCGCCTCTCTCGAGGAAGGCTGGATGCGCCCTGTGAACCCTTTATGGCAGATCCCCTGTCCTTGGATCTCCTTTGAAAATGTCTCCCATGCCTGGGTCCCTGACGTCGGCTCCTTACTGCCGAGGTCTCTGCTCCAGCTCTCCCACTACTGACATCTGCCAGCTGTATCTGCTCTACCAAGAATCTCTCGACCACCATAGCCCACTCGAACACCCCAGCATAAGTAGGAATTCTCATAGGGATGATGCTAGCTCGGATATCTCTACACAAGCCCCGATCAAAATTCTGAGCTCTGAAGTACTGATCTCTGACCATATCCATCGAGTACTGCGAGAGGTCGGTAAACCTTGACGAATAGTCAGCCACCATCATGGTTCCCTGTTGGAGCTGAAGAAGATTATGTATGTGTACTTCTCTCAGGGTAACCGGTGAAAACTTCTTGATGAAGAGATGCTCAAACTCTGACCATGTAAGTGTCACCTCATCGTGGGTCTGGATAACCAAACTCCACCATCGTCCTGTCGAGCCCTGCAGAAGGATCGCTGCCAGGATTACCATCTGGTCTGCTGGTATCCTGACCAAACGGAAAACTCTGGCCACTACCTCATGTATGTCCTCTGCTGCCTGAGGGTCAGGCTCACCTCAAAACCTGAGGGGTCTCTGTCTCTGAAACTCGTGCAGTGCGCTCAGCCTACGCTCCTCCTCCACTGGTACAGCAGGCACTAAACACTACTCCATAGGTGGCGGGATAACTGGCACACCATATGGTGGTAAAATTGGGGGATATGGTCCCTGTATCGAGGATTAATCAATGAGGGGGTCATCCTCGTGATCGAGCTGCTGGATCCTAGTGAGTGCGCATCGCAGAGGCATCCTGTTAAAGAAAACAAGATGTATCTCAGTATGTAAGTATATCTGGAGAGATGACTCAAAAAGGACATGGAGGACACAACCCATTCCTATATGATACATATACCATTACTTTCCACTGCAACTAGTGTTCTCATGTTCCGAGTCGAAAATAAAGTTACCAGAGTCCTGGTGTATGGATACGTCGTCCGACTGCACCAACACTGGGGTCCTTGGCCTGAAAGCCGAACTTGAAACACTTAACACTACTACCCCAAACCAACTCACACACTCTCGGTCCTAAGGTAAAACCGACCACCTCTGATACCACTCTGTCATGACCCGTCCCAGTGGGATCTGAGCCGCAACTCTCCAAGCCCGCCTCCAATAGGCCAGGGGCTGGTGACTAGCACCGAGTAGGCATGCTACTAACATGGGAGGCATTGCCTATAAACCTATACACACGCACACACATCTCCAAGACCACAAAGCTTAAAAGTAAAAACTACTAAAAATGTAAAGGCATGCATACACTAAACATCTCAACCAACAGAGTACAACAGGAAGTAAAGTACAAGAAAGTAAAACCCTAGGCCAAAAGTACAAGACCACCAAAAAGAAAGTCTGTAACAAAGTCCAACCTATAAGGAAAGGTACTGGGACAGAAATCTGTAGCCATAGAAACACACCTCGGCTCGCCTGATCTCACTGAGCACCATCCGGTCCTGGTCCACCTAGAATCCGGTCAAAGGCTTGCTCGTCTGCACAAGACATGGCACGTGAGGGCAAAGCCCGTGCAGGGGTGAGTATAACAATACCCAGTAAGACACCCCAAAACCACAAAGGAAATACAACAACATAAATACCACAAATAAAGATACAATCAACTCTATATAGTATTTGTCTACCGAACATATAACAATAATATCTAGATATACTCATACACAATCGAATACCACGAAACTACCACTAAGATCCAGCTCGAAGGTTTCCACTAAGCATGCAACCGGGAGAACACACTCCTAGCTCTAAAGCGAGAGAGACGAAGTACTCATTCCAGGAGAACACACTCCATATGTACTTAGAGAACATGATGCTCAGATGAGGATCATAGCCAAGTCATGGGGTGATTCCAAAAACTCATTCTGAGCTAATCCACTATGTAGAGGATCGGTGCCCGGGTAAAGTTGGTCAAGTCGATACCAAGAACTCTACCTAGGCTTCCAGGAATGAATAGAGGATCCGGCTCTAAGTCTCGCAGAGGGGATTCCAACAACTCTATTCAAGAAGTTCTACTGAAGGGGTCATAATCCTGTGTAAAGGAAATGATACCCAAACCTTCAGAGGAAACCAAGGGTACGAACCCTAAGAACTAGTCCAAGTCATAGAAGACAAGTTGCTCAAGCCATGAAGAAAAGGTTACACGGCGTGTAGTATGGTTACACGTCGTATTCCTTGGCCCCGGGTACTGCCCGTGTAAACGGCCCATGTCATTCGTTCAAGCCATGTAAAACCAAACTACACGGCGTGTAGAAAAAGTACACACCGTGTTCCTTGACTCTGGGTACTGCCCGTGTAGCTGGTCCATGTCATTCGACTTGTTGGATAGAAAGAAACTACACGGTGTATAGAAGAATCACACATCGTGTCCGAACACCTGGACACGCTCTATGTACACTGGCCATGTGCCCGTACACGGTCTCTGCCCGTGTCTGTGTCGCCTACCCGTGTACCAGTACACAGGGTATCCCGTGTGTCTGGCTGGGTCTGGCTGGGGAGGGGTATACACAGCGTGTCCTTGGTCGTGTACAATACTCGTGTCCATGTACTCCCGGAGTACATTCCAGGTGGTCCGCCGATGAACACTAGCCGTGTAGCCCATACTACACGGTGTATAGTCGGGAAATTTCCAAAAATGTTGCCTTCCTCCTCGCGCCTCGGCCGATTCTCCGGATCTTGATCCAACCGCTAGATCATCACGAAACTCCGGATTTGGGGTCGTCTCACCCCTACGAAACCGATTCTATCGGTTTCGGGCTCCCGATCGGCCTTAATATCACGTCCCGATCCATCCGCACGAAAATTCTCGAAGAACGGAAATTCCGAACCACATCGATTTGTTAGCTGCCATCGTCGTCGCACCTCCGCTAGGCCGTCTTGGTGTTGGATCTTGAATTTCAGATCGTTGTGCCGACAAACGAATGCGCAACGATCGATTTCCTCCAAGAATGCATAGAACGCACATGAATAACACGTAAGAACTGGGAGTGAAAAACACAACAATCGAGAGGGACGAACCTTGGTCGATGTTCGTGTTGATCTTGGTTCTTCACCATTAGAAGGTTGAACGAAAACGAAAATAATTTCAAGAATCAAATCCCCATGATTCAAAAAAATATCCCATCCCACAAGAACGATTGATCTGCGGGCTAATCTGTTCGTGGATTAGTCTGTGTTCATCGCAAAAATCAAAAACGAAGAAGAAATCACAATTAAAACATCCTACCTGGATTCCGCGGCATTCGTCGGCGATGATCTGGTCGCTGCGTCGTCGTCGCTGCATTGGGAGGTTTTCTCTAGATCCTCTAGAACCTCCAAGGGTTTCAGGGTTGTGAGGTTTGTAACCCTGGACCCATGCGCTAACCATTATTTAAAAAGGATAAAGATATCTGCTGCAACAGATTTAATAAAATATTTTAAATTAAATATTTTATTACGGTTATGTCCAAAACCCAGTTTTCGCCACCGGCCTGTGCCAGTTGATGTTAGGTCTCTTCTAGGGTAAACTCGCTACTCTGAATGCAACGGTACCATCAGATTTCTGATCTGAGAACCCATTAAATAGTTATTCTACTTTTTTAGGAAAACTGCCTACGCGCTTAATTTAATTATTAAATTAAATTAAAACATTTGTTTCGGGCTCACCGGTCCTCGGAACTGCATGCCGTCTCAGAGTCTGGTATCAAATTAATTCCCATATAATATTAAAATAATACATGGAAAAAATATGGGACATTACATTATTCCTCACAAAGGAATTATCTTTATACTTATAAAACTACTCATGAATTATCTTAAGAACAAGAGTAACCCCCCCCCCACATCTCTAGACTAAGAGAACAGAAGAAGAATTATTTCAAGATAGAAATTATTATTTTTTCAATCAATTTAAATCAATAGAATGTGGTTTTTTTCTCTGTGTTAGTATTGGAAATAATATCATCAACATTATAAAATTAATAGAGCATGTGTGGACACCACTAAAAGAATTATAGTTTCGATTTTTCACTGAAATGATGATATAACATGAGCATCCACCATATTGATCATCAATCAATGGAATAATTATTAATATGAGGTAATTATTATTTTAAATTAATTATAAATTATATTTGAAAGATCCTATATCTATAATAATAAGTTACTTTTTCATGTTAAACATATTTTATCTATTAAAACAGATGAAAACATTATTAGGCATGGGTCCGACCACTTTGTTTGCACCCTGAAACCTTTGGTACATGGAAGTTAGGTAACCCAATGAAAATTTTTAGGTACATGTTCTAGTAAGTTTTTTATTCCTATCTAGTATCTAATTAATTTTGGATATTAAGTTATTATCATAAGATTATGCTATCAATACTCTACTAAGAAGGATATAGGATTTCATTGTAAGACACCTAAAATGTTCCGTGGTTAATTATGGATTTTTTTAATCTTTAATATTTCTCTATTTTTGTGATAAAGGGTTTTTTTATTATAATGGATCGGTTGATATATTTCTTAGCATTAATTGATTATTACTAAAAACCTATGAATTTATTTTCATCATGTGATGAATCTTATGTTTTTTTGGGTGATTAGAATGACCATGTTGCAGAGCTGGATATCATCTAGCATAGCTAAGTATAATTCACATATCAATATTTAAGTATGGATATTAGATATTCTAATGGATGTAATACTCTAGTTTTACCACCTATATTTTATAGGTAATGGGATGTGTTTTCTAATGATTTTTAAGGTTTAAAAAATAAAAGGGGTACATTTTTTGATTGAATTTTTATTGGTTATCAAGAATATCTCTATTTACCATTAACTAGTGAATCTAGTTGAGGTTTAAAAATAAAAAACTATATTGAAATATATGTAATCAATGGAATTAATTAGGTTAATTGTATCTCCTTAAGGTTCTCTATAACTTTTTTTAAATAAGGTATTTATGAGTTTGTTCTTATATATTGATATTTTTAGGCTGAATCGTGCCACCATAAAGAACAAGTAAGAATAATTATATATGGGTGATTTGTTTGAATAGATGAGGGGGCTATAAATTTTTATAAAATCATTCTTTTATCAAGTTATTTATATCTTAGATTGTGAGATGATAATGTGAAAAGGTAACTTTTTGAATCCAACATGGTCATTTATAGTTTTTTAATGTTTCATTAAGGGTGATAAATATATTGAATATTTTTATAGCCTTGTTAAATCAAGTTTAATATCCTTATCTAGACTCATTTTTTATAATTTTTATTGGTGATATGTTGGTATATACATGATATTATAAGGAATATAGAGAACATTTGGACATTTTTATAAACACACTGAGAGAAAAAAAAATACATGTTAAGATATTAAAATTCAATTTTTAGATATGAGAGATGAAATTCCTTGACCATATAGTATCGGAATCTAATATATAAGTGGTTATTGAAAAGATCACAACTTTGATATCTTAGAAAATACAAAAAATAATTAAAAAATAATTTTTCTTGGGTATTTTTGGTTATTAACATCAGTTCATTCAAGGATTCTATTATATATCTACTTCAGTGATAGTATCGACCATGAAGGGAGTGATATTATAGTGATATGAATGATAATATGTTGCATTAAAAGAGTTGAGGTAGAGGTTGAAATCATTATTTATTCTCATTTTTTAAGTGAAATGGAAACTCTATAATATTATTTGAAATGAATCTAGTGTGGGTTTAGGGTTCATGTTGATACAGTATGAATGGCTTGTGGAATATGATTCTCGGAAGCTTAAGCTATAATGATCCCACTCTAGATACCTAAAAAATACCAAAACCTAGTCATCATAGACCCAAAGGGAATTCCATTATCAAAAAGCTATTTTGACTAGCGCCATGAGTCATGGTTTATTATTTGGGTGTTATATAAATAATTAGAATATTGAAATGGGTCAATGTTGAATTCTACTAAAATACCAGCATGGACCATACATGAAAAAAAAATCAAAAAATTAAAGTATAAACTATTAGTTATCGGAAGTGTGTATACGCTGCTAGAAAAAAAATAACTCCTTAATATATAATATAGGTGGTAAATAAAAAAATTAACCAAAGGAACCCTATGATAGAAAAAATGGATAGATATGGAAATATTCCAAATGGTCCTCTTGATAAATCTAGACCCCAACACTCAAAAACATTATGGAGTCCCAAACTAGGATATGTGGAACCAATATCTATTTAATCCAAAACCATACAACAATTATAAATATATCAATAATACCTAAAAAATAAATGATTTTTTATGCCCAATTAACAACATATTTAGTGGTTGAGTAAAAGACTCTACATGAACAACCAAATACCTAAAATCCCAAATAGAAAATGTTTGGTTTATGAATTAAAATGTGTCTAAAAATTTAACTAATAAAAGAATCTTTTTAATATATAAAATTAAAATCAAGCCTACAACTAGAAATAATATATACCAAATATCAGTAATATGATTAATGGATAACTATCATGCAACTAAGAGGATCCAAACCAACTTAAATCCATTCTTGTAATATATAACCATGGTGAAGCAATCCAATATGGGAATCTATTGTGATCACTGATAGGTGGAGGGGTGAATTAGTGATCATTTTATTTTTATGATTTCTCTCTTTTTAATCAAACATTGTGGATTTTTAATGATATATACTCTCTTCTTGTTATCTCCCAATAGTAGTCAAACTTGAAAAATTTTAAATTCACCAAATGAAATGATATACAAAGTTAATACTTGAAATCATATTCTTTTCTAGGTTTGGGTTATGTTTTGATACCTACATTATCCACTATGAATCACTTGAATATAATGAATAATCTATCTCATAAAAATCATGATGAGTAATCTCCCAAAATAACTTGTAGATATTATTTAGAAATATATGTTCTTCAAGTGTTCATAGTAGAAACCTCTTGACTGGTTCTTTATAATATCATCCCACAAGATGAATATATCTTATGACAATATTCTTCTTTCAACATCCTGATGGGATCTTTATACTACCATGAAATAGTTCTTAAAGGTTCCTCCTTACTCTGCTCAAAAAGGTATTTTAATCTATTCTCTATTTTTGTATATAGTTTTCATTATTCTTATTTAAGTCTACACATACTCTCTCTTGTTTTAGGATTAATTCATTTTGGTCACATTCACTCTGATAGTGAATCATAATGACTTCTCTTCTTCCTCAATTCATAGGGACTCTTGAATTCAATTGGATTATCCTTAGATACATAGAAAATAATTTGGAGGGTTTTAAATTAGGGATATATCTAATAATATGTATGTGTGTTCTCAATGTCATCAAAAACTTCTCCATAACCTTCATCATGTATTTATACACACAGAATAATATATCTATAATGATATTTTCCATATTCTTAATATGGAAGTTCCATGAATCTCATCCGCATGAAATCTTCATATTCAAAATTATAGGATATTTCCATATTTTAGATTCTCATTTAAACTTATTTAATGTCTTATTCAAATTTTCTTTTAAAACATGAGAATGCTTGTGATTATATTATCTTATATGTGAAAATGAAATATCACAATCTCATCATCATTAAGTATATGAGTGACTCGGGTCTCCCTCTATATCTTCAAGTGGATTGTAAATTCCCAAACTCATTATTTATAAAATGAAGATTTAATATTTTTTTAAAAACAAATATGGAAAAAATATATGTATTTCACACATATTGTATATATTTATATAATAATATATCATACGATAATTTTTCATGCATTTTTTCCTTCATTATTTCTATTTAAATTTCCATAACTATTTTCTTTCAAAATCACCTAAAATGAGATCATTCAAAAACCAATATATAAATTTAAAATTATTCTAATTTACACTATTTTTTATGTTTTAAAACATAATACATAGTTCCATAACCTCATCAATTCATTTTATTTTGGGAGACTTGTTGTCATCTAATATGCATGTAAGTGAAACTGCATGAATTCAATGTGATTCCCTCACTATTATTCTATCCTTCAAGGGAATCAAGAATCAATTTCCCTCATTTAACTATTATAATATCATGAAATATTTGAATGAACTATTTATTATTCATTATATATTCTTTTTGAAGTCTTGTAATATAAATTTATTCATTTGGTCAATGAAAATTCATCATGAGGTATCTTAGAATGATCACGGTAGATCTAGTGTTCATGTGGTAGCTCAAATCATGTGGAATTTTTATTTTTTTCATTTAGTAGTCGTGTTCCACAAACTTTCTTGTAGATATTAATGTGGTCAATCCATTTTCCATCTTGAAGTAGTATGAATTTCTCATCGCATGGTCATTGGCTTCATTATCTTGTAGTTGATTAAAATATGGGAAAGTGGTCGATCACCAGTGGCATGTGGTCAATCACCATTTTTTTCTTGTGGTAGCTCTATACATACCTGTTAGTGCATATTTTTATTGTGGCTGGTCAAATCCTATTCATATGGATGATTAAGAACCATCCATATGGTCCCTCTATATATCATATGACTAACCTTCATATGGTCGACCATATTTTTCATGATCTGTAGATAGATGTATATCTTGGCTTAGTCATGGAGATGGTTATATTTCCAAACAATTGAGGACCATATCTGGAGCACAAGATTGAAGGAGATGATTTGGAATTGTTTTATTCATACTCTTATTATTTCCATAAATAAAATGAAAAAGGAATAGTTTTTACTCTCTAGATTCGCACATCAATGTTTGGTTGGGATGCTCGGTGCTTAGTAATGGATTGTTCTTATAAAACCCCTCATTCATTAAAATAGTTTCATCTCTTGACATAATACCCACACCTCACAGTTCATGCCACCCCATGATAACCCATTGTAACCCATGTGTGCTTATTCATGCACCCTTATACCTATGTACGCCATTTTTGTACACATATACAAGCCTATGCATTAGCTCTATTTGTCTCACCCATACCACCTTGGGCTAGCTGTGGTTAACAAAAGTGCTCACTCAAGTAGAAGATTAACTTTGGTCCTCTATCTAGACTTATACTAGTCTAAATTTTTGGACAACTCAATATTTAAACACATAGTAAAATACTATGTATAAAATGTAAATTCCACTATAAAATAAAATAGGAATCATCCCCTTCAAATCTTATTCTTATTTTTATCTTCAACTCTTCCTAGGAATTCCTTAAATTTCTTCATGCAATAACTTTGTCATGACATATTACCACATTATTAATTTTTCTTCATTTTGAAAATATTATGCACTCTATCATATTTCTTTGGACCTTATGAACTGATTAATAATTTTCAAAACAATTAATAGTCATGTGTTCTTGAACTCTACTTGAGTTCAAAAAGATATCATCCTCAAAGTTATTTCCCATATAATCATGACTGCACCTCCAAATCTTCATATCCACTCAACAATATATATTTTCACCATAAAAATCACACCATCCTAGATAAAAAATGAAACCAGAAAATGGGATCTACAATATTCCTATTTTCATTTATTAACAATACTATCAATCTTCAATGCTAATATTTTTATATATAATATCCATTATTTTATCCCCATTATTTTCAAATAAATAAGAAGGAAATATAGGTGATGTAAGTCACTTGTGTACTCCCTATACCCCTTGATAAAAGGATATATTCACATGCTTCCTTAGTGATGATCCTTCAGTTGATCTACTCTAAGTCTATATAGGATTTCCTAATGTAGAAAAAAATAGATACATCTCCAAGAGATCAGTGTTTTATATAAAATATCATGCATGTGATAATACACTAAAACTTCTCATTTTAAGGTTTTTATAACAATATTATCATGAAATACATATCATTCATTCAACTCAAAAAAAATACATCAGTAAATTTTAATTTAAAGAAAATTTTCTTCCCCTTTCTCCTACCATACACATCAACCAAAACTCCCCCTTTATAAACATATCTTCCAAAATTATAATACGGATGAAAATTTTGATTGAAATACTACAACCCTAAAATAAATTTAGGCTACCTATAATTCCATATATCATGCATTTTGATAGTTTTTACATCATCTCTTCGTATTTTCTCCCCCTTGAGGAATGCACTAACATTTTTCAATATGATAGTTAGAGTACTCCATGATGAGAAACTTCTACTACTATTCAGTAGTGATAGCTTCGCCTATTTATCTTATTTTTATTTTATTCAGTTCCCTAAATTAAAGTAAATAAAAAAATTAAATCAAATAAAGAGTGGATACTTTTATCTTTAAATAAATAGGAAATATTCAATGATATCTATCAACTGAGATCTTCTATTCTTAATTTACTTATGTGATACCTCTTTGATTACATAATCTACAAGCTCAAATACATTCATATATATTAGTATATTTTCCTTCACCATTTTTTTACCTAGAAATAATTCAAAACAATTTTCTAGAACATGACAAGTGGACTTGTATCTCCCATATATATTTTCTTCAACTTCATGTCGCCCTTGTTTTCGTTTCCCATAATCATTTTTTGTACTTCCAAAATTATTTCACTTATTTGGAACTATTTTAAACAAAAATGGGTCTTTTTATTTGATTCATATCAAACTTAGTTGTCACGACCCGACCCTACCCGGGCTCGAGCCGCAACTACCCCAAGCCCACCTCCATAGGCCAGGGGCTGGCGACTAGCGCCGAAGGCACAACAAATCGGGGAGGCCTTTGCCTAAGTACCTGTACACACACATATGCAACACACTCAATGAAAAAGTGCAGAGTAAAAGGAAAGACAAGTAAAGAAAAAGGGAAACTGCTATATATATATACCAAAAATGTGCATCGACCTCTAAACAGTACAAGTAAAGTGCTGAAAAGGAAAAAGGGAAAAACATGCACCCAACCAGAAAAATGTGACACAACCTGGAAACAGGTAAATAAAAATAAATAGCTGACGGGTCACCCACCCGGCTACGACCACCACACGCGGTCCCAGCTCCCGAACTCCTAAGCTCCTCTGTCGTCTCGACCAACCTGTCCATCATCTGCAAGGGCACACCAAGTGCAGGAAAAGCCCAAGCAGGGGTGAGTATAAAAATACTCAGTAGGACACCCTGAAGGCTTGAGGGAGAAACAAAGGAGGTACCGAAGGGTGAGCAGTAGAGAGAACAGGGAAAAGTAAAGGAGTACAATCGATAGTGCAGTCAAGAGCACAACAGCAGAGAGTCCATCTCAACCCAACAAAAGAAATGAGGTAGACTCTTCCAAACATAAGGAGCTGGAAATGGTGAGAAGATGAACTTCTCGTAGAGTCTTCACTACCTATAGTAGGGGAGTAGACTCATCCCACCACGAGAAGCTAGACACGGAAAGCACGTAGCATACCCCGCGCGTCTTCACCTCTCCTGGAGGGAGAGTAACCAAGCCCAAAAAGTGGATACTAAAGAAAGTTATATACATATTCATTTTCACTTTCAAGAAGCCTGAATAAGACCGTGAGGGGATCTCCATCCCGTATCTCAGCCCAAGAAAGGTGAGTCGCGAATAGTCCCAGAAATAACACCATCGATGCCCATCATCCCGCACATCTTCCCCGAACTACAAGTCAAGGGGCTCCAATCACTGCACCTCGACACTATACTCTTTGGGAGGCACTGACTCGCCTGCACGGTTTTAGGTCGCGTCACAAGGACACGTCTCGGTGGGGGAAAATGCCCCTCATACTTGAGAGTTCTGGGGAAAGTCAAACCACACCTCGACTCCATCACCCAGTCGAGAGAACACCTCAAAGCCAAGGTTGTTCAATCACTGACCCGTACAACCAAGGGTCCCGGTATGGTAATCATGGAGGAAAGCCACAGAATAGCCTAGTAAAAAGGACTGAGTCTGGAATGTCAACGGGTGACCCACTGCCCAGCCCTGCTGGAGATTAAACCCAAACCAGATATTGGGTAACCCACTGCCCAACCATGCTCGAGGGTAGACATGGAATAAGCTGACAGGTGACCCACTGCCCAGCCCTGCTGGAGGGTAAACCTGGAAGAATTCGACGGGTGACCCACTGCCCAGACCTGCTGGAGGGTAAACCTGGAACAAGTCGACGGGTGACCCACTGCCCAGCCCTGCTGGAGGGTAGACCTGAATCCAGACGACGAGCGACCCACTGCCCAGCCCTGCTGAAGGGTAGACCCTCAAGAGTCGTCGGGTGACCCACTTCCCAGTCTCTGCTGGGGGGTAGACACTCAAGAGTCGTCGAGTGACCCACTGCATAGTCTCTGCTGGAGGGTAAACCATAAGAGTGTCGGGTAACCCACTGCCCAGTCTCTGTTGGAGGGTAAACCCGAAGAAGTCGATGAGAAACCCACTGCCCAGCCCCACTGGAGGGTAAGCCCGGAACTACTATGGTCATCTCCACTGGATGGAACAAAAAAGGCCAACAGAACTCAGAGTGGGTATCATGTAACCACCCAACTCCAGAACAAATCAAGGGGAAACCACTCAACCCTGCTGATCTAAACCATCATGATCAGGAGGACCCTCTATGTCGCGAGAGATCAAGAGTACGCAAAGCAGAACACGACACGAACATGGGGTCCACACGACGTGTGGCCCCCAAGTCAACCCCAACTGAGTGCACAAACGTTCTCAGGTACCAACGACCACATGTACCTCCAAGTGTTCTCGCATACTCCAAGAGTATACCACTTCTCCAGCCCAAAAGGCTAACATGCACACAGCACCCAACGTTCCGGCGAAGGCGTAACATAACAACTCCAACTTTCCGCCTCAACGGCTGAGGCACGGCCAACCACATCTCTTCAACATTTATCTCACTCTCACGGGAGTGAATGCGATCACACGCCAAGGGTTCTCTGTAGTCACGACAAGAAGAACCTCCACCCGTTCACCTTTCCTGCTTCCACATTAATAAGATCATGTAAGAGACTCCACTCTCCTAAACATATTACATCGTTGTAATCCTCACGGAAAAACAGGCGAGATCAACTACTTACTCGCCCGAAACGGTCAATCGGTGAAAAGGGTACTATTCACCATAACCAACCTGTGTGGGGCCCACAACAAGATCCCAAAAATGGTTGGGCGAACTGTGCCATTGTGAAGCTCTCGGAAAAACACGTCAAAATGACTATTCATTCGACCCGAACGGACGTCTGATGGAAAAGTCTCAATATACTGTACACAGCATAAAAGACAGCCCATGGGGTCCACGCCTCAACTCTGGCTTCCTCACCTGAAACTTCCCTGGTCAACCTCGTCTCGATGCCAGGGTCACAACGCCGCTAACGACGCCTAAAACGGACTCCGGATGTAGAAGCTGTCACTCCCCGCGTTATACGCAAGCGGGGCCCTATGGGGCCCACACCTCAAGCCCAAATCTAGGCGGTCAGATTGCGCCATTGCAATCCCCTCATAAAAACAAACTGAATGCAGTGCTCAAACACCCCAAACGGATTTCGGGTGGAAAAACAACATTTCAACGTAAAACGTGCGAACTAGGCCCTGTGGGGCCCACACCCTGTCTCCAACCTGGACACTTTAGAAAGAATCTCAAAAAGTCAGCATGAGGACTGGGGTCACGCTACCGCTAACGGCGCGTCAATCAGACATCCCAAATAACAGTTAGGCCTGCTGCAACAATAATTAATTAATTGTTCGTAAAAAGCGTTTCGTTCCACCGAGCAACGAATCCAAACCGCAAGGTCTCCGATCCAACTTTGGAAGGGTCGTCTCAGCTCCGGGGCAACTGCGCCTCCGACGGCGCTTCAAACGGACGTCCGGCTCGCGAAGCCCGTCCATTGCAAACTTTAATAATAATTTAATATTATTAAATTAAAGATTCGGGGCACCCGTCTTCAGGCGTAGGACCCAACAACCCCGAAACTCACTTCAAACAAACCGCCCTGCCGATACGAACTCATCTCCATAGACGGCGCATCAAACAGACGCGCCGTTTGGAAATTACGGCCCCCCCGATTTTAGGGGGGCCAACTGGGCCGGTCTGGACCAGCCGGCCCGGTCCTGGACTGTCGGCCCGCTGCCAAGTCGCGGGTCCAGTCCAACATGTGGCGGCCCACTATTTTCGGCCTGCCTTAAGCCACCGAACCTGAGCGGGTCCGGTTCTTCCCATCCGACCGGCCAGTAGGCCGGTCCTTGTTGACACCCAGCAGGACCCGCGCGGCGCGGGTCCTGGTCTGCTACTCCGCCCCCGATGTCAATGCGGCTGCCTCCTCCGACCGCGACAGGCGCTGGGTCGTGGCCTCTGCCGCTCGCCGCTGCTCCGCTGATGCCGGCTCCGCCTGACGCCAGCACCCTGCCTCCATTCGACCATGCCGGCTCCCGCTCGATGCTCGGCACTCCGTCGTTACCCTCGGCTCACCGGACGCCGCCGTCGAGCTCCGTCGCTACCTCCTGTTGATCTCCACCTGCTCGATGCACCACGGTCACCGCGCGCAGCCGCCGGCCGCCCGACCGTACCGGCCAGAGCCCGCGACTCCGGCTTCATCCCGGTTCGCCGCTGCTGCCTGCTTCTGGAACTCCCAAAGTCGGCCGGAGAAGCTCGTTAACCACCGGAAAAACAAATTCCCGCAAACTTCGACGAACGTCTGCGACCCCATCTGAACCCGGATTTCAATTTTGAAACAAGTGTTTGTGAGATTCGAACATAGGCTACGCAATCATGGGGTTCGCTCAGAAATTTAACCGCATTTCAAAGTATATAATTGAATTCAAAGAGAGTGCGATAACCAAAATGAAAACTCAACAAAGCCTACCTGTTGGGCGTTGCCCGGAGCTTCGTCGGCGATCCGCACCTCACCGGAGCTTCCTCACCAGAGGGGAGGAGGAGAGGAGGAAATTATCCTTCTTGGTTGAGCTCTTCTGCCAGGGGGAAGGGGAAGAAAAGGGGTGGGGTTAGGGTTTAAAAAGAAAATTAATTAAAAACCCCCAAATTTAACCCGCGTCTGAAACACCTGACGGGGTCGAGGTTAAGCCTCCCCTAGGGTAAACACCATGCTCTGAGCGCAACGGAGGTCTCATAATTTGTTTCTGAGCTTCCATTTGAAAGTTATAAAACTGAACGCCCAAAGCTGCCAAATTACGAAAACTCCCCTAGGGCCATTTTTCACAGACGGCCCGCGCCCGCGAAACTTACACCCCTCCTAGGGTAAATGGCACGCTCTGAACTCAATGGTGCCCTATTTTTTCCAATCCGAGCCACAATTTAAGATATACTTGAGTTTCACCATTAAACGAATAAATTAATTAATTAAATTATCTGTTTAACGTTCCGAAAGTGAGAAAGGGGTCCAAACATCCCACGTCGACATGTTTTATGTCATTCCTAGGGTAAACACCTCATTCCGGATCCATCTGTACACTCGGATATTTGATCTGGATCACTGTTTATGAGTTATCTCATTTATTTGGTGTGTCCAGCGTGAAATCACTGAAAATTTAATTCCGTCCACTCCGGGGCTCGGAATTCCATGCCGTTTGAGGGCACTGCTCTGGAATAACATAAAAAATATTCCAAAGTCTTTCGCAGCAAAAACTGGGTTCTTACATCATTCCATCCTTCAAGATTTTTGTCCCCGAAAAGAAAAACCAGGGAACAACTCAGGGTACTAAGCCCGCACCTGGATGTTCCATACCTGGAAGAACTCATGCACAGTTTTGTACCATCGCACACAGACCAAAGGATTTGATCTGTTCACGTGAGGTCTACCCTCTCCGATGTCGTGCATAGGAGCATGCACACCTCTTCTCGAGTGAGTCGCGTGGGAGACTTCATGTACTCAAACCAGCCCTTGGCGTTAGGTAAAGGCCTTATGGAACCTAGCCATCCCTTCGCACGTCTCAAATGGCCCGAAGGCCCTCGGGGGTAGCTCACCTACCCGATCGAACCTCTAAGTTGCACGCAGCGACTGGAATCACTGCCTGCACCTGGAACAAGGCCCGGTGATTCCCTCCCTCAGAATATCCATATGGTGAAACACACAAGGATATCTGGTCATGCAAGATTTCACAGTCGATGTCTCGTAACCAAGACTCTCTTACATGCTCAGAAGATGAAGGAGTCGCCACCATCGACTAAAGAGAAGGGTCTCACACCTTCTACTTTACCAACACAGGGTTAAACCCGACGCCCTGAGTCACCCTGGTAACACCACAAGCAAGGAGCAGGGAGGAAGACATTCCACACACAGATTCTAACAATTCTACTACAAAAAGTAGAAGAGTTGTAGAGCGTACCTCTTACCACCTCATGCTATACATAATTGTAGACATACAAAGCTCACGGCAATCCGCGGTCCCAACATTCAGCTCCCGGAGCCGGACGTGGACCACCTAGTGGTGATGGGAAGACCTCGTACGACCGTCCTTCATTACCAGTTCCTCCCGCTCCTCCACTAGCACTACCTCTCTGGGCGCTACTCCGATCACGGCGCTGCCTCCGTCGTGGTGGTGCACCCACTGTCTGCCTTGCAGTCTCAGCGTGCTTGGTCAGGCAGTCTCGTGCCAGGTGACCTCACCCATCGCAAGCATAGAACCGACTCTCTTTGGGCTGCACTAGTTCCCTCTGGCGCCACTGTGGTGTACGACCACGCCCCTGAGTCCGGTTGTCAGAAAGCCACCTGTGTTGAGGTTCTGCTTGCCGATGCCCGCTAGCTGCGGCAGACGTCTCGGCTCCAACGTTCCTGCTGCCACCACCAACTCTTGAACGTGACAGGAATCTCTCTGTCACTAGCTCCTGCTCTATCACCCCATCATATGTGGAAATTCCCAAGGGTACTATGTCTGCACGAATCTCTCGGCGGAGACCCTGCTCAAACTTTTGCACTCGGATGTTATCGTCATGGACCTAGTCCGGGTAAAAGCGTGCACGGTCTGCGAAACTAGTCGCGTACTCGGCCACCGTCATCCCTCCCTGCTGAAACTGCAGGATCTCCTGAATCCGAATGGAGCATAAGCAGAAGGGGAAAAACTCCTCACTAAACAACAACTGGAAGTCGCCCCACGAAAGCGAAGGCTCTTCAAGAAAATGAGTCACCAGACTCCACCAACGCTAAGCTTCTCCACGAAAAAGGTTGGCTACCAAAGCCACCATAAGATCTGTCGACGTCTCCACAAGCCTGAAAAAGGAGAACCACTATCTCTCGCCAACCCTCTGTTGCCTGAGGGTCTGGCTCACCACTGAACCTCAGCGGTCTCTACCGCTGGAACTCACAGAGCGCGCTCAACCTGCGCTCAAGTCCCGCCTGCTCTACTGAAGCTTTCTACTTCTCAACAGGTGGGGGTGCTGCTACCGGCCCACCCGGAGAAAGGGGCTCGCATGATGGGTCATGGACTGTGGCCTCGTAGCTAACAGGGTCATTGTCACGCACCAAAGATGGTATCTTGGCTGGTTGTCTTCGCGGATACATCCTGAATATTATCAAGAAGTGCCGCGGTCAGATGAGCATATATGTATATACCAATAACAACGATGGGGAGCTGACTCAAGAAGGACAGTCAAAGACCCAATCCTATGTGATTCACAAACCAATTTTCCCTGAAACAATTGTCTCATCATGCCGAGTCGACAAGTGGGTTATCAGGGTCCTGGTGAATGGATACGTCGGTCGCCGCACCATCACTGGACACCCTGGCCTGAGAGCCACTCTCGAGACACGTTACCACTGTTGCCCTAATTCCCAACCAATTCCTTTTATTTTAGGGATGTTCGAACAGTGTCCCAGGGAACGAACCACCTCTGATACCACTTTGTCACGACCCGACCCTACCCGGGCTTGAGCCGCAACTACCTCAAGCCCGCCTCCACTGGCCAAGGGCTGGAGACTAGTGCCGAAGGCACAACAACTCATGGAGGCATTTGCCTAAGTACCTGTACACACACACACGCAGCACACTCAATGCAAAAGTGCAGAGTAAAAGGAAAGACAAGTAAAGAAAAAGGGCAACTGCTATATATATATACCACAAATGTGCATCAACCTCAAAACAGTACAAGTAAAGTGCTGAAAAGGAAAAGGGGAAAAACACACACCCAACAAGAAAAAGGTGCCACAACCTGGCAACAGGTAAACAAAAAGAAACAGCTAACAGGTCACCCACCCGGCTATGACCACCGCACGCGGTCCTAGCTCCTAAACTCCTAAGCTCCTCGGACATCTCGACCAACCTATCCATCGTCTGCAAGGGCACATCAAGTGCGGGAAAATCCCAAGCAGAGGTGAGTATAAAAATACTCAGTAAGATACCATGAAGGCTCGAGCGAGCAACAAAGGAGGTACCGAAGGGTGAGTAGTAAAGAGAAAAGGGAAAAGTAAAGGATTACAACCGATAGTGCAGTCAAGAGCACAGAAGTAGAGATTCCAGCTCAACCCAACAAAAGAAAGGAGGTAGACTCATCCAGATACAAGGAGTTGGAAACGGTGAGAAGATAAACTTCTCATCGAGTCTTCACTACCTATAGTAGGAGAGTACACTCATCCCACCATGGGAAGCTAGACACGGAAAGCATGTGGAATACCCCGCGCGTCTTCGCCTCTCCTGGAGGGAGAGTAACCAAACCCAAAAAGTGGATACTGAATCAAGGTATATATATTCATATTCTCTCTCAAGAAGCCCGAACAAGACCGTGATGGGATCTCTTTCCCATAGCTTAGCCCAAGAAAATTGAGTCACCAACAGTCCCAGAAATAACACCATCGATGCCCAGCATCCTGCACGTCTGCCCCGAACTGCAATTCAAGGGGCTCAAATCACCGCACCACAACACTATCCGCTTTGGGCGGCACTGACTCACCCACACGATTTTAGGTCATGTCACAAGGATACGTCTCGGTGGGGGAAAGAGCCCCTCGTACTTGAGAGTTCTGGGGAAATTCAAACCACACCTCGACTCTGTCACCCAGTCGAGAGAACACCTCAAAGCCAAGGTTGTTCCATCACTGACCCGTACAACCAAGGGTCTCGCTCCGGTAATCACAGAGGAAATCCACAGACTAGCCTAGTAAAAAGGACTGAGTCTGGAATGTCAACGGGTGACCCACTGCCTAGCCCTGTGGGAGGGTAAACCCTAACCAGATATCGGGTAACCCACTACCCAGCCCTGCTAGAGGGTAGACATGGAATAAGCCGACAGGTGACCCACTGCCCAGCCCTGCTGGAGGGTAAACCTGGAAGAAGTCGACGGGTGACCCACTGCCCAGAACTGTTGGAGGGTAAACACGGAACAAGTCGATAGGAGACCCACTACCCAGCCCTGTTGGAGGGTAGACCTGAATCCAGACGACGAGCGACCCACTGCCCAGCCCTGCTAGAGGGTAGACCCTCAAGAGTCGTCGGGTGACCCACTGCCCAGTATCTGCTGGAGGGTAGACCCTCAAGAGTCGTCAGGGGACCCACTGCCCAGTCTCTATTGGAGGGTAAACCCTAAGAGTGTCGAGTGACCCACTGCCCAGTCTCTGCTGGAGGGTAAACCCGAAGAAGTCGATGAGCAACCCACTGCCGAGCCCCGCTGGACGGTAAGCCCGGAACTGCTCTGGCTATCTCCACCGGATGGCACAACAAAGGCCAACAGAACTCAGAGTGATTATCTCCCAACCACCCAACTCTAGAACAAAACCAGGGGAAACCACTCAGCCCTGCTGATCTAAACCATCGTGATCAAGAGGACCCTCTATGTCGCGAGACGTCAAGAGTACGCAAAGCAGAACATGGCATGCACATGGGGCCCACACGACGTGTGGCCCCCAAGTCAACCCCAACTGAGTGCACAAACGTTCTCAGGTACTAAGGACCACATGTACCTCCAAGCGTTCTCGCATACTCCCAGAGTATACCACGTCTCCAGCCCAAAAGGCTAACATGCACACGGCACCCAACGTCCACGCGAAGGAGTAACGTAACAACTCCAAATTTCCGCCTCAACGGCTGAGGCAAGGCCAACCACTTCTCTTCAACATTTATCTCACTCTCACGGGAGTGAACATGATCACACGTAAAGGGTTCTCTGCAGTCATGGCAAGAAGAACCTCCACCCGTTCACATTTCCTGCTTCCACATTAATAAGATCACGTATAAGACTCCGCTCGCCTGAACAGATTACACCGTTGTAATCCTCACGGAAAAACATGTGAGATCGACTACTTACTCGCCTGAAACGGTCAACCGGTGAAAAAGGTACTATTCACCATAACCAACCTGCGTGGGGCCCACACCAAGATCCTGAAAAAGGTCGGGAAAACTGTGCTATCGCGAAGCTCTCGGAAAAACACGTCAAACTGACTATTCATTCGCCCCGAAGGGACGTCTGATGGAAAAGTCGCAATATACTGCACACAACATAAAAGACGGCTCGTGGGGCCCGCGCCTCAACTTCGGCTTCATCTCCTGAAACCACCCTGGTCAACCTCGTCTCGATGCCAAGGTCACAACGCCGCTGGAGGCACCTAAAACGGACTCCAGATGTAGAAGTTGTCATTCCCCTCATTATACGCAAGCAGGGCCCTGTGGGGCCCACACCTCAAGCCCGAATCTAGGCGGGCGGATTGCTCCATTACAATCCCCTTAGAAAAACACATTGAATGCAGTGCTCAAACACCCCAAACGGATGTCGGGTGGAAAAACGACATTTCAACGTAAAACGTGCGAACTGGGCTCTATGGGGCCCACACGCTATCTCCAACTCGAACACTTCAGAAAACGTCTCAAAAAGTCTGCACGAGGACTGGGGTCACGCTGCCGCTGATGCCGCATCAATCAGATATCCCAAATAAAAGTTAGGCATGCCTCAACAATAATTAATTAAATAATAAATTAATTGTTCGTATAAAGCGTTTTGTGCCATTGAGCAATGAATCCAAACCGCAAGGGCTCTGATCCAACTTTGGAAGGGTCGTCTGAGCTTCGGGGCCACTGCGCCTCTGATGGCGCTTCAAACGGATGTCTGGCTCGCGAATCCCGTCCGTTGCAAACTTTAATAATAATTTTATATTATTAAATCAAAGATCTGGGGCACCCATCTTCAGTCGCAGGACCCGATAACCCCGAAAATCACTTGAAACAAACCGCCCCGCCGATAGGAACTCGTTCCCATAGACGACACGTTAAACAGACGCGTCGTTTGGAAATTATGGCCCCCCGAATATAGGGGGGCCAAACGGGCCGGTCCGGACAGGCCGGCCTGGTCCTGGACTGTCGGCCCGCGGCCCAGCCACGGGTCCGGTCCAACATGTCGTGGCCCACTGGCCGCGGCCCACCTCAAGCCACCAGACCTGAGCGGGTCCAGTTCTTCCCATCCAACCAGCCAGTAGGCCGATCCTTGTTGACACCCAGCAGGACCCGCGCGGCGCGGGTCCTGGTCTGCTGCTCCGCCCCCGAGGTCAGAACGGCTGCCTCCTCCGACCGCGACAGGCACTGCGTCGCGGTCTCCGCCGCTCGCCGCTACTCCGCTGAGGCCGGCTCTGCCTGACGCCAGCGCCCTGCCTCCGCTCGACCATGCCGGCTCCCGCTCGAAGCTCGGCACTCCGCTGTTACCCTCGGCTCACCGGACGCTGCCGCCGAGCTCCGCCGCTACCTCCTGTTGATCTCCACCCGCTCGACGCACCGAGGCCGCCGCGCGCAGCCTCCGGGTACCTGACCCTACCCGTTGGAGCCCGCGACTCCATCTTCATCCCAGTTCGCCGCCACCGCCTACTGCCGGAACTCCCAAAGCCGGCCGGAGAAGCTCGTTAACCACCGGAAAAACAAATTCCCGCAATCTTCGACGAACGTCCGCGACCCCATGCGAACCCGGATTTCAATTTCGAAACAAGTGTTTGAGAGCTTAGAACGTAGGCTATGCAATCATGGGGATCGCTCGGAAATTTAACAGCATTTCAAAGTATATAATTGAATTCAAAGAGAGTGCGAGAACCAAAATGAAAATGAAACAATGCCTACCTACTGGGCGTTGCCCGGAGCTTCGTCGGTGATTCGCACCTCGTCGGAGCTTCCTCGCTGGAGGGGAGGAGGAGAGGAGGAAATTCTCCTTCTTGGTTGATCTCTTCTGTCAGGGGGAAGGGGAAGGAGAGGGGTGGGGTTAGGGTTTAAAAAGAAAATTAATTAAAAACCCCCAAATTTAACCCGTGCCTGAAACACCCGACGGGGCCGAGGTTAATCCTCCCCTAGGGTAAACACCACGCTCTGAGTGCAAAGGAGGTCTCGGAATTTGATTCCGAGATTCCGTTTGAAAGTTATAAAACTAAACGCCCAAAGCTGCCAAATTACGAAAACGCCCATGCGGCCATTTTTCACAGACGGCCCGCGCCCGCGAAACTTACACCCCTCATAGGGTAAACGGCACGCTCCGAACTCAATGGTGCACTCATTTTCCCAATATGAGCCATCATTTAAGAGATACTAGATTTTCACTATTAAACGAATTAATTAATTAATTATTTAATCCGTTTAACATTCTGAAAGTGAGCGAGGGGTCAAAACATCCCGCGCCGACATGTTTTATGTCGTTCCTAGGGTAAACACCTCATTCCGGACCCATCCGTACACTCGGATCTATGATCCGGATCACCGTTTAGGAGTTATCTCATTTATTTGGCGTGCCTAGTGTGAACACACTGAAAATTTAATTCTAGCCACTCTGGGGCTCGGAATTCCACGCCGTCTGAGGGCACTGCTCTGGAATAACATCAAGAATAATCCAAAGTCTTTCATAGAAAAAACTGGGTTCTTAAATAGTAGTTTTAATATTTTTATATGAGTTTATTCAATGTTAAACTTCTCCTTTTAGAGTATTTCTTCTTCTAACAGATCTGATCCTTTTTTCTTAGATTTTCTTCCCTGTTATTCATGTCAGTTTCTTATAAATGAAATGTATTACCAATATTCATAATATTTATTCCTAAAACTTTCATAGAACTATAAATATCCTTTAAACCATCCTCTTTCAATAAGATTCAGGTTTTTTTGTTTTAATGGTGTCTTCCAGAATTTATTAAGCTTATTTATTAGGAGTTTTTATTTCCTCAAATCAAACCCAATCTATATTATTGTTCAATTAAAACTTCTAAAAAATCATTCTGAGTGAAATAATTTAGATTTTTATTTATATCTTTTAAAAAAAATTGAACCATATTTAGTACCATTTGAAAAACTGAGCATAATTTGTACCTATTTCTTAGGATTGGTATTCTCAGGTTCCTTGGATGTTTCAGTTTCAATATCCTATACTTTTTAATTATATTCTCCCATGTTCTTCAAGTTATTTTCATAATTAAGTCAAAAAATGTTGAGAATCATTTATTTATTCATCCTTTGTAGCCAATTCTGATTTAATGTCATCCAAAATTATATCTTGTTCTGCAAACTTTACCATTGAAATTTTGATATTTTATATGAGATCATTTTTTCTCCATCTTCACTTCTTTTCTCCTTCTCAAGAAGTTTCACGTTCTTCTGGTGCATAGAGTTTTTTTCAATGTGTTACTATAATTTTAATCTTATCATATACTTATTATAGATTTCTTTTACTTCCTTATCATTACTCGATGGGTCTTTACTAAAAGTATTTTAGATAATTATGGTGGTTTATTCACGGTGGTTTTTAATAACCAAAACTAATTTCCTAATATAAAATCTATGTCAATATTTTTGTATTTATTTATATAAAACTAACATTTTTATATTATTAGCACCATTTTTTTATAAACTATAATGAAAATTACTTTTAGTGATAGTTAATTAAAACTATATCTAATAAACCCATAAATTCATCACGTTTGTCCTCCTTCCTCCTACCATCAAACTAAACTTGATACTCTCCCCAAAAACTCACCCTAATGATTCCCTCCCTTACTGACCACTGATGGCCCCACTCCCCTGCCGACTACCAACACCCCCCTCAAGATCACTTGAACTGACTGCCAATAGCCCCATCCACGTCCAACCACTGACTCCACATCCCCTCAAGTCACCTTAGTCAATACCCCCACCCCCTGATCCCCCAATCCCAAATCCCACTAGAACCCCCTCCCCATGATCCTCAGTCGATGCCCCCTCTCCTCGACAATGCCCTCTTATCCCCTTGATCCCAGCTTCCACTCTTGACAATGCCATACCCTCACATTTCTCCTACACCTAGTGTCCCCCTCCCCTCCCATCCCCTCGATCCTATCCCTATATTAGAAGTACGCCCTCTCCTCCCCTTTATCCTAGCCATAGTATCCATGGTGTATTGATTTATTACTTGGTTTCATTAATGTTTTTTCTATTTTTTGTATAAATTCCTATTATCAATTAATCATGTCATAATCATTCTATTTATGTATTTCTAAATTTGTAAAATATGTTCTTAAAATATCGATTCTATTAATATGATTCGTCATATCATGTTTTATTTTTCTATTTTGTGAAAATTTCATCAATATCATACTGATGTATTATGTCATTTTCAACTAGTCCATTACATTTTTCACTGATTATGTATTAATTCACCAATTATTTTAATAATTTTATTCATTTATATAAGGAATTGGATTTGGATATGTTTATCATTGTTTGATTTTTTTATAGAATGTATTAAAATAAAATTTAACGCAATATTATCTCTAATTATTTTTTTTAGTTTTGCTTTTTTCAATGACATAATTTAATCTAAAATTCTTGTGTTTTTTTATTACTTAATATTTTTCATCATGAATTGTCTTTATGAAAGAGAAAATATACCATGAAATTTTTTTATTATAGTTTGTAATATATTATGATATTGTATTTTAATTATTATTTCCTTAATGTTGTTATATTAATTAGATGATATATTTTAAACATGATTTCATTTCAATAATATCTTCTATTTTTTTAGTTATTTTTAACAATACATAAAGATATAAAACATGGATTACATTACCATTGAATAAACCTCAATATATTAAAGGGATGGATAAATTTTTAGATTTTCAGTTAAAAATAAAATATGTTGATAGAAGAATTAAATGTCTATGTTCTGTTTTTAATTTCAAATAATTGTTTAAATGGGATGATTTTTATCAACACTTAATATTTCAATTATTTTCTATCAGATATGTATGATGGATTTGGCATGGAAAATCAAATAATATAAATTTTTTTATCTTTTTACAACATCATAATCATTAATTTAGTGTCCCAATAATATGAAGTGAAATTTAGAAAGTAATTATTGATTCTTTGGGCACAATGACACAATAATATTAAGATTAAACATTTTAATAAATTATCATACTAATTTTTTTTCAATATAAGGTAAGTCCTAACTAAGTAATCAAATAAATGTTTATGAACTTATAGAGGACTTGAATCAAGAGTTGTGTATAGGTGTAAAAAATATTCAATGTTTTGCTTTCTAATGAAATTTTACCATGCCATGTTTTTATATATAATTAATAATAAATCAATTTCCATGATATAAGAGTTTTTTCATGATGATTTTTGTAATTTTAATATCACTAAATCATTTTATGAGATAAAAAATTTATTAACAAGTTCAGAATAAATTATAAAAATATAGATGCATGTCCCAAGGACTATATGTTATATTAGATAGAAGATTCAGATAGAGAGGAGTGTAAAATATTGCAGTCTTTTATATAAAAATCAATGAATAATGATGCAAGGTAAAATGAACATAAAATTTAAAAGAAGTAGAGAAATAAAAGTTCTATGAATTTTTTACAATACTTTTATCTAAAAACTTGATTAAAAGATTATCCACGTCTAATAAAACTGCAAAGTAAATGACATGGAATTTTAGGAAAAACCATAGTGATGGGTTAAGGCATCATCCAAGAGATCTAGTAGCATGAGAATATTTTGATTCTTTATATACAAATTTATCTACAGATCCGAGGAATATCAATTCAATATTGTCTATTGATGGATTTAATACATCCGGGGATTTAAGTACCAGTTATAGCATTTGGGTAGTTATATTTATACCATACAATTATACTCTATGAATGTGTATGAAAAAAACTTATTTAAATTTATTACGATTATTCAATGAAAAAGAATACATAGAAATGATATTGTTGTATACCTTCATCCTCATATATAGGAATTGAAATAATTAATAGAAAATGGTGTGGATATATATGTTGAATTAATGAATAAAATATTTAAAATACATGATTCTCCCTTGTGGACCATTAGTAACTTTATAGGGCTTGAGAATTTTTCTTATTGGAATAATCATAATGATCAAGAATTTATAATTTTTAACATTTATTTTAACTCTAAAAGGATTAATTATGGTAGAAAATATGATTTTTTATGTCATCATAAATTCTTGGATGCATCTACAATCTTTATATTTAATAATTCATAATTTGATGGAAAACCGATTTGAGGCTCCCTCTAAAAATTTTATTTGGGGAAGAAATTATGACACAATTATTAAATATTGTTGTATAATTTTGGTAATACTATTATTTTATTGATGCTGGGAAAAGATTTTATACAACACTAGATAATATTGTAACAATTAAATGGAAGAAAAATAAGTATATTTTTCAAAATTTCTTACTGGGAACAAGAAATGTTACATCATAATCATGATGTTATACTCATTGAGAAGAATGTGTGAGATAGTCTGAATTTTATAATAAATAAATAGTAGGGGGAAAATGATCATCTTAATTCATGTAAAGAATTAGAAGAAATGAATATAAAACATGATCTGTTGGAAAATAACAATGTGAAGTATCCTAAAATAATTTTTATAAAAAAAATATTTGTTCCTTTGAGGACTTCAATATTTGAAAGTACCTAATGGATATTCTAGTAAAATTGCACAATGTTTTCACTTAAAACAATTTAAGTTTCATCGATTGATAATTCATGACTCACAAATTTTAATAGATCAATTTATACTGTTGGTATTTTGTAACTTGTTACCTAATAAAATAATAGCATTCCAAATTGAGTCTTCCATGTTCAATAGAAAACTTTAAAAGAAAATTTTAAACTCTGAAGATCATTAGAAATTATAGGAAAGAATTTTAAGGAAACTTTTTCACCTAGAGAAGATATTTCCCCATAATGTTTGCTGTGTTAATTCCATTGATAGTGTATTTAGCTAAGGAAGTTAAATTTGGAGGACCTACAAACTATAGATGGATGTATCCCATTGAGAGGTATTTTTTTAAATTTTCCTCGGTATTGATTTATGTTTCTCCAACTCATAACATATAATTTTATTATGTGTTGATTCATTTTATACCATTTTCATTTGAAGTCTTATATGAATAAAACAACTCAACCAGAATGTTCTATTGCTGAATGTTGCTGGTATGAGGATTTTCCCACATTTTCTTTGAAAAATTTGGATTTTATTGAGACAATATTCAATCAAGTTATTCATACTTCTGATAAATCAAACTATATTCAGTCCTATAGTAAATAAATAATCATTGCAATGTTAGGTCATCTAGTTAGAAAGATATCCTCATTTTCACTAAATCATATACAGTTCATACAAGCCCAAATATTTTTTCTACAATATAGGTATATCATAGAACATTTCATTGAATAACTAAAGACACTAAAAAAGAGAATTATTTTGAGTCTAACTAAAAATGAGAAATAAATAAATAAATAATTGTGAAAAAAAAATATATTATTGATTCGTTTTCACATCGTGTAAGATCATAATCAGTGTTAAATTTTTAATACGATGATAATTATATTTTATAAATAATAATATTTTTATCTATTTGAATAAATCATGAATGTTAACAATTAGTCTAGATTTTATGATGATTTGAAATTTTTCTCTTGAGGGTAATTGAGGAGATCTAGAATATTGTATGCCAACAATATTAATGGTTTCATGTTTCATACAACTTTTCATAAAGAACGTTTGAAAATAAAAATATTAACAACTATAAAAAAGTTGGAGAGTTGGAATATTATGGAATGTTGATTGACATTATCAAATTAATTTATTACAGTCACTTTTGTTGGATTTGGTTCCCTAGAAACTAACTTATTTTTACTTTATGATAAACCATTATTCATTGGATGAATATTAATAAACTACTTATCACATCATGATTGTTCTTCTGCATGACATAGTATGTGATAATGCCCTAAGATTAGTTGTTTGATTAAAAGGACTTAGTAGATCCCTGCTATGATGAGAACCCGGAAGTACCATGCCACTATTCTTGAATATATGTTCTATGTCTAGATGATATAATTTGAAGGGACACAAATGATACAAGCTATCAGGGGTGGGGACTCATGAAACTTTGCGGCACCTTATCATGGTGTTCACCCTTGGTAATATCAAGGAGGATATTATGAGAACAAGACCCGAAAGTAGGAAATCCACATTCATAAGTGCTATTGGATGTTCCTATCTGCGGACATTTGTATTGGTTCTTAGACTTTAAGATTATTATTAATGGTTTTTATGAATCTCGCACTTAGATGCATTGATGAAAATTGTGATGACAGATTTTCTCAGTGAGGTAGTATATGTTGGGTGCATCACGAGTAATACTAAATTAATGAATAATGTGAGAAAAGATTTTTCACTTATATGTAAATAGATATCGTATTCCCTTTGATAGAAATTATATAGCCTAACTAAATGCATGTACATGATGCTCTCTAGGAAAGTTCAATTCCGGGAAGTCAAAGAATGCAAAATTGAGCACATGGGTTGATGGCACTTTCATGAAACCCACTTGATTGGAGATATCAGGAAAAAGGGATTAATTGAAAAGTAATAATTCATATGAGGTGACATGTCATGGAAACATCAACTTCTTTCTCTTTGGTTCATTGACCTATTCCTAAACAGTAATCTTGGACTTTAGGCAAGCCCACCTAATGCCAATGAGAAAGAGGCCTAGAGGTCCATACACTAAGTGTATCCATTATCTCAGTTAAATAATTTATTCATTTAACAAGTAGAAAAAATATTATTCCCAATTGTGGTTTAATAATTATTCAAGTATGCTTGATGGAATTTATTTCAACTCTAGTTATTCAAGAGAATATATTATGGATGAAATATTTATTTATAAGTGAATAATTTAGTTATAATTATTTAATAAATAAAAATACATTATTCAAGTCCTGTTAAATATTAAGGTGTATTGGTGGACCAAGTTATGGGTCCAGTGAGAAATAATATTAAATATTATTTTTTAAAATAATATTTAAATATAATATAAAAGTGAATCACATGTAAAATAAATAATAGAATTTCTATTATTATTTGACATGGGGTTTCACATTGAATAATAAATTAATTAATATCACCTATGCTAATTATTTATTTTTACCGGGTGAATTAAATTCCATGTTATATAATTATTCTTTAAATTATCAAATAGATCATTCGATCGGTTAACCAATGTTTGTGTTCACAACATCCTTGGAGAAAATCTATTAAGCCTAGATAACTCTTCCCTCTCTAAGAACGCTCTCAAGAACATGAGAGATCCTCCTCCACCAGATTAAGGAGAACATTTTGGAAGTGATTATCAAGGCGATCAAAGGTGGATATCACAAGCACAAGGATCTTCTGTGCTAGCACTTGAAGACTCCTTTGGCGATGTCCGGAGATACGTGGAGCACATGTGGATCACTGCTAGAGGATTTATATCCTTGGATTCTAAATCGTAACAAAGCCTCACCTCAGACCCATGGTCGGACACATCAACGAAGAAAGAATCACTTTGGAGTTAATTCTATATTTTAATTAAATTAATTATAAACAAAATATGTCAATCCTCTCTTCTTGGTTCAGGGTTCTATTCTTTTTCTTTTTTATTTGATTCAATTCTGTGGATACCTGCATTCTTCATCGTATTGATCCCAGATTAATCATCGATTATGAAAATTTAAAAAGTTGGGTACACGCCCATTTTATGCTTATTCTATGTCTGGAAACTAAAAGTAGTATCCAAGGGATCATATTTTCCTTTATAATTATTTAAATAATTAATTGATTATTTATTATTTAATAATTTATTTTTTCAATTCATGTTTAAATGTTCTTGTAATCTAAATTTCAAGATCTATTACTCTCTTATCATTTCTCCCAGATCTAATAGAAATGAATAATTTTATGATTAAAATTAAATCAAGGATATCACCAGGAGGTGTCAACGGTTCTATCCAGTTAACAAAATAATACACATCAAGTAGTCGGATCTGTGTGTCGTGTATTTGTGTTCAATTAATTAGGAGTAATTCAGAAATTACTCAAGCCGTGTGAATTAAGGATACACAGTGTAGTTAATTCTTACACCATGTGTTGACCAGGATAGACAGGTGCACGGTCAGCTGGACTACATTCCATGTGGCCCACTTAACATGGTGTGTAGTCCCTTCGGGTCAGGGTCAGGTCGTGTATCCCATTCACAGTTTTCCCAGCTCGTGACCATGTAATGTAGAGTGTACACAACTTGTAGATCAATAGAAATGCAGTGTACTCCGAAGATTTCTTAATTACACCTCACACACCATTTCCCTAGGTGTGTACCTCAGATGGACGGTGATTAGGGTACACGCTATGTGGTCAGATCCCCAAGCTATGTACTATTTCCAGATTACACAGATTTAAAAATTTATTATTATATTATGTAACCCTTGAGACTTGTACCTTCATGTGGGTGTAGAGATGGGACAGAATATGTGGTAGGTGTTTGATATATATATAATTAACATTTTTTAATATTCAAAAATCTACACATCATATATGATTTTTATTACAATTATAATTCTATGTGCATGTTATATGTCACAAATAATAAATTTTATAGAAGTATAAATATATGTTGGGTAGTTTTGGATGGGTATTCCCTGGGTTTCTTCCAAGGTACATGTTATGCACAAGGTTACAAATGAAAATATCAAGGAAATTTAGAAAAAATTAATAAGATAAAAATGATTGATTAATTATGATAATGATTAATCGATTCGGACATATTTTAACTTAATAAAAATGATTGAAGAATTGAATTCTAGTTTTATTAAATGCGTAATTCATTGCATATATGTGGATGATCATGAGCTATACCAAACCATTGTATGTGATTGGTTCCCATTTAATTTACTTATTAAATTAAAATTGTTGGCATGTGTGCCTTTTCCTCATTAATATGTAGGTCATGTGTTCCCATGGTTGCTTTTATGTAAACCCCATTTTACCCTTCACCTACATGTGAGTTAAAATCATATGTAATGGATGGAGCTCTCAAGTTAGTAGAGTTGGTTCAAGTTAGGAGTCAAGGTGAAACCAATTCAAGGAGATATAAAGGTGGATAGCTGGAAGCTATAAACACAAGCCTTAAATAGTTCAAGGTGTTTCTCCCCTAGGTAAATGTTAGTTTACCATCCTCTAGATAAACTAACCAATAGTAAAGCTCATGATCATACCCTTTATTTTATTTCTATAAGTTGTATGGTTATTCATTATGGATGTTTGACGTAATCATGTAATTAATGAACTAAAAATCATACAAGATGGAACTAAAATAAAAATTTATTATGCGTAAATATTATTTATACAAGGTTAATCACTTAAGAATATCACACTTAACATTAACAAGCATGTGAAAAGATAATAAGTTGAAATTTATTCATAAAGGATAAAATCCCTCAATTAAATATTATGTCGTTATTGCCTTCCATTACTTCTGTTAGAATCAAACCATGGTTCAAAGTGTATGAACAACCATAGCTGGGGTGCTTTAAATTATTAGGGAATTCTAATTCGAAGTTTTGGTTTTACTTAACTTATTTTTCATCAAGGGTTGACAACCCTTGAAGGACTTGGTGTAATTGAGAGGCAAAGGTTGAGGAAATCCAAAATTAAGGATTTCAGGATTGGTGAGTCCACTCAACATATCAAGGAGCTGTGAGTTAATGTCGTTGGCATTTGGAATGCCTACCTAAAACCTTTCAAGTTGCTTGAATAACCCTAGTTGGGTTGATGTGAAGGGAAATATGGATCCTTGTTGTAAGAGTGTCCAATAAACATTATATTATGAAGCCAGTGGTGAGGTATATTAGGTTTTGACAAAATAGTGGGAGACTAATAGATATTAATTTATTTATTTGTCTATATTTATAAAGATAAATTACTAAAACTCTGTTAATCTTAATTTGTAGAAATAGCAATCAAAATGAAACCAAACATATCATTGTGATCCATACTTGAGATGGAAAACCTTCTCACTGGCACTAATTTTAAAGAGTGTAAGAGGATCCTTCTGGTTTTTCTTCTCCATGAGAGGAAACATTATGTATTAGAAGAGCCTTTACTAGTTTCACCGGGAAATGAGGTGAATGACGAGGAACTCTCTGTTTACAAGAAACATCTTAATGATGCTACAGATGTTTAGTACCTCATGCTATCATACATGGCCAATGAGCTATTAAAGTAACATAAGGAAAGGGATGCTTATATCATAATTTCTCACCTTCGGGGTCTCTATCAATAGAAGGTGGGATAGGAGAGGTATGAAATCTCAAATGATTTCATCACCATTAATCTTCGAGTGTCTGTGCCAGTTGGACCACATGTAGTTAAGCTTATTGACTACATTGAGGGGCTCGATATCTTAGGGATTAAATTCCCAGATTATTTGTGTACATATATCATACTATCATCACTCCCTAAGACCTACTATAGTTTTATTGCGAATTATAATATGAGCAATAATGAGGAGTGTCTATCAGAGCTTCTTTCCCTTATTCACCAAGTTGATAAAGACATGGGGTGTGAAAAACCCATAGTCCTTATAGTGAATAGGAAGAGGAAGGACAAGGAAAAGGGATTGAATATTTATAAACAATCTAAATCCTCTGAGCATCGTCTGACCAAGAACAAGAAGATTTAGAGGCAGGGTAAGGAAAAATATGTAGTATTCTTTTTCATGTGGAAATTCAATCCACTAGAATAAGAACTACAAACAGAGGTAAAGGGAAGCCAAAGGTTCATTCATTATCATGTTAAATCATTAAATCTCTACAAATTGGGTATTAGATAAAGATTTTGGGGCTCACATATGTATTCAAATGAAAAAACCAAGTATATTTTGAAAATTTTCAAGAGGATAGGTGAATCTGCGAGCTACCAATAGGTTGAGGATGGTCTCTCTTTCCATCGGAGACTACCACCTCACATTACTAAAGGGAATGATTTTGGTTTTACATGGCTGTTATGTACCATGTGTTACCAAGAACATAATATCTGTATCGAGTTTATATAAAGATGGATTTATTTTCAATTTCGGAAATAAATGTTGTTTCTTTTATAAGGACAACATATGTTATGGTATGGAATATTTAAATAATGGTATGTATGTATTAAATTATGATAACTAGGTTTTGGAAATTGATAATGAACCAAGTTCACATGACTCATACAACACCCAATTATGGAATCACCACTATAGTCGTGCAAATAAAAAGCGCCTGACAAAGTTCTACCAAGATGGTTATTTAAACTCTTCTGAGCTAAACACACTTGACATCTTTCATTCTTTTTTACAAGAGAAAATAATTAAACCACCATTTTATTGATAGGGTGAAAGGTCCACAGAGCTTCTAGGATTGGTACACACTAATGTATGTGGACCATTTCCAGTAGAATCTAGAGGTGGATATTCATACTTCATTAATTTTTCTAATGACTTGAGTAGTTAAGGATATCTCTACTTAATGAGGTATAAGTTTGAGTCATTTGAGAAATTCAAGGAGTTTAAGAATGAAGTAGAGAATCTACTCGGTAAGAAGATAACTAAGCTTTGATAAGATCAAGGTGGAGAATATCTTAACCAAGTGTTCGTTGACCTTTTATAGAAGTCTACTATTATATCGTAACTCACTCCACCATATACACCACAATGGAATGGAGTTAGTGAAAGGAGGAATTATACCTTTTTGGATAGGGTAAGGTTGATGATGAGTCATGAAGATCTTCTATTATTCTTTTGAGGTTATGCATTGTAAAAAGAAGTATACACATTAAACCAAGTACCAATTAAGGCAGAAAATGGGATTCCCATTGACCTATGGAGTGGAAAGAAACCCACTTTGTCGCATACACATGTATAGGGATGCGAGGAGTTTGTTAAGGATTTCCTAGGGAAAAAACTTGCACCACAGGGCACTAAGAGCATCTTTATAAGGTATCCTAAGGAAACAGAAGGATACTACCTATACAACCCCTTAGAAAAGAAAGTGACTACTATTATACGTGGTGTCTTTCTTGAGAGGGAGAACATCCTCAAAAATTATAGTGGGAGAAAGATTGACTTCTATGAAATGGATGCTCAAGATACACAGGAGTTGGTATAGGAACAACATCCACAAGTCCCCGTGGAAGAGGTAGTTCCTAAAACACAAGTTCTATGTAGGAGCACAAGAGAGGTAAGGGAACCAGAGAGATATGGTTTTCTTATCACCGAGGAAGGTGACTCATTATTTTTGGAAAATGATGAATGTATCTCCTATAAATAATAAGTAGATAGCTCAAAAGGTAAAATATGGATAGAATATATGAATTTCGAGATAGATCCCATGTATCAAAATGAATTTTGGGTTTGGGTCAATGAACCAGTTGATGTTATGACTATTGGGTGTAAATGGGTATTAAAAAATAAACAGGACATGGAAGGTCAAGATAGTACCTATAAAGTAGGTCTAGTGGCTAAAGGTTTTAAATAGCATCAAGGAATTGACTATGATGAATCCTTTTCACCAGTTTCCATATTTAAATCCATAAGAATCATACATTCCATAGAAACTTTACATGACTATGATATTTGATAGACGAATGTCAAAACATCATTCCTTAATTAGAACCTTCAGGAAGATGTCTATACGACACAATTAGAAGGGTTTGTGACACCAGGTGATGCTAAAAAGGTATGCAAGTTTGCAGAGATGCATTTATGATTTAAAGAAAGCATCTATATCATAGAGCATTTGACTTGATTAATCTATAAGAGAATTAGGTTTCATTAATAATGAATGTAATCCATGTGTTTACAAGGGGTTTAATGGGAATGTGGTTATTATCCTTGTAGTGTATGTTGATAACATATTACTTATTTGAAATGACATACCAGTCATGCATTCAGTCAAGGACTGGTTGAAAAAACGAGTATCCATCAAGGACTTAGGTGAAAGATCCTATATTCTAGGGATCAAGATCATTCGTGATAGATTCGAGAGGCTTCATATACTAAGTTAGAGTACATACAATGACTAGATTCTAAATAGATTTAGTATGGAACAATCCAAAAGTGGATTGGTTCTAGTGTCACATGGTATACATATTTCAAAAAAATATCCTTAGACACAACATGAGAAATATATGATGAGTTAGACTCCATATGATCTAGTAATAAAATCTATCATGTATGTCATGTTATGTACCAGACATGATATTGCCTATGCACTGAGCATGGTAGGCAGATATCAATCAGATCCAAGAGAACCAAATTTGACTGTTGTCAAGATAATCATTAAGTATTTGAGAAGAACTAAGTATATATTCATGGTGTATAGAGGATATGAGAAGCTTGTCATCAGAGGGTATGCTGATGCTGGTTTTAAGATAGATCATAATGATTTGAAGTCTCAATCAAGATATTTTTTCTATCTCAATGGAGGATCTATGAGCTGGAAGTGTTCAAATGAGCCAATTTTCACTAATTCTACAGCGGAGTATAAATATATATCAAATTCTAATATAGCCAAGGAATCTATAAGGATTCATAACTTTTTCTAGGAGCTTGATGTGGTGACTAGAAATAAATATCCCATTACATTGTATTGTGATAATACTAAAACGGTGGATCTTGTAAAAGAACCAAGTTCACATAAATGGAAAAATCACATACATAGAATGTATCACCTCTTAAGGTATTTCTATCAAAGGTGTGAAGTTTTAGTGAGAATAGTGTACATGAAAGAGAATGTGGTGGACCCCTTGACTAAAGGCATATCTCAGCAGAATCATGAATATTATGTGAGAGCTAGCGGACTGAAGGTTGTTAGCAGCTGGCTCTAGTGCATGTGGGAGTTTATTGGAGTTGGTGCTTTAGAAACCAACTTCTTTGTACGTTATGATAAACCTTTATTAATTGGATGAATATTAATAAACTAATTATCACATTATGATTGTTCTTCTATGTGACATAGTATGAGATAATTTCATAAGAATAATTGTTGCATTAAAAGGTCATAACAGATCTCTACAATGATGAGAACCCGAAAGTGTCATGACACTATTCTTGAATATATGTTCTATGGTCGGATGATATCATTTGCAGAGACACAACTGATATAGGATATCCGGGGTGGGGACTCATGGAACTTTGAGTCACCTTCTCCTAGTGTGCGCCCTTGGTAATATCCTGGAGGATATTATGAGAACACAACCCGTCAGTAATAAATCCACATTCATAAGTGTCATTGGATGTTCCAATTTGTGGACATGTATATTGGTCCTTATAATTTAAGATTATTATTAATGGGTATTATGACTCACGCACTTATTTGTATTGATGAAAAACCATAAAGATAGATGTTTGCGGTGAGGTAGGATATGTTTTGTGCATCACGGGTAATGTTTCATTAATTAATAATTCAATAAAGGATTTTTCACTTCTACTGAAGTAGATATCTCAATCCCTTTTATGTAAATGATATAACCTAACTAAACCCATTACTATGGTGTTCTCTAGGCAGCTTTAATTCTGGGAAATCAAAGAATGACAAATCGAGCACAAGGGTTTATGTCACTTTCATGCAACCCGCTTGATTGGAGATATTAGGACAAAGGGATTATATTACACAGAAAGCATTTGTATGAGGTTACATGTCATTGCAACATCAACTTATTTTTCTTGGGTGACTTGACCCATTTCAAGATAGTAATCTGGGACTTTAGGCAAGCTCACCTAATGCCAATGAGAAAGAGTCCTAGAGTGTCACACACTAAGTGTAGCTAGTATCTCAGTTAATAATTTATTTATTTAACAAGTTGAATAAATATTATTCCCGTTTGTGGTTTAATAATTATTCAAGTACGCCTGATCTCATTTCTTTCATTGCTAGTTATTTGAGAGAATATATTACGAACCAAATATTTATTTATCGATGAATAATGAAGTTATATTTATTTAATAAATAAATAGTCATTATTCAAGGCCCATTAAATATTGAGTAGGATAGGAGGACCAAGTTCTGGGTCTGATGAGAAATAATATTAAATAATATTTGGTTAAATAATATTTCAATATAATGTGAAAGTTAAGCACATGTCATGGAAATAATAGCATTGTTATTATTATTTGACATGGGGTCTCACATGGAATAATAAATTAAGTAACAAAACCTGTGATAATTATTTATTATTACATGGTGAATTAAATTCCCCATTATATTATTATTCTCTAAATTAGATAAGGGGTCATTTGATCGATTAACCAATAATTGTGTGCACAACATCCTTGGAGAAAATATCTCAAGCCTAGAGAACTCTTCCCCCACCAAGAATTCTCTCAAGAACTGGATATATCCTCCTTCATAGAATCAAGGATAAAGCTTTGGAAGCATTTCACAAGGCGATCGAAGGAGGACATCATGAGTGCAAGTATATTCCACACTTCCACCCGAAGACTCCTTTAGTAATGTTTGGAGATACATGGAGCATATGTGGATCACTACTAGAGGATTTATATCATTGGATTCTACATTGAAATGAAGCCACACCTCAGGCCCATGGTCGTATGCATCAACGAAGAAAGAATCACATTTCAGTTAATTCTAAAATTTATTTAAATTAATTATAAACAAAATATGTTAATCCTCTATTATCGATTTTGGGTTCTCTCTTTTGGCTTTTATCTTTGATTAAATTACTTGGATACTGGAATTCATCATCTTATTGATCCCAGATTAATCATCGATTATGACAATTTGAAAAGTTGGGTACACGCCCATCCTATGCTTCCGCTGCACCCAGAACCTACAACTTTTATGTTGTTTTATAAAAATGAAAGTATATTTATACTCACATAGGTATAAAGACTGATTCATTACATATTACTTATGTAAACATAAATTGTTTTTTTTATAATGGTGTGAAAATAAAATACAATCCATATATGTTTTCTTCACAAGATAATATAGTATATCAAATTGATGATGGAATTAGTGAAGGCTGGAGTGTTTTAGTCCTTGTGAAACTTTGATACTTGTATGATATGGGTGATGATGTTGCATAATGGTCTAATGATAGTGAAATTTTTCATTCTGAATCGATTTATTCATTTTTATATAATAGCATTGAAACCTTAAATCTTTCTAGATAAGGAGAATATGATGAAAACATGTTAATAGTGGATGATGATAATAAATTTTGAATGAAATAAATCTACATTAAATCTTTATTTAACTTAGTAAATTGTATTTTATTTATTATTACATAATAGTGAATCATTATTTAATAAATTTTCTATCATATATGTTACTTTCACATTAATTTCACAAATATTAAAATTTTTGCACAATTTCTATGCTTGGAAAATAATGACGAAAACATTGATTTTTAATGGTATGGGGGTAAATTAGTTTTCTTTGTTCCTTCAATGAGTATAGAATAATGGTATGAGTGTAAAATAAAAAATAATATATTGTTTATTATACTTAATAATAATAGAATTTTGATAAAATAAATCAATAATATTAATCAAGAAATAAACTATTTAAATAACAATAAATTATTGTAAATTTTTATATTGGTAATTTTAAGTTTCAAACTTTAAATTTTATTATTATCTTGTATCATTTTCAAATGTTTTAAATGCTTTAGTTGTTTATGTATTAAGAAAAATTACAATGACTAAAATGTATGTGGATTATAGTGAGCCTACACACTCATGTGACACTACACTACAAGTGATAGTTATAAATCCTTCCACTACAATAGGAATATATCACACTGATACAAAGTTGGTGGAAGTGAATTTTTGTGACATCATGTATTCAAGTGGATGAGCATGATTTGACTTTTTATATTTTTTCACTCATATCATTATGAGGGTATTATTGGGTGATTTTTTTTGTGTGTATATCATTGGTGAGAACATTATTTATTTCATTTTTATACTAACTATTGAATTTTTTTGTCAATAATATATAAATAAAAAATATAACATATAAAAATATCAAAGGAAAATATTTTTTGAGAATTTAGAATTTAAATTTTTTTGTGAATTTTGATTATTTTAAAGTTCTTATGAGTGATATCAAAGTCATGTATTGGCATTTTTAGGTTCATTTAGAATCTGATTGAATAACCCGTCCCATTAAATATCTTAATTGGAGGCATCTTCAATAAAATAGAATAATGAGATCCTATATAATCAAGTGAGAAAAAATAAAAATGAATACTAATTATCTATTTATTAATTTTATATTACTATAAAACATATTGGTCTAATAATTTTTACACTTCTTATTTATATTTTTTCATTTTGATGTAGATGATTCCATTTTCTATTAGTGGACTTTTAGAATCTAGGTAAAAAAAATATATTTCAACTAGAGGTTATGGTGTGAGTTTAGTAAAAAATCATTAAGACTTCAACATATGTATGACATGGTACCTAAATGGATACTTATATATTAGTGGAAATATTTTGAATATAGACTGTATATTGTTTAATATAATGTATTTTATAATGTGATATTATATTTATATAAATTTATAAATAATATTAACTTCTTAGAATAATATTAAATTTCATACTAATGTATCTTCATTTTTTCATGAAATTTCTATGAAAAATTTTGTGAGTAGAGAGAAGCAGGTAATCCCAAACACAATAGGGTCAAAGTGTTTTATAATGAGAAGATCAAGCAAGGTAATATTTTAATTATTATAACAAATATATTTTTTAAATATTATGATATTAAGATTTTTTAATTTTTAATTTTATAATTTAATAATATATGATTTGGATTTTTTTCATCGTATTGGGAAGACCGAGATGTGGTTCGATGTACCAAAAAATTTAGACATGAGTTATGTGAATGAAATAACTCGGAAAAAAGCGGTGAACTACTTTAATTTATATTTGATTTTTTTGTGTCACTGTCATTTTATATAATTCAATACATTGGTTAAAATTAAGGAATCATGAGATTAAAATCCCTCAAGGTCATCATTGATCTCTCATAGTGATGTCATTACCCAGGTTCTTGGAAATGAGCATCCAGGTCATGTACAGGTGATGGGTTCTAGAACATCCCAATCATGAGTCCTTAGGGGTCCATGAAATCATTCACTATTATTCCTTAACCTTCATTAGATACTAGAACTAGTTATTATTCCGAATCAAAATAAAATATTGTGACATTGAAAAAAAAAATAGGATCAAGAAGTTAGATTGAGAGATTTGCATGAAAATTTTTCTGTAATAGGGATGCTGTAGAGACCCGAAGCTTGACGTACATGGACATTACATTACTTTTGCGGAATACTTAATACATAAAAAAAACAGACACACAAGGACTGTAATAGTTTAGTTTCTTTGGAAACATGGAACGTAATCCTCTAATCGCGGTGAAAGATCTTCAACATCTCTCATAAAGATCTTCCCCCTTTTTTTCTTACCTAAAACCATTATTTATATCCTGGGGAAAATAAAACATAAAAAGGGTGGGCTCAAATTCCCAGTAAGGGTAAGCATGGATAAAATAAAACATACCATATACATTTTAACTTAAAAACATGAACATAATTTTTAAACATCAAAATCTTGAGCATCGACATAAAACATGGAAGTACATAAGGCATAGATTATAATGTAACAGAAAACATGATAAAATAGCATGGGAATAAAACATGTAATTTTTGCATCCATTAAGTACATGTAATGATTTCTATAGTAGCCAAGGCATTGCTGCCAAGACCATCTTAGTGGACAAAGTCCCATTCTGAATCGAGTTCACTCCTCGTTTCAGTCCTGTAACACTGAACCGGATTAACTTACTGTTTCAGCCATGTCTATCTCATGAGACATAAAATCTTTACCCAATGCATTATAGGGAGATATATGTCCCACCCATCTCATAATGAAATCATTCTTTCGTGTGCCACAAAATCATAAATCATACATCATAGCATAACCCATGTAATAAAATGGGATTCTTAAACATCATGCCATCATAACATAATCCATAAAAGTTTGATATCATTTCATCATAAGAAAATTGAAACCATTTAAATCATAGAGAAATATTACTTGAAACATACACATAGGAAATAATTCTATCTTAGATGGAAAATAGTTTTGGCAAAACACTTGAAATGAATTCTTGAGGAAAATATCCTTTCTTCTTTAAAATCATTTTCCTTTCACAAAATTCCATGCAATTTTAAAAGAAAGGGGTTTTTTTGAAAATAATCATGCAATCTTGTATAGGATTCTTCTTGAAAATGAGGCGTTATGAAACTGTAAAAATCCGTTCACGCCGTATAAGTTAAAAATAACATTCTCCTCGTACTTTTGTTGGAAAAGTCACAAAGTACCTTGTAGGGTAAATAAAAGAAAGATTCCTTTCATACCATGGGGTAAAAGTAAAATGGTTAAAAATTACTTTAAACATACATGAATACAATTTTATAAAATATGGACATGAAAGATAGCAATAATCCCAGTAAATACTTACGAATAAGCAATCTCGGATAAAAATGAGATTTGCACAATTATCCCTTACCTTTGGTCCGATTTGCTTCGTAAGTGTCCAAAACTCCTGTATAATGATTTAAATAATGTTATTTACTTATTACAGAATCATACTTATTGTTATGATATCATATATGGTTCACTTATGACTTTATATTACCCGTTCTTTTGTAAATTCCATGTTAAAGAGCGTTTTGGGTAAAATCGTTTCATTTGTCATTCGTGTTTTGACTTGTAATTATTCATATGATTAAATAGATCATGATTACTTAATTCCAGAATATAAAACATGATTTATATATAATATATATTCAGAATATACATATATATAATATATCAGTAAATGGAAAGAAATACACCGTTCATGGAGACGGTAGGCCGTACGTATGCATGAACGCTGTTTTCGTTTCCTTATTGAGTTGAATGGAATTAAGTAGATGACATACATATATATACACATAAATCCAGTATCATTATTATGTCATATATTTCATGATTACTTATTATATATACTTTATAATCATTCATGAATGGTTAACGTGGAGAATGAATCCCATCGCGTCATGGAGACGGTAGTCCGTACGTACGCACGAGCGATGATATCGTTCTCATGATCGTGGAATTGTATTGGAGTGTATGTATACTATTTCAGAATCAATATCACTTTACAATAATCATATATAGTTATTATGTACACCATTATACCCATCCAAGTAATGTGGTGGTGGAAAATAGATTACACCACGGCGTGGTGACGGTATTCCGTACGTACGCACACGCGGTGATTTCGTTTTCCGTAGGATGGATAGATAGTGAAATAGGGTTGTTTCATACTTATAATAACATATCAGTATATGACTGATACTTATGTTATTACTTTATAATGAAATAACCTAATAAGAAGATGTGAAAGAAGAAATAAAGTTGAAAGAATCGGTAACGGACATTACCTCTTCTTTGAAGCACCTCTTTGAGACCTCCTTTTAGGGCATTAAATTGGTCTTTGAAGAAGACCAAGACCTCTAGGATGTTTATAGGGAAGTGTGGAAGTGAAAGGGGCAGGGTTTTGCTGAGCTTGAAGGCTCAAATTGGTGTGATGAGGCGAGGGAGGAGGTTCCCTTTTATAAGGGAGGAGAGGGGCACCTCTGGAATTCTTAAAAATATTAATTTATAATAAATCTAAACCCACTTAAAAACTCCAAAAATGACTCATATTCGAATATTAGATGATATAGTGTTATAATCTAATCAAAAAATCAAATTTAGACATGTTTGGTTCTTATTTTAAACCTTATCATTTTGATTTATCCTTATTTAATCTAATTAAGTTTATTTGTGGTAATAAAATTATAAATTTTAAATTATAACAAATAATTACTTATTTATTGTGAATTTTCCATAATTGTTTACTTTATAACATTATAGAACATTTAAATTTAAATTTATAATTTTTTAATATTTTTTTGTTTTTTAAACAATTTTATAATATGTTATTTTTATAAAATAACTATAGTGACAATTTTGAAACTATTCATTTATTTGAATTTAAATAAAATATATACAGAAGATATGTTCAAACTAAAATCTTTAATAGATTCATAAAATGTCATATGTATATAGAAAATTTGTGGAGAACATTAAATAGTTCATTTAATATTTATTTTATTATTTTTAAAACCATTTATTTGGTTTATCTCTTAATAAAATAAATACTAAAACATTTTTGTATAATTATTTAATATACTTATTTGTTGCATAAAAATTAAAAATAAAATCCTATGATGACGATAAATCTAATACCTTTCACAATAATAGTTTTATTCGAATTTATCATCTTAAAATCAAAATATTTAAATTGTTATATTTATTAAATTATGAAGGTGACAACTTTATCATCATTTAAGATAAAATAATATAAGCGTCATAAACGCTTTTATAAGGCTCAAAATGGTTCAATATTAGACCATTGGATTATTATGGTTTACATTTACATGAAAAATAAGTTTTGGTTAGGGTTTTATGCATTTTATGGTCACTATTAGTTTAATAAAAACTATATTCTTGATTTTTCACTAGATAAACAATTTCTGCATCACTATTGTGTCATAATTACTGATAATTATTTAATCCCTAAAAATTATAAATAAATTCATATGATGTAGATAATTTTATTAGATTTCTGGATACTACTCATGTTCGATGTTTCATGAAGTTTATCACTAAATTAAAATTAATATACTTATAAGATTTAAGAGAGTGACATGTTGTCACTTTCTTTGATTTTAATAATAATTAAGTTATTTTCATGGGAAAAAGTTCATTAAATGAATCTAATCCTACCCTTAGGTGATATGGGTATACTTTTAGCCATCCAATAGAATTTTTACATGTGTTAGGGTAATTTTATAATATTATATTTACCCTTAATTACCCGATTTACCTTTAACTATGGTAAATAAAATTTACCTTAGTTACTATTCATAATTCCCAAAAATAAAAAGTGGCTTATTAACATAATTTGGACCCAATAATTCCAAATATGGAATCCATTTTTCCAAATTCAATACACAAAATTTTCTGAAATTAAATTAAAATTAATCCCGTTGTCGAATGAAAAGGGGTTTTTCTTTAAAACATTGCAAAAGATTGAATTGATTTAACCTACGAATTTAATGTAAAATCAATGCTAATGACATAAATAATATTAAATGGTAAAAATATATTCTATTTATACTTTAAAACCAATCAATATTATAATTTAACCATATAAATTATTGCGATGAAAAAAGTTGTTTTTAATTAAAATATAGAGTGTTTTTACTATTCATCAAAATATGAAAGTTACCAGAATAATATGAAAAATTTATCCAAAGTAATTTTTTTATTTCTTGATTCCAAAGAAGAATTTTATTTTGTCAAATTGAACTTATAATCATGTCAAAAACTAGATTTAAAGTGGGTACGCCATCAAAAGGCGGCAAAACTGCATTTTTGAAAAATACTTATTTTACCCGAAAAATTTATTTTATTCTTATACCATGTTCTAGAAAATGTGTAAGATGAATAATAATATTATAAAATTCAAAATTTAGTTAATACTATTCATAACTGCTAGTTCATAATAATATTATAATAATATATCGTTGTTTAGTAAAACCCGTTATTGCGTACAACACACGCTATCGAGGAAGGTCGCAATTGCATGTAATGCAAGCCAAGTCAGGGTTGCATGTTGTGCAAGAATCCTTTATTGTTTCGTATAACGGAATCCAACCATATTTATACATTGAATATATATATATATACTCAATGTTGCGTAGAATAACTATTATCAAAATTGTGTGTAGCACGATCCAAGAATAGTGTTGCGTATACTGCAAGCTAATACGGTGTTGCGTATAGCGCAAGGTAATCTTGGTGTAGCATACAACACAAGACATTAATGAAATTAAAATAATATTTTTCATAAAATCTCGGGTTGTTACATTCTACCCCCCTTAAAATGAATTTCACCCTCGAAATTCGTCGGGGTTATAAATGGTTTACTACTCGAAAGTTTGTTTAATAGAAACCCACATCGTCAAAAGTAATACCAAAACATGGCTTTAAAAACTAAAGTATGAAATGTAATGGTTACCCAAATTAACTCATCACTGGGTTTACACGTAGGGGAACATAGGTGAAAATATGGATATGGAAGAAAAATCTGACCATCAAGTTCTGATGGAGAGTGGTAGAGAACATGGCTATGAAAAAGCCAACAATCACAAAGCTATTGATTTGTGATGATCTAAGGTACCATCTAATTCATCGGATATAAGGGAACTAGGACAAAATTTTTGGCTTTCAAGATCATTTCCCTAAAGTTGATGAATTAAAAGAAATACTTACATGATTTTGGTACAATCTCACTGTTGCTTGTGCATTGAACAATTTCCAATTCATTCCTTAAAGAAATGAAGTTGAATTTGTTATTCGTGATGTGTTAGAAGATCATGTGATAGAATGATGGGTCATTCCATATTTTTCAAACAAAAGGTTGGAAAAAGTTATAAGTCCATCTTATGGTTAGATTAATCGTATATGGTTCCAAAAATGAACTTATACTTCATATATCATACCGCTTAATAAAATAAAACTAGTTTCTACTAACCAGGGACATCTTATAGGCCAGTGGTAGGTGATAAAGGCTAGTCGCACTTCGGTTGTGGGTTCGATTCCCAGAGCCTTGTCTGACGCGATGAGTTGTCGCTTGTCCTGAAGGTTGTCCTTTTTCTAAAACTACATTACTATAACATCCCATCGATAATATCGAAAAAAGTTCTATCCTTAAATAATACTAACTTATGTCCAACATAATCCTTTCCAATCTTTAGGCTTATCCAAAATACTGTTGTCCAATCTCATATTATAGTGAAAATGATTACCAAAGAGTTCATATAACAAGCATGTTAATACCATCGTTGATCCTCGTATATCATGAGATATGTCTTGTTGGTCACATTCCAAACATTCGAAGGCCTTAATCATGTATTCTTTTGAAAAATGAATACCCATTGAATCTTAGTGAAAACATGAGTACTATCAAAAGTTAACTCTTTTCACATACCAAAAACTCAAACCATGATATAACTATTTTCTTATATCAGTCATGAGCTCAGGAATACTGTCAAACATTTCATTTTCTCCTTATCCTTTAATTATGTGCATATCATCTTTTTCCAAAAATACCTCAATCACTTTCCATGGTTATTAGTACCATAAAATTATTGAAAACCACAATAGACCAATACATAAATATTCCAATATTCCACGATAATATATACAACATTATTTTGAAATCCCATTATATAAACACTTAATCATTCCACCACATCGTTTTCATATTCAACATCACCAATAGTGATCGCATGTGACTTCCCTGTGTCCTTTGACTTAAGTGGTCGCTCATGTTGATCATCACTAACCCTTGGATTAGGGCATTTATTAGCATAATGCCCCATTTCCTTGCACTTGAAGTATTGAAGTGTTGGTGGTGCGTTCTCTGCAGTCTTTTCTTTATTAACATCATTAGAAACCCTTTTTCCATTACTTCGACACTCAGCTGCTCAATGACATTCTTTTCCACACTTAAAGCATTTTCTAGTCCCTTTAAGACAATCGACACCATGCTTCTTTCCACACTTTGAGAATAAGGAAACATTCATCTTCTTTTCACCATTATTCTGAGATTTCTCCTTGAACTCCATATTTCGTTTCTTGTCAAAACTATGAGATGGATAAGTAACACCAACTTCCATTTCAACCTTGATAGAACAATGCACAATTTCTTCATAGCTACTGAAGTCTCTTATTGCTAATGCCCTTCGAAGATTTGGTTTTAAGCCACTGAATAATCGATCAACTTTAATTTCAGGTTGGATGATAAAGCCAGATGCATACCTTGCAAGCCTTGTAAAATTCGCTTCGTATAAACCAACAGATTCATCATCCTTTTTCTTTAGTTCAAGAAACTCCTTCTACATCTTTGTTCGAAGAATACGACGGAAGTACTTATTGAAAAATAAGTTCTTGAACTCGTCCCATTCCATGGACTCAATTTCATCTCTTGGCCTCGTATTCTTGATAAGATTCCACCATTGATCAGCTTCACCTTCCAAACTATATACCGCTAAGATGACTTTATCATGTTCTAAACATTGAAGAACTGAAAATATATTTTCAGTGGTACTGATCCATTGTTCAGCAACAAGTGGATCAGAAGACCCACTGAAAGAAGGTGGACGTTGCCTCATGAAGGACTCAATAGAATAGTGTTCCCTTTTCTGCTCATTTGGAAGTCCAGAATGATTCATAGCTTGTGTAAGTATAGTAATAATATTTTTCACTCCATCTCCCATAACATTTGTTTGTTCAGGAGGACAATCATTTCATTGTCCATTGCATTGATCAACACAGTTCCTTCGAGTTCCAGCCATCGTCTAGAACCCAAAAAGAATAGTGTGAGAGGCAAAAATCATGCTAGGGAAAACAACATAGTAAAGGGGAAGCACCCTGAAAATATAACTTCTTAGGATAAATTCTAAGATCTTTACCGTAGTTCTAGGACTATATCCTATACATATACTTATCCTTAAGGACATCCCTAGACATACCTTAGAAATATATCTAGGGATCTCACTAACGTTTTCGCATCCTAGTTTCCAAAGTTTGACTAAACCTTTCCTCTGATACCAACTATAGAGACCTGAACCTTGACGTACATGGACATTACATTACTTTTGCGAAATACTTAATACATAAAAAAAAACAGACACACAAGGACCGTAATAGTTTAGTGTCTTTGGAAAATTGGAACGTAATCCTCTAATTGTGGTGAAATATCTTCAACATCTCCCATAAAGATCTCCCCCCTTTTTTCTTACCTAAAACCATTCTTTATATCCTGGGAAAAAGAAAACATAAAAAGGGTGAGCTCAAATGCTCAGTAAGGGTAAGCATGGATAAAATAAAACATACCATATACATTTGAACTTAAAAACATGAACATAATGTTTAAACATCAAAATCTTGAGAATCGACATAAAACATGGAAGTACATAAGTCATAGATCATAATGGAACATAAAACATTATAAAATAGCATGGGAATAAAACATGTAATTGTGGAATCTATTAAGCACATGTAATGATTTCCATAGTAGCCAAGGCATTGCTGCCAAGACCATCTTAGTAGACAAAGTCTCATTCTGAATCGAGTTCACTCCTCGTTTCAGTCCTGTAACACTGAACCGGATTAACTTACCATTCCATCCATGTCTAACTCATGAGATATAAAATCTTTACCCAATTCATTGGAGGGAGATATATTTCCCACCCATCTCATAATTAAATCATTCTTTCGTGTGACACAAAATCATAAATCATACATCATAGCATAACCCATGTAATAAAATGGGATTCTTAAACATCATGCCACCATAACATAATCCATAAAAGTTTGATATCATTTCATCATAAGAAAATTGAAACCATTTAAATCATAGAGACATGTTACTTGAAACATACACATATGAAATAATGTCATCTTAGATGGAAAATAGTTTTGGCAAAACACTTGAAATGAATTCTTGAGGAAAATATCCTTTCTTCTATAAAATCATTTTCCTTTCACAAAATTCCATGAAATTTTAAAAGAAAAGGGTTTTGTTGAAAATAATCATGCAGTCTTGTAGAGGATGCTTCTTGAAAATGAGGTGTTATGAAACCGTAAAAATACGTTCACGTCGTATAAGTTAAAAATTACATTCTCCTCGTACTTTTGTTGGAAAAGTCAAAAAGTACCTTGTAGGGTAAATAAAAGAAAGATTCCTTTCATACCATGGGGTAAAAGTAAAATGGTTAAAAATTACTTTAAACATACATGAATACAATTTTATAAAACATGGACATGAATGATAGCAATAACCCCAGTAAATACTTACGAATAAGAAATCTCGGATAAAAATGAGATTTACACAATTATCCCTTACCTTTGGTCCGATTTGCTTTGTAAGTGTCTGAACCTCCTGTATAATGATTTAAATATTGTTATTTACTTATTCCAGAATCATACTTATTGTTATGATGACATATATGGTTCACTTATGACTTTATATTACCCGTTCTTTTGTAAATTCCATGTTAAAGAGCGTTTTGGGTAAAATCGTTTCATTTGTCATCCGTGTTTTGACTTCTAATTATTCATATGATTACTTAGATCATGATTACTTAATTCCAGAATATAAAACATGATTTATATATAATATATATTCATAATATACATATATATAACAGATCAGTAAATGGAAAGAAATACACCGTTCATGGAGACGGTAGGCCGTACGTACGCATGAACGCTGTTTTCGTTTCCTTATTGAGTTGAATGGAATTAAGTAGATGACATACATATATATACACATAAATCCAGTATCATTATTATGTCATATATTTCATTATTACTTATTATATATACTTTATAATCATTCATGAATGGTTAACGTGGAGAATGAATCTCATCGTGTCGTGGAGACGGTAGTCCGTACGTACGCACGAGCGATGATATCGTTCTCATGATTGTGGAATTGTATTGGAGTGTATGTATACTATTTAAGAATCAATATCACTTTAAAATAATAATATATAGTTATTATGTACACCATTATACCCATCCAAGTAAGGTGGTGGTGGAAAATAGATTACACCACGGCGTGGAGACGGTATTCTGTACGTATGCACGCACGGTGATTTCATTTTCTATAGGAAGGATAGATGGTGAAATAGGGTTGTTTCATACTTATAATAACATATCAGTATATTAGTGATACTTATGTTATTACTTTATAATGAAACAGCCTGATAAGAAGAAGTGGAAGAAGAAATAAAGTTGAAAGAATCGGTAACGGACATTACCTCTTCTTTGAAGCACCTCTTTGAGACCTCCTTTTAGGGCAGTAAAATTGGTCTTTGAAGAATAACAGGACCTCTAGGATGTTTATCGGGAAGTGGGGAAGTGAAATGGGCAGGGGTTGGCCGAGATTTAAGGCTCAAATTGGTGTGAGGAGGAGAGGTAGGATGTGCCCTTTTATAAGGGAGGAGAGGGGCACCTTTGGAATTCTCAAAAATATTAATTTATAATAAATCTAACCCCACTTAAAAACCTCCAAAAATGACTCATATTAGAATATTAGATGAGATAGTGTTATAATATAATCAACCAATAAAATTTATACATGTTTGGATCTTATTTTAAACCTTATAATTTTAATTTATCCTTATTTAATCTAATTAAGTTTATTTGTGGTAATAAGATTCTAAATTTTAAATTATAACAAATAATTACTTATTTGTTGTGAAATTTACATAATTGTTTACTTTATAACATTATAGACCATATAAATTTATATTTATAATTTTTTAATATTTTTGTGATTTTTAAAAAAAATTATAATATATTATTTTAATAAAATAATAATAGTGTCAATTTTGACACTATTCATTTATTTGAATTTAAATAAAATATATACAGAAGATATATTCGAAATAAATTCTTTAATAGATTCATAAAATGTCATATGTATATAGAAAATTTTTGTAGCACATTAAATAGTTCATATAATATTTATTTTATTATTTTTTAAACCATTTATTTGGTTTATCTCTTAATAAAATAAATACTACAACATTTTTGTATAATTATTTAATATACTTATTTGTTGCATAAAAATTAAAAATAAAATCCTATGATGAATATAAATATATTACCTTTCAAAATAATACTTTTAATAGAATTTATCATCTTAAAATCAAAATATTTAAATTGTTATATTTATTAAATTATGAAGGTGACAACTTTGGCATCATTTAAGATAAAATAATATAAGTGTCATAATCGCTTTAATAAGGCTCCAAATGGTCCAATATTCGACCATTGGATTATTATGTTTTACATTTACATGAAAAATAAGTTTTGGTAAGGGTTTTATGCATTTTATGTCCACTATTAGTTTAATAAAAACTATATTCTTGATTTTTCACTAGATAAACAATTTCTGCATCACTATTGTGTCATAGTTAATGATAATTATTTAATCCCAAAAAATTATAAATAAATTCATATGATGTAGATAATTTATTATATTTCTGGATAATACTCATGTTCAATGTTTCATGAAGTTTATCACTAAATTAAAATTAATATACTTATAAGATTTAAGAGAGTGACATGTTGTCACTTTCTTTGGTTTTAATAATAATTAAGTTATTTTCCTGGGAAAAAGTCCATTAAATGAATATAATCTGACCCTTAGGTGATATGGGTATACTTTTAGTCATCCAATAGAATTTTAACATGTGTTAGGGTAATTTTATAATATTATACTTACCCTTAATTACCCGATTTACCTTTAACTATGGTAAATAAAATTTACCGTAGTTACTATTCATAATTCCAAAAAATAAAAAGTAGCTTATTAACATAATTTGGACCCATTGATTCAAAATATGGAATCCATTTTTAAAAATTAAATACACAAAATTTTCAGAAATTAAATTAAAATTAATCCCGTTGTCGAAAGAAAACGGGTTTTTCTTTAAAACATTGCAAAAATTGAATTGATTTGACCTACGAATTTAATGTAAAATCAATGATAATGACATAAATTATATTAAATAGTAAAAATATATTCTATTTATACTTTAAAACCATTAAATATTATAATTTAACCATATAAATTATTGCGATGAAAAAAGTTGTTATTAATTAAAATATAGCGTGTTTTAACTATTCATCAAAATATGAAAGTTACCAGAATAATATGAAAAATTTATCCAATGTAATTTTTTTATTTCTTGATTCCAAAGAAGAATTTTATTTTGTCAAATTGAACTTATAAACATGTCAAAAACTAGATTTAAAATGGGTGCGCCATCAAAAGGCGGCAAAACAGCATTTTTGAAAAATACTTATTTTACCTGAAAATTTTATTTTGTTCTTATACCATGTTCTAGAAAATGTGTAAGATGAATAATAATGTTATAAAATTAAAAATTTAGTTAATACTGTTCATAACAGATAGTTCATAATAATATTATAATAATATATCGTTGTTTAGTAAAACCCGGTATTGCGTACAACACATGCTATCGAGGAAGTTCGTGATTGCGTGTAATGCAAGCCAAGTCAGGGTTGCGTGTTGTGAAAGAATCCTTCGTTGTTTCGTATAACGGAATCCAACCATATTTATACATTGAATATATATATATATATATATAATCAATGTTGCGTAGAATATCTATTATCAAAATTGTGTGTAGCACGATCCAAGAATAGTGTTGCGTATACTGCAAGCTAATACGGTGTTGCGTATAGCGCAAGGTAATATTGGTGTAGCATAAAACACAAGACATTAATGAAATTAAAAGAATATTTTTCATAAACTCTCGGGTTGTTACAGATGCTTTGGATGATTTATTTCAGGACATGATAGGGGTATTTCTTAGGACATTATATTTAAGATATGAGAATATTAGAAGGTATAAATGTTTCTTTTTTATTCTATTTCATTTTATTGTGTTATTATTTAACATAATCTAATTCAAGTTTTTAAATATTGTAATTAAAGGCACTAAAGGCTGAAATTCATCAGGATGAAAAGAAGGTATCATCTCAAGGTAGTCATAGTGATGTAGATGCAATTCATGATGGTCTATGATGCATTATTTTTTTTTATTTTGATGCATCATATGGTTTATATAATATTTTAATGAAATTATATTTTGTTTTAATTCCTATATGACATATTTCATTTGTTGTATGTGTGTAAAATGATGTAATATATTTCAAGTAGTTTTAATAATGTAAATTTCATTTTCTTCAATCATATGTTTTTTTAATTATGAATTTTTAATTTCTCATATGGGTGTTTTAATTGAAGGTGGAGATTTTAGAATTTATTTTTTTATCATGGGTGGTTTAAACAATCACTAATCTTGGTAAACCGTTGTTTTTAATTTAGTGGTGGTTTTAAAAAATGCTAAAAGATTTGAACTTTTTCTAACCGCTCTGAAAATAATCAACGGTGGTTGGAACTGATTATATATAATACAAGTTACACACAATAATTTTAACCATCATGATAAAAATATATGGTGGTTTGAACTATAAAAAATCATGAAAAAAACTATGCAATAATAATTAATTTTTGAAAGTTTTAATCGCTATAAAATATCAATCTCATAGTTATTATAAAGAATCATCATCGATTTAAAAAACACTATGGTTAAATTATTGACATAACTAAACATGTCCATTTTAAGAATAATCCAAGAATTATCAATGGAGGTTTAAAACACCTTGTATAACCAAAAAAACACCCCAGACGTCTATTTTTTATTGTAGTGTTTCTCCCCTTTTAACCTTATCAATTAAAGTTGTGTGATATTGAGATAAAACACCATTATCTGAATCAACTGAGGATGATGACTAGTCACTTTATTATTTTCTCATAAAAGTTTCCTTAATTTTCTAGAAGTCATATTTTTCTTCATATGATCATATTTTTTAAAATTTTATTAACTTCCTTATATAATTATATTCATATTTATCATCACTTTAAGTTTCATCATATTTCTTCTTCAGAATATTTATTGAAATGCTCCCATAACCTCCATAATTAAAGAAATTAAGAGGTAGTATACCTTTATAAATGCCTCTTAATATTATTGTGTTTTTTTAAATAAGTTTTATGAATCTATTATATGCTCCATCATATTTATATTATGATCCTAAGAGTGGTTCATCTATATGGTATTTTAACTTGATACCTTTCATGGATTTAAATCCCATTTATTTTTTCAAATTCTTCTTAAATACTGAGGATCTTCTCATCTCATAATTGATAAGAGTGTTATGAATCTCATAAATAGATATATCATGAATCTCTCTTAGGGTAGACATCTTTGTATCAAATTTATTGGTGATGTTTCTCGTTAATTTCTTAATGATAGTTGAATCTTACAATGTATCCCCAAATCCTCTAATATTTCTTATTATCTCATTGGGATGAGTAAATTAATCATTATTGGTCTCATCATATACCATTTTAATATCTTTAAAATTTTCCCTTCATATTTGAATCTTTCCTTTATTTATCTTCACATTGACTTTATAAATATTTTCAATATTTTCTCTCATATCCTTGGTAGTTTTAATTCCCATCATCTGGTTGTAATATTTTCTATAAAAGGATGAAAATATGACACTACTTTCTTTCCCATGTACATAAATATTTCCTTTATCTATATAATTCATGGGGTAATATCTTCCTTGTAGATTAAATCTCACTATAATTGAATCACTTACCAAGAATTATTTTTAAAGTATATATGGAAGCATTTAGTCATTTAATCCAAAAAAGGTTTTTAATTTAATAAATGAACTCCTCTACTATTTAATGAATTCTATATCACTAGTACTCAAAAAAAAATTGGGTATTTCTAGAGGGAACATGGCTCTATGATACCACTTGTAGAGAATAGATATGATGTGATCACTAAGAGGGTGTGAATCAATGATATTTTCTATTATTTCATTATTTTTAATCAATCCCTTTATCCTAATAAATCTAGATACTAATTCTTTTTTTTTCTCTTAACCTTACATGAATATGAAAATTATAAAAGGCATAATACAGAATAATATAAAATGTTTGTACATGAAAACCTAATACAATATAGGTTAGAGTGATGTTTCATATTGAGATTCTTTACTATGAATCACTTGAATACAATTCCAGAGATATATCTAAAAAATATTGATGATTAATATCTCCAAACCACCCATAGATAATATCCTAAAATATCTTGACTTTAAGTTTTCATTGCAGCCACCTCCCAATGGGTTCTCTATACTAGCATCTCGCCAGTTGATTCTATCTCCCAAAAAGATTCCTCTCTCCACCTACTATTGGGATATTTATACTACACCATGTAAGTTAATTAAGGGTCCTTATAACTTCTCCTAAAATAGTACTGTGAATCTATCCTCTTTTATTATATACATTCAGCCTTATTCTTCTTCAATTTTTAATGCCCTCTCTTTTCTTTGAGGATCTCTTCACCTTGATCGCACTCACTTTGATATTGATTTGGGGTTACTTCTCTTCATCCCCAATTCTAGGGCCCTCCTTAATGTAATCATATTATCCTTTAATACACATAAAATAATTCCCAACATTTCAGTATCGGGTTCTATCTCAAAAAAAATTATATGAGTTCTCAATGTCTTGAAAAACTCATTCATCTCTTCTATAAAATATTTATACTCTCTAAATAATATATCTAAAATGATATTTTAAATTTTTTAAATATGGAAGTTCATTGAATATCATTAGAATGTAATCTTTATATTCAGAAATAGATAATATTTCATAATTTTTAATTCTAATTTAAACTCATTTAAATATATGGTAAAAGATTCATTTTAAAACACCAAAAGATTTATGATTATTTTCTCTTACATGAAATAATAAATTATCACAATCTCAATATCTTTAAATAACTGATAGACTTTAGTATTCTTATCCTTATTCATGTGGTTTGTATATTCCCACACTCATTATTCGTAAAACTAAGCATTGATATTTATTTGAAAACCCTTAGAGATCACATTTTATTCTCTAATGCAGTATATAGATATCTTTTTTAATATCTCAAATATGAATTTCACATGAATCTTTCCTTTCCTTATTTCCATTTAAATCACTATGAGCCATGAAATTCTAAATATCCTCAATTAATTGGATTCAAAAACCTTCATGTGGTTTGTAAATTATTCATATTTAAAATATATTTTACATTGTAAAATATTATAAAAAATTTCACAAGCGCATATCATGCTTTTCCTTAGATAAACTTGTTTTCATATTGCAAGCATGCAAGAGACATTTTATATATACCTTTTGATACTCTTATTGTGATTCTCTCCTTCAATATAATCATATATTAATTTCCCTTATTTCACTATGATAATCTAATGCATTCCTGAGAGAATATCATGATGAGTCATTATAGGTTATACATAATATCCTACATCATATTTTTTTTTGTAGTTGATGAAAATACACGATTTGGTAGCTAAAAAAGATCACAGTAGCCCTAGTGTTCATGTGGTAGCTCGACTCATATGGGAACATCATTTTGTTCTTAGGGTAGTTACACACCTCACAGTCTCATATGGATATTCATGCAGTAGGTCAAGAATTCTTATAGAATCTATCTCATCATGTGTTAGTTTCATCTACCATGGATATAGATGCTTCATTTTGTCACTTGAGTAACCATGAGACCACCATTCCTATAATAGGTACCGATTATTCACATGGTCGGTACATAAACTGTAGCTTCATGATTCATGTGGTATCATGGAAGATGGGTGTGTGGTATAGGTTAGATTATAAGTGTATTAAAAACTAAAATAGGGGGTGTGGTCGAGGTTAGATCATAAGTGTATCAAAAACACCACTTAATTTGTTGTAAGGTGTGTCGTCCAAGCCTTGAAATCCCTTTATCCACTATATAGGATAGAGATTTATCTTCCTAACTCTAGGATACCTTAATAAATAATATCAGAAAAATATTTTGTCTATCTATAACTGAGATCTCTCAATAATATGATTTTAAAAATAACTATTACAATAGACAAACCTTAAAGAATTTATAATAGGATCATCACTAATGATTCTTCAAAAAAACTCTCTAAATATTAAAAATTAAGTGTTCTTATTAATAAGATGTTATAACACTTCAATCATCAAATTCAGATCGTCATATTGAAAAATATTATTCTCCCTTATGTTTGTGGTCCTATTTATAAGTGATATTCCAATGGTCAGATTCTATACTTATCAGGATCCATTGAAATGCAATAAAAAAATCTTCTTCTCTAATTAATTTTATAATAGAATCACTATTTACAAGGTTATTTAGATATTGAACCATTAAAATGCTCTGAATATTTTATCTGGTAGTAATAATAGGTCTTCTTATGGTATGTTTTTTATATTTTCTTCCATTAGGCATAGTAAATTTTCATTCAATATACTTTATATATTTTCTCTTGATGGATTCTATATGATGGAATTTTTAGAAATTATTATAATGGGATTTTTAATTCTTTCATATGATGGAATTTTTGTATGTTTTTATGGTGTACTTTATAAATGTTTTTCTAGTATACATGGTACTCATCCATCAAATATAATTCATAATTGTTCATCTAATTGAATTAAAATTAATCATCTAGTAAAACTAATTACCTTCCTATACACATCATTATAAAGTTGGGAAAAAATTAATAAAAAATGAAAAAATTTAAAGCATGAGTTTTGATTTTCAAAATTAGGTTAGGAAAATGTCTTTCAACTAAAAAATATCTCCATTTTTTAAAATCACAATACATATCACTTGTGAAAAAAATTAAATTAAAACTTTTAAAGACTTTCTCCCCCTTACTTACATAACTTTATATTGCACTAATTTCTCCCCATTTTTATTTTCAATAATATTTTAAGGTAAAATATACTTATACAAAAAATTGTTCCTAGAAATGTAAGAAAAAAACTCTAGAAAAAGTTTTAAATAGTGAAAAATATTTTAAGAAAAAAATAGCATCCAACAAAAAATATTTAAAATTTGTATCATTCATCAAAAAATATATATAATTAGTAATAAAAAAATGTTGAGGAATTAATTATTAAAAACATAAAGAGTTTCAAGAAAATTAATCTTTTTATATAACATTTTAATAATTTATTTCATCTTCATTGGATCATATTTTGTCTTCTCTAAATATTCATGTTTTGATTCATGTTTTCTAACCCATTATTCCAATAGTTCTATGTTCTTGATCTGTGGAGAGATCTACATGTCTTGTTACATAACAAGATACTTAATATAATTAAAAAATCTTGTATAGTCTCTAACTTCTAGGTTGATATTATTGTCATACATTAAGACTATATTGGTTTCCCTCTTAATCCATGTAATTTTCTCATCAAAAAACTGTATATCTTCTTCGGTATGATTCATCAACCAAATGATTCATTTTTACTTCTTGGTCTTTAAGAAATATTTTCCCTAAATATTTTTATGTTCATACTCATTCTGAATAATATTTTTAGTTATTTTTTTTGAGGAATATCGAACCATCAATGACATTAAATTTTCTATAAATGTAGTTAAATATGGCTTGGATATCTTGGAAACATTTCATAATACCTTCAAGTATTTTAATTATTTCATTTAAGTAATTCATTTTTATCTCAGTCCATTTGGATCTTATTCCTAGATTCAAGTTCGTAGAATTTCTAGAAAATTCTAGTAAGATAGATTTGTTAAATATATTTATGTTCATTTCATGATATATTCTTCTTCCTCATCAGATTTAGATGTAAAATATTTTGAGGTATGAATGGAAGATTCATCAAGATATAAATACGTTTTTATGTATTTAAAAATATTATCTGACATTGTTAATAATTTAATATTCCTAGTTAATTGAGGTAGCCCTATGGTATGAAGATATTTTGTAACTTCTTTTCCTTTCTATACATATTGAAAAAAAAATTCAACATTAAAATCATAAAAAAATATATTCCAAAACATTTTTCACTTTTCCCTTTGAAACAGATGTAGGAACAACATCATTAAAAATAAATTCAACATAAATGGCCAAAGGATTTTTCTAGAAAATGGACATGGAAAAAACAGATAAAAGATTAATTTATATAGGAACCTTATGTTCCTTCTCGAAGTTATATTATAGAGGAAATACTTCCTTGTTTATCATTTCTTCTTCGCAATCTTTCTTTATTTACCTCAGGAAATCTTCAGCCACTTTATCCATTTTTTCCCTTTTTTGCTTCCTTCTTCTTCCTTTCCACTTCTTTTAGTTTATCAAAAACTTGTACATTTAATTTTTTTCCCTCAGTATAATCCAACCCAAAACATGGATCTCCCTACTTATTCTCATTCTTCTTATTTTAATACATATTTAAATCCTCATAATACATAGATTTTTTTCATTCTTGGTAACCTAGGGGATTTGTGAGAGGATTATCTGACATTCCTCTTCTCAAGAAGTTTCTTCTTAAGTGCCTCAACTTCTTTAGAAGATGATAATTTTATTTACTTTCTTATGAACATAATTTCATATAGAAAAATAGATTATCATCATCTTTGAAATTATTTTATCACTAAAATAAAAAAACCTTATCTATGATAGTAATGACTTTATTTTTGATATTTTTATTTTCAATAAACCTTTCCAAGACTTTTTTAAATAAATTTGTGTATAAAATAATATTGATCTTGATTTAACCTATCTTGATAGATTCTATATAGATCCACATGAACTTGACAATATTTAAATTTATTATAAAATCCTAAACTCCAGTAACCCAAAGCTGGTATCTAATTCAGTAAATTAACCAAGATATAAGGGATCCAGTCCTAAAGGTATAACCAATTTATTAGTCCTAGAGAATGATATATATACATGATACCCATTTTACTTTGGGAATAGAATATAATACATAATAAAATAAAATTCTCAGAATCCTTCAAACTCATTCAAATATTTCATTTACATACCCAGGGGAAAGGAAACAAAATAAGGGTAAAATAAAATGCTTATTAAGGGTTATGTACAGAAAAATATACCATGAGTAAAAAAATCATAATCAATATAGCAAGGTGGGTGACTGAAAAACATGTCATTTAATCAATAACTTCAGTGTGAAAAGAATTCATGGATAATATTACTCCAATAATATCATGGTTAATAATATTTTTATTATCAATAAAGGAAATTCATAATATTAGATTTCGTGATCTCAGACCTCATGACATCATTACCAACAAATATTTGAGCAAAGACAATTTAATTGATTGGAAGGTATATACTAAAAAACCCATTTAATATTTTTTTCAAATGTATTGGTCTCATGAGACCTATTGATGCATTGAGGGGCTATATATAATTATTTCCCACCCTTCACTACATTTCAAATGTGTTTATCATATATTTAATGATTAATTTATTTCATAAACAATATACCTTATCAAAATATATATATATTGAGTAAATAATGTGGATTAATCAAAATTTTCCATAGTTAATTAATTAAATTTCATAGTAAAAGATTTTTTGAAAAAATGGTATTCATTTTAAGAAATAAGAATATCCATTATAAAAATAATAAGGATATTTAAGATAAATTTAATATCCAATGATCATAAGAAATTAAATGTTTGAATATAAATTTAATGAAAAAAATTAATTATAGATAAAATGTGACCATCGATTCAATAGAAATATAAGTCTTTTAATAAATTCATGTATGTTGGAGAATAAAAGGAAATAGAAGTAAAAAAATTTAAAAAAAATCATTAATGATTTTTATTTTTGAAAAACTTGAAATATTTTAGAAGAATTAAAATATCATAAAATGGTTACGGTGGAGGGAAATTATGTTAACACCATATACGTTAAAAAGAATCATTCCTTTTGAATTTTTTGTAAAGAATTTTAAAAATTAAACTTTTGAAAAAACTTATAAATATTCCATTAAGACCATGTAAAAATTCAAGGATAGAATCCAATGTCCTTAATAAATCATTTTATTAAATAAAAATTACTTTTGTAAGATATTATTAAAAAATATGGAGATGAAAAAGAGATATACCTGATCAAAATAGAAATAAAATAAGTTTTTTTGTTTTAAGATTTTTGTTGCATGATTTAAGTGACAAAGAGAGGAAAATTTTTAATAAAATATGTAAACTCTTTATATATCCAAATAATAATAATATGGGTGTATTTTATTAAGGATTTATTATAATATTCCTTCAATGAATTTTAAGGGAAATCTAAAAATGATATTGTAAAATAAATCATTAACTCTTTGGAAACATTAAAGTTTTAACCCCATGAAATAAAAAACTTGAATTGAAACATTAATCATCATTAATAAAATTTATTTGTGTTAAAAATATAAAATGGTATATATTCACCATATAAAAGTATGTAGGTGTATAATATCAAATATGACTCAATGGAATGGAAATTGAGATGAAATATATTACCCCATGATTCCCTTTAGTTGAACATGATTTAACCTCATTTATAATGGTTTTAAATATGTTATTAATTTATACCAAAATAATATTTATACTTATAATACCATATATTATTTTTTTATAACATCTTATCACCCATTCGCTAATCATATTTCATTATTACCATTGTTTTTTGTGTGAGATGCTTTATTTTCTCATGTATGTATTGTCACTGAATTTCTTGTTCTTATTAATAGGATATAGTTACATTATATAATGAATGATATTAATGTTATAAATATCCCAATTATTAATTATATACATTTTAGAATCATTATTTAAATTTTAACATGGAAAATGAATCACAACGCTTTGTGAAGATTTTAGGTCTTATGTATGTAAGAGTGATGGTATCATTTCCTTAATTAGTGAAAGAGTAATGAATTTGATTACATATTAAATTTCTAGAATAATTATTATGTAATAATTATCATATATATTCATTATTTCTATCATGATTACTATCCATGTGATTCAGCGATGGAAGAAAAATTACATCGGTTAATGAGGTGGTAGTCCACCGTACATATGAGTGATGGTGTTATTTCCTATTTTATAGAGAAGGAGATGGATAAATATTATGAAATTAATTGAATAAGATCTCAATATATTTTAGATATTGTTGTTATTATATTTTAATAATTAAGACATAATTTAATTCGGTAAAAGAAGAATTAATTTAGAAAGATCTTGGTGAAGATGATTATCTTCTATTATAAAAACCCCCTTTAGATCACTTTTTAAGAACCCTAGGGTTAGTATTTTTGGAATAAAAAAATATTTACCATGGATTTTAAAGACCCATAATTTATATGTAATTTTTTTTAAAATAAATGGGAATTTTACGAGTCCGTGAAAATTGACGGCGCGTTATTCTGAGGCCCGGTGTGCCCGGAATCAATTTCTGAAGTTTTGTTCAGGTAAATTTAGTAAACGTATGAGCTAGTTTTTCTAAATTTTGAACCGGTTCTCAGAATTGAAATCTGAGGGAACCATTGAACTCATAGTGCTGGTATTCTCTTAAGTAGACTTTCACCTCGACGGCATTTGGTCGAGGGTGAAAGTTAGTTTTTGGGTTTTTCGTGGAAATAATAAAATAAAATTAGCTCATATTTATTTTATTTTCTTGTAACCACCCATGTGGGAGTTGAAGTGTGGGGACCACCTGACCATAACCTCCCATGAGAGTTTAAGTTGGTGGGTCCCACCCGAACCTAACCTCCCACAAGAGGTTATGGTGGTGGGGACCACCAGGGACTAAACCCCCCCCCCATTTAATTGAGAGAAATTCTCAACTTCCCTCATTAATGAGGGAGGGCCTCTTGACCTCCTCTACTATTAACGGTTCCACCACCTCCCTTGATTTAATTCTTCCAATCCACCCTAATTAATCATTCCAACCTACGTGTTTAATTAGGCTAATTTGAAATTAGTTCCAAAGAATTAATAAGATATTTATATCTATTATCTTTGGATACCATTTCATTTGGTTGGAAAAGGAGGATTGGGGAGAGGAGGAATGTGGGAGAAGGATCCCAATTAAGAACACCCCCACCGATGAATAATGCCGACGAGGAATGCCTTCGACTATGAAGAACAACCTCAACTACTACTCTCTTCCTCGGAACCTCCTTCGACGTAGGACGTGTTCGTCTATAATGAATCGACGTCTGCCTTCTCGTGCCAAATTTGACGAACAACAAACAAGGTAAGGGTTTATTTATTATTTGATTAACACATCCCATGTTCTCCCCTTTTTTTCCTTTGCAGGGCTGGGAATAGAAATTAACAAGGTATTATAGGCATTGAAAACATCTTCCATTCTCGTTCTTTGTTTATGTTCTTGATGAACCGTTTTCTACCACCCTAAACGTGGAGGGTGCGGGCCAAACTATCATGCCCCAACCCCCTTTGTCGTTATTCTTTATGGTGTTCTTTGGAATTGAGATGAGGCGACAAGACGACGATAGAAACAGTGCCTCCACCCGTGGCCACCGCGACCTGCGCCGCCCCTGCGGCACCCCGGCCAAACCGGCTCCGCCGCCCCGAGCCGAACCGCACCGACTGCCGGCTTCGGAACCGCCCCTGTAGTCTCCACCCATTTGGTTGATCCACCCTGGGTCGGGCCGAGCTGCCCTGGACGCATCGTCCACCGGCCAAACCGGCCCCAGCAACCCCGGCCTCACGGCGACCCAGCCGAGCCGGCCTCCCGCGCCCCTCGTGGAGCCCCGGTCGAGCTGGCCTCTGGCGCCCCTGGTAGTGCCCCAGCTGAACCGGCCTCCCTCAACCCTCCTGGAACCCTGGTTGAGCCGACCTCTCATGCCGCTCGTGGCACCTCAGCCGAACCGGTCTCCCGTGCCCCTCGTGGTGCCCCAGTCACACCGGCCTCCCACGCCCCTCGCGGCGCCCCAGCCGATCCGGCCTCTCGCGCCCCTCCCGGCGTCCCAGCCGAACCGGCCTCCCACGCCCCTTATAGCGCCCTCCGGACCAAGTCGCACACGTGGAAACCTCCAGGCCAAACCCCCCTCACGCCAACCTGTGGCCGATCCATGCCCTCTCGGCCCCTCATGGCCCCTGGCGGCCCACTGGGCTGGGCCGAGTGGGCCGAGACGAACCCAACGGGCTGGCCTGCCCAACAGGCCAGGCTAGACCCAACGGGTCAAGCTGGATCTACCCAAACCGAGTCATCACATGCTGGGTCGGGCCAGGTCGGTCTGACCGGGTCGGACCAAACACGGGCCAACTACGACCCTTTACTTTTTTTTGCCCATATCATTGGCACCGGACGTTCGTTTGACAAACTGTCAGCGGACCTGGTAATCTTGGAGCATGACATTTCCTTTGAGTATACCCCACAGGAGTTTGGGGTATATTTGAGATACGGTCAGGTTGGATTGTGTACGAATCCAATCGGGCCCCTGAGACTAAAAGGCTAATAACTCACAGATTGGGCATCTGATTGATACGTCGTCTGTTTCATTGAGACCCTTATGGCATGGCGGACCTTTGAGGTACTTCTTCATGGGACTTCGTGACAGTTGGAGTATCGACCAGTAGCTCATGGAGTGGATCCTTCCTGTGACGAGCGAGCAGAGTGAGGAGACCTAGTAGCTGGCTGAGACCTCATGAATGCTGACCATTTGACTCGGAGTGATTCTACTAGCCCAGTGGGGAGCGCCTGGTTATGGTGGAAGACCCACGGTGGAGGAGCGCGCTTGGTGATGTGGCAGACCCACGGTACTCGACAAGAGGAGTACCTCTGCAGGCTATGAGGGGGAGTGCCTGGGTGTGGCGGCAGACCCGTGGTGGGGAGCGCCTCTGTGGGACACAGAAGACCCACGATACTCAACAGGATTACCTCAGTAGTCCAAGGTTAGTGGGAAGTGCCTCTATGTGACGCGGTTGGCCCACTGTACTCGATAGTGGAGGAGTTCTCCAGCAGCCGAGGTTTTGATAATGTGTTGGGGATGTTTCTTGATACTACTCCTAAAATAAAATCATGTTCGAGCTGAGTCAGTAATTTTTTGGTTTCCTCATGATTGAGATGGATTACTTAATAACTTAGTTATATGTATGGGCATTTACCTAAGTAGGGTTATCTGTTGATTCTTTACTTTTTGGTTTATCCTTGGTTGATTTGTGAGACCTTGAGGGTCTCGGGGTCCCTACTGAGTATCTTTATATGCACCCCTGCACAAGTTATGTCGTCACCTTGTTGTGTTGGATGCAAACGATGGACAGTGCTGACTGAGGCTGAGAGAACTAGGACTAGATGATATCCGGAGGTGGACCTTACGACGAGTCAGTACATGGAGGAGACTGATGGATGTGGAGTGATGATGAGGCTATTTGTACCCACCCTTCAGGTAGGAATCCCAGAGGAAGACCCAGTAGCTGTTTTTCCTTTCTTCTATTGTACTTGTACTTCCAGTTCCTTGTACTTTACAGTTGGGCTTGTATTTCCGGCCCCTTTTACTTTGCAGCACTCTTTTGTTAAATAGTTTACATAGTGTTTTTATCCATTTGTGTGCTCTTTTGTGTTCATTTACATATTATAAAGGCAATGTCTTCCCAGTTTTAGGGAATTATGCCTTTGGTTCTAGTCATCAGTCCATGGACTATAGAAGGCGGGCTTGGGGTAGTCACGGCACGGGCCCTGGGGGACGGGTCATGACCAATTTGTATCCGAGGATTCAGTTCTACCGCAGAATATAGAACTCTGATATTTTCTGTGAAGTAATAGTGTTAAGTTTAGTAATTGTGGTTTTCAGTTCAGGGAGTTCATTGTTGGTCTGGTGGCCAACCTATCCGTACACCAGGACCCTAACTTCTAATTTCTGACTAAGTGCACAAAAACACTAATTACGTGTGTCTTTTCAAAAGTTTTTTTTAAGTCATCTCAACCGGGTTTTCTCACCAAGTATAACTTTTTAACCGCATCACACCTGTTTATTTTTAGGATGCCTCCATGTAGATAGCAGGCTAGAGTTCCGAGAGTTGTACACACTGATAGCCCATCGAGCGATGAGGCCTCAGTGCAGGGCCCTTTTCCAGTGGAGGCACCAACAGTACCACTCCCCATTGGGCCACCAATTTCACCAGCCCCAGTAGCAGATGGTGAACACCGCTTGAGTGTGTTGCACGAGTTCCAGCACCAGAGGCCACCAAGTTTTAGGGGAGAGATGGACTCGCAGGTGGCTGAGGATTGGCTGGAGGTTGTGGTGAGAGTTTTCTGATTGGTAGGGATACCAGCAGACCTCATGGTGATTATTGCTGCCAGCTTTCTACAGGAAGCAGTGGGCAGATTATGGAGATTGATTCTCCAGGTTCATGATGAGGTTACGCTTCTCTAGGCAGACTTCGAGAGCCTGTTTCAGGTAGAGTTTTTTCTAGATACCCTTCGCACAGTGCGCATCGAAGAGCTACTTCATCTGTAGTAGGGAAGCTTGACTGTAGCTCAGTACTTATATAGGTTCACATAACTATCAAGACACTCCACTAATATGGTGAAGGACCCATTCTTCAGGGTTTAGACCTTCGAGCAGAGACTCAGGTGGGAGATCAGGGCTTTGGTGATCTCACTCAGCATCCCGATGTAGGCGATGGTGTTAGAGAGTGCCCTCCTAGTGGAAAGCCTCCTTGCTGAGAAGTCTCCAGTAGCGAGATCCACCACCAGTCAACATGTAGCATAGTCTTCTACATCTAGTAGCATATAGATGTCGTAGAGGTCCAAGAGGACCAGACCAATAGGTGGATGACTGCATGACTCAGGATCGGTTGTGTGGGGCACCCGAACCGGAGACAGACATGTCAGGAGCAGGCAGTGTTACGCATGTGGCGGATAGGGTAACATGGATCATGACTTTCCAAACCATTGTTCGGATGATCAGCATACGGTCAAAGGACCACCCAGGCAAAGACAGAGATTCGATCGAGGCGGTCTGCATGGAGCAGGCGAACGTGGTAGATGAGATGGTTGTGCAGTTGGTGGTGGACGACGATTCGATGTGTTACCGCCACCACCACCATGAGGTCCACCACGACTGTAGGGAGTAGGTGGACAGGGGAGATCTCAGCTCTAGGCAGCTGAGGCATATGATCATGGCGCTCCAGAGATGATTTTAGGTATGATCTGTGTCTACTCCACCATAGTTATAGTACTTATAGACATAGATGATAGTCACTCTTTCATTGCCACTGCCCTCATTCAGAGCTCGGAGATTCCAATGAAGCCATTGGCTCTATACATACGGTTAGAGACTCTTACGGGAGAAGATTCGGCAATTACGCACTGGTGTCGGCAGTGTAAGCTTACTCTAGGAGGTGAGAGCTTTGGCTGGGATCTCCTAGTAGCGGCGTTGAGGCCTTATGACATCATATTGGGTATGGACTGGTTATCTACAGTCCATATTTTGATTGACTATATTAGGTGCAAAGTGCGGTGTGTCCGCACAGATGGGACCAGTTTTACCTTCACCGGTGAGAAGGGATCCTTTACAGCACAGGATGGACTTACTCTGAGGAAAGTGTAGTTGATCACTCATCAGTTGGCTAGCCTTACCCTCGGAGCAATTGATGTGGAGAGTTCGAGCTATCCTGTAGTGGTGGACCAATACGTGGATTTCTTCCCTGATGATGTTCCAGGTCTACCCCCTCACCAAGAGGTAGACTTTTACATTGACTTTTACCCTAAGATATCACCGATATCTATGCCAGTGTATCAGATGGCTCCCGCGGAGCTTCTCTTGTTGCGGGTATTGTTAGAGGACATGTAGGGGAAGGGATTCGTCCGGCCCAGTGTTTCTCCCTGGGCAGCCTTGATTTTGTTTGACAAGAAGGCGGATGGGAGCTTGAGGCTTTTTGTTCACTATCAACACCTGAACCAGGTGACCGTGAAGAACAAGTACCCACTCCTGAGGATTGAAGACCTCTTTCATCAGTTGAAGGGAGCACGTTGGTTCTCGAAGATAGACCTCAGATCAGGTTATCACCACCTCAGAGTTCGAGATGATGATGTGTAGAAGACGGCCTTCAGATGTCGGTACAGCCACTATGAGTTCTTGGTTATTCCATTCGGTGTAACCAATTCTCCATTAGTGTTCATGGGACTCATGAACAGGATCTTTCATCCATACCTTGATCGCTTTTTTTTAGTCTTCATCGACAACATTCTGATCTACTCAACTTCTAAGGAGGAGCATGCCTATCATTTGCAGGTAGTCCTGGACACACTCCGAGAGCACCATCTTTATGGTAATCTCTAGAAGTGCCAGTTCTGGATCCTAGAGGTTCACTTTCTAGGACATGTCATCTCGGAGGTTGTAGTTGCAGTAGATCGAGTGAAGATTGAGGCGGTACTTTCTTGGGAGTCACCTAGGAGTGTGATAGAGGTATGGAGTTTCTTGGGTTTGGCTGGTTATTACCGGAGGTTTGTACCAGACTTCTCTAGAGTTGCAGCACCACTATCAGCCTTGACAAATAAGGGTAAACCCTTTATGTGGTCGGAGAGATGCCAGCTGAGATTTTAGGAGCTGAGGCAGAGGCTGACTAGTGCCCCCATCTTGAGGCTTCCAAAGGAAGTCATAGGGTACATAGTCTACTGTGACATATCAGGGACCGAGCTCAGATGTGTCCTGATGGAGGAGCGAGCAGTGATCGTATATGGTTCACAACGACAGAGATAAAATGAGCAGAACTACACTACCCATGACCTGGAGTTAGTAGTAGTGGTCTTCACCTTGAGGATGTGGCAACACTATCTAATAGGTGAGCATTTTACCATGTACTTTGATCATAAGAGTCTTAGGTATATCCTCTCTTATAAGGAAATAAACATGAGACAGAGACGTTGGCTTGAGTTCCTCTAGGACTATGACTTTGATATAGTCTATAATCCTGGGAAGGTGAACGTTGTTTTAGATGCACTCAACAGGAGATCTGGTATACAGCTGCAAGGCGAGGCGATGGAGCAGCTGGCTGCTTTACAAATATCATTTGTGGATAGAGATGGATCAGCCTTACTTCAGTCTCTTACAGTCACTCCCCCACTTCTTCAACGAGTTAGGGAGTCATAGCATGGAGACGCTGACTGCAAGACAAGACATGCTCAGATATCCATAGGGTAGGCACTTGATAGATTTTCTGAAGGTGGGGAGCACGTCATCCTCTTTATAGGACATACTATGGTACCAGTGTCACTTCAGGAGAAAGTGTTGAGGGAGTTCCACACATCCCCACTAGCGGTACATCTAGGAGTGGTGAAGATGTACCGGGATCTCTGACAACAGCACTGGTGGTCGGGAATCAAGAAGGAAGTTGCAGAGTTTGTCTCTCGGTGCCTCACTTTTCAACAAGTGAAGGTGGAGCACTAGGTACCAGTAGGATTGGTTCAGCCTTTAGAGGTACCAGATTGGAAGTGGGATGGTATATCCGTGGATTTCGTGATAGGACATCCACGTACATCCAAGGGACATGACTCAATTTTGGGTGATCGTCGACCAACTCACCAATTCTACCCACTTCCTACGGATTAGAGAGTAGGGTTTAGTAGAGAGATTGGGATGCCTCTATGTGCAAGATATTGTGTGGATACATGGATTACCTTCGACGATTTTCTCCGATCATGACGCACGTTTTACTTCCCAGTTATGGAAGGTGTTGCAGGAAGCTTTCGGGACACAGCTTCACTTGATCACCGCCTTCCATCCTCAGACGGATGGGTAGACTGAGTTTTCCTTTCAGACCCTTGAGGACATGCTCTGTGCATGTGTCCTCGACTTCTGTCGCAGTTGGAACGATCATTTTCCTTAGGTGGATTTTTCATAAAACAATAGTTATCACTCCACCATTGGGATGGAACCTTTTTAGGAATTCTACGGGCGACCATGTAGATCACCATTGTGCTGGAATGACCCACGGGAGTCAGCACTAGTGGGACCAGAGATGGTACAGGCTACCACAGAGAAGGTGTAGATCATCTAGGAGTATATGAAGACTGCACAGAGTTGGCAGAAGTCGTATGCTAATTGGAGACAGAGACCTCCGGAATTAGAGGATGGCGACCACATCTTTCTACGGGTCTCACCCCGAAAAGGTATATGGAGATTTTTCCAAGGTGTAAAGTTATCTCTGAGATTCATTGGACCTTTTCAGGTCCTCAATAGAGTTGGCAAGGTGGATTACCTCCTAGCTCTTCCACCTCAGTTGCACCGAGCGCATGACGTCTTCCACGTATCCTAGCTGAGGAGATACATGCACGACCCTTCTCACATCATCAACCATAGAGAGCTGGACGTCGATGGTGGGGTGACCTTTAGGGAGGTTCTAGTAGAGATTGAGGATTGAAAGGAGCGGGTCCTTCGTGGATGGTTGATACCTCTGGTGCGCATTCGCTGGCAGCACGGGAACCTTCAGAAGAGCACATGGAAGCGGGAGAATAAGATGTGTGCTCAGTACCCACACTTGTTCCCCTAGTTTGAGTTGTGGCTTATGTGGACGTAGAGCCCTAAGGTGGGGAGAATGTAAAGACCCAGAATGTAGAGACCCGAAACTTGACGTACATGTACATTACATTACTTTTGCGGAATACTTAATACATAAGAAAAACAAACACACAAGGACCGAAATAGTTTAGTGTCTTTGGAAACTCGGAATAAAATCTTCTAATCCTGGTGAAAGATCTTCAACATCTCCCATAAAGATCTTCCCTTTTTTTTCTTACCTAAAACCTTTCTTTATATCCTGGGGAAAAGAAAACATAAAATGGTGAGCTCAAATGCTCAGTAAGGGTAAACAAAAGAAAAATAAATCACATCATATTCATAAGAACATAACATTTTGGAAATATTAACCTGCAAAAGAGATCATAATATCATAACATGGGATAAATCATAGTAGTGAAATGAAATCCCAATAATCATAATTTAAAACATGAAGCTTTGTGGCATACACACATAATCATAGAGAATCATTTCTTATTAGTCAAGACTCATTGCCAAGACTATCTTAGTGAACAAAGTCCATTTCTGAACCGAGTTCACTCCTCGTTTCAGTCCTGTTTCACTGAACCGGTATAACCTACCGTTCCATCCATGTCTATCTCATGAGATATAAAATATTTACCCAATGAATTGGAGGGATATATAGGTCTCACCCATCTCATAATGATACCATTCTTATGTGTGCCACAAAATCATAAATCATACATCATTGCATAACCCATGTAATAAAAATGGGAATCTTTAAACATCGTGACATCATAAAACATTTCATATAAGATAAAAGAATTCATAAAAATATTTCCATCACAACATAATCAAATCCATGTAACAATAGGGATAGAAACAGAACCCTTTAATATCTTAGATGGAAAATAATTTTGATAAAACACTTGAACTTCATTCTTGAGGAAAATATACTTTCTACTTCAAAAACATTTTTCCTTTCTTAACATGTCATACAATTTTAAACTAAAAGAAGTTGAATAAACTTCAAAACTTATAAAGGAATATTCTTGGAAATTTTGTTTTAAAAATCCATTCATGCCGTATAATTTAAAAAAACATTCTTCTTGTACTTTTGTCGGAAAAGTCAAAAAGTACCTCGTACGAAAAACGACAAAAGATTCCTTTCATATCTTTTACTAAAAACTCACCAAAGGGTAAAATAGGATTTAAAAAATTGTAGGTGGATGGAAATAATATTACATATTGAGGAAACATATATGTGGATGATAAAATACGCCCCAATAAATACCAAAGTATAAACAATCTTAGATAAAAATGAGATTGTGATATTTTCCCTTACCTTAAGTCCGATTTGCTTGGTAAGTGTCTGAACGTCCTATATAATGATTTAAAAAATTTCATTGACTTATTCCAGAATCATACTCATTGTTATGATATCATATATGGTTCACTTATGACTTTATATTACCCGTTCTTTTGTAAATTCCATGTTAAAGAGCGTTTTGGGTAAAATTGTTTCATTTGTCGTCCGTGTTTTGACTTGTAATTATTCATATGATTACTTAGATCATAATTAAATAATTCCAGAATATAAAACATGATTTATATATAATATATATTCAGAATATACATATATATAATAGATCAGTAAATGGAAATAAATACACCGTTCATGGGGACAATAGACCGTACGTACGCATGAACGCTGTTTTCGTTTCCATATTGAGTTGAATGTAATTAAGTAGATGAAATACATATATATACACATAATTCCAGTATCATTATTATGTCATATATATCATGATTACTTATTATATATATACCTTATAATCACTCATGAATGGTTAACGTGGAGAATGAATCTCATCGCGTCGTGGAGACGGTAGTCCGTACGTACGCACGAGCGATGATATCATTCTCATGATCGTTGAATTGTATTGGAGTGTATTTATACTATTTCAGAATCAATTTCACTTTACCATAGTCATATATAGTAATTATTTAAACCATTATACCCATCCAAGTAAGGTGGTGGTGGAAAATAGATTACACCACGGCGTGGAGACGATATTTTGTACGTACGCACGCGCGGTGATTTCATTTTCCGTAGGATGGATAGATGGTGAAATAGGGTTGTTTCGTACTTATAATAACATATCAGTATATTAGTGATACTGATGTTATTACTTCATAATGAAACAACCTAATAATAATAAATGGAAGAAGAAATAAAGTTGAAAGAATCGGTAACGGACATTACCTCTTCTTTGAAGCACCTCTTTGAGATCTCCTTTTAGGGAACTAAAATTGGTCTTTGAGGAAGAACAGAACCTCTAGGATGTTGCTATGGAAGTGTATAAGATAATTTGGCAGGGTTTTTCCGAGCTTGAAGGCTCAAAGTGGTGTGAGGAAGAGGGGGAGGAGGTTCCCTTTTATAAGGGAGGAGAGGGGTACCTTTGGAATAACTAAAACTATTATTTTATTATAAAGTCAAATTCAGTTTTAAATAGCTCTAAATTAATTTATTTCAAAGCTAAGGTGGGTATGGGTCGAAATCCTCTCATAAAATAGAATTTAGACAAGTTTAGGTTCCTATTTTAACCTTATCATTTAGATTTAACATTAAGTTAAATAATTTTACTTTTACCGTGTCTTCTTGTGTTCTTACACTATAAGGTTAATAAACTTACTATAAAAAGCCAAAAGAACCCCAATTTGTTTATTATTAATATATATAACCTTATCTAAGTCATTTGGCCGAACCTTAGATTTTTAGAAATAAAATAACAATTAATAATATAATATTTGTTTTAAAAACTATTTTATGTCAATTTTGACACTATTTAGTAATTGATTTTTTTGAAAATCATAACAGAATGATTAGTTCAAAAAAAGTTAATTAAATCAATTATAACATGTCATTTTAACCTATAAAATTAGTGGAATTCATAAAAAGTCTCAAATTACATTTATTTGGGTATTTATAACATCAATTATGTCAATATTTCATTAATAAGATAATTACTTCATCATCGTTGTGTCATAAATAAATTAAATTATTTAATGTCTAAAAATTACAAATAAAATTCCATTATGTAGGAATTTTTTTTATATTTCTAATGAATATTTATAGTCGAATTTATCTTATGTATAACCCCATATAAAAAATTATTTACTTATTAAACTTTGATTTTAACTATTTTAACCCTTATTTAAATAAATTAATAATAAATGTCCTAATCTAATCCAAGTGTTCCTAAATGGTCATATTTTATTCCTAAGGTTGTTTTTGGTCGAATTATACTTATCCAATAGAATTAGGACATGTGTTAGGGTAATAATAATATCATTTTTACCCTTAACAATCCTATTTACTTTTAACCGTGGTAAAAAAAGTAAAAAGTTACTATTCACCAAAAAATTAGTTTCATCTCATTGAACCATATTTTACTTACTTATATCAACCGTGTCTCTCGGATTTTCGAAATTCCACTCATAGAAGCGGTAAAATTAATTTTTATGAAAAATTCAGTTTTTTTTAACTACCACTTAGTGGTTTTACTATTCATCAAAAATTGAAAGTTTTCAGAAAAATACCAAAAATTAGGCCTAAGCTATATTTGATATTATGAATTCAAAAATGATGTTTATTTTACCAAATTCAAAACATTTCAGTTACATTAACTAATTTAAAAATTAATTCCCGTCATTAAGACAAATAGCGTGTTTTTAAGAGATAATAACTATCAAAAGATTGACACTTGTTTATGTCTGGTTTAAATGTGAAATTACATCCAATGAACAAAATTGTATTAAATTGTAAAAATGTATTCTAAATATACTTTAAAACCACTCAAATTAATAATTTATCACTATTAATTATTTCGATTAAAAAAGTTGTTTTTAATTAAAATTTAGTAACTTTCACTATTCATTAGAATATGAAAGTTATCCGAAAAGTACCAAAATTTCACCTTAGGCTAAATTCGATACTCCAAATCCAAAAATGAATTCCATTTTGAGATATAAAATTTCTAAAATTTTAAAATGTGGTTATTACTATTCATAACGGCTAGTTTTAATAATATTTTAATAGCATATCGATGTTTAGTGAAACTCGTTATTGCGTACTACACACGCTATCGAGGAAGGTCGCGATTGCGTGCAAGGAAAGTCAAGGATGCGTGTTGTGCAAGCTCGTACAAGACATTAATGAAATTAAAAAGAATATTTTTTCATAAAATCTCGGGGTGTTACATTCTACCCCCCAATAAAATGAATTTCGCCCTCGAAATTCATCGGGGTTAAAATGGTTTACTATTCAAAAGTTTCTTTAATAAAAACCCACATCGTAAAAAGGAATACCAAAACCAATCTTTAAAAACAAAAGTATGAAACGTAACAGTTACCCAAATAAACTAATCACTGGGTTTCCACATAGGTGAAAATATGGATATGGAAGAGAAATCTAACCATCATGTTCTGATGGAGAGTGGTAGAGAACCTGGCTATGGAAAATCCTGTAATCACAAAGCCATAAATTTGTGAAGATCTAAGGTACCATCTTATTCATCAGATATAATAGCACTAGGACAACATTTTTGGTTTTCAAGATCATTTCCCTAAAGTTGATGAAATTGGAATTAGAAGAAATACTTTCGTGATTTTGGTATAGTCTCACTGTTGGTCGTTCTTTGGACAATTTCCACTTCATATCTTAAAGAATTGAAGTTGAATTTTTCATTCGTGATGTGTTAGCAGATCATGTGATAGAATGGTGGGTCATTCCATCTGTCTCAAACAAAAGGTTAGAAAAGTCAAAAAAATACATAAGTCCGTCTATAGTGAGATTAATCATATATGGTTCCTAAAATGGAATTATACTTCATATATCATACTGATTAATATAATAAAACTAGTTTCTACTAAACAGGGACTTCCTGTAGGCCAGTGGTAGGCGATAAAGGCCAGTCGCACTTTGGTTGTGGGTTCGATTCCCACAGCCTTGTCCGACACGATGGGCTATCACCCGTCCTGCAGGTTATCCTTTTTCTAAAACTACATTACTATAAAATCTCATCAGTAATATCGAAAAAAGTTCTATCCTTAAACAATACTTGCATATGTCCAACATAATCCATTCTAATCTTTAGGTTTATCCATAATACTGCAGTCCACTCTCATAATATAGTGAAAACGATTACCAGATATTTAATACCATCATTGATCCCCATATATCATATGATATGTCTTGTTGGTCACATTCCAAACATTCAAAGGCCTTAATCATGTATTCTCTTGAATACCCATTGAACCTTAGTGAAAACATGAATGCAGTTAAAATTTAACACTTTCCACATACCAAAATTCCCAAAATTCTATATACTCAAACCATGATATCACTTAGTCCTTATATCAATCATGAGCTCATGAATACTGTCAAATATTTCATTTTCTCGTTTTCCCTTCATTATGCGCATATCATCTTTTTCCCAAAAATATCTCAATCACTTTCCATGGTTACCGGTACCATAAAATTATTGAAAACCACAATAGACCAATACATAAATATTCCAATATTCCACGATACTATATACAACATTATTTTGGAATCCCATTACATAAAAACTTAATCATTCCACCACATCGTTGTCATATTCAACATCGCCAATGGTGATCGCATGTGACTTCCCTTTTTTCCTTTGCCTTAAGTGGTTGCTCATGTCGATCATCACTAACCCTTGTATTAGGGAATTTATTAGCGTAATGCCCCATTTCCTTTCACTTAAATCATTGAAGTGTAGTAGGTTCATTCTGTGTATCCCTTCCTTTGTTTTCATCAGTAGACATCTTCTTCCCATCATTGCGGCATTCAAATTCTCGATGACCTTCCTTTCCACATTTGAAACATTTACTTGTCCCTTTAAGACAATCTCTACCATGCTTCATTCCACACATTGAGTATAAGGAAACATTCATCTTCTTTTCACCATTATTCTAAGATTTCTCCTTGAACTCCATCTTTCATTTCTTGTCAAAACTATGTGATGGATAAGTAACACCAACTTCCATTTCTACCTTGATAGAACAACGCACAATTTCTTCATAGCTACTGAAGTCTCTTATAGATAATTCCCTTAGAAGATTTGGTTTTAAGCCACTAAAGAATCGATCAACTTTACTTTCGGGTTGGATGATAAATCCAGATGCATACCTTGCAAGCCTTGTAAAATTCGCTTCATATATACCAAAAGATTCATCATCCTTTTGCTTTAGTTCAAGAAAATCCTTCTCCATCTTTGTTTGAAGAATATGAGGGAAGTAATTATTGAAAAATAAGTTCTTGAACTCGTCCCATTCTATGGACTCAATTTTATCTCTTGGCCTTGTATTCTTGATAAGATTCCACCATTTATAAGCATCACCTTCCAAACGATACACTGCTAAGATGACTTTATCATGTTCAGAACATTGAAGAACAGAAAATATCTTTTCAATAGTACTGATCCATTGTTCAGCAACAGGTGGATCTGAAGACCCACTGAAAGAAGGTGGACGTTGCCCCATGAAGGACTCAATAGAATATTGTTCCCTTCTCTACTCATTTGGAAGTCCAGAATGATTCATAGCTTGTGTAAGTATAACAATAAGATTTTGCACTCCATCTCCCATAACATTTTTTTGTTCAGGAGGACAATCATTGCATTGTCCATTACATTGATCAACACGGTTCCTTCGGGTTCGAGCCATCGTCTAAAATCCAAAAAGAATAGTGTGAGAGGAAAAAATCATGCTAGGGAAAACAATATAATAAAGGGGGAGTACCTTTAATATCTAACATCTTGGGTTGCTGTAATTCTAGTACTATAACCCATACTTATACTTAACCTTATGGACATCCCTAGACATACCTTAGAAATATATCTAGGGATCTCACTAAAGTTCTCGCATCCTAGTTTCCAAAGGTTGACTAAACCTTTCCTCGGATACCAATTGTAGAGACCCTAAGCTTGACGTACATGGACATTACATTACTTTTGCGGAATACTTAATACATAAGAAAAACAGACACATAAGGACCATAATAGTTTAGTGTCTTTGGAAACTCGGAATAAAATATTCTAATCGTGGTGAAAGATCTTCAACATCTCCCATAAAGATATTCCCTTTTTTTCTTACCTAAAACCTTTCTTTATATCCTGGGGAAAAGAAAACATAAAAGGTGGATCTCACATGCTCAGTAAGGGTAAACAAAAGAAAAATCAATCACATCATATTCATAAGAACATAACATTTTGGAAATCTTAACCTGCAAAAGAGATCATAATATCATAACATGGGATAAATCATAATAGTGAAATGAAATCCCAATAATCATAATTTAAAACATGAACTTTGTGGCATACACACATAATCATAGAGAATCATTTCTTATTAGTCAAGACTTATTGCCAAGACTATCTTAGTGGACAAATTGCATTTCTGAACTGAGTTCACTCCTCGTTTCAGTCCTATTTCACTGAACCGGTATAACTTACCGTTCCAGCCATGTCTATCTCATGAGATATAAAATATTTACCCAATTCATTGGAGGGAGATATAGGTCCCACCCATCTCATAATGATACCATTCTTATGTGTGCCACAAAATCATAAATCATACATCATTGCATAACCCATGTAATAAAAATGGGAATCTTTAAACATCGTGACATCATAAAACAATTCATATAAGATAAAAGAATTAATAAAAATATTTCCATCACAACATAATCAAATCCATGTAATAATAGGGATAGAAACAAAACCCTTTATTATCTTAGATGGAAAATAATTTTGATAAAACACTTGAACTTCATTCTTGAGGAAAATATCCTTTCTACTTCAAAAACATTTTTCTTTCTTAACATGTCATATAAATTTAAACTAAAAGAAGTTGAATAAACTTGAAAACTTGTAAATTAAGATTCTTAGAAGAAAAAATTTAAAAATCCATTCATGCCGTATAAGTTAAAAAAACATTCTTCTCGTACTTTTGTTGGAAAAGTCAAAAAGTACCTCGTACGAAAAATGACAAAAGATTCCTTTCATATCTTTTACTAAAAACTCACCGAAGGGTAAAATAGGATTTAAACAATTGTAGGTGGATAGAAATAATATTACATATTGAGGAAACATATATGTGGATGATAAAATACACCCCAATAAATACCAAAGTATAAACAATCTCGGATAAAAATGAGATTGTGATATTTTTCCTTACCTTAGGTCCGATTTGCTTCGTAAGTGTCCGAACCTCCTGTATAATGATTTAAATAATGTCATTGACTTATTCCAGAATCATACTCATTGTTATGATATCATATATGGTTCACTTATGACTTTATATTACCCGTTCTTTTGTAAATTCCATGTTAAAGAGCATTTTGGGTAAAATTGTTTGATTTGTCATCCGTGTTTTGACTTGTAATTATTAATATGATTAATTAGATCATAATTACTTAATTCCAGAATATAAAACATGATTAATATATAATATATATTCAGAATATACATATATATAATAGATCAGTAAATGGAAAGAAATACACCGTTCATGGAGACGGTAGACCGTACGTACGCATGAATGCTGTTTTCGTTTCCATATTGAGTTGAATGGAATTAAGTAGATGAAATACATATATAAACACATAAATCCAGTATCATTATTATTTCATATATTTCATGATTACTTATTATATATATACTTTATAATCACTCATGAATGGTTAACGTGGAGAATGAATCTCATCGTGTCGTGGAGACGGTAGTCCGTACGTACGCATGAGCGATGATATCGTTCTCATGATCGCTGAATTGTATTGGAGTGTATGTATAATATTTCAGAATCAATATCACTTTGAAATAGTTATATATAGTAATTATTTACACCATTATACCCATCCAAGTAAGGTGGTGGTGGAAAATAGATTACACCACGGCGTGGAGACGGTATTCCGTACGTACGCACGCGCGGGGATTTCATTTTCTGTAGGATGGATAGATGGTGAAATAGGTTTGTTTCATACTTATAATAACATATCAGTATATGAGTTATACTAATGTTATTACTTCATAATGAAACATCCTAATAAGAAGAAGTGGAAGAAGAAATAAAGTTGAAAGAATCGGTAACGGACATTACCTCTTCATTGAAGCACCTCTTTGAGATCTCCTTTTAGGGCACTAAAATTGGTCTTTGAGGAAGACCATAACCTCTAGGATGTTGCTATGGAAGTGGAGAAGATAATTTTGCAGGGTTTGGATGAGCTTTAAGGCTCAAATTGGTGTGAGGAAGAGGGGGAGGAGTTTCCCTTTTATAAGGGAGGAGAGGGGTACCTTTGGAATAACTAAAACTATTATTTTATTATAAAGTCAAATTCGGTTTTAAATAGCTCCAAATTGATTTATTTCGAAGCTAAGGTGGGGAGGGGTATAAATAATCTCATATAATATAATTTAGACAAGTTTAGGTTCCTATTTTAACCTTATCATTTAGATTTAACATTAAGTTAAATAATTTTACTTTTACCGTGTCTTCTTGTGTTCTTACACTATAAGGTTAATAAACTTACTATAACAAGCCAAAAGAACCCCAAGTTGTTTATTATTAATATATATAACCTTATATAAGTCATTTGGCCGAACCTTAGATTTTTAAGAATAAAATAACAATTAATAATATAATATTTGTTTTAAAAACTATTTTATGTCAATTTTGACACTATTTAGTAATTGATTTTTGTGAAAATCATAACAGAATTATTAGTTCTAAAAAAGTTAATTAAATTAATACTAACATGTCATATTAACCTATAAAATTAGTGTAATTCATAAAAAGTCTCAAATTACATTTATTTGGGTATTTATAACATCAATTATGTCAATATTTCATTAATAAGATAATTACTGCATCATCGTTGTGTCATAAATAAATTAAATTATTTAATGTCTAAAAGTTATAAATAAAATCCCATTATGTAGGAAATGTTTTTATATTTCTAATGAATATTTATAGTCGAATTTATCTTATGTATAACCCCATATAAATAATTATTTACTTATTAAACTTTGATTTTAACTATTTTAACCCTTCTTTAAATAAATTAATAATAAATGTCCTAATCTAATCCAAGCGGGACTAAATGGTCATATTTTATTCCTAAAGTTATTTTTGGTCGAATTATACTTATCCAGTAGAATTAGGACATTTGTTAGGGTAATAATAATATCATTTTTACCCTTAACTATCCTATTTACTTTTAACCGTGGTAAAAAAAGTAAAAAGTTACTATTCACCAAAAAAATTATTTTCATCTCATTGAACCACATTTTAGTTACTGATATCAACCGTGTCTCTCGGATTTTCGAAATTCCACTCACAGAAGCGGTAAAATTAAGTTTTATGAAAAATTCAGTTTTTTTTAACTACCACTTAGTGGTTTCACTATTCATCAAAAATTGAAAGTTTTCAGAAAAATACCAAAAATTAGGCCTAATCTATATTTGATATTATGAATTCAAAAATGATGTTTATTTTACCAAATTAAAAACATATCAGTTACATTAACTAATTTAAAAATTAATTCTCGTCGTTTAGACAAATAGTGTGTTTTTAAGAGATAATAACTATCAAAAGATTGACACTTGTTTATGTCTGGTTTAAATGTGAAATTACATCCAATGAACAACATTGTATTAAATTGTAAAAATATATTCTAAATATACTTTAAAACCACTCAAATTAATAATTTATCACAATTAATTATTTCGATTAAAATAGTTGTTTTTAATTAAAATTTAGTAATTTTCACTATTCATCAGAATATGAAAGTTATCCGAAAAGTACCAAAATTTCACCTTAGGCTAAATTCGATACTCCAAATCCAAAAATGAAGTCCATTTTGAGAGATAAAATTTCTAAAATTTTAAAAGGTGGTTATTACTATTCATAACGGCTAGTTTTAATAATATTTTAATAGCATATTGATGTTTAGTGAAACTCGTTATTGTGTACTACACACGCTATTGAGGAAGGTCGCGATTGCATGTAAGGCAAGTCAAGGATGCGTGTTGTGCAAGCTCGTACAAGACATTAATGAAATTAAAAAGAATATTTTTTCATAAAATCTCGGGGTGTTACAAAGAATTTCCATGTAATTATTTTTTAGAATAAATGGGAATTTTCTGAGTCCATAAAAATTGACGGCGCATGATTCCGAGGCCCGGTGTGCCCGGAATCAATTTCTGAAGTTTTGTTCGGGTACGTTCAGTAAATGTACGAGTAGGTTTTTCTAACTTTTGAACCGGTGCTCAGAATTGAAATCTGAGGGTACTGTTGAACTCGCAACACCAGTATTCTCTTAAGAAGACTTTCACCTCAACGGCAGTTAGTCGAGGGCGAAAGTTAGTTTTTGGGTGTTTTGTGGAAATAATAAAATAAAATATGATCATATTTATTTTATTTTTTTGTAACCACCCATGTGGGAGTTAAAGTGTGGGGACCACCCGACCATAACCTCTCATGAGAGGTTAAGGTGGTGGGGCCCACCCAAACCGAACCTCCCACGAGAGGTTATGGCGGTGGGGACCACCCGGGACTAACCCCCCCCCCCAATTTAATTGAGAGAAACTCTCAAATTCCTTTATTAATGAGGGAGATACTCTTGACCTCCTCTACCATTAATTGTGCCACCACATCCCTTAATTTAATTCTTCCAATCCACCCTAATTAATCTTTCCAACCTAGGTGTTTAATTAGGCTAATTTGAAATTGGTGCCAACGACATAATAAGATATTTTTATCTATTATCTTTGGCTACCATTTTATTTGTTTGGAAAAAGAGGATTGGGGAGAGGAGGAACTTGGGAGAAAGCTCCCAACGAAGAATGCCCCACCGACGAAGAACGCCAACGAGGAACGGCTTTTACTACGAAGAAAAACCTCGACTACTACTTTCTTCCTCAGAACCTCCTTCGACATAGGATGTGTTTGTCTGCAACGAATCGACGTCCACATTCTCGTGCCAACGTCGACGAACAATGAACAAGGTAGGGGTATATTCATTATTTGATTAACACATCCCATGATCTCCCCTATTTTTCCTTTGCGGGGTTGGTAATAGAAATAAACTCGGGATTATGGGAATTGAAAATATCTTCCATGCTTGTTCTTTGTTTATGTTCTTGATGAACAGTCTACTACCACCCTAAATGCAGAGGGTTCAGGCCAAAATAACATGGCCTGACCCCCTTCATCATTCTTCTTTATGATGTTCTTTGGAATGGCAATGAGGTGACGAGACGATGAAGGCGACGAAGGCAATGGTGCCACCACTCGCAGCCATCGTGACTTGTGCCACCCCCGCAGTGCCCCAGCCGAATCGGCTCCGTCGTCCCGGGCCGAACTGCACCGCCCGCCGCCTTCTGAATCGCCCCCGCGATCTCCGCCCTACCGGCTGAGCCACCCCTATCCAGGCCGAGCCGCGCTTGCCCCGCCGTCCGCCATCCGAACCGGCCTCGGCCACCCCAGTCTTGCGGCACCCCGGCCGAGCTGGCCTCCCACGCCCCTCACGGCGCCCCAGCTGACTCAGCCTCCCGCGCCACTCACCGTGCCCAGGCTGAACCAGCCTCCTGCGCCCCTCGCCGCGCCCCATCCAAGCTAGCCTCTCATGCCCCTTGTGGTACCCCAGCTGAACCGGACTCCCGCGCCCCTTGTGGAGCCCTGGTCGAACCGACCTCCCGCGCCCCTCGCGGTGCCCCGGCCAAGCCGGCCTCTCGCACGCCTCACGGCGTCCTGGAAGAACCAGCCTCCCGCACCCCTCGTGGCACCCCGGCCGAGCCGGCCTCCCGCGCCTATTACAGCAGCCTCCGATCTGAGTCGCCCACATGGCACCCTCCAGGCTGAACCACCCTCACACTGACACACGGCCGGTTCGCACCCTCTCGGCCCCTTGCAGCCTGCTGGGCTGGGCCCAACGGGTCGAGCCGAACCCAATGGGCTGGTCCGCCCAACGGGCCAGGCCAGACCCAACGGGTCGGGTCGGTTGACCCAACGGGTTGGGTCGGTTGACCCAACGGGTTGGGTCGGTTGACCCAACGGGTTGGGTCGGGTCGACCCGACTTGGGTCGGCCCATGCTGGGTCAGACCGGATCCGGGCCCACTACGACCCTTTACTTTATTTTTTCCATATCATTGGCACCATATGTTCTTTTGACGAACTGTCAGCGGCCCTTGTAATCATGGAGTATAACGGTCCCTTTGAGTATACCCTATTGTTGTTTGCGGTATAGTCGAGATACGGTCAGGTTGGATCATGAACGAATCCAACCAGACCCCAGAGACTAAAAGGCTAATAACTCTCTGACCGTGCATCCGATTCACGTGCCGTCTATTGCGTTGAGACCCTTATTACGTGGCGGACCTTTGAGATACTTCTTGGTGGGACTTCATAATAGTTATAGTATCGACCTATAGCTCATGGAGTGGATCCTTCCAGTGAAGAGCGAGCAAAGTGCGGAGACTTAGTAGTTGGCTGAGACCTGACAACTGCTGACCGTTTGACTCGGAGTGATTCTACTAGCCCAGTGGGGAGCACCTGGTTGTGGCGGCAGACCCACGGTGGAGAAGCAAGCTTGGTGACACGGAAGACCCATGGTACTTGACAGGAAAAGTACCTTTATAGGCTACGAGGGGGAGCATCTGGGTGTGGCGGCAGACCCACGGTGGGGAGCGCCTCTATATGATGCAGCAGACCCACGGTACTCAATAAGAGTTCCTCAGCTATCAAAGGTTAGTGGGAAGCACCTCTGTGTGACGTGGCAGGCCCACTGTACTCGATAGAGGAGGATTTCTCCAGCAGTCGAGGTTTTGATAATGTGTGGGGGATGTTTCTTGATACTACCCCTAGAATAAAATATTGGTTGAGCTGAGTTAGTACTTTTTTGTTTTCTGCATGATGGAGACGGATTACTTAATAACTTAGGTATATGTATGGGAATTTACCTAAGTAGGGTTATCTGTTGATTCCTTACTTTGTGTTTTATACTTGGTGGATTTGTGAGACCTTGAGGGTCTTGGGGTCTCTACTGAGTATCGTTATACTCACCCCTACATGGTCTATGCCCGCACCTTGTTGTGTTGGATGCAGATGACGGACAGCGCTGAATGAGACTGAGAGTACCAGGACTGGACGGTGCCGGAGGTGGACCTTACGACGAGTCAGTACACTGAGGAGACTGAAGGATGTGGAGTTCTGAGGAGGCTATCTATACCTACCCTTCAGGTAGGAAACCCGGAGGATGACCTAGTAGCTATTTCTCCTTTCTTCAGTTATACTTTTATTTCCAGTTCCTTGTAATTTATAGTTGGGCTTGTTTTTCTGGACCCTTTTACTTTTCAGCACTCTTTTATTATACAGTTTACATAGTGTTTTGTATCCAGCAGTGTGCTCTGTTGTGTGCATTTATAGGTTATAAAGACAATGCCTTCCCAATTTTGGGGAATTACGCCTTTGGTTCTAATCCCTAGCCCCTAGCCTATGGAATGCGGGCTTGGTGTAGTCATAGCATGAGCCCCAGGGGACGGGTCGTGACATGGATAATGATTTTTCAGAGATGATTGGACATGTTTTAGTCAAGATAAAGGGCTCAAGATATCTGAAGAAGTGAGTGGAGGAGGTTTTCTTTTATAATAGAGGAGAGGGGAACTCTCGGAATTTCTAAAAGTATTAAATTAATAAAAATAATATCTCATAAAAAAATGCCTCCAAAATAATATAATTACAATATAGGATGAGTATGGGTCAAAATCCTCTTATAATTTTTTTTTTACAATTTTATACTATTTTTTACCCTTATCTTTTTTTAACCCCTCGACCTTTTTTACAATTATGGTGATAACTATGTTTTTTACTCTTTATGCGTTAAAATAGTTAGTATAAAAGGAAAATATTCCCTTAAATGGGACATAATTTATATTTTCAACCATATACCAATCATTTGGATGAATATTTTATATTTAAAATTTTAAATTATTTAATAAAATATTATTTTTTATAAAATATCATTAATGTAATTTTTTGAACTATTCATTCTCTTTGACATTGATAACATTAATAAAATAATTGAAATCAAATATAATCAATTTAAAATTCCATAAAATGTTATATTTTTATAAAAAAACATGTAATTTAATGGTTCATTCAAATTATATTACTTTTTACAAATTTAAAATTATTTATTTTATTTTATTTCTATTAATATAATAAATACTGTGTCGACATTTCATATTAATTTAAGATAAATATTTTATCCATAAAAATTAAAAGTAAATTAACAGGTTAAAAATCATCTATATTTCAAATATTTATTTTTAATCTAACATATTTCGTTTTTATCCTTGTTATAAAATATTATATAAATTAAAAGCAAGAACGTGACATTTTTTACTTTTCATTATATAAAATAATATAATTGTCAAAATAATGGACAAATGGAAGAAAAATTTCATATATTTGCAGTTTCAATAATTATGGAAAAATTTTTATCATCCAATGAAATTAATTTTTAAATTAAAATTTTCCACTTATGTGAATTGAATTTGATAAAATGGATCCCATATTTGGAATCAGCATAATAAGTATTTAGTAAATAAGTCCCTTTTATTTTTTTTCATTCTCAATATTAATAAAATAGAATTATTTTTACCATATTAAAGGTAAAATTGGTTAATTATGGTTAAAATTAATATGATAAGAACTAAAAAATTACCACAACACATGCCTACCTGTAAAACATGTCAAAAATGGTTTTTCACGAAATGTATTTCTCAAGCATAAGATGGTCTTACATTAACTATATGACTAGTGATCATTATTATATTGATTTAAATTAATATTTTTTACATATAATATATAAATTTCAATTAAATAATTCATAATTAAATATTATTTTAATTAATTAAAATAAAAATATATTATGCTTTTAAAAACAGTTTTCTGAAAAATATCCCTTTTCACAACCAAATGATTTAACCTTTTTTTTAACAAATTTATATTCCATACATGGTTAATTATATATATTATAACACATTATTATATATATAAGTATTAATAGTTAAATACTACATTTTTAATTATTCAAAAAAGCTTATTTCTAAGTGAAAATTTCAAAAACTCATTCTAGGCTTATTTTGACCGAGTATGTTCAAAATCAATATTCATCCTATCAAATTAGAATTTTTTTCCCATGAAATATCATGATGTAAATTGTATTATAGTTTTATTAAAATATAATTTTCAATTACTATACTTGAATCTCAAATGTTATTTGGTTTATTGTTGATCACCTTACCAAATTTGTACATTTCAGTGCTATATGAGAAGATTTGCCTATGGAAAACCAAACAAGGCTCTATATTAAAGAAGTTTTAAGACTTCATGGTGAAAATTGTTAAATTTTATATGATCTTGATCCATGATTTACATTCAAATTATGGAAAATTATTCATAAGTCTCTTATTACCATGCTTTATTTGAGCACCTTATATCATCCCCAAACTGATGGGTAGTTCTAAAGGACTATTCAAACAATATAAGACTTGTTTAGATCATACTCACTTGACTTTAAAGTAATGTGGGGTAATAATTTTCCTTTTTAATAGTTTTACTATAATAATAAGATCCACTCAAGTATTCAAATGGTGTCATATGAAGAATTATATCACAAGAGATGTCATACTCCAACTTGTCGGGATGAAGCTAGTGAAAGGAAGCTTGTAGACCTAAAACTTGTTTAGGATACAATGATAAAGGTAAAGAGTATTTATAGTCATATTAAAATAGATAAATCATACAAAAGATTTATTTTGATAATAAAAGGAAAGATTTTAAATTTCAAGTTGGAGATCACATTTTATTGAAAGTATCTCTATGGAAGGGGGTAATAAGGTTTGGTAAAAAAGGAAAACTGAGCTCCTAATACTTAAGAACTTTTTTATTTTTATAAAGAATTGAATTTTTTTATTATAGTTTGGAAATTCAACCATGTATTTATAAATTACATGATTTTTTCCACATATTATTATTAAGAAAGTACACACCAGACCCAATACATGTTATAACCTCTAAAGAAATAAAATTGGAACTTGATCTATCTTACTATGAAGATCCCATATAGATTCTTGACACTAGAGAGAAAGTATTTAGGAATCATATGACTCTACAGGTAAAGGTACTTTAGAGAAATCATAAAAGGGAGGAAGAAATGTGGGAACCATAGGATGTTATGAAGTAGAACCACCCTTATTTGTTTAAAAAGTAATATCGATAAAAATTTGGAGGATGGAAGTTTTGTAGGAGGGAAGAACTTTATCATTATATGTAAGGATACAACCATGTACCTTCTTTGACGCATCATTATATATCGCAAATCCATTATTTCTTGATATTAGATTCAAAATAAGAGCATCAAATAATCTATTATTTAATTATTAAAAAAATTCTTCACATTATTTGGTCCGTGTTAAATTAACCCCATTATGTGTAAGCTTGTGAAATGGGTTAAATATCAGGATTTTATTGAAAGAATCATCGATAGTAAACTACCAATCCAGTGAAACTACATACCTTAGTTATGTTCATTGGTGTAGGTCATTATTTGACAACTTTTTTCTTTGAAGTATCAAATAAGATTCTATACTTGTGGACAATATGTCTAAGAAAATAAACTTTATAAAGCTAGAATTTACACTTTCTAAATTTCCCATATAATACTTTTACACTAAGAGTCTCAAAAATTATCCATAAGTGATTTTAATGGTCCTTGTATCTTTTATAATACACCAAGATATCATCAATAAATACCATAAAAATTTATCAAGATATTCCTTGACTACTCTATTCATTGGATCCATAAAAATAGTTTCATTAGTTAATCAAAATGGAATTACTATAAAATCATAATGACCATACCTCATGTGAAACATTATATTCAAAATATCTTCATTATTTACTCACAATTAATGATACCCATAATAAAGGTCAATCTTTGAAAAATATTGATCCCTATTAATTTAATAGAGTAATTCATCAATGAATTTTAGAGGATACTTGTCTTTATCATAATATCATTGATTTTCCTATAATAAATGAAGATACTCATAGATCCATCTTTATTATTAACAAAAATAATAGGGGGTCACAAAGGTGAAACACTTGGGTGTATAAATACTTTATCATAAAAATTATCTAGTTATTTATTCAACTCCACTAATTCCATAGTAGGTATTCTATAGGGAGTATATGATATAGGTCTTTCATCAAGTATTAAATTAATGTAAAACTCAAATTCACGATCTTTTGTATGTTCAGGTAATTCCTCAATAAATATATCAATCAATCCCTATAAAATAGGTACACCCAAAATTTGAATATTATATTTTTCAACCATATATTTTTTCTACTATTACTACCCAAAAAATATTATTCGAAAGAGATACTAGGGGTGTATCTAGACATGAACCATATGATGAAGTATCTACTCTAAAGATTAGGAATTCCACATCTCTAGCATGAATCATAATTTCCTTCTCTTTGCAATAAATTTTTCCATCATACATTAAAATCAATTTCATAAAAATAATTATATCAAATTCAACCATAGGTATAATGATAAAGTCTACAAATAGGGAATTTTTATGTTTCTTAATGGGAGTTACCTAAAACAACCTAGTTTCAATGATATTTACACTAGGTGTTTTGACTGATAACTCCCATTGTAAGGTGCTTGGGAAATATCTGATTTTATCAAAAAATATGAAGGATATAAATGAGTGAAAAGATTTAGAATAAAATAAATAATTTGATAAATTTAATGATATGATTAAATTAGCTTCCACGACATCTTTAGGAACTTCAACCTCAACTATTGTGATTGCATAAGCTTGGGTTTTTTCCCCTTAGACTCTTCTATAGTAAGTTCCCTTGATGATTGGGAAATTGGTTAGAATAATTCCTAATTTATTTAGAGTTTAATAACTAGATAGTAGTGGTTTTTCTTTCCTTTAAATTCATTATCCATATGATCCTTATCTCAAAACATATAAAAAACTCTATCCCTTCAATAATTTTTCAATGTATTTATTTCCACAATTTTCACATGATGGAAATTGCTTCATTTTATTCATATTCTTTGATACATTCAATTTTATTGGTGTTTATCTGACCTTTTATTCTTTTAATTTTACTTGAATATATAGGATATTTAAAATCACTTTTCTTTATTGATGGGATAAAATATTATTTCATCATAAGATGAAATTTTTTTTAAACCAGTTCCCTTTAGAGACTTGTTTTAAGTACTTCAAATTAATGTTCAATCTTGTATTTTGTATTACCTATATAATCTTTATAATACCTTGTTAGAATTTTAAAGTTAGTATCATGCTCTATAAGACTTTCTTCTTAATTTTTCTTTAATAAGAAGAAATTTCTCTTCATTTTAGTTTATTTCTCATGAGGGAAATATTTATCGAAGCATATTAATTTAAAATCTCTCCATTACACATGTTCTATTTCATTTTCTTTCATCGTATTTTGCATCAATGACCACCATTGATCTGAATCTCCTTTGATATAATATCTCACCAGTATAACCTTTTACTTTCATTACATCCCAAATCTAGTAATATCTTTTCAATTGAATTATTTCATTTCTCATATACCACTATATTAGTAGTCCCACTAAATGATAGGGGATTATATCACATAAAATTATCTAATATAGGTGTATCATGTTATGGAATATAATGTTTCTCCGTATGTGAAAAGTTTTTATTCATAAATTGGTTTATCTTCCCTAATATAAAAATTATATACTAAGCTCTAACACCATTTACATTTTATTGCTCAGAAGGAAAATTTATACATTAGACACTGGTATTAATACTAATCTTTCTGAGAGGAAACATTTCTAAACAATGCAATATACTAGATTATCTCATTACATTGTGAATATTAAATCATTATATATAATTCAAAATATGGTGTAACACTTAAAATAAATTTAAAATTTGTGCATTTTTAATTTGGGAATCATAAACTTGGTTTATTTGGTAATATATAGAAATCATAAAAATATTTTCAAATATTTCATAATGGTTTGTAAATAAAAAACCAATTTAACAAAATAATATCCCCTGTGAGTGTCAAACTAGGTGCATAGTAAGGAAAAACTCACTATTCACCAAAATGATGGTTGAGATATACTCTACCAACTCTTCTCTTGGTTAATACTTCTATATATATTTGTTCACATACCACGTCCTCTTGTAGTATCTATATAGAGGTGTATTTATAGGTGAACCATATAATATATACCTTACCCAAAAAAATTATGGTATTTTCCTAAAATTAGATATATCCTCATAGTTTTTCATAATTTTTTGTTCATTAATCTATGTTTTCTAAAATCTAGTTTCCATGGATTCTACTAAACTTACTCTAATGCTAACTATAATAACCCCAACTCAAAAAACCCAAAGTTGGTGTCTACTTTATTATATTTACATTGATACAAGGGATTTGATCCTATTAGACTAATAATTTTAGAAGTCTTTGTAAACCAGATTCATACATGATACTCATTTTACATTGGGAATATAATATAAAAAATAACCAAATAAAATGCTTGAAATCATCAAAACTCATTAAATGATTTTATCTTCATATCTAAGGTAAAGTAAACCAAATAAGATTGAGATAAAATTATCTGTAAGGGTTTATGTATAGAAGATTATACCATGAGTAAATAAGGAATAATTAATATATAAAGGTAAATAACTAAAAACACATTCTATTTAATCAATAACTTTACCATGAAATAAATCCATTAATAATGTAAATATAACAATCTAATGGTTAATAATAATTTAATTATAAATAAAGTAAATGAAAAATATTTAACATTATGATCTTATAAATCATGATATCTTTACCATAAAAGGTTTTTACCAAGACATTTTAGTCGATGTTTAGTTATATACTAGAAACCCATTTAATAATTTTAGTCAACTGATTTGTCTCATGAGACCAGTCGATGCATTGATGGGATATTTATAACTAAGACCCACCTGAAATTCATGTCCAATGAATTTACCATATATTTAATGATCAATTTAATTCATAAAAAATATTCTTTATTAATAAATATTTGTATTTAGTGAAGAATATGAATTTATCAAGATTTTTCGTAGTCAATTGAATAGCTTTCATAGTAAAACACAATATATATAAATGGTATGTGGATTATAAAATAATCATATACATGATACAAAAAATATTTATATTTAATATAATTTTAATTTATAATGATTATAATATTTTTAATGTTTCAAGATAAATTTAATGACATAAAATTAATAAGAGATAAAATATGACCATTAATTATTCATAAATATTGGTTTTTTAATAAATTTATGTACTTTGGGAAAAAAGGAAATAAAAATAAAAATTTAAAATAATTTTCCATTAAAATTTTTTAATTTTAAAATGATATAAATATTTTAGAAAATTATAAATATTATAAAATGGTTATGATGGTGGGAATTTCCATTAACGCTTTATACGTTAAAAAGAAACATTCATTTTGTCTTTTCATAAAGAATATTGAAAATGAATCTTTTGGAAAAAATTATAAATATTACTTTAAAACCTTATAAAAATAAATATTAACATAAAATGACCATAATAAATCATTTTAGTAAATAAAAATGACTTTTTTAAAGAAAATTGGATAATATAGATATAAAAGCGAAATAAACCATTTCAAAAGAGAAATAAAATCAGTTTTTATTTTAAACATTAAATAGCATAATTTAAGTTACAATGTGTGGAAAATTCAGAATAAAATATACAAAATCCTTAAATATTCATAGTAAATTAAAATATATGGTTTTCATTAATTATTTATTAAAATATTCATTCAAATAAAATTAAGGTAATCTCAGGAAAATGAGATTCTAAAATAAATCCTCACATATTTGGTAACTTTAAAATTATAACCCCTTAAAATAATAAAATTGAATTGAAACATTAATAATAATTTATAAATAGGTATTCATGTTAAATGTATCAAATGGTATGTATATACACAATAGAAAAGAAAATATGTGCATAATATAAAATATATCTCAATTGATTTAAAATTGAGAAAAAATCACTTGCTCGCACTTCCCTTTAGTTGAAAATGATTTAACATCATGTATAATAGTTTTAAACATATTATTAATTTTTAATATAACCATATTAATATTTAAAATTTCATATATCATCCTATTATAACATATTATCACATGTTCTCTAATAATATTTCACTATTACCATTGTTTCAGGTATTAACTGCTTTGTTTTCTCATGCATGCTTTTCACGTAAGTTAAGGTTATTTTAAATAGGGTATTGTTCCATAATATACAGGATGGTATTAATTTTATAAATATAATATTTATTAATTTAATAAATTTATAAATACTTTCTTTAAATTTGGATATGTAAAATGAATCACATCTTTTCAGGGAGGTGGTAGGTCGTACGTACACACGATCAATGTTATCATTATTTTAGTGGGTGAAAGGGTAAAAAGTGTATGATATATTAATTTTAAAGAATCAATATTATCTCATAATTATTATATATATTCATTATTTCAATAATTATGACTATCCATGTTAGCCGGTGATGGAAAAAAATTACATAGGTTTGTGAGGGGATAGTTTTTCGTACACATGAGAGATGGTTTTGTTTCCCATTTGATGGAGAAGGATATAGATAAATATTATTAAATCAATATAACAAAATCTAATTATATTTTATATACTATTTTTATTATATTTTAATTATTTATACATAATTTAATGTGTTAAAATAAGATGTAAATGGAAAGAGCTTAGTAAATAAGATCACCTTCTCTTAGAAAAAACTCATCTCTATCTCTTATTTAGAACCATAGGGTTGGTATTTTAGGAATACCAGTAACTCTATAATGTGGATAATTATTTTTTGGAGAGAATTTTTTAGGTTTTTTTAAAGATAAATGGCTAAATATATGTGAATAAGTGAGGGGAGGTGGTGCCCTTTTTTAAGAGAGGGGAGGGGCACTCTTGAAATTTTGTAAATTATTAAATTAATATAAATTATTTCTTATGGAAATATGGATCCAAAAAGATATATTTATAATATATTATTAGTATGGGTTTAAATATTCTCATAAAATAAAATTTGGATGAGTTTATATTATTTGATTATCCATATCTTTTTTTAACCCTCTGTTAACTTTTTTGACCATTATGGAAACAATAAAGTTTTTAAGAATTTAGAGGTTAAGGAAAATACTATAAAATAAATATAGTCCCATAAATGGATAATGGTTTATATTTTCAATAATATCCAAATAAATTTCTTGAAGATGATATTTTTTTGGAATTTTAAATCATTTAATAAAATATTATTCATTATAAAATATCATTAATGTCATTTTTTTAACTCTTCATTTACTTTGACTTTAATATCATAAATAAATAAATGTAATTACAATATAATAAATTAAAACATATCTAACTTGTTATATTCATCTAGAAAATCATGTAACACAATACTTCATTCAAATTACATTACTTTTAACACTATTATCATCACTTATTTTATTTTTCTGTTTGTTAAATAAACACCATGTCCACATTGCGTAAGCATTTAAGGTGATTATTTAATTCCTAAAAATTAGAAGAAAATTAAATTATAATTAAATAATTTATATTTCAAATAATTATATATAATTTAATATATTTTATCTCTCTTCCTTTCATAAAATAATATATAAATTTAAAGTAGAAAGTGATATTTTTTTACTTTTCCTTATATAAAATAATATAAAGGTCAAAATAATGGAAAATAGAGATAAAAGGTCATATATTAGAATTTTTAATTATTATGGATAAAACATAGTCATCAAATAAAATTAATTCAAGCGTTATGGCCATTTTTTAGTGCCTATCATATTATTTTTAACATTAATTAACTCATTTTACCTTTACTGTGGTAACAAAATTTTACTATGATTACTATTCATAATGAAAAAAAATAAAAAAAAGGGACATAATTAATAAATATTTATTATGATGCTTAAAAATATATAATATAATTTATAAAATTTAATTCAAATAATTTTTATAATTTAATTTAAAAATAAACCTGTAAAACTTATCAAAAACAGTTTTTCAAAAAATGCATTTTTCAATCATAAGATGATCTTACATTAACTATATAACAATTAATCATCATAAAATGGATTTAAATTAATATGTTTAGATATATAATATATAAATTTTATTTAAATAATTCATCATTAAATATTATTTAAATTATTAAAAAAGGAATGACATTATTCTTTTTTAAATAAAACATTTTTCTGGAAAAAAAAAATATATTTACCTCTAAATGATCTTATATTTTTTTCTATAAAATTTATATTCAATGCATGTTAAATTATAAATTTTTTAACTCATTATTAAAAATAAAATAAGGAATAGTTAAATATTAAATTTTTCAGTTATTCATAAAATCTTATTTCAAAAATAAAATCTCAAAAAACTCATTCAAGGCTTATTTTGACCAAGTAAGTTCAAAATTGATATTCATCCTATAATATAAAAAAATTCATAAAATATTAAAATATGTATTGTATTATTGTTTTATTAAAATATAATCTTAAATCACTATAATTTAATTTCAGGTGCTATATTTCTCATGTTACAAAGTAAATCTACAACATAGATGTCATATACCTTTAAAGTATCCCTATCACATTTTCTTGGAAAAGGATAATTTTGAATCCATAAGGATAAAATTCTTACATCTGGTGAATGATTTAATAAATTTATTAACATCTCATAGAAAATAAATAATAATTTATTATCTATTAATCTTTTATATGAAAAAATATTATCTAGAAACTTCTGGGTTATAAAAGAATCTTCACCTTGCAAAGGTATTCCCACTAAACACTGCTGGAAATTAAGTATTTCACAACATTTTTATTCCAACAGTTTGTTCAAACCATTGGTATACTATTTTTGGATCAACCATTACCAACAGTTTGAACAAACCATTGGTATACTTCTTTTATAATCAAGATTTACCAATGGTTTGAGTAAAATGTTGGGAAATCTTTAATTTTAATAATGTATACCAATGGTTTTTTAAAACTGTTGGTAAAGAATATATTTCCCCATTGTTTTTAAAAACTGTTGGGAATGTTTTACCCCAAATACATAGTGGCTCTAGCTCCCCCATCTGTGCGATTATAGCCCTAATCTGAAGATCTTTCAAATCTCTCTCTTTAAACTAAGCTACGAAACTCCTTACACCCAATATATCCATCTTCAATCAATAAATATTTTATTTATACACTTCAAATTAGTAATTGGTACCTTAGTTTTAATGTTATGAATCTATTTTTTCTGTTTTGATTTGGACTAAACCAGAGTTCCGTGTGGTCTGTGGCATGGTATACCGAACACTTTTATTTTTTTTCTATTTTTTTTCTACATTTAAAGTGTCATGATTATGTAAATAAATTTTATTTGAAGTATTAATAGACACTCCTTCTGTGTAGAGTTCATGAACCATATAAACTAATAGGTGAAGGTGAGATGTATCCCCACTCAAATATGGTAAAGGGTTTGTTTAGTCATATGTTATCGAGGCAGGTAATGGATATAAGGATAGTCCATGTGAAGGGATTGGGGATGGTTGCGGTAGTGGTGTTGGTGGTTTTCCATTTTTTTAGTGGGGTGATATAGAAGATTATATAGACTTTATTTTAGTTGAAAATTGGATTTGGATTTTGTATTTATAGTTTTTGTTCAAGGAATAATTGGAAGGGTAGTGATATTGAGGATGAATTGGTTGTTGGTTGGGTGATGGATTAGAATTTTAATATTGGTTGGACTGGGTATAGGTAACTCTCATGGTATTATATGGGTATTACCTCCCCTGAACACCACCACCTCCACCCCCCCCTGGACACCCCCACCCACGTAGACAGCCCCCCCCCCCTCCCCCCACCCCCTAGACACCCCCCTAGACACCCCCCATTAGACAACCCCCACCCCCTGGACACCCCTCGCCCCCCCCCCCCCCCCATCGACACCCCCACCTCCCCCATCCCCCTGGACACCCCCCTGGAAAGCCCCCACCACCCCTGGACACCCCCCCACCCCACCCCCTGGACACCCCCTGGACCCCCCCCCCCCCCGGACACCCTCCGCCCCCTTGGACTGTCCCCCTGGACACCCCCCCACCTCTTAAGTGCTTGTCCTAATTCTTAAATTGGAATTAACCATGTAGGTGATTTCCCCTATCCCCAATGACATTTTCTAAGTGACCCATAGAGCCTTATAAATTGAATGGGTTATTTTGAATGAAATGGATAATGCATGATGGTTTTCCTTTCTTAATTAATAAAATTGTTTTAAATAAAATTACCCTAAGATGGGTCGTAGGGGGTAGGGGCTGCCCAGGTGGGGGGTCCGAGTGGGGGTGGTTTTTCCGGGTTATAGGGGCTACACGGGTGTAAGGGAGGGGTGTGGGGGATCTCCAAGGAGGGGTGTGGGCTATCCTGGGGGTCATGGTGTGTTGTCCAGAGGGTGGGCTGTCCAGGTGGGGGAGGGGTGTGGGATTTCCAGGGGTGAGGAGGGTTTTCCAGGTGGGGGAGGGGGTGTGGGCTGTCCAGGTGGGGGTGGAGGATGTCCAGGTGGGTTGGGGGCTGTCTAGTTGGGGGTGGTGGGGTGGTGGGCTATCCAGGTGGGGGTGGGGGCTGTCCAGGTGGGGGTGGTGGGTTGGGGGATTTCTTAGTGGGGGTGGGGGGCTTTCCAGGTGGGGGTGGGGGTGAAATGTCTTGGTGGGGTGGTGGTGGGCTATCCGGGTGGGGTGGGGGCTGTCCAGGTGGTGGGTGGGGGCTGTCTAGGTGGGGTTGGGTTGTCCAGGGGGGTGTAATGGGGGTAGGTGCTATAGAAGTGTGGGGAGTGGGGTGTGGGCTGTCCAGGGAGGGGGTAGGTTGTCCAGGGGGTGGGTGGGCTGTCTAGGTGGGGCAGGGTGGGGGATGTCCAGGGGGTGGGTTGTCCAAGGTGGTCGGGGTGGGTTGCCCAGGTGGGGTAAGGGGGTGTGGGTTGTCCAGGGTGGAGGGGGATATTCAAGTGGGGTGGGGGTGGGCTGTCCTGGTGGGGTGGGGGTCTATCCAGGGGGGATTTCCATGGGGGGCTTCAGGGGGTAGGGGCTACAGGGGGTAGGGGCTATAGGGTTTGGGGGTGTGGGCTATCCAGGGAGGGGGTGTGTTTTCCACTATGATACTCCAAAAAATAGGAATCAGATATAACCAATTTATAGTTTCTTTCACACGTTAAGACTTTTCTTGAAGTTCCATACCAAAACTCACTCTTACCCTTCCAAGAAGAAGTGATCTCTGCAAAGAAATCTCACTCAGGTTCTTTTCCACTATCCATATTGATCTCATATAAATTTAACATTCGTAGA